>JAPDVU010000010.1:12028883-12758883 GCA_026230045.1 Corynorhinus townsendii
GCAAAAGCACAGTCAGCAGCGAAGTGCAGAGGCAAGTGCGGAGCCCACGAACCGCTGCGTCCTCGGACCTCGCCCGCCCGAGGTAGCGCCGCGGGCTCCACCTAGAGCCAGGCTGCGCACGACTTGGGGGCCCGGAAAGCGAGCTGCGGAACGAGGAAGAAGTTCCCAGCACTTCTTCCTTCCCCCTATTCTCCTCCCCTAACAAGTCAGCGGGCTGCCCTTCGGCATTAGGAAGCCATCGTGTGCGTTCTCAGCCGCCACTGTCCTCACACTGGGTGTGCTTGCTTCAGCATCACCCAAAGGACCGGGCAAGTTCAGCTTACGGGCACGCCTAGGTCTGGGCCCGAGAATCTGCGTCTCTAGCAGGTTTGAAGAGGCGGAGGTTGGAAGATTGCAGGCCAGGGCTGGCGGCGCTGAGGTGGAGCGCGGGCCGCGGGGGGCGCGCGGGGGAGTCAGGCGGCGGGGCGGCAGGCCAGCAGCTGGCGGAGGCTCCTGCGGAAGCCGTCGTCCAGGAAGGCGTAGAGGAAGGGGTTGAGACAGCTGTTGGCATAGCTCAGGCTGGTGATGCCGTAGGAGACGGCGACGACCAGCGGCGTCTGCGGGAGGTCGGTGGTGAGCACCACCACGGTGCTCAGGTGGTAGGGCGTCCAGCAGAGGAGGCACGCGGCCAGGATCGCCGCCACCAGGAGAGTGACCCGCTTCTTAGCGCGGTCCAGGGCCTTGGCCTGCCCGTCGAGGCGCATGGCTCGCAGCCGGCACAGCAGGGCGATGTAGAGGACGCAGATGGTGGTCACTGGGATGGCAAAGCCCAGTACGAGCGAGTAGAGGCGGCTCGCCCGCCACCAGAAGGCCTCGGGCTGCGGGAAGACCAGCACGCACTGGCGCCGGCCTTGCTCCTCGTCGAGCCGGGCGAAGATCGCGAAGGGCAGCACCACCAGCGTCACCAGCGCCCACACCGCCAGGCTCACCGCGCGCGCCGCGCCGTACGTGCGCCCCGCCACCCGGCGCGACTCGGCCGTGGCCAGCACCACCAGGTAGCGGTCGGCGCTCATGACGGTGAGGAAGTAGAGGCTGCAGAAGGTGTTGTACTGGTCGACAGCCACGATGAGCTTGCACATGAGCTCCCCGAAGGGCCACTGCCGCAGCAGCAGGTCGGCGATATTGACGGGCAGAACCAGCGTGAAGAGCTCGTCGGCGACGGCCAGGTTGAGGATAAACAGGTTGGTGACATTCTTGCGAGGCGTCCGCAGCAGCACGAACAGCACCGCCGAGTTGCCCGCCAGCCCCACGGCGCAGATCACCGCGTAGACCACGGGCACGGCCACGGCCAGCGGCGGCGGCGGCGGCGGGCTCGACGCGTTGGGGGAGCCCAGTGCGAAGCCGGGGTACGACGCGTTGAAGGGCCCCAGCTCCCAGGACGACGCGTTGAAGGGCCCCAGCTCCCAGGACGACGCGTTGGGCATCTCGGCGAGGGTAGGGGTGCGGCCGATTCCGTTTTCTCCGCCGCCTCCCTGCGGGGCTCCAAGCCCAGCTCTGGTCCTTCCGGGGAGGCACCTTCTGAGCCCTCCGCCGCCGCGGACTCCAGGGGCTGCAAAGCCAGATGAAAGCACAGGTGAGGCTCCTGGGCGTGCGGCTGTAGGTAGACGTGCGTGATCGCTCTCTGCCACCTGTTGAAACCACATTCTAATCAGCTGAATACGGGAAAGCGAAAACAATCTAATCAGCTGAATACGGGAAAGCGAAAACAATCTTTTCATAGGAAAAACAGACCCGTCTCCCCTGTTTTAGGACCCCCTGGCAGACCCGGGACCCTTCAGCGAACTCTGCAATGTCAAGCAAGCCTCGGTCCCCCGGTTTCTGTGCACCTGGGGTAGCAGCAAGCTCAACCACAGTCTCAGCCTCACCTGTCTGCTTGTTTCTGGAGAGGTCGGGAGAGGAGACCACGGGGCTGCGGAGGCTGCAGCGCCAGCCGCTGAGCGTCAGCCTCCTGGCGCAGCGGGGAGGCGGCAACTCGCGCCTTCGCGGTCCCGCCCGGGCGCCTGGAAGCTTACAATTGGCGCAGCCTCCATGCACTCTGCTGGCCCGACCGCCACCCATCACCCCCACCACCTCCATCACCCCACCACCTCCATCACCCCCACCACCTCCATCACCCCCATCACTCCCACCACCTCCATCACCCCCACCTCCCCTATCACCCCAACCCCGAGTGAAACAGCCGTGGAATAGAGAAGAAAATTACTCAAAACCCACAGAATTCTTTTCTTTCTTCCAGTAATGTAACCCCATCCCATTTGAATTGGTAAAAAGCTCTCCTATTAAGATTTTAAGAAAACCATAGTGTATTGTAAAAGGAGAACAATGCAGTTGATGCTTCCATTCTATTTTTTAAACATCATACCGCAATTGTAAAATGCAAATCACCCGTTTTTCTAATACTCTGGTCTTCTCAAAAATTACAAGATTGTGAGTATCAAAGAATGGCCCACAATTTGAGATGTTTTAGGCTTTCTAAAAATGTAGGTAAGCAAGGACTTTGTGAACAAAGGCAGACTCTTCGGATAGCCTTTGAGGCTGTGTTTCACAGAGCCCTGCAAGTTGTGCGAACACAGCCTGGACGCCCCCTAAAGAGAGCCACCCGCAGCCGCAGGGGTGCTGTAAGTGACGCGGCGCAGGGGCCTACCTGGGCTCCAGCCTCTGGCTCAGGAGCTCTGATTTCTTGATCTCTAAAGCGGAACTCACCTGGGCACCTCCCCTTTGAGGACTGAATGAAATAAACTAAACAGGAGTTCTCTCCAGTTCCCATTTTCTTCCTCCGCCTTCCCTTTGGGAGAGTCAGCAATTAAAACCACAGAATTTCACCCAGTTTCCTTTTATTTTCCTTTCGCAAGATCAGGCAAATGCTCCAATGAAGTGCATTTTTAGTCAATTATGATGCATTTTTATTTATTTATTTTTACTGATTTCAGATAGGAAGGGAGAGGGAGAGAGAGATAGAAACATCAATGATGAGAGAGAATCATTGATTGGCTGCCTCCTGCATGCCCCCGACTGGAATAGAACCTGGGACCTTTCAGTCTGCAGGCCAAGGCTCTATCCACTGAGCCAAACCAGCTAGGGCTATACTGCATTTTTGGAGGAGAGGGTCTGGACTTCTGACAGATTGGAAGTAGCCAGCAGAAGAAGCCTCTAGGGATGGAAATACAAACTTTCCTTTACCCACTTATGTGCCCCCACCCGGGATTGCACCTGCAACCTAGATCTGTGCCCCCACTGGGAATAGAACTGGCAGTCTTGTGATGTATGGGACGATGCTCCAACCAACTAAGCCACCTGGTCAGGGCGCCCCTTCATTTTGAAGGATGTTTCACTGGGTATGAAATCCAAAACTTTCAGTTGTTTTATTGCAACACTTCTAATATTTTTCTACTTTTTTGCTTCCATTGTTTATTGGAGATGTGGTTTTCTGTCTTACTGTAGCTGTTTTGAAAGTAATTTGCCTTTTTTCTATAAACTTTTTAAAAGAGTTTATTTTAGAGAGAAAGAAACATTGAGTGAGAGAGAAACATCAATCGGCTGCTCCCTTCTCTCCGGCCTCATGCATCCCAACCGGGGACCAAACCTGCAACTATGTGCGGTGACTGGGGCTTGAACGAGCTACCTTTCTGTGTATGGGAGGAGGCTCTAACCAACTGAGCCACACCAGGGCTGTAATTATTCTTTAATTATGTTTTTGACTGTGTCTTTTAGAAACTATACTATGACAGCCTAAGGGGAGATTTTCTTTCGGCTTATCCAGGTTTGAATTTTAGAGCTTCTAAAATTTGTGACTTGATATTTTATTTTAATTTTGGGAAATTTTCAGCATTCTCTCATCAAATTTTGGTTCTGTCCAATTCTCTTTCTTCTGCCTTGCTGGGAGTCCTATTACATGTGTGTTAGACCTTCATTATCTTTTCGTTGTGTTTCCCATCCTTTTCCTCTCTGTACTTCAATATGATCCCCTAAATCCTATGGTTTTTTTGGTTGCTCCCCAGCACCTTCAAATAGTTGTTTCACTCTTTTTCTCAAAGTTTTAATCATAGTTCAAAATTAGGAGCAGAAGTTAATATATAAAGTTTTCTATCAAGTGGGTTCTTGGATAACACTGTTTCATTCAATATTGATGAGATGCCATTGATATCAATTAACCTATGATAAAATTGGTATACATTGTTTCACCTAAAGTTGCATAACCTATTAACGACCTCGAGGACTTACTGTACAGTACAATACCAAATTAAAAAGTGCCCTAGCCAGTTTGGCTCAGTGAATGGAGTGTCGGCCTACAGACCAAAGGGTCCCAGATTCAATTCCAGTGAAAGGCACATACACTGCCGGGGTTCTGGTCAAAGTTTGTGCAGGAGGCAACCAATTGATGTGTTTCTCTCACATCGATATTTCTCTCTGTCTTTCCCTCTCTCTAAAAATCAATGAAAAAATTAAATTAAAATTAAAATCAATGGAAAAATATCCTCAGGTGAGGATTTAAAAAAAAGCATAGCCCAGCTGGCCTGGCTCAGTGGTTAAGTGTTGACATATGAACCAGGAGGTCACGGTTGGATTCCTGGTCAGGACTCAATCCCCAGTGTGGGGCATGCAGGAGGTGGCTGATCAATGATTCTCTCTCATCATTGATGTTTTTATTTCTCTCTCCCTTCCTCTCTGAAATCAACAAAAAAAATATATATATTTAAAAATATATTTGTAGCCTGGCTGGTATACCTCAGTGGTTGAGTGTCAACTCATGAACCAAGAAATTACAGGTTCAGTTCCTGGTTAGGGCACATGCCCGAGTTGTGGACTTGATCCCCAGAAGGGGGATGCAGAAGGCAGCTGATTGACGTTTCTCTCTCATCAATGTCTATTTGTCTATCTTTCTCTCTAAAATCAATAAAAACATATTTAAAAGTATATGTGTGTATGTATGTTTCCATAGACATAATTATATGCAAGTGTGTATAATTATAAAAGGATATACATCAAGATGTATTTCAATAGGATATGGATTTGGCCATTTCAATTTCTTTGCACTTTTCTGTCTTTTCAGAACTTTTGTATAATGAAGATATATTACTTTTGTAATAGTAAAAAACATATTTATAAAAACTAGGGTCATGAAATACTACTGAAAAGAAATTAACTATAGATAAGGACGTTATTTCTTTCAGCACTTGTGAAATTACTATAATCACAAAAATAGTGAATACGTAGATATGTAAAATATACAGTATATTTACATAGAATTACCAAACAGATATTTCCAATTGCAGTTTGTACTGCTTTAACCAATTTATTTTTTAAAAAAATATGTTTTTATTGATTTTTAGAGAGATAGGAAGGGAAGAGGATGGAGAGATAGAAACATCGATGGGATTGACTGGCTACCTCCTGCACACCCCCTATTAGGGATCTAGCCTGCAACCCGGGCATGTGCCTGCCTGGAAGTGAACCGTGACTGCCTGGTTCATAGGTCAATGCTCAACCATAGAGCCACAGCAGCTGGGCAGCATTCACTTGATAGCTGTTGAAATGATCAACAATATATTTGTTTCTGTGTATTCAGTTATGATCATATAGTTGTAGACTTGGAAAGCGATTTTATATTTAAAATTTTTACTTTTGCAGGAAGGCAATGACAGTACCAAATTAATTGATTTTGAAAGTTTTTAGCAAAATACATTACAATTTACATGGAAATATGTTTACATTATTATATTAAGTTGCAATAAATTCTATGCCACCAAAGGATGTTGAGGGTGAAGTGTTTAATAGTTTTCAGATCATTGGTCTGTGGGTTCACCTTTTCTATAATTGCTGGCATTTTTCTGAAGGTTACAGAGGGAACAGTTCTTAAAAATAAAGTTAATGAGCCCTCAAAAGGAGAGTGAGACTGTTTGCCAGTTTTAATGACAATCTACCTGCCTTGTAAAGAGACAGTTAAAGGTAACGTGCCCTTCTCATCACACAGGCTTTTGACGGGTTGGCTACTGACCTTCTGAGCAGCTTTGAAACAATCAGTGAGAGGTCTATCCAACAGTATTTTCATCGCTCGTCCTTTAGGTCACTGCTTGTAAGCCCATATCTTGACATTTACTTTAAAGGTGTTGCCTACAACATCCTGTCATTAATTTGATCAAAATGAAGTTCTTATTTTAATGGGCACATTTTGGCCTTGACAGCTCCATCACATAACTGTTTTCAAGTGAGTCCCAGATGAGAAAAGGTAGAGGAAAACTGGCTTCTCCATTGTAACTTAATTGAAGTCACCATCATTCATTGAGCACTCACTATACTGTGGTTGCTGGATTAGGTAGGTCGCTTTCTCCAACTCCCACTTTTTATTTTTATTTTTTAAAAATATATCTTATTGATTTTTTTACAGAGAGGAAGGGAGAGGGATAGAGAGTTGGAAACATCGATGAGAGAGAAACATTGATCAGCTGCCTCTTGCACATCTCCTACTGGGGATGTGCCCGCAACCAAGGTACATGCCCTTGATCGGAATTGAACCTGGGACCCTTCAGTCCGCAGGCTGATGCTCTATCCACTGAGCCAAACTGGTTAGGGCTCCCACTTTTTATTTTATTTAGATATAATTAACATATCCCAACAGACAATCTCATCATTTGCCCCCATAAAAGGGCTCTTCTTTCTATATTTTCAACTCAATGAAACCACCATGGAAATGATCCTTGTTTACTCCCCCCAGCATCTACATCTGATCAATTACCAGGGCATGCTGATTTCTCAAATTCCTTGTCTTCTCTCCAACCAAACTACCCACACTCAGACCTGATCTACTACAAAGGCTTTATTACCCTTCTTCTGGCCATCAGACTTGTCCTGCTTAACTCTTCTGGCCTTCACACAAGTCCCAGAGTCATCAGCGTAATTGCCACAGTCCTTCAGCCACCCTTCCAGGGTGTGGCATCAGCTACTCTGCCAGGGCAGCTTAGCCGCAGGCAATGCCTCTTTGACAGGAACTCGTTATTTTACTGCTTCCAGGCTCACTTCAAGCTTCACACTGCTAATAGACTGGTAGTTTTCTGTACAACTCATGCTGTTTTTCACTTCATTCATCCATTCATTCATTCATTCATTCATTCAGAACTATTTATTAAGCTATCTACTTTGTACAAGGCTGAAAATGTAATGGTGAACTAACAGTCTAGTGGACTCTTCTAAAAATCCCATCTTCTCACTCCATATCCAGATGAATTTTACTCATTCTTAGGCACCACCCTCTGGAAGAAACTTCTCCTCACCAACCAGGCTCTCAGGCCCCCACCTACTTCATACCTTTTTCTTCCCCTGAATGAATAGCTCTGCTCTCAAACACCTTATAATCAGTGGGAGAAGATAAGAAATATGCACATGTCCCCCATACAAATGCAGAGAGCAATTGGGGAAACAAGTATCTCTGCATTACAAAAGGGAGGAATTACTTCAAGAAACATTCCCTGAGTACCTGGTGAGAACTGTGCTTGGAGATGAGAGAAGGAAACAGTGGTCCACACATTTGAGAAAATCATTGAATGATATGGGAGTCAGAAACTTCCATGGGAAGGACGCATTTGACATGGGGAAAATTTTCACAGAAGACAGTGAGGAAAGGAAGAACATTCTAGGCATAAACAAATATAAGTAAACTAGAGGCCCGGTGCATGAAATTCGTGCACGGGGGGTGTGTCCATCGACCCAGCCTGCACCCTCTCCAATCTGGGACCCCTTGAGGGATGTCCCACTGCCCGTTTAGGCCCAATTCTGATAGGATTGGGCCTAAACGGGCAGTCAGACATCCCTCTCACAATCCAGGACTGTTGGCTCCCAACTGCTCACCTGCCTGCCTTCCTGATTGCCCCTAACCACTTCTGCCTGCCAGCCTGATCACCCCCTAACCACTCCCCTGCCAGCCTGATTGATGCCTAACTGCTCCCCTGCCGGCCTATTTGCTCCTAATTGCCCTCCCCTGCCAGCCTGTTTGCCCCTCACTGCCCTCCCCTGCAGGCCTGGTTCCCCCTCAACTGCTTTCCCTGCAGGCCCGATTGCCCCCAACTTCCCTCCTCTGCTGGCCTGGTCACTCCTAACTGCCCTCCCCTGCAGGCTTGATAGCCCCCAACTGCCCTCCCTTGCAGGCCTGATCCCTCCAACTGCCCTCCCTTGCAGGCCTGATCCCTCCCAACTGCCCTCCCCTGCCAGCCATCTTGTGGTGGCCATCTGTGTCCACATGGGGGCAACCATCTTTGACCACATGGAGGCAGCCATCTTGTGTGTTGGAGTGATAGTCAGTTTGCATATTACTCTTTTATTTGATAGGAAGACATAAAATGATAAAGATAAAAGCTGAACTCAATGAAGAAGTTGCATAACCTATTGATGACCCATGGGCAAGAAGAAGAAAGAAATCAAGGGAAATCAACAAGCCAAAAAAATTGATGTTGAAACAGTAAAATGGACAACATTTTAATAAGGTTTATCAAGAAAAGAACCCACAATTAGCCAATATCGAGATGCCGTGTCTTCTTTATCATTGTAAAGTGTCCATCATTATCTCTTGTTACCTTTGTTATCTTGAAATCTATTTTGTCAGATATACGTATGTCTACATCTGCTTTTCTGTGAATGCTATTTTTCACCCTTTCACTTTGAGTCTAACTTTGCCTTTGCAGCTTAAATGTGTCTTCTGAAGACAACATATGGTTTGGTTTATTTATTTTTTATCCAGTCTGCTACTCTGTGCCACTTTATTGGTTAATTCAGTTCATTTAAGTAATTATTGATGTATGAGGATTTCCTATAGCTATTTTATATTTTGTTTTCTGGTAGCTCTGTGCCTCTATTGGATTTTTTCCTTTGTGTTCTGTATGTTGTTTTCATTTGATGGTATTTCATACTTTTTTCTCTTTCTTTAGCTATATGTTTCAGTTTGGGGTTTTTTTGTTGTTGTTTTTTAAAATATATTTTATTGATTTTTTACAGAGAGGATGGGAGAGGGATAGAGAGCCAGAAACATAGATGAGAGAGAAACATCAATCAGCTGCCTCTTGCACACCCCCTACGGGGGATATCCCTGCAATCAAGGTAGATGCCCTTGACCAGAATCAAACCTGGGACCCTTGAGTCTGCAGGCCAATGCTCTATCCACTGAGCCAAACGGGCCAGGGCAATTTGTTTTGTTTTTGTCTGTGGTTACCATTAGGCTAGGAAAAAGAAAGTTTCATATATAAGGTAGTCCTTTTTCTTTTTTTTTAAAAAAAGATATATTGGATTGACTTTTTACAGAGAGGAAGGGAGAGGAATAGAGAGTTAGAAACATCAATCAGCTGCTTCCTGCACACCTCCTACTGGGGATGTGCCTGCAACCAAGGTACATGCCCTTGACCGGAATCAAACCTGGGACCTTTCAGTCCGCAGGCTGACGCTCTATCCACTGAGCCAAAACAGTTAGGATGAGTCCTTTTTCTTTTGAATGCATCTGATTTCCATCCTTCTTTGCAAACAGACCTTCCCTTCCTCCCTTTTATGTTTTTGTTGTCCCTGTTTATGCTGTAAGTCTGTTGGTGATCTTACTTATAGTTTTGCCATCTTCTGTTCTTTGTTTGAGGTAGAATAACCACCTGGAGTGTTTTCTGTAATGGAGGTCTTCTGGTGATAAATTCCCTCAGCTTCTGTATGTCTGGGAAAGTCTTTATTTCTCCTTCATATTTAAAGGATAACTTTGATGGATATATTATTCTTGGCTGGTAATTTCTCTCTTTCATTAGTTTGAATATTTGGTTCCACTGTTTCTAGCTGGTAGAGTTTATGCTGGGAACTCTGCTGATAATCTATTGGGTTTTCCTTTAAAGGTTATTTTCTCCTTTTCTCGGCTGCCTTGAGAAAAAGAAAAGAAGGGAAATATCTTATGCAAAACTGGAGAAATTCTTGTAGTTGCCTCTACTCTACAACATATGTAATAAAATTTAAACAATTTTATTCAACCAACAGAAACATTTTCACATTATATTTTTAAAACTCTCTTCATCGATCTTACCTCTGCCATAAGTCACACTATCTCTTACCCATCTCTTATTTCAACTTTGTTCTAATTTTATTTCAAAGAATGTAATATGACTTTTACTGACATGCATTGTTTATTGCAACCCATGTATGACTACTTAGCCAGATTGCAAAGTACCACTTTCTATTTCTTTTGTTTATGTCATAGGATATAGCACATTAATTAATAATTCTATCTGGAATCAGATTATTACCAGATTTCTGATAATACACTGATATGAGGCTATGCTGATATGGTAAAGAAGAGATATTTATGCATTGAAATATTTTAATTAAGGAGAAACCATGAAGACATAGATTAAAAAGTTTATTTTTATCTTCCTTCCCATTAATAACTTTACCAAATCCTCTAAAGAGTACAAAATCGACTGGCTGAGGATTTACCTGCCAGCCCTATCAGGTACAATTAGTAAATGTTTTAAAATAGAGTTGAAACCTAAGAGGAAAGGCAGTGGCCCTGGATAATCTCCAAAGTGAATAATCAACAATCCTTAAAAGGCATCTTAGTTTCTGCACTGCCTTTGCCAGTCGCTAGCTGCCTGACCTTTGACAGGCTACTAGCCTGTCTGGGCCTCAATTTCTTCATGGGAGTAAAAATAGAGCCTCCAGTTATAAAGCTCCATAACTCTGTCTCAGCATAACAACATTAGTGTCATTCAGAGCAATCTTTGAGGTTCTATGTGAGTAAATTCCATTTTTGCATATATATTTTTAAACTCAGAACATCATTCTTATATTCAAACTTGACACATTTGGCAGTTTTACTTCCCAGTACCCTTATTCTCTATGCAAATGGTTGATGCATAAAGGCACTGAACTGATGTGACATGGCTGGATTGTTACATGCAGGGAATACTCAAGTATTTACCCCTTTCTCCTCTTCCCCAGAAACATTACATTCAGAAGACTTACTAATAGCAAAGGACTATTGCACCTAACAGTCATGAGCACGGAAATAGTGACCTTGTCCCCCAGGGGCCTCCAGGGGCTAAAGCACGAAATGAAATGCTTAGTTTGCTCTTCCAGCAAAGGGATCCTAAATAAAGTATTTCAAGCTCTGACTATGGATGTAGCAGAGCTGAAAGAAAATCAAATCAAAATGAAACAGAAACTCATTACAGGTGAAAGGCATTAGATGAAGGTATTTTTGCCCTTCAGAAAAACATAACAATAGGCAGATGCGTTGTTTATAAGCATTTCCTTTCCTCGTGAAATAAGATAGAAAACACAGCACATAAAAATGCAAATGAGCCCTCCAGGACAACAGAAATCTGAAGAAAGATCAATGTTGGCTTTCAAATGTCATTAGCTGTCAGAAAGTATTTATTACCCAAAATGGCAAACCACTATTTTGCCTAGCACTTTTAAGAAATAGCTTAACAAGGTTGAAAGGCAGTTTCACTATGCCCACACTCTGCTAGGCACTAAGAAAGGATTCAGGCTCCATCATGAGCAAAACAGAAAGTGCTGGGTAGTCTTCACTTGTGGGGTAGAACATGATTCATATTAACAACAAACATATCATCTGTTTATAGATGAGGAGTTAAAGCTCCTAACAGAGAGAAACCAAGATGGCGGCATAGGTAAACACCTGAACTTGCTGCCTCGCACAACAACTTCAAAAAAGACAAAATGGACATCATTCAGAACCACAGGAAGGCTGGCTGAGTGGAAATTCTACAACTGGAAGGGAAGAGAAAAGCAGACTGAGACTGAGAGGAGCTGCGGAAGTAAAGTGCAGAGGTACGGAGACGCGCGCATGTGGAGAGGGCTGGCAACTGAGTACCCGGCTGTCTTTTTCAATCCGGAGAAAGACACAAGCTCCCGACTGCTCTGAACTCCAGTTCCGGGTGAGACTCTGGGGACCCAGACTCATATGGGGAGAAACTGGACTGTCTGGCAGCGGGTGGAACTCGAGGGCGGCTTTCTCTCAGAGGTGCTTGCAGTGATTTTACCACGGGACACTGAGACCCAGGAGCCTCTTAGGGCAAGGCTGATGGGAAGCCATTGCTGTTTGCTCTGCCCTGAGACTCCACCCCATCCAAGCTGTGTGCAGAGGCTTTTGCATATGAATGGCCTGGTCCTTTGAAATCTAAACTTACCTAACAAACTGCAGCTGGGTCAGAGAGACCCAGAACATCCAAAAGAAGGCCCAAGGCCCCACAGCAGCTTGCACTGCTTCACAGATGGGCCTCATCTGGGCACCTCCAAAATCCAAACAAAGAAGACGAATCTGCAGATCTCTCCATAGCTCCTGCTGGGTGGCCTCAGGCAGAGACTAAATTAGCACCTCCTTGGAGATCCAAGAGCCAGTGTACCCAGGGGTCAGAGTAGGCCCATCCAGATTACAACTCCACAGATTCATAAGGGACACACTCAGGGGGCAGACTCAGTGAGCACTAAAGCCCCATTGAAGCAAGTCTTGCCCCATAAGGGTGTCTCCAGCCCAGAAGTTCTCCCATTGTAGACACAGCTGATCCTCACAGACAATTGGCCTGGAGGTCAATTCCTCCCAGTGATACCAACAACAATCAAGGCTTAACTACAACAAGACTGTGCACACAGCCCACAAAGGGGTGCACCAAGAGTGTCCACCTCAGGTAACTGGGGAGGCTGAGCCACTAGGCCCTATAGGACACCTAGCACACAAAGCCATCCATCAACTCAGGGAAGCAGCCAAAATGCAGAGAAAAAGAAACAGATCACAAATGAAAGAAATGGAGGAAAGCAAGCTACTGGATATAGAGTTCAAAACCACAGTTATAAGGTTTTTCAAGAATTTTCTAGAAAAGGCCAATAAATTTAGTGAGATCCTCAAGGACATGAAAAAGAACCAACTAGAAATTAAGCATACACTGACTGAAATAAAAAATAATATACAGAGATCCAACAGCAGACTAGAGGATCTCAAGAATCAAGTCAAAGATTTGAAATACAAAGAAGCAAAAAACACTCAACCAGAAAAGCAAAAAGAAAAAAGAATAAAAAATGATGAAGATAGTGTAAGGAGCCTCTGGGACAACTTCAAGCGTACCAACATCAGAATTATGGGGGTGCCAGAAGAAGAGAGAGAACAAGATACTAAAAACCTATTTGTAGAAATAATGACCAAAAACTTCCCCGACCTGGTGAAAGAAATAGACTTACAAGTCCAGGAAGTGCACAGAACCCCAAACAAAAGGAATCCAAAGAGGACCACACCAAGACACATCATAATTAAAATGCCAAGAGCAAAAGACAAAGAGAGAATATTAAAAACAGCAAGAGAAAAACAGTTAGTTACCTACAAGGGAGCACCCATATGACTGTGGGCGGATTTCTCAACAGAAACTATGCAGGCCAGAAGGGAGTGGCAAGAAATTTTCAAAGTGATGAATAGCAAGAACCTACAACCAAGATTACTCTACCCAGCAAAGCTATCATTCAGAATTGAAGGTTAGATAAAGAGCTTCACAGATAAGAAAAAGCTAAAGGAGTTCATCACTGCCAAACCAGAATTATATGAAGTGCTGAAAGGTATTCTTTAAGAAGAGGAAGAAGAAGAAAAAGGTAAAGATAAAAATTATGAATAACAAATATATATCTATCAACAAGTGAATCTAAAAATCAAGTGAATAAAAAATCTGATGAATAGAATAAACTGGTGAACATAATAGAATCAGGGGCATAGAAAGGAAGTGGACTGATAATTCTCAGGGGGAAAGAGGTGGGGGGGTGCAGGAAGAGACTGGACAAAAATCGTACACCTATGGATGAGGACAGTGAAGGGGGTGGGTAAGGGCAGAGGGTGGGGTGGGAACCAGGTGGAGGGGAACTATGGGGGGAAAAAGGGGAACAATTGTAATAACCTGAAAAATAAAGATTTATTTATAAAAAAAAGAAGTTAAGGCTAAGTTTCAAAGTAAACAATGCAAGAGGAGGAGGAAAGGACTCAAGAGGTAGTGCTCCAGAGATGGGCAAAGAAGCCCATGGGTACACGAGACCCCAAGGAAGAGAGCAAAGCACAGACCAATAGTGTAAGTGTAATTCAAGACAATGTTCCTGGAAGAAGAAAAACCTCTTGAAAATATATATGAAAGCAAGTGCATCGCCCAGCCGGCATGGCTCAGTGGTTGAACATCAACCCGGAGGTCACAGTTCGATTCCCGGTCAGGGCACATGCCTGGGTTGCCAGCTCCATCCCCAATGTGGAGCGTGTAGAAGGCAGCCAACCAACGATTCTCTCTCATCATTGATGTTTCTCTCTCTCTCTCTCTCTCTCTCTCTTTCTCTCTCTCTTTCTCTCTCTCTTTCTCTCTCTCTTTCCTCTCTCTCTCTCCCCCTTCCTCTGTGAAATAAATAAAAAAATATATTTAAAAAAAAGTAAAGGTTCTAACATATCTATGCCATTTTAATATTTATAATGAACTTGATAGATATTTAATCATTAATTCAATACAACATTTGTTGAGTGCTTGCGATGTTCTGGCTCTTTATAAGACACTAGTGACCCAGTGCATGGATTTGTGCACATTGAAAGGAAGTTAATTAGAAGGTGGCCGTCAGGGCAGGACTGGGCGAGATGTGCCGGACATGCCCGGGAGCCAACCCCCTGCTGTCCCTCCCAGTCCGGCTGCACCTGGGGCGGTGCCAGGACTCAAAGGGCATCTGGGGAGTGGGTGGAGTCCCTCGGCCTGGCCTGTGGGGATTGACCCGAAACCAGCTCTCCAACATCCCCCGAGGGGTCCTGGAGTGTGAGTGGGCTCTCCGCAAAGTTGCTGTCATACAGGGTGTGGAACGCAAACACAAGTGTGCAGTAAACCAGGTTTGGAGCCGACAGTGCCCCAGCAACAACATAACCTGCGGCCAAAGGTAGAATCACGTGGTCCCATGAGGAATCAGGCTCCCTCCTCTCTGGTTTCGGGCTGTGTCACCCAAGAACCATTACTGCCAAGTCACTGCAGCTCAGCAACTTCTGGGTTGAGCGTCAGCCCCCTGGTGGCCAGTGCACATCATAGCTACTGGTCAGACAGGCAGAGGGATACTTATATTAGCCTTTTATATATGTAGACTAGGGCAGTGGTTGGCAAACCGCGGCTCGCGAGCCACATGCGGCTTGCGAGCTGTGGTTTGCCGCTGTGTTGACTAATGAGTTTGCCGACCACTGGACTAGGGAAGCAGTGATGAATTAGATGAGCAAGGCTATTATCCTTGGAGACTTGACAGGACAAGTGTTCAGACCAGCTTAGCAGAGTGAGCATTCTTGCCCACCATTTACAGAGAAAGAAATTGTTAGGCCAGAGTCAAGACTTAAATTCAGGCCTTCTGATTCCAAGGCCAGAACAACTTACAATAGATGTGAAAGGCACCAGGTGTTGAAACAACACCAGAGAAAGTCAAGAAACAAGTTTATACAACAAAATTTGCAATGTGACTTTGATGATTATGCCTCATGTACAGTACGGGCTGAGTCTAGCGAGGCTCTCCATAGTGTGGCCGAAAAGGGGCCACATGCTAAACCTGACAAGCTCGGGGGAGGCCAAATCATATAGGCATGCCAGGAAGCTGCAGTTCAGATGCATGCCCAGCCAAGTCTAGGTGACAAAGGGAAGGTACTTGCCTGTTAATCACCCCTGGAAACAGGTCATTGGCCAGAGTAGGCGTGGCCACTGCAAGCCCCGGAAGATTTGAGAAACGAAGGAGTTTGCTGTTTTGTGCTCTTGCACTCTTCTGCTCCTGGTTTCTCGGGGGCTCTCACACTTCTGCATTCACCCACATGTCACAGAGCCACGTGGACCCCACACAGTGGATTAATGGACTGTAACTAGTCTGATGCTGTACCGGACCCAGCTCCACCATGGAATGGAGAATCTGGGCACTGGCTTTGCTTCTAGTTCTGCTGGACCCCCAGCGGCACATCTTCCAGGACTGGATTAAGGGAAATGGTACTATGTAAACCAAAGGATGTAATTCCATGGGACTAAAGCTTTCTACCACATCTCCTCCTCCAGCGGGGGTCTCCAGAAATGCTTAGTCCAACAGTCCCCCCAAGAATCCCACTCCCACTAGCAACAGAGAAAGGCAATCCACACAATTCTCTGATAACAAAATGTCACAAGGGTTTATTGCTGAGAGACAAGGAGGCAACACAACTTTCCCGTGTGTGTGTGTGTGTGTGTGTGTGTGTGTGAATTAAGTAACAGGGCTCAGTAACCCATCACTAAACCGATTTTGAAAGACGGGATGTGATCAGATTTGCTATTTGTGTAATGTGTGCATTGAAGAGCTGGCAGTTAAATTTGTACTTTATCCAGTTACTCACAGGTAATGTATTGTGATGACTGAAATTTGAACAATGTTGTTGGGGGCCTGGTGTAGTAAACTAAGCTGTGCTAACTGAAAATTCCTGCGTATGGAACCAAGCAAAACAAGGACTGCCTGTATTTATTTTTGACTTGCATATGCCAGTAACTTGGAGAACTCTTGGGGAGATAATAGTATCTAATCCCCACCTTCTGTTTCCTATTTCTGTGCAAAATCTTCACCAGCTTGCCATGGTAGCTAGAGTTCCACCGACGGTCAGCCGTCCCTTGGTGTTAGTACATTGCCACATTTGAGTTTTTAATGTTCTCTGAGCAAGGACTATAGTGGGAAACAGGGAGAAATGGCCCTTGCCAAATGGAGCTTACAGTCCAAGAGGCACAAAACCACAATGAACAAATCTAAAGCGTGACTTCTGACCTTTCCAAAACGAGGGTGGTGTGATAAAACTGAAGCTGATGGGGAAGATGCCATCTAAAGGTGAAGATGAGCAAGGGCTCCTTCGAGATTGCAAATGAGCTGAGCCCTGATGGTGAGAAGGAACCAGGTTACAGCCAATGACAATGAGTTCAGTGTGTTTGAGAATGGGCAAGGGGCTGGCTCCCAGGAGTGAGGAAAGGAGTAATGAGACATGGAATGGGAGAGCTGGGCCAGATCACATAAGACCTTGTGTTCTAATTACAACGGGAAAATAGCGAACATTTTTCTGCAAAGGGCTGGCACGGTAAGACTTTTGTTAAGATGGAAATGTAGCTGGGAAGGATGACAAGTTGCCGGCAGTTGGGAATGGAAACGATAATTCTGTAGCGGAGGAGAGAGGAATCGGTTTGGATGATGGGTGCCAGCCACATTGAGTTAGACTAACGGGAACCCCACAGTGCAGGGAGGGAAATCTGCAGCGGCCAAGAGTCAGCATGAGGACAATAGTCACCTTCAGGCAGAAGGCAGAAATAGACAGCCAGTTTCCTGTCCCAGCTGGGTGATCATGGCCAACGCCATCATTGTACTGGAGGCATAGATACTTCCTACCGAAGATGGCACTTTTGCTGCCCTGTAGGTTACTGCCTGTCATTGCTTTTTTCATTTTGTATTATTACCGCTAAGCCAGGTCCCCTTTACTAAACAGAAATAGTTGGTCGTCAAGAAATAAAGTCGATGCAATAATAAGAGACAAGTGAAATTATTACTTAACTGTGTTTCCAAAATCTCTGAAGGAAGTTGAATCTTTCCCTAAAGTTTGAGGTTCAGAAATGTGGAGTTCTTTAAACTTGAAAGAAATCAGACAGGATCTCTTGTTAGTGGAACCTGTGTGGGTCGGGTGATGAAATGAAGTTAGTCAGGCTCAGATTCAAATTCCATGGATAAATCATTTCATTTCTTTGAACCTCAACTTCCTATTTGTATCAAAAATGGCTATTATGGGCTGGCACCATTTTGGAGCTCAGCCCATCTGGTCTCCAGGTGACCTAATAAATTGATAATCCCTCACCCCAAAAAGTGGGTATTATGATCATACTGGCCCCACATGTCCCTCTGAAGATTAATTTGAGGCAAATATATATGAAAATCCATGACACATAATGAGTGTTAAGTAAACATTTAATGCCTGAAATATGTAACATATGAAAATTCCTGCCACCTAATAAGTGCTCAGTTAGATTTATCATCTTTCTTCCTCCTCCATTCCTCTTCTTCTCCTCTTTCCCTGGAATGGGATGCATGAAAGGCCCAGACTATTATACCAAATTTCTTCAGTATTAAAATATGATTATAAGGTGCCAGATTTTTTTTAAAAAAAATTAGAAACTCAACAGAAACATCCAACTTTGAGCAGTTCCGGGGGAGCAGGGAGAAGATCCAATCGATACACCTCTTCTCTCACTGTTTTGTGGCAGAATATGCAGCAGTTTGTTACAATGATGGCTGTCGCATTCAACCCTGCCCCAGCCCTGCAGCACTAAGCAGTCGATCCCGTATGCACAGCGCACTTGGGTGCAGATGTTCTGTGAACTGAATGGGGGAAGAGGGCCCTCCAGGCAGGCTCATGAAAACATTCTGAACTGTTTGAAAGATCAAATGAATGTAAATCATGTTGAATGTGAAAATTAGAGTGGCAAGTTAGAAATGAATCTCCAATGGTTATCCTGCTAATTTCTTTGTCTTTTATCCAAAACTAGAGGCCTGGTGCACAAAATTAGTGTACTCGGGGATGTCCCTTAGCCCCAACCTGCGCCCTCTTGCGGTCCGGGAGCCCTTGGGGGATGTCTGACTGACAGCAGTCAGTCATCCTTAGTGCTGCCGCGGAGGCAGGAGAGGTTCCCACCACCACTGCTGCACTTGCCATTCATGAACCCTGCTCTGGCTGAGTGGCACTACCCCTGTGAGAGCGCACTGACCACCAGGGGGGCAGCTCCTGTGTTGAGTGTCTGCCCCCTGGTGGTCAGTGTGCATCCTAGCGACTGATCATTCCTCCATTTGGTCGATTTGTGTATTAGCCTTTTATTATATTGATAGGAAAGACCCCCCCCGCCCCAGATCAATGACATTCGACTTAACTAGTTATTAACATACATACTATATTGTAGATACCAAACTAGGCAGCAAGATTACACAGATGAGTGTATACAAAGGGAAAACGTTTATAAATGTCCAATAATAGACTGCTTTTTCACTTAATAATTCTTGGTCAAATGGTCTCAGACCCCTTTGTCCCAGAATAGAGAAAGGCCAGTAATGACCTCTGTTATAGGAATACTGTAGGCATTTTAAGACTGAGATTCTAAGCTGGTTTCAAACTGTTGTCCCTAACAAACAAGGCAGATAAGTAGAAGAGACGGTATCAAATTCTAAACTTTTGTGTCTCACAAAACATACTTCATATGTATATTTGGACACACTAGGGAGATGTTTCCAGGGAAATAAAAAAGTAATCTCTTTAGAACTAGTTAACTAGCCTACTAGCCTAGGCTAAACAAACTCTTGTCTTATGTGTATGCCTGTAATTTGTGTAATATGAATATAAATTCTGCCTGATTTAGAGGCAAATCTTATTTTTTGAAAAAGCGGGATTGAAATGGAATTGAAATCAATTAGTTCTCCCTCTGGTTTATAATTTATTTCCATTTTCATTCTAAGTTTGAGTTATTCAGACAAATGTCATGCATTCTTGATGTCAAAGAGGCAAGAATCAAAAGAGAAAATAATATTAAGATTATCTCAGATTTACTAAGGGAAGTTGGCAAACTGGGATAGGGTAGGAATCTTGAGGTTAAAACCCACCCTGGTTCAGACGTTTTCATCTATATTTTAGTCAGATAGCTTTTTATTCTATTGTTATCCTTCCTAGGGTAAGAACTATAGTAGAATTGGTAAAAGAAAGATACAAAATCTTTCATGTTCAATTTTTCATTCTTTTATTGTTAGAAGTTTCAAATATATAGAAAATTTGAAAGAACTATAAAAATTGGAGTTTGGTCAAGACGGTGGCATACGTAAATATGGTATTCAAAACCTCCTGTAATCACATCAAAATTACAACTAAAATAAAAAACAACCATCATTCAGAACATCTGAAATCTAGCTAAACAGAAGTCCCATAACTGAGAATATAAAGAAGCCACATCGGGACTGGTGGGAGCAGAAACACTGAACAGACTGGCCCCACACCCATCTGTGGTGGTTAAATATTGGGAGGGCCCTCGCTGGTTTGGCTCAGTGGATAGAGCATCTGCCTGTGGACTGAAGGGTTCCGGGTTTGATTCCAGTCAAGGGCATGTACCTCAGTTACAGGTTCCTGGGCACTGGTTGGCCTGTGTGTAGGAAGCAACCAATCAGTGTGTCTCTCCCACATTGATGTTTCTCTGTCTCTCCCTCTCCCACTCTCTCTAAAAATAAATGGAAAAATATCCTCGGGTGAGGATTAACCAAAAATAATAAATAAAATAAAATCACTACAGTTAAAACAAAATTGAGAGGGATATCTCAGCTGCAGAGGCCCCACTAAGGAACAATGGGTCTGGTCCAACATCAGCACCCTCACAGCTCAGGGCTGGGAAGAGAAGTCCCCATAACTTTTGTCTGTAAAAGCCAGTGAGCCCTAGCTGGTTTGGCTCAGTGGAAGAGCATCGGCATGCGGACTGAAGGGTCCCAGGTTCGATTCTGGTCAAGGGCACATGCCTGAGTTGCAGGCTCAATACCCAGTAGGGAGTGTGCAGGAGGCAGCCAATCAATAATCCTCTCTTATCATTTATGTTTCTATCTCTCTCCTTTCCTCTCTGAAATCAATAAAAATATATATTTTAAAAAAGCCAGTGAGATGGGGGGCTGCTGGAGTCCCAGGCAATCCTCTTAGAGGTCCATGCCTAGACTTAGTCAAACTCACCTTGAGATAGGCTGGTGAGCCAGGACAAATGGAATAGGGAAACTCAGACAGATA
This sequence comes from Corynorhinus townsendii, assembly GCA_026230045.1. NCBI lineage: Eukaryota > Metazoa > Chordata > Mammalia > Chiroptera > Vespertilionidae > Corynorhinus > Corynorhinus townsendii. The sequence goes on from JAPDVU010000010.1 coordinate 12,049,720, forward strand.
ATTAAATAGCCAAGTAGTTTACAGCCACCCAATTGGCTCTAATAGGGTTTCTGCTATCTATCTCCCTAAGTAGGATGAATTAAGCTGTTTACCTTCTGATTAGGGAGAAGTATAAACCATTTACTCTTTTTTAATTAAATTAAATTAAATTAATTAATTTATTTATTTTTAAAATAAATCTTTATTCAGATTATTACAATTGTTTCTCATTTTCCCCCCCATAGCTCCCCTCCACCCGGTTCCCACCCCACCTTCTGCCCTTACCTCCCCTCCACTGTCCTCATCCATAGGTGTATGATTTTTGTCCAGTCTCTTCCTGCACCCCCCTTACCCTTTTCCCCCTGAGAATTATCAGTTCACTCCCTTTCTATGCCCCTGATTCTATTATATTCACCAGTTTATTCTGTTCATCAGGTTTTTTAATTCACTTGATTTTTAGGTTCACTTGTAGATAGATATGTATTTGTTGTTCATAATTTTTGTCTTTACTTTTTTCTTCTTCCTCTTCTTAAAGGATACCTTTCAGCATTTCATATAATACTGGTTTGGTGATGATGAACTCCTTTAGCGTTTTCTTATCTGTGAAGCTCTTTATCTGCCCTTCAATTTTGAATGATAGCTTTGCTGGGTAGAGTAATCTTGGTTGTAGGTTCTTGCTATTCATTACTTTGAAAATTTCTTGCCACTCCCGTCTGGCCTGCATAGTTTCTGTTGAGAAATCAGCTGACAGTCGTATGGGTGCTCCCTTATAGGTAACTAACTGTTTTTCTCTTGCTGCTTTTAATATTCTCTCTTTGTCTTTTGCTCTTGGCATTTTAATTATGATGTGTCTTGGTGTGGTCCTCTTTGGATTTCTTTTGTTTGGGGTTCTGTGCGCTTTCTGGACTTGTAAGTCTATTCCTTTCACCAGGTGGGGGAAGTTTTCAGTCATTATTTCTTCAAATAGGTTTGCAGTATCTTGCTCTCTCTCTTTTTCTGGCACCCCCATAATTCTTATGTTGGTATGCTTGAAGTTGTCCCAGAGGCTTCTTACACTATCTTCAACTTTTTTTCTTTTCCGGTTGAGTGTTTTTTGCTTCTTTGTATTTCAATTCTTTGACTTGATTCTTGCATTCCCCTAGTCTGTTGTTGGGTCTCTGTATAATATTTTTTATTTCAGTCAGTGTATGTTTAATTTCTAGTTGGTCCTATTTCATATCTTCGAGGGTCTTGTTATTTTTATCGGCCTTTTTTAGGATATTCTTGAAAAGCCTTATAACCGTGGTTTTGAATTCTATATCCAGTCATTTGTTTTCCTCCATTTCTTTCGTTTGTGATCTGTTTCTTTGTCGCCGCATTTTCACTGCTTCCCTGAGTTGGTAGGGTAGCTTTGTGTGCTAGGTTTCCTATATGGCCCAGTGTGTCGGCCTCCCCAGTTAACCTGAGTTGGACACTCTTGGTGCACCCCTTTGTGGACTGTGTGTACAGCCTTGTTGTAGTTAAGTCTTGATTGTTGTTGGTATCACTGGGAGGAATTGACCTCCAGGCCAGTTGGCTGTGAGGATCGGCTGTGTCTATGCTGGGAGAAGTTCGGTGCTGGAGACAGCCTTATAGGATTAGACTTGCCAAATTGCAAAAGCCTCTGTGCTCAGCTTGGATGGGGTGGAGTCTCAGGGCGGACCAGACAATCTTGGCTTCCCATCAGCCCTGCCCTTGTGTGTGTGCAGTCTTCCCCGGTTCCCGAGCCTCTGCCCGAGAGAGTCCAGATTCCCCCCGCAAGAGCGTGGGTCCCCAGGGGCTCACCTGGAACTGGGGTTCAGTGCAGTCAGAACTGGGGTTCAGTGCAATCGGGGGCTTCCAAGTCCCTTCTGCTAGGGAAAGCCTGTGGCAACCTCCTCAGTCTTTGTGCACACTCGCGCGTGCTTCCAGACCCCTGCCCGCCAGGGCTCCCCCGGCTCTCCCCCGGCTCTCCCCCGGGTCTCCGAGTCTCAGAGTGCCTTTCTCTCTACCTGACAGTCCAGACTCCCCCTGTATGAGCCTGGTCCACAGGGTTTCGCCCGGAATTGGGGTTCAGTGCAGTTGGAACTGGGGTTCAGTGCAGTCAGGGGCTTCCTTCCCGCTCACACCAGAGAAAGTCAGCCAGGCTCTCAGCCGCCCTTCCTCTCTGCACGCACAAAGACCCTTTGCCGTACCTCAACCCTTTGCCGTTCCTCCGATTCTCCGTGAGCTTTTATCTTTCCTTCTAGTTGTAGAATTTCCACTCAGCCAGCTTTCCTGTGGTTCTGGATGGTGTCCGTTCTGTCTTTTAGTTGTAGTTTTGAAATTGTTGTGCGAGGCAGTGGTTTAGGTGCTTACCTATGCCGCCATCTTGGTTTCTCTCCCTAAACCATTTACTCTTAAGTGTCCTTGGTTAGAGAACTGAAACGAACTCATAGAGAACACATTGATGGTTGCCAGAGGGGAGAGAGGGGAGGAAATGCACGAAAAGGGCGGAGAAATTTAGAAGTACAATTGGTAGTTACAGAATAGTCACAGGGAGATGAAGTACTGGGAATATAGTACTGGTGAAGTCACAGGGAATATAGTCAGTGATATTGTAATAACTATATATGGCATTGCTGTTGGTGGAAGTGAGTAATCCCTTTCCCCACTGAGTGCTTGGGGTGGGGGGCTTATGCATCTCCAGAAAAAGAATTTTCTGAGACTCATACAGGAGGATGAATGATTTTTAAAAACACACACACATTTTTATTGATTTCAGAGAGGAAGGAAGAGGGAGAGAGATAGAAACATCAATAATGAGAATCATTGATCGACTGCCTCCTGCACACCCCTACTGGAGATCAAGCCCACAACCTGGGCATGTGGCCTTGGCTGGAATCAAACCCAGGATCCTTCCGTCTGTAGGGCCCAGGGGTCCTCAAACTTTTTAAATAGGGCGTAAGTTCACTGTCACTCAGACCGTTGGAGGGCCGGACTATAGTTTAAAAAAAACAACTATGAACAAATTCCTATGTGCACGGTGGGCCCGGGACGAGTCGGCTGCTAAGCAGGACAGACAGTGGCACCCAGTGGGCTGGATAAATGTCCTCGGCGGGCCGCATGTGGCCTGTGAGCCGTAGTTTGAGGACCCCTGCTAGGCTAACGCTTTATCCACTGAGCCAAACCAGCCAGGGCCAGGCACTCCTTTCTACATTACATAGTTCATTTTCTTCACATACATGTGCTCTATACTGTATTCAAATCTGTTAAGAGGCATCATGGATTATTATTAATCATGCCTCCATTTTCAATGTTCTTCTTTTTTTTTAATGTTCTTTTTGAAACCACATACTTTTCAATCTTCCAGTCTTACCCCCAAACCAGAGCTGTGGGCTTTCCATGGCTATTTACCATGTCTGATTTCTGCACCGAGGGTGGGAAGTAGCAGTCTTTTGATTGGTCAGTAGCTGGCTTGTTTGCCTAATTTTAACACACATCATATCAGGATTATTTTTAGACCCATAACTTTTTCAACCAGCAGGTACCTTACACACCAGATGGTTCCCAGCTCCTGCTTTCTTCAACAGGATCTTTTAATGAGACCATTATATGGCTTGCTTATGGTATCACAATTAGTCAGAAGTAAAATAAAGAGAGAAGCCAGGCCTGATTTCATAAAGGCCCTTGTAGTTAATGCTCAGGCATCTCAGTTATCTTATTTAATCTCATTTTTTAAAGTTGCCTGAATGTGACTAACTTAGACAGTATAAATATTATTTCAATGGTTATTTGTGGAAATAATGTTTTATGGGAACACTTTACTTTATTATCTTATAAGGCACAACAGGGTTTCTGTGTGGTTAGAAGGCTGGGTGTCTGCTTGCCCACAAAAGTTATTAGAAGAAATCAAATAGTCTGAATGCCAACAGACAGGAGCCATTAGGCTTCTTAGATGAATAGCCATGGGTGGGGTGGAAAGAGTCAGATAGGTGAGGAGGAGAAGGAGGAGGGAGTAGAATAATGAAAATGAAGATTAGACCTGTGCTGGAGTATTTTTTTTCTATAATTCTATAATGTTGAAATGCTATCTTATTAATGACCACCAGCCCTGTCTCAGAAGATTCCACACCTCTCCCTACTCTAGTATTTCAAAGACAATTTTGAATGTGAATCCAGACATTCTCTGAGAGACTCTGGAGAGAGCCCTCTCTGGCAGAAAGACCCACCACCATGACCCATGCCTCCACTCGGGCCTCAGCCATTGGAATAATAATCCTAGCATTCTCATGCGGCTCCTGTCTTTCCTTTAGAACACACGCACCACCTGTCAATCCGTTCCATTGGTTCCTATCAAATCTACTTTCTACAGTGAACAGTCTTTATCTTTGGTCTCTTTCCTCGTGACTGATCACATTAGTGTAAATGTATAAATGTATTTTTTTCTTCCTGAAGGGTTTAGGACAAAAGAAGCAACAGTAGAGAGATTGGGCAGGGCTGCTTTGGCTCTCTAGAAACTGGAAAAGAAGTGAGCCCAGGAGGGGCTGCTGTAGGCTCGCTGGAGAGTCAGAGAAAAGGGGGCCTTGGAGACAGATTCAGGAAGTGAACCCGGGATGAGCTGCCACTGCCCATTGTTCCCCTGGTTGCAAGCCTCACGGAGTCTCTTAGAGTTCAGGAGATGCGTGCCTGTGGGGGAGAAATGGGAGGGGGGAAAGTCTCAAGCATGTTCCTGGGAGGGAGAGTGAACAACACGATCTTCAATAGTCCTGTCTCCTGGACCATCCCTTATTTTGACCAATTCTCTTTTTTAAATGTGTGTTTTCATTGACTTCAGAGAGGAAGGGAGAGAGAGAAAGAGACAGAAACACCAATGGTGAGAGAGGATCACCTATCGGCTATCGCCCCCATGCCCCCACTGGGGGCTGAGCCCAAAACCTGAGCATGTGCCCTTGGCCCGAATTGAACCTGGGACCCTTCAGTCCGCAGGCTGACACTGTCCACTGAGCCAAATCGCCTAGGGCTTGACTAATTCTTTACATTATACCTTACTCCCTTATAATAATAATGCCCTTTTTTTTTTTAACCTTAGACCCTTGTTTCCCTGACATATTTCCATCACTTTACCTATTGGTATTCACATAGTTATTCATACTTTCCTGTCTCTTTCCCCATTGTTGTGATCTACTAACCCTGTGGACAAGAGCACACATTGATATAGGGATTCATGATTTAAGGAAAAGAACACTGAACCTGAATTCAGAAGACTAGCTCATCTCATGACTCAGCTTCTTACTATATGGGTGGCTTTGAAAAATGCACAACCTGTTTCATTTCTCAAGAGAGAAATAATATTTCTGCCATTGTCTTAGAGTTATCCTGATGGTCAAATGACAAAATATTTGTTAATTAGTTTGCATTTCCCCTTGTGCAGACTGAGACAAGGATTCAAATGCAAGGAGTTTATTAAGAAGGTTCTGGAGCCTGGCTGGTATGGTTCAGTGGTTGAGTGTCAACTGTGTCAACTCATGAACCAAGAGGTCACCAGTTCAATTCCTGGTCAGGGCACATGCCTGGGTTTCGAGCTCAATTCCCAGTGGGGGGCTTGTAGGAGGCAGCTGACCAATGAATGCATAAATGCTAGTAAGTAGAACAACGAATCAATGTTTCTCTCCCTTCCTCACTCTCTAAAATTGACCAATAAATAAAAATGTCTTTAAAACCTTCAATGGCTTTCCCTAATAAGTCAGTGTCTCTAACTTGTCATAAAATAATTTCACAGTCTTGACTCAGTTTACTTTTCCCTTAATCTCATGCTTTTGTTTACTACACTCTCTAAACTTCAAATTCTCAGCTGCCATAATAGTGTCCATGTCCTCTTTCCCTTGCTAGCCTTGGGCTTTTGCCAACACTGACTCTTAGCCTAGGGACGAGGGAGGGAGAGGAGGGACTTTCTTCCTCCAGGCCAGATTCTCTGGCTTATCTTTCTGTTATTTAGAGAAATAGCTTCCCAAATCTCCTGGCTAACTGCCCTCTCCCTACACTTTGTTTTACCTCCAAGTCATGGTCCAGGGCAATGCCTCTCCTGAGATCGCACAGCTATCCAGAGCTGTTTGTGCACTTGTAGCACTTGCCATACTGAATGGTAATGGCACCTCAACAGTTGACTTAATTTTTTCCCAAGCACTTGCCATTTCCCCAAGGCTACAAGTTCTTTGAGGACAAAACCTAGTCTGATAGGATTTTAAAAAACATTTCTAGCCCTAGCCGGTTTGACTCAGTGGATAGAGCGTAGGTCCGTGGGCTGAAGGGTCCCAGGTTCGATTCTGGTCAAGGGCATGTACCTTGGTTGCAGGTTCCCTGGCCCTGGCCGGGGTGCATGCAGGAGGCAACCAATCGATCTGTCTCTCTCACATTGATGCTCCTGTCTGTCTCTCCCTCTCCCTTTCCACTCTCTCTAAAAATCAATGGAAAAATATCCTAGGGTGCGGATTAACCAAAGAACAAGCAAAAAACAAAAATAAAAACATTTCTAGTGCCTAGTACTGCCTGGAACGCACGAGGGACCCCAAAACTAGGAACTGAAATAATGAATTAATCTCATTTATTATAGCATAGAACTTGATGACAGTCTCACAAAATTCCACAAGGGAAGGTTGTCTCCTGGGATAAATATCTATCTTATCTCCTCAGAGACTTAAGTAACTGTTCCTGAAGATCAAAGGATCTTTTTTTTCTTTTAAATTTAAATTAGATGGCCAGAGATAAGATAAGGCTTAAATATGCCCAAAATTTAAAGAAGATCTGTGAATTTACTCAGGACATTTCTGCAGTAGTTGCTGTTCTTCGGTTCACCTCTGCCAGGAGAAGGTGAGTGGGGATTGGATTTTTAAAATGTAACCGGGACACTTTTTCCAATTGCTTTCTATTTCAAACAAAAAGTACTGAATTTATTTCTTGCCAGCAACAAAGTGAAATAGTTCAGTCATTTTTTAGCAGTTAGTTTGTTATTAAACCAAATGAACTGGAAGAAAAGGTAACTATTTAAAAAACATTTTCCATGTGGATTATTCTACTTAAATGCCAATCAAATAATGTTTTCCTTTTTTGTATTTTATTTGTTTATTTTTATTTTTTCATCACCATTCCCTAAATAATTTTCAAATAAAAATGCTTATTTGTTGAATGTGAAAACTGACTAAGCTTTCAGTTAAAAACACCTTCAAAATAAAATTAGCATCTGCATGGTCTCTGTACACACCTGAAGGTAAAACAAAGATAAATTTTTCTTATAGAAGAATAGCTTTTTTAAAAACTATATTTTTATTGATTTCAGAGAGGAAGGGAGAGAGAGAGAAAAATAGAATCATGGATCGGCTGCCTCCACATGCCCAACTGAGGACTGAATCCACAACCTGGGCATGTGCCCTTGACCAGAATCAAACCCAGGACCCTTCAGTCTGTAGGCCAACGCTCTATCCACGGAACCAAACCGGGACCTGGTATCTGATCCGTGAGATCAGACCAAACCTGGATTCAGCAACCTGGGTACTTGGGTTCTGGCTAGGAAAGAATTCAGAGCCAAGACCCACACTCTCAGAGAACATTTATTGGTTAAATTACAGAGGTAGAAGCAGTAATTCCTAGAAGAAATAGGCTTAGCAAACAAGTTCTAGAACTAAAGGAAGGGCCCTAGGAGCTTGGGAGTGAGGAAGCTAATGGTGACGTTGGGGTAGGTAGGAGGAGGCGGAGGAAGGAGAAGGGGAAGGCAAGAGAAAGGCCCTGGCATTCTCCTGGGCGGGAGAGTGCCCTGGACTCTCCTTCCTAAGAGTTCTAAGGGTGGAGATTTTAGGGGAGGTCTATTAATATTCTATTGATAGACTATCCAGCAGTTTTCCAGGTGTATCCTTTCAGGGTTGTGGCCTCCACTGATGGGTTGGTGTCAGGGCAAGGGGTCATTATTCCATGCAGCTGGTTCTGAGGGCAGCCATGGGGCTGCTGGTCTGGTTTTGTTGCCTTTCTGGACCTGGAGCTGAAAAACAGCGAGGCCTACATGTTATCTGTAGGGAGGATATGCTCCCTAGAGATGAGTGACCTGCTAGTAGAGGAAAGATCACCTGGGGGCAAGGTCCCACCCTCCTATTTTTTTCCCACCCTACAATTGTTATTTGCTGGGCACCCAGAACTTTCCATCCTGGTGACCTTCTGTGCCTGGCCCATCGTCCTTGCTCTGCTTAAGTCTAACTGCCGACCATACGTAAGTAGGAGTTAACAAACACAGCTTCACCCTGTGCTATCACCCTTATGTTAATGTAAAAAACATTCAAACCTGTAAAGAATTTTTGTGAGCCAAACTGTTGACAATTGCTGGGAAGCAGTATCTCAACATATGGAGATGGTGCTTCAGAGAATTGTTTTTTTTCACCTTGTTTTATACATTACAGTCAAAGGAGACTTAAGTGAGTTACATGAAATCCATTGGTGATTGATTAGGGAGGGCAAAAAAAAAAATGATAGACACATACTTCTTTTACATAGGTGTGTACAGGATAGTTAACAGTCAACAAGATAACTAACAATGAGGGAATTTGTGGTCTGCCCTTGGCACTGTTTGATGTACCCTGAGAGGTCTGGAAAAAGGGAAGTTACAAGTTACTCTGACATTCCACAGGTGTGTTATGTTAGATGCAAACAGTAAAGATCAAAGTTTATCTTTGGCAGGGAAGATACTGGCCTAGGACCGTGGTCAGCAAACTGCGGCTCACGAGCCACATGCGGCTCTTTGGCCCCTTGAGTGTGGCTCTTCCACAAAATACCACTGCCTGGGTGAGTCTATTTTGAAGAAGTGGTGTTAGAAGAAGTTTAAGTTTAAAAAATTTGGCTCTTAAAAGAAATTTCAATCGTACTGTTGATATTTGGCTCTGTTGACTAATGAGTTTGCCGACCACTGGCCTAGGACACGACTACCCACTGTAAACTGCCTTTTAATGAAAAGGTTTTAATTTCAGACCACCCTTTGTGGTTACTGTAGGTCCCTTGAGTTTGCAAGGCCATCACGCAGGCCTTCCCTGAGTTAGTCAGGTTAGCATGTGGCCCTTTTTCGTCCACACTTGCAACAGAGCAGTGGCTTTCCGTCTCAGCCTCAGTATCTCACGAGTGCTTCAGAGCAAGCAGTCCTCATAGATTTCAGATCCCACTTGGTTTTTCCCCATTCTGTTTATCATAGCTTCAGGGATATTCTTTCACTCTCGCTTTGATCGGCTATGATTTACAAGACATAGAACATACCGGTTTTATATGGATAGTTTGATGTCAACAAATATATACTGTCTTGTAAGTGCCACCCAAAGTATGATCTAAAATAAGTCCATCATTTCAGAAAGTTTCTTTGTGTCCTTTTCAAATCAGTTTTCTCCCCCAACCCCTGGGACCCACTGATCTGCTTTCTGTCACCGTGGTTTATCCATTTCTAGAATTTTATAGAAGTGGAACCTTATAGTAATTAAAAGGAAACACACTTGTTTTTCTTTAGTGCTATTTATTTATTTATTTATTATTGATTTCAGAGAGGAAGAGAGACTGAGAGAGACGAAACATCAATGATGAGAGAGAATCATTGATCAGCTGCCTCTGGCACCCCTCCTACTGGGGATCGAAGCTACAACTCCAGCATTGCCCTTGACTGGAATTGAACCCAGGACCCTGAAGTCTGCAGGCTCTATCTACTGAGCCAAGACTCTGATTCCAATAATTACAGGCTGTTGTTGTTCCTTGTGATTAAGCCCCTAGCCTAGGGCATAGTAATCTTTTGTCAGGAATAGTGAGGGAAGTGCTTTTGTCACTGACTTTCACTTAACATAACGCTTTTGACATTCTTCTGCCTCGTTGCCTGAATCTTTAGTTTGATCCTTGCTATTGCCAAACCCATTAAATGGCTATACCATAATTCATTCACTCACCTATTGATAGACATAGAGTGGTTTCTAGTTTTTGTTTGTTATCAGTAAAGCTGCTTTAAAGATGGGCTGTATTAGTCTTCGTGTGGACATAGCAATGTGTTTCTCCTGGCTACATATAAGAGTGGATTACTGAGAGGTATGTAAGCATTTAATTTTATGACTTTACACTTTCTAAATTGTACCATATTATATTCCTACCCAAAAGGAGTGAGAGTTGCTTTATATCTTTGCCAACATTTTGAATTGGAAGTCTTTAATTTTATCATTATTGGGTATAAAGTGGTGGTTCAGTATGATTTTAAATTTAATTTCCCTTGTAACAAATAATTATGAGCATCTTTTCAGGTGCTGATTTGTCATTTAAGTCTTAGTGAGATATGCTTGGTTGTGTTTATTTTCCTGTTTTTGTTTTGTTTTTTTTACCTGGGGTGTGTTGAGCGTTGATCTGTTGGTTTATAGTTTTCAAACATGCCAAATATTCAGCCATTGTTTCTTCAAATATTTTTGTCTGAACGGAACGTCCAACCCCTCCTTTCTGAGACTCTAATTATATTATTATGTATTTTAGGCCATATTATGTTGCTTGATTTATTTAAAAAGAAAATCTGTTCCTCTGAGTTGGATTTAAAAAAAAAATATTTTTTTATTGATTTAAGAGAGGAAGGGAGAGGGAGAGAGAGAAACATCAATAATGAGAAAATCATTGATTGGCTGCCTCCTGCACGCTCCACACTGGGGATTGAGCCTGCAACCTGGGTGTGTGCCCTGACCAGGAACTGAACTGTGACCTCCTGGTTCATAGATTAATGCTTCATATGTGCCCTGACCAGGAACTGAACTGTGACCTCCTGGTTCATAGATTAATGCTTCATAGGTTGCACTCAACCACTGAGCCACGCTGGCTGGGCTAAAGTGTATTTTATAAAAGTAATTATTTTAAATCTTTATTGTTGAAAGTATTACATATGTCCCCTTTATTTCCCCATTGACCCCCTCCAGCCCACCTGCACCCCTCCGCCATAGGCCCTAACCACCCCATTGTCTGAGTCCATCGGTTATGCATGTATGCATACAAGGTCATTTTAATGTCTCATCTGCTGATTGTGTTGACTGTTTCATATCTAGCTCTGTGTCCTTGTTTTTTTTCTCTTGGTGTTGAAATATGTTTTGCTATTTATTTGTATGCCTGGTAATTTATGATTAGATGCCAGTGTCAATTTTATGTTATTGAATGTTGGACTTTTTGTATTGCTGTCAATATTTTTAGGTTTTAGTTCTAAAATGCCAGTAAATTATTTGAAACCCATTTGACACTTTTGAGGTATACCTTAGTTTTCTTAGGGCGGGCCTGAGGTGGAAATCCATCCAGAATCCTTGCTGATAGCAGCTCTCTCAGGCCTTCTCTGGACAAAAACATTTCAGCTTATCACTCCATTCCTTAACAAGCCAGATCATTTTGCCACAAAACCAAGCATAAAACAGATAATACTGAATGGTAGGTAAGGGTTTCTGAAATGATTCAGACTTGGTTTAATTGTAAAAATAAGTATACTAGTATTTTTAATGCCTACACTGATAGTAGGCACTGAGGACAACACAGTGGTGAAAAACCCCAACAACATCCAGTTAGACAAACTCAAGTATTTCCCCTCTTCATTCCCACTGCCACCTCCTTAGTTTCCATGGTTACCTCCTGTGTCTGTTAATTTATTCCTCAAACGCCAGAGCAGTTTTCCAAAAAGCCAAATCTGATTCTGCCAGTCTGCTTAAAAGCCCTAAATAAGTCCTTCAAGATAAAGTTTAAACAGTTTATCTTGACTTTATCTATATCCCACTTCTTTACCCTTATGTAGTCACTCCCCAAGTCCCACAAATTTTGCACACAAATTATTTCCTGGGGTGTTGGGAACATTTTAAATATCTTTTCTATTTAAACAATTTTTTCTTTAGTTAATTAACAACATTGTCCTCTTTAATAAAGTGTAAACTTCTTAAGACCTGAATCTAAGTCACTGTAGTCAATTTAGTGGTCAATTTTTGACCAGTGTTTAAAAATAAGTATAATAGGAGTTTTTGAAGTTTGGACTCCAAAATGTATCACTTAAACATCACACAATCTTGGTGCTCATGACACTGCATTACATTTACCAGCTGTTTTCCCTGAACTGCAGGCTGGCTGAGGAAGATGGCCTTGTTTATATTGTACTAGAGGCATGAATTCGTGCACCAGTGGGGTTCCTCGGCCTGATCTGTGGGATTGGGCTGAAACTGGCTCTCTAACATCTCCTGAGGGGTCCCAGATTGCGAGAGGGCACAGGCCAGGCCGAGGGACCCCCACTGGTGCATGATCCAGGCTGGGGAGGGACTCAGGAGGTTGGCCAGCTGGGGAGGGACCATAGGAGGGCTCCAGGGTGTATCCGGCCCATCTCACTCAGTCCTGATTGGCTGGACCCCAACAGCAAGCTAACCTACCGGTCAGAGTGTCTGCCCCCTGGTGGCCAGTGCACAGCATAGTGAGCAGTTGAGCAGCCTTAGCATATCATTAGCATATTATGCTTTAATTGGTTGAACAGCTGACCGGATGACTGGACACTTAGCATATTAGGCTTTTATTATATAGGATTCCTAGCGGAGTCACTGTGTCAGGCACATATTTCAAACTACGGAAAAGTATTAAAAAGTGAAAAAAAGAGCTCTCTATCCAACCTCAAATATCCTGTTCTACTCCTTGGCATTAACCGCTGTTAGCAGTTCAGTTTGTATCCTTTCATACTTTTTCTCATTTAATTATTTCCCTGACTATTTGATTGCAATGTAATTGACACATAGCATTGTATTACTTTTATTTTTAAAAAATGTTTTTTTATTGATTTCAGAGGAAGGGACAGGAAGAGAGAGATAGAAACATTAATGATGAGAGAGAATCATTGATCGGCTGCCTCCTTCATACCCCACACTGGGGATTGAGCCCCCAACCCAGGCATGTGCCCTGACCGGGAATTGAACCGTGACCTCCTGGTTCATAGGTCGACACTCAACCACCGAGCCACCCTAGCCAGGCTTGTGTTACTTTTAGATATGTTGAAAGCAAGGGTTTTGGGAAGCAGGACTGGTTTAAGCAAAGGTTGGAGAAATTCGAGGTTATGGCTGAAAGAAACCCAAAGAAGTCCCTTAAAGCCCCTGGTTCAAGACCTGGACATGGAAAAACACTTCACTGACTAGCTTGTGTGTGTCTGAGGAGTGTTGGAGAGGTGAGGCTAACCTCATGTTGGTGGGGAAAGGAGTTACACAGGATTGAATTAAGTTGAGACTGAGATATGTGTGAACATGATCTGAAGGAAACCAAAAGGCTGCCTGGAGATTTGGTTGTTTTCAAGGAGAGAACTTAGGTTTGTCTTGTATGGCAGAGAATCCCAGAACCGTCTCTTATTTAGATATTTAAATCTCTAAAATAGCCCTAAATCTCATTCCGTCTTCCCCCAGGCCAGTACTTAAACAAAGTGGTCCTCCAGGAGCACGAGTAAAGTTCTGTGACCTTCTGTATAGTATAAAATACTTAAGTCAATAGTAGTTCAAGTTTAAGTGTGTCGTTACAAAACGATGAGCTGGATAGGACCTTAGAAGTCATTTAACCTGGTCTCTTCCTAACACATGGACGTTTAGGCAGAAAGATATTACATGCAGCAAAGTAAAAAAAAATGCAGCTTTATATCATACTTTTTTTTTCTGTAGAAAAAAGTATTTCCAACATTGTGAGAAGTGTAACACTTTGTCATGTTGATCTGATTGTGACAGTGCTTATGAAAAATAAAGAGTTTTTATTTCCAGTTGAATTAAATTTGGACAGTTAGAATGAAGCATCCATCTTATATAAAACTGCTGTTTGAAATTGTAAGCCTGCTATTTTGGCTTCTGTAAATGCTTGCTTGCTTAAATAATAATGAAAATAAGGCTACTCCGGAGCGGCCATAAACCTTCTCCGGACAGAGTTATCAGTGCTGGCGCCAGGCCAAGCCTTTGGTTGAGGTCTCTAAGCCCTAGCACACAGGGCTCTTTAAGAACTTGCAAAGGGGACCAGAAACACCCTATATTTGGGAGACAAAGAAGGTAAAACATATAAATAGGGAAAGTTCCTCCATGTTAGGGCCCAGAATTTGAAATACAGTTTTCTCTCGGCCCGCGCGTAATAATAATAAAGTATAACTCCATCTCTCTAAGTGTTGCTTGGTTCTTCTCCAGTTTTCTGTAACAAGAAGATGATTAAAACTAATATGGGCCATTAGGAAGGAAAGCAGAGATTTTTAAAATGTCACCAACAAACAAGTATTCAAATAAAAATCATGTGATTAGCATTAACAACATTTTCAAACATGTTTGAAGTTTTCTAGCTTACAGTGACCCCTGGTGTTATTTTGAAAATATGCAGTATATTATTTTTAAACAAAAACCTTTGAGACTGAAAATTGTCCTGAGTTTATTGCTTTTGAACTGTGTGTTTTTTCAATTTTCATTAATAACCTAAATCATCAGTTAGTCAAAGAAATAGTATACATCAAGGGTAATTTTTCTACTTTTAAATGTAAACAGCACCTCATTAGTCATCTTTTGAATTTCAGAGACACACCCAGCTGGCTAAGGGCCACCGCACCCTGTCTATATTTACTGAACAAAGAATAAATATTGTTAGGTTGCTATAATGTTAAAAGAACAGACTAATTATTTAAAGCTCAAGTTTAAGTTCATATATTCTGATTCCTCAGTTGGTTTTCATATCATGACAAGGGGCAGCTTCCACTGACAGCAAGTACTAGCATAGGACAGTATTTAATAATTGGGTATGATGCATTTTGTGGCTAGGGCAAAGGAGCACTTAATGTGGTTAATTTTACTGAGGCCATGCTTAGAAATTTCATGCTTAGAAAAATGCCACACATACTTCCTCCTGGTATTTAGCTTTCTATCTGATATTTAGAATTTAACTCCAAAAGTTTACAACTGTACATATGAAAGAGCGTTTTGTGAATATTTTAAAAGATTCTAGCTTTTTCCCTGTGCTATGTTTTAGGCTAGGGCTTATCTTAATAATTCTACCTTCTAATTATTTATCTGTCATTCAAATTAAAATTGTGCATCGAGGCTTTGCTGATTGAGACATTTCTGGACAATTTTTTCTTTGAGCCAACTTCATGTTGATTAAGCTATGAACTTAATAGAGTATTTATTAAAAAAGGGTTAATTAAATGTACAGCGCAAGACTAAGGATCTACTAGAGATAGAAGTACTTTTGTCTAAAATGTCCCTTTTAAAATGTATGCATATACTAATAGTTCCATAACTTGGGACAGTAGTCTTGCCATGAAGCATACTAATGTCCTGGAAAGGAATTCTTATTAAATTAATACTTAACAAATGTGCACAAGTTTAAAAGTTACGTACTAATTATATTATGACTAGAGGCCCGGTGTACAAAATTTGTGCACTTGTGGGGGTGGTCCCCCAGCCTGGCCTGTGCCTTCTCACAGTGTGGGAGCCCCACAATCGATCTCCCCAAAGAGGTAGGCCCCACCCACCCATCCAGGGCTCCTCAGATGGATTGCCCCAATGAGGTAGGCCAGAGCTGGGGGTCCCACCTGGCTGCAGGACCCCCAGGCCTTGCTGCACGGAGCCACTGGGACCTGCCTCCATGCCACACATACAGCATCAAGTCCCCGCCCACCCCCGCATGCCTCCTGGTGATGGATTGTGACGGTGGGAGGGTGTGACGACCATTTTCATATTAGCTCTATTATATTGGATAGCCAAGACATAGAAACAACTGAAGTGTTTGTCTATGGATGAATGGATAAAGGAAATGTGGCATATATACGCAATGAAATATCATTCAGCCATACAAAATAAGGAAACCTTGTCATTTGCAAAACAGAGAAAGGCAAATATTAAACACTAGAGGCCCAGTGCACGAAATTTGTGCATGGGGGTGTGTGTCCCTCAGCCCAGCCTGCACCCTCTCCAATCTGGGATCCCTCTCACAATCCATGACTGCTAGCTCCCAACTGCTCACCTTCCTGTCTTCCTGATTGCCCCTAACCACTTCTGCCTGCCAGCCTGATAACCCCCTAACCACTCTAGCCTGATTGATGCCTAAATGCTCCTCTGCCAGCCTGATTGCCCCTAATTGCCCTCCCTTACTGGCCATCTTGTGTCCACAGGGGGGGCAGGATCTTTGACCACATAGGGGCAGCCATCTTGTGTGTTGGAGTGATGGTCAATTTGCGTATCACTCTTTTATTAGATAGGATAGAGGCCTGGTGCACGGGTGGGAGCCGGCTGGTTTGCCCTGAAGGGTGTCCTGGATCAGGGTAGGGGTTCCCTTGGAGTGTGGGATGGCCTGGGCGAGGGGCCTGTGGTGGTTTGCAGACCGGCCATACCCCCCGGCAACCCAAGCAGAGGCCCTGGGATCTGGGATTTATTTATCTTCTATAATTGAAATTGTAGCCTTGAGCAGAGACCAGGGCAGGCCAGAGCAGGCGGAAAGCTTGGCTTCCTCCATCACCAGGGAAACCCAAGCCTCCTGCTCGCTCCGTGGCCTGCCACCATCTTGGTTAGGTTAATTTGCATACTTGCTCCTGATTGGCTGGTGGGTGTGGCTTGTAGGTGTAGCAGAGGTATGGTCAATTTGCATGTTTCTCTTTTATTAGTGTAGACTATATGATCTCACTTATATGTGGATTTTAAAAAACCAAAACAAAACATAAAATCATTTTATTTAAAAATATTTTTATTGATTTCAGAGATGAAGGGGGGAGAGAGAGATAGAAACATCAATGATGAGAGAGAATCATTGATTGCCTGCCTCCTGCACAACCCACACTGGGGATTGACCCCCCAACTTGGGCATGTGCCCTGACTACGGAATTGAACCATGACCTCCTGGTTCATAAGTTGACGCTCAACCACTGAGCCACGCCAGCTGGGCCTAAATTCAGCATTTTAAAGTGTACCATTCAGTGTTTTTTAGGATATTCATAAGGTTGTGTAATCATCACCATTATCTAATTTCAGAACACTTTCACCATATTCTAAAGAAACCGCCTGCTCATTAGCAGTCATATCTCATTTTCCCAGACCCTGACAACCACTAATCCACTTTCTGTCTAGGAATTTGTCTATTCTAGACCTTTCATATAAGCGGAATCATAGAGTATGATGTGGCTTTTTGCTGACTAGCTTCTTCCACTTAGTGTGTTTCCTTGGTTCATCCATGTTGTACCATGTGTCAGTACTTTCCTTTTCATTGCCAGACAATATTCCAGTGTATGGATAGGCCACACTTGGTTTATTCATTCATCAGTTGATATTTGGGTCTCTTTCTTTCTTTCTTTTTTTTTTTTTTTTTACTAAGAATGCTGCTATGAACATTTTTGACTGGACATACATTTTTGTTTAGACATACATTTTTAATCCTCTTGAAGTAGAATTCTCTTGGAGTACAACCTAGGAATAGAATTGCTGGGTCATATAATAGTAGTAATACTGTTTATTAAGGAACTGAAATTCTTGCTTCACATAATATTCTGAGACCCAGCCCACATTACGGTTATCCATTGATCAGTTGACATTAGGATTGTTTTCACTTTGGCTGTATGAATAACTCAGTATGAGCATTTGTGTACAAGTTTTTGCAGACATGTTTTTATTTCTCTAAGAGTGTAATTGTGGGCTATGTGATAACTGTTGAATATTTTGAGAAACTGCCAATCTGTTTTCCAAAGTGGCTGCTCCACTTTACAATCTCACCATCAATATATTAAGAGTTCCAACTTCTCCACACCTTTATCATATTTGAAAATTAGTAGAAACCTGATAAGGCTATTAAGGCAACTAAATAGGTTTATAAATGTAAAGCCCATATTTGGCCTCTAATGTTTCATGGGATTCAGTTAGGTTATCCTTTTTAAAAAGAAACATATCAAAAACTTCACTGTTGAGGGATGCCACTAAAAAAAAGGGGTGGAAGCCACTAATGGAAATAATACTAGGAGCAAAGATTCTCAAGGTTTGGGACCTTTTATTGAATGTAATGTCTTTCAAACCATTAGAGGGTGGTAAAATCAATTTAGTGGGTTGGGAAATTTACTAGCATTGGAAAAAATAGAATAAAAACATCAGAGTACATCACAAGCTGTAAGTGCTTTTTCATAAAATATGGTTTTATTGCTAGAGGCATGACCCAGGTCACAGTGTTAAATGTATTTCTTTTATATATATGTACATAAATATTTTATTTATTTCAGAGAGGAAGGGAGAGGGAGAGAGAGAGTAACAGTGAGAGAGAATCATCCATCAGCTGCCTTCTATATGCCTCCCACTGCAGATCGAACCTGCAACCTGGGCATGTGCCCTTGACAGGAATTGAACCAGTACCCTTCAGTATGCAGGCCGATGCTGAGCAAAAGCAGCTAGGGCACAATGTATTTCTTTTCCTTTTTAAAAAAATATATTTTTATTGATTTAAGAGAGGAAGGGAGAGGGAGAGAGAGATAGAAACATCAATGATGAGAGAGAATCATTGATTGGCTGCCTCCTGCATGGCCCCTACTGGGATTGAGCCCACAACCGGGGTACGTGCTCTTGACCAGAATTGAACCCGGGACCCTTCAGTCCGCAGGCTGACGCTCTATCCACTGAGCCAAACCAGCTAGGGTGCAAAATGTATTTCTTAATGTGGGTCACAGTCAAAGAAGCACCTGAAGTCCAACTACCACTTGCTGTTTGAATCCAATCTACAGCTGTATCTATAGGACTGTAAGTTTCTGATTTAAGACATTCCAGCCACAGTTTTGGACATTTTGCTGGGAAGCTTTTCTTCAAAATAATGAAAAACAGAACATAAGAAATGCTTTGTCTCAATCTGTTGGTTTAAATCTTTTGGAAAATGAAGCATGCTGAAAGTATGTTCTTGTATGTGTTGCTGCATTAGAAACATCATTACTCAGAAGCTCATCACTGGCTTTGAAGGTAGTCACTCATAAGTTAACTACCACTATCATTAATAATATGTGTGAGTACCAACACACCAACTGAGTAGGGCAGTTTTAAGGTCTGTAAATACTACTAAAAATATTAACTTATAATCATAGTGGCAGAAGCCTTAGCGTATAGGACCATATTTTACAACCAAATTAGCTATGATCTTAAAAACAAAGTACAAAACTTAAAAAAGGGGGTTAACCTTCAAAAATGAAAAATTGCGATTCATACTTTGAAAAGTCAAATTATGTCAGTCATGGTTGCTGACTGTTTAAACACAACCTAACAGAAAATCAGGGTAGTGCTACTAGGTTGAGAAATATCTACTACATATGCAGAATGAAATCTCAAATCAGGCCATTAAAATAGCACGTATACCATGATCTTTTCAATATCCTGATGTACAGTTGGCCCTCCATATCTTTTGAGTTTCTCATCTGTAGATTCAACCAATCACAGATTGTAATATTAAAAAGTTAGGTTGTGGCTGATCTGTACTGTAGTTAGGGCTACAGTGGCTGGGTCTGTGCTGAACATGTACACTTCTTCCTTGCCATTATCCCTAAATAACGCAGTATGACAACTCTGCATAGTATTTACATTGTCTTAGGTGTCATAAGTACTCTGCAGATGATTTAAAGTATGCATGGATATGCATAGGTTATGTGCAAATATGCTATTTTATATTAGGGACTTGAGCATTGCAGACTTTGGTGTCCATGGAGGTGGGGGAAGGTATCCGGGAACCAATTCCCCCAAGGATACAGAGAAGACTATCATATAAACTTGTCATTACAATGATTTTTTTAACGGTCCCTGTATGAGATTTTTGAGGGCATGAATTTCCCACTGTAACTTATCTACTTGGCCTTCAATATTTGCCAAATTTATTATATTCAAATAGATTAATTACTATGTGTCAAGCTCTGTGAAGTTCTAGGAACTTAGACCTGGATAAAGTTCCTAATCTTACCGGTTTCACACTTAGAGGGGAAACAAACATTTACAGTAGTGTGATATGCAGCAGCACTACATTGTGTAGCAGTTAAAAGCTGGCTAATGTCCAAGATGTTTTAAGGGTTGACTTTTAAAGGTGAGGAAGAGGGAACTGGATGAGGAAACTCATATAAGGCACATGTAAAGGGAAAAACTGCGGGAAGATACAGGGGGTGGGCAAAATAGGTTTATAGTTGTTTGTAAGGAAAATAATACAATAATATAAGAATAAACTCTTGTTTTGCACATTCACAACTGTAAACCTATTTTGCCCACCCCTGGAAAGATGGGTTGGTACCTAAGATTCTTATGGTATGTTAAGAAGTTTATATTCTATCTAATATACAAAACAAGACCAGGGAAGGTTGTAAGCCAGGAAAAGACATGATCAGATTAGTTTTGGGAGAGACAGAAACATCAATGGTAAGAATCCAGTAAGAGACTAGTTGGGAAGTGAGTTGAGCTATAAATCGAAGGCCTTAAAAAGGTGTAGGGCACTGTCAACAAATGTTTGCGTACACACTACTATACACAGGTATTGGGAAAATAGTTCCTCTACTAAAAAAGGACTTAATTTTAGCAGCTTAGACAGACACTTATATAACATAAGGGTCTAGGAGAACTATGGATGTGTTAGGAAAGGATTCCCTGAGAAAGTGACACTGAAGTTGAGACCTGAAGGAAAAAATATGATTTTAAAGATTGAAACTAATTTGAAGTACTTATTCCTACATATTCCTCTGAAAGAGAACCAATTTCTTTTGCCCACACTGTAAATCTAACTAAGAACCTAAAAGTTCACTAAAAGATCAATGCAATGAGGACAAGATTAACTCTTTCTTGTCTATTCTCCCATAGTATCTTATCTAACTATTGAAGAGGAATATGCAAATTAGCCAGGATGCCCTAAAGTCATGACTGAACAGCAGGTACCTGAGGCTGCATGGCACCTGGTGGGAGCGAGGGACCTCAGGCCGCGCCCCCTCGCCCCATGGGGCTTGACCGGGGACCTCAGGCCATGTCCCATGCTCGGCGGGGCTTGATGGTGACCTCAAGTCGTGCCCCTTGCCTGGTGGGGCTTGACGGGGGCCTTCAGGCCACAGCCCCCACCCGGCAGGGTTTGACGGGGGACCTCAGGCCATGCCCCCACCCCGGTGCTGGGTCAGGGGACCTGAGGCTGCGCCCTCCACGTGGAGGGGCTTGACAGGGCCGGCCAGGTCTGGGTCTCACCCAATGGGGGTGGAGCCTGTTGGGTGTGGGTCTCCTGTGTTTCCAAAGCACATGTTGTAGGTGGGCGGAGACTTGACTCTAGGTCCCGTGGCACGCCCCAGACTCTGACAGGAGGGAGATTTTCAAATACATTTTACTAATTTTCTTTCATCTCTGACAATTCTATTATAAAGGGCAAATAGCAATATTAATATTTTCTCTAATTAATTCCCTTTTAATGTGCATGAATTTCGTGCACTGGGCCACTAGTCTATAATAATAAAAGTGTAATATGCTAATTAGACCAGACGTCCTTTTGGACAAAGCTAGGGCTGTGAGGGAAGCCCGGGTCCCAGGTGCCAGAGGGAAGCTGGTGCCGGCAGCCGAGAGAAGGAAGGCCTACTCTTGCACAAATTTCGTGCATCGGGCCTCTAGTCTATATAATAAAAGCTTAAGGGACTATTATGGCAGAATGACCGGTTGATGTGCACTGACCACCAGGGGGCAGGTGCTCAACGCAGGAGCTGTCCTCTGGTGGTCAGTGCGCTCCCACAGGGGGAGTGCTGCTCAGCCAGAAGCCCAGGTCACGGTTGGCCAGCACAGTGGTGGTGGCAGAAGCCTCTCCTGCCTCTGCAACAGTGCTAAGGAGCGAGGGGTCCTGGACTGTGAGAGGGATGTCCACCTGCTGACCTACGGGGCCTAAGCCGGCAGGCAGACATCCCCCAAGTGATCCTGGGCTGCAAGTGCGCAGGCTGGGCTGAGGAACTCCCTCTCTCCCCCATGCACAAATTTCATGCACCAGGCCTCTAGTATTTGTATAATTTGCACTGTGTTGAGAATTCAGAAGAGGACCAAATGAAACAAAGTCCAGATTAAAAAAAACGTATTTTTAAAAATTGATTTCAGAGAGGGAGAGGGAGATAAAAACATCAATGATGAGAATCATTGATTGGCTGCCTCCTGCACACCCCCCACTGTGGTTGGAACCATGACCTCCTGGTTCTAGGTCAATGCTACACTACTGAGCCACAACCACCAGGCAAAAGGTCAGATTTAAGAGCCAAGAAAGAGATACTACAAAAGAAAAGGGGGAGATAAAAAGATTAATTAAAAATGGCAAATGCCTTAGAATTGTCCATTTAACACAATAATTTGGAGGTCCCTCTTAACATGTAATTTCAGTGAGAAAAGCACAGTAAGTGAAAATGAGACTTCCTATAAAGAAGCTTGGTTGAGAAGTAACGCTCATGAGGGTTTTTTGTTCTTGTTTTTATTTATTAAGGAAGAGTGCAGAGGGTTTCCAATATCCTTGTTTGAAGGAAAATGCCACTTTCTGAAACATTACTATGGACAAGTGGTTTTATCAACTTGTGTTGGAACCTCCTCTAGATTCCTGCATATATATAAAAGAATGCTAATACATTTTCACTTATCACTAGGAAAGAACATGAGGTGCATAAACACTCTTAACATTTATGCTTTGGAGAAGGTGTAAATCTGTAAGGAATGACCCACCCAATCACTTCTGGTCATTTCTTCCAGTCTATGACTAAGAGAGAAGACGAGGAATACAATATCCCCCCCCCCCCCCCCCCCAAAGAAAGAGGTCAGAGAGACAAGTAACATTTAAAACATTTTATTATTTAACACATTGTCACTGGCACATTCCAGTGATGCTTTTACATTCCAAGTTGTATTTGTAATTATGAATGTCACTGATAACTAAGGGGACAGTCAAGCACCAATATACTCTTTAGAGGTCTAATAGTGCTGTATTTTGCTTACCAATTTTCCGGTTAAATCCCTTTTCATCACGTTATTTTCTGTGTGCTGATTACTATGTTATCCCTAACAAAATCAGTTCATATCTTCCGCCAAGGCATAACAACCTTTGAGTCTTTTCACTTCTCTGCTATGTCTTGCTAGGGTGGTGTAATAAAACTGCCGCTTGAAACAAACAACAACAAAATACCTAAAGTAAAATGACTTGCCAACACAAGATCTCTCTGCAATACATAGGAATGGAAAATTAAAAACAAAGTGGTAAAAAGAATAATTCTTTTCAAACCTAACTTTCAGGTACCAGGGTGATGAAAACGTAAAATCCCTAATGCTTACCAGTTGGTTCAATGTGCTTTTTGTGTGTGTTTGTTAAAAATCAGTTTCCACCATGACAAATGAAGGATTGCACACTATTTTCTAATAGTATTTGTTCTGTTTTGATGCCCTTGAAAAGGGTGATAAGCCCTCTGATGACTTAGCGGTAACACCGCTAAGCTTACTCGTACCAGACATTTCTGGATATAAAAGGAATTTAAAATATCATACAATTTTTCTTATGTGTAACTTCTCAGATTTTGATTACTCCAGCCTGTGGCTTCAAGTCATTGCCTGTGAATGCTCATCTTCTCACTCAGGATTCCCCTTTCTGATCGAGTTCAGTACTCATGCTGTAACTAGAGAAATCAGTATTGATAAAGTCGAAGAGTGGTGGCCGCGGCGTCGCGCTTTCATCTCCATCCCAATCGGCCGCGCCTTGTCTCTCTTCCCTGCCGGATGTTTTCTTAGCCTTACCTGGTCTGAAAACACTGTGCCGTCCCCACCCGCAGACACCTGTCAGCCACTGGAGTCCAGGCCTCTGGGATGGGGTGGGGGTGGGGGTGCGGATGGCAGCTTAGCCCCAGCCCCGCCGGCCCACAGCCCTTCAGGCCCCTCAGCCTCTAACACGCGGGCAGCCCAGCGGGCGGGAGACCTGGACAGGAGACAGGACCCCGACCCAGGGCAGACCCCGCTCCTCCGCGATAGGCTGAGAGACGAGCCCTTTCACCTGGAGCTGACCCAGACTTCCGCAGGGTCCACCTAGCTCAGGCCGGCTCGCTGTGGCAGGGAAGGTCAAGTTCACCTTGCGGGAATACGCGCCGGACCGCGGCTACAGCACCCAGGCCGCCCAGCCCAGTCTCCCAGGTCAGGAGAGGACAGCGCCGCCGGCGGACTCCTCCCCTTTCCCGGCAGGCCTCCGACTTCCGGACCTGCGCGCCGCCCCTCTGCGCCGCCGGGCCGCCCCTCCCCCGCCCGCCGACTCCCGGCATGCTCCGCGGAGGAAGGAACGGAGTCGACAAAAACAAACCCTGCCGCGGCTGTGTTCGCGGCCCTGTCGAACCCCCGGCGCTGCCTCAGAGTCCTCCTGTCGGCACGGCCCCTCGGCTCTGACGGGCCGCGGTCGCCTTTCCCCCGGCCCCCGACGCAGAGCCGAGGGGCCTGACCGCGTCCCTTCTCCGCCCGGACCCCTCCCTCCCGCCCGGAGTTCGGGGCCGCGGCCGGCACCGGGACGCCGGCAATTGTGTCGGTTGGCAGGGCCGGATGGGCGGTTGGTAGCCGCCGCCGAGGACGAGGCGGCGGCGGAAGATGGTGCCAGGGGCTGCCAACTCTGCTGCTGTCGCCGACGGAGGAGGTGCTGCCAGGTGGGTGCCGTCGCCGCCCGTGTCCTCTTCCCCCATCTGGCCCCGCGGCCGCGCTGGGCCCGGGCACTGGGGTCCGGCAGGGCTGGAGCGCCGCCCGCGCACAGGTGTGAGTCCGTGGGCCCCGCGCCGCCGGTTCCTGCAGGTGTTGCCTGGCGGTCGCCTTCCGACACCACAGCACCTGTGCCAACAGGGCTCCTCTGAAGCCCCACTGGGCTGCGGGATGTGTGGGGTGGGGTGGGCTCGCTCGGCCGGGCTTGCCTGGGCTTCCTCCGACGGGGCCCTCAGGATGCCTGCCTGTCTGGACGCGCCTCTGGCAGCCTTGCGGGAGTGGCGGATGGGGAGAGACGCCCGAACCTACCGGGACGCATCCTCACTCGTTGTCACTCCTGCTGGGCTCAGCCCTAATGGTGCCTTTGACTTGAGAAACCCGAGAGTGGAATTGGGCCGAGGCCGAACTAAGCGTACAGTGGGAGAAACGGAGAGAGAGACGTCTTTGTCCCGACCCCGGAGTTTGAGGATCGGTATAAAGTTACTCCTAGGAATGACTCAGCCCCTGCCCGCCCCACTGATAGATTTGGGATGGAGTATGTATGCGGATTTCACAACTTCCTTGGTAGAAACAGAACAACAGGAGAAATGGCAGCTTCTCGGAATATCATTATAGTTTCTTCCACTCCCTGGTGGATGTGCTTTGTTTGTTTATAGTTTCATAATCTCGTCTTCTCCATCATGACTCTTTAAAGTGTGGTCACACCACAAAGTGATGTGGGCCTGAGTGCCAAGGAAGACTGATAGGCTTACTGTTGATAGAGCCACGTTACTACAAGACATTAAGCTAGATAGGAATGTTCGCCTTCTGTCTGGTAGACATGGAGCTGTGATTTGGGCCATATGAAAATGTGTCTGTATTGCTAACCACTTTATTACATAGTTTCCTGTGTGTGTGTGTGTGTGTGTGTGTGTGTGTGTGTGTGTGCGCGCGCGCGCGCGCGCGCGCATGGTGCTTGAATGGTTTATCCCAAGGATTGGAAGGTTAGCAATTAAGGCAACTATTTTTAATTTAACAAGACAACTCTGGGTTTAATGGAGAATCTCCTTATTGTATTTCCGTATTTGATACAAAAAGGGTCCTCCTTCCAATGCTGATATTACTATGAGAAGCAGAAGGACCACCGAGTAAGGTGGTTGATGTAATTTTTGATTTGAGAGGTTATTTGATCTATAAGTAGACTTTTGCTAAGGATGTGAAGATACGTTGCTTTCTGTTATTTAATGTGACAGAATATGGCCTGAATGAACATATTTTCTCAGAAATATTTATGTCATGATTTTATTTTAGTGTTTTGTTTTTTTTTAATCCTCACCTGAGGATATTTTTCCGTTGATTGTTTTAGAGAGAGTGGAAGGGAGGAGGAGAGAGAGAAACCTCGATGTGAGAGAGACATTGATTGGTTGCCTCCTGCAAGGCTGGCCAGGGCTGGGGATTGAGCCTGCAAACCGCGCCCCCCCCTCCTCCCCCTGCAACGGGCACCTACCCTTAACAGGGATGGAACTGGGACTGTGGGCCCACTCTCTATCCACTGGGCCAAACCGGCTAAGGCTACATAGTGTTTTAAAACTTAGATGTTAATAAATGTTTGTTAATAAATATCTGTTGATGGAAATTGGATATGGACTCAGACCACTTTTTAAAAGTAATTTTATTTAGTCTACTTTGAATCTTTTATGTTAGTTTACGTTAGGACTAGTTATTGGCCTAATTATTTTTTAAAATTCAATTAAAAAAAATCTTTATTGTTGAAAATACTACATATGTCCTCCCTTGTTCTTCATTGACCCCCTCCAGTTCACCCCCACCCCCCGCCCCAGGCCTTCACCACCCTATTGTCTGTGCCCATGGGTTATGACTATATGTATACAAGGTCTTTAGTTGATTACCTCCCACCCATCCACCCTCCCCTGCCTTCGCTCTGAGATTCCGCACTCTGTTCCATGCTTCCATGTCTCTGGATCCACTCATTCATCAGTTTATTTTGTTAATTAGATTCCACATACAAGAGAGATCAAGTGATACTTGTCTTTCTCTGACTTATTTCACTTAGCATGATTCTCTCCAGGCCCCTCCATGTTGTCTCAAAGGTTAAGAGATTTCTTCTTTTTTACTGCTGCATAGTATTCATGGTGTAAATGTACCACAGCTTTTTTATTCACTTAACTACTGATGGGCGCTTGGGCTGTTTCCAGATCTTAGCTATTGCAAATTGTGCTGCTACGAACATAGGCTGCATATATTCTTTCTGATTGATGTTTTGGGTTTCTTAGGATATATTCCTAGAAGTGGGATCAGTGGGTCAAATGGCAGTTCCATATTTAACTTTTTGAGGAAACTCCATACTGTTTCCATAATGGCTGCACCAGTCTGCATTCCCACCAGCAGTGTACTAGGGTACCCTTTTCTCCACATCCTTGCCAGCACTTGTCGTTTGTTGGTTTGTTGATGGTAGCCATTCTGATGGGTGTGAGGTGATACCTCATTGTTGTTTTAATTTGCATCTCTCTATTCGCCTAATTCTTATATGCTATTATTGGATAACCCTTGTCTTTTGAGAAAAATTTTCTGACACTTGCTAACAAGCACAAAGTTGGAATGCCTGGCAGATTGACTTTTTAGTAAATCAAATTCATAAAGTCCGAAAGGGCAGAGGACACAAGACCTTTGTTCTTGAAAAGCCACACTTGAACCTGAACGGTTATTATGTAATCTTGAGAAGAGCTTTATTAGGCTTCTGAGTTTGAGAATTTTGCGCATTCAGCCAATGTTCAAGCACCTGCTAGATGCTTTACATTTCAAATGTGTATAACTTATTAATTTTTAAAAAAGGAATGGTCAGTAAAATTTTCTCATTTAGGTAATACTATTCTCTAACCCCAATTAAGCTTTTCTTGTATACTACAGAAAATACTGGTTCAAAAAACTTGTGAAAAATCTAGCAGTTCCTTTCTACACACATTCATTCCTACAGTTATTTACTTACCACAGGCCATTGAACCAGTTACTGTGAGAAATACAAGAATGTGTAAGAAAGTATTTTTGCTTTATAAAAGAAAATTGGAGCTCTGTATAAAAATAATTAGATTGGAGCATTCTTGGAAATTTGAAGAAAATATACTGAAGGCATTTGGGCTTTTATGGAGTAGGGTATTTCTAGGAGAAGGAAAAAGAATGATAGGACATGGATAAGTCACTGTTTCTCTTTATTTTTTTATCTTTATTGTTGAGAATATTACAGATGTTTCTCCCCCCCACTCCCATTGCCCTCCTCCACCCATTTGGTTAGTAATTATTCAGACTATCAGTTGAAATTTTATATATATCTGAGTTAGGCGAGTGGTCGGCAAACCGCAGCTTGCGAGCCATGTGCGGCGCTGCGGTTTGCCGCTCTGTTGACTAATGAGTTTGCCGACCACTGGACTAGACTAAATGTTACCGTGTAGTTGGAAGCTGTGAGGATTTGGCAATTGTGGCATATTGTGTGCAAGTCGGCAAACTTATTAGTGAACAGAGCGGCAACGAGCCGCCGTTTGCCGACCACTGAGTTAGGCGAACTTGAGGAATTAAAAAAACCAGAATTCACATTTAAAGGAAGTGTCACAATTTGATATTGCTATCCTTTAACAATTATACCATACACAGCTCTGGGGTCATACCCCAATTGGTTATAGTAATATAGGAAAAATAGCTGTGAGTTCCTTACTTGGTATACTTTGAAGGTAGGAGAGATATTTTGTAGTAGACTTGACTTAAATTCATTTTAATGGTTCTTTTGAGTCTTTGTTAAGCAGAAGCTGTCAAATGATATGCTATACATAAAAAAAAAAGAAACAATAATACTAATTCAAAATGACAAAGTCTGATGATATTCTTAATTGGGATAACTTTTTTTCAGATTGCTTACTTACTAACATTTCCAAATTTAAATGATCTTTGTTGAGCATTGTACATAATTTTATGAATGTCAGACATCAGTTCAAATAAGTTGTATAGTGGTATGTATGATGTTATTTCACTTTTATAAAACCGAACTGTCTGTATATACACAAGTATTTCCTGTATATATAGTAAAAAACTCTGAAGGACTCACTTCAAACTATTAAAAGGTATTCCTGTTATGGCCTTTCTTTTGGTGCTGTTCTTATTTGAAGATATTTGTTTAGTTGTAGGCAAGACATTCATTTATCAGGCTCTGAACCTCTATGGAAAGGTTCTCTTTGGGAGAATACTCTGCCTAAGACTGAATGTGTTGGCCAGCCAATACAGGTTGCGGGCTCGATCCCCAGTAGGGGTCGTGCAGGAGGCAGCCAATCAGTGATTCTCATCATTAATGCTTCTCTCTCTCCCCCTCTCCCTTCCTCTCTGAAATCAATAAAAATACATAAAAAAGACAGAATGTGTTCAGTTTGGGGTGTCAGAAAGTGTCACTGGGAATTTTTCCCTTTGTTCTCCCCATATAAAGAAGCTAATTCTAAAATTTGAATATGTTAGATTATCTCACAGTAAGCTGCAATGACCTACCTAATCATTATGGTGGTAATCTTTCAAAGAGGAAATTGTAAATTATTCTCCAATTGGTAAATTGGTTAGACATTTTTTATATGAGCATAAGAGATGCTTTCTTATTCTTTTCCTTATGTCCAGTTGTAACCCCTGTATATTTGGGAATCAATGCATTGGAGTCAGTATTTTAAAACATACATTCCCTCCCCCCCCCCCCCCCATTTTTAGCGGACTGTATCCCAGAAGGATCCTTGAGGAACAAATGTCCTTTTGTTATTGGAAGATTGCATAGGTGGGATTTCTCCATTGCTAGTGGAGTGGGTTGTCCCTTTCCCACTGGGAGCTGAAGGTCTGGTTCTTGTGATATCTTGAGAAAGAATTTTCTAAGAGTTGCGTGGGATAATGAGATGTGGTAGAAAGGTGTATTTGTGCGAAATTATATCCCTCAGTTTCCAAATGCCAAATCCCTTAAATCAGTCCTGGGAAATGTGCAGCTGGGGCTTCAGCAGAGCTAGAAGCAAAGCCACTGTCCAGAGTTTCCGTTCCATGGTGAAATTGAGTCAGGTCCCACCCACATGGCTGTGGGAGCGTGCCCCCTGCAACAGGAGAGCCAGGAGTGCAAGAGGGCCAAGAGAGCAAACTTCGTTTATTCAGGAGCTCATGTATCTCAGATTTTCCAGCCTTGCAGTGCCCCATGTCTGTTTTGGCCAATGTCCTGTTCCCAGGTGTGACTGACAGGTAATCACCTTTTCTATATCACCTAGACCTCACTGGGCATTCGTCTATTGTCCCGTCTCTTCCTCCAGCAATCTGAGGAGAACATACCTGGAGAGTGTTAAATTGCAGCTTTCTGGCAAAGCTGTACAAATGGCATGCCTATATTATCTGGCCTTCCCTTTGCTCCTTTCCTGTTAATTAATAACCAGGTTATTACATTGGTATCACTTTGATATGAAATCTCCTCCCCTCCCCACATAATTGATATTACCTCTATAGTTAGTTAAGAGCTCTGTAAGTTCAAAAGTGGGGAAAAGAATACTGTGGGCCACCACCTGTGATTTCCCAGAAGTGCTAATAGGACCATTCTTGGATGAGTAAAATTTAGATAGTAGAAATGGTGGAGATTTTATCTGGCAGGATTTTGTAAAGTGAGAGTATAGGTTTTTTGTAGTGGATTAGTTGGAGATAACTTTTAGAAATATAAACTGGGGTTAATTATTAAGTCCTTGAATGTTGGAGTTAAAGTTGTAATTGCTACCATTTTTAAAGCGTTACATTTTTCTTTGCATTGTGAACGAATCTGAAGTACATTATTTCTATCCCTCTTATCCATTCTGTAAAAGGTAATATTTCAGTTTATAGATGGTGAACTGTTGTGTAAAGGTTATCTGAACCTCATTGGGAGAGATTAGACTTGCCCCCAAATCTGCCATTATAATGCTAATCTAGTTTTATGCCAGAGATGGCAAATTTACTTGCTTCAAGGGGCAAACAGATAAATGAAATTAAGTGAAACCATCTGGGTACTGATCTGAGGTCAGGAGAGATAGCTGCAAAGAAATAAGCAATAGAGCAGGGCACACCATTGGTTTGTGGCCTCTGTGGGCAACAGTGAGGCTCTAGGGAAGAGGCTTGAGGAGGAAGCAGCCTGACTACCATGGTTGTATCGGGTAAGTGTTCAGGAAGGGCTGGAGAAGGCTGGAGGCTTAAAGGCATTTGCAGGCTCTAAAATAAGGGTAATGTCATTTGAAAATGAGGGGTTGGATTATGAAGGAAAAAAATGGATAGGATTTAAATAAAAATAATAAGCTCTGAGTAAAAAGAGAATGATAGGTTTTGTTGACAAAAGAAGTTAGGGAATAGTTTTAAAGGAAAAGCACTGAATTGAAATTGGGACATGATGAGTTTGAAGTAACAGGATGACTTCTACTTGGAGATATTTAGCATCAGCTGAGTTCAGACACTGATCTGGATTAGTTAATAATAGTAACTGATGTTTGTATTGCACGTTAGTTTGCATCGCTCTTCCATATACGTGTAGATGTTTCTTTACTTCCTCACAATAAGCTTATGAGATACAGATAGTTTCTTTCCTTTTTGTAATCAAAATAATTTGTTAAATAAGGCCAGTCAGGGTCACAAAGTCAAATAGTGGGGGCAGGACTTGAATTAACGGATCTTCTGATTCCAAAACTCATCTTTCTACATTCTATTCTCTATTTTATGTATACATAAAGTAACAGTTGGAGCCCTGGCCAGGCTCATTTGGGTGGAGTGCCATCCTTTACAATGAAAGGTTGTGGGTTCAATTCCTGGACAGGGCACATATCCAGGTTGTGCGTTTTGATCACTGGTCCAGGCCCTCATGGGAGGCAACTTCACGTTTCTCTCCCACATTGATGTTTCTCTATCCCTTTCTCTTCCCCTCTCTCTAAAATCAATAAATACATATCCTCAGGCGAGGATTAAAAGAAAAGATAACAACTAGAGAACTAAATATAAAGGACTAGTGAAGACAAGTAGAGTGGGGAGGCAGATCTCCACTGGGACATCACATTGGAGGCCAGAATGGGGACTGCAGATGAGGATAATTGTCTTGCTCTTTAAGTTGGATTCACTCTTCTAGGGCAGCACGTTCAGGCTCTATTTCTTTTCTTTTTAAAAATATATCTATATTGATTTCAGAGATGAAGAGAGATGAAGAGAGAGGGAGAGAGAGAGAGAAATCATCAATGATGAGAGAGAATCATTGATTGGCTGCCTCCTGCACGCCCCCTCTGGGGATCAGGCTGCAACCCGGGCATGTGCCCTTGACTGAGCCAAACTGGCTAGAGCGAGCTGTTTCTTATAGTCAACATCAGATGAAGAGATGGTGTTTGAATAAATGCACACAGTAGCTGCTACAGCTTATCAGTTTCCTTTATTGTAAATATTATGGAACGGGAATGGCACTTAGGTCATTTTTACTCTTTAATAATTTCTAAAGCCTCTGTTGGATTGAGAGCATTATTGCCCCAGATCATGAAAAGAAAAAGAAAGATTGATAGACTGTTCCAGAATGAAGGAGAATAAATATATTTTACAACTAAATGCAATATATGATCCTGAATTGGTCCCTGGATGGGGGGGAACACTGTAAAAGATATTGGAGTAATTGCATATGGACTGTGAATCCTGTATAATAAAAGCGTAATATGCAAATTGACTGAACGGTGATCATCTGGATGACCATCTGGGACCACGCTATGACACCCACTAGCCCCAGGCTAGCCAGGGTGGGTGCGATGCGATTGGTTGGGGCTCAGCCATCGCCCCACAGAGGGAGTCCCAGGCCACTGGCCAGCGGGGCGATCAATTGTGGGGCTCCACAATTGCCCAAAAGAAGGAGGCCCAGGCCACCGACCAGTGGGCTGTGGCGGGTGGGCAAGGCCTCTCTCTGTGAGGGAAGCCTGGGTCCTGGGTGCTGGTGTCCGGAAGGAAGCCCAGGTCCCAGGTGCCGGAGGAAGCCAGTGCCGGCAGCTGGGGGAAGGAAGGCCTACTCTTGCATGAATTTCGTGCATTGGGCCTCTAGTTAGATAATAATGTTGCATCACTGTTAAATTTGATGATTAGATAATGTACTTTGGTTATATATGAGAAAATTCTGGCTGTTAGTAAACACATATTCCAAGTATTTATGGATAAAGAGACATCTATCTGCAATCTGCTTTCAAGTAGTTCAGGGGAAATACGTAGATGTATGGGGCACAAAGTGGCTGAAATGATAAAGCAAAAGGTGCACAATGTACACAGTTGGTGAATCTGGGTAGAAGATACAAGGAAATTCTTTGTACTATTATAACTTTTCCCTAACTGTGAAATTATATCAAGGCAAGAAAGGTAAACTATTTAAAAGGAAACAAGAAAACACTTAGAATAACATAGTGATTATTAAATGTTTAGTATTACAGAAATGTGCCTTTTTGAACTACTTTATTCCACCTTTGCAGGACAGGTCTTTTCTCATCCCCTATTACTCCATTTTGACTATAACCCACATAGAAGCGTATTTTGATCAGCCAAATATAAAGGAGGACCTCCTTCATGCCCACTCTTCTTTCATGGCATTTATTACATCTTTTTTTATTTTTTATTTTTAATGCCTTTTTCTCCTTCAAGACTGAACTCCATCAGGGCAAAGATCATATCTGTTTTGTTCACAAAATACCCAGTCCTGGCAAATAAACTCAATAAGTGTTTGTTCAATTTGGATGAATGGATTAATTAGTCACTAGTATTCCTTCTATGTTAGTTAGCATCCTTTTACTTGCCTAATCCTTCAGAAAAAAAAGATGACTTCCTTTTAACCAATCTATTTAATCCTTCACTCATCAAGCCTTTATTGAGTACAGTCATGTGATTCCCTGCTTATCTGGCTAGTTTCCTCTCTTGCCAGCTTCTCACAGATCTGCATGCCCTTTCTGGTGATGCACCCTCTGGCTACTCTTGTCAATACAAATGCCTTCTATATTTTCCTCTCTGTACACTTTTTAGAAAGTATCATGTTTATATGCCTACTTTTCCTGACTGCAGATATCACAACTTCCCCCCATTATTTTTATATTTATAGTCCCTAGCACATGAATCTACAAATTGTGTTTATTGAATACATTTTATTGAGTGCTTGTATTAGGCATTGTGATGGGTGCCATATATATGTCGTCCTCTTTATTAACCCTGTAAGATAGGGACTTCATTCTTCCTGGTAATTTGAGTTCATAGTAGTCCTGGGACTATTGATCATATACACTGAGTGGCCAGATTATTATGATCTCTGAACATATAATAATCTGGCCACTCAGTGTATATCTAATATAATAAAAGGCTAATATGCAAATTATCCCCTCGACCAGGAGTTCGACCAGCAGGCAGACCAGCCAGCTGCCCATGTCCCCTCCTCCTGGCCAGGTTGGCTGGACCCCACCCATGCACGAATTCATGCATCGGGCCTCTGCTACAGACACGCGCGCGCGCGCGCACACACACACACACACACACACACACACACACTCTGAGTGGCCAGATTATTATGCGTTCAGAGATCATAATAATCTGGCCACTTAGTGTACACTACTAGAGGCCCGGTGCACAAAATTCGTGCACGGGGGGGGGGTGGTTCCTCAGCCCACCCTGGGCCCTCTTACAGTCCAGGACCCTTCTGTCCTTACTGCCCACCTGCTTACTGCTCCTTAGTGCTGCTGTGGAGGTAGGAGAGGCTCCTGCTACCAGCATTGCACTCGCCAGCTGTGAGCCGGCTTCTGGCTGAGCAGCGCTCCCCCTGTGGGAGTGCACTGACCACCAGAGGGCAGCTCCTGTGTTGAGTATCTGACCCCTGGTGGTCAGTGCGCGTCATAGTGACCGGTCATTCTGCTGTTTGGTCTATTTGCATATTAGGCTTTTATTATAGGATTACATTCTATCTCTAATATAGTGCATGATATACAGTAGGCAATCTGGGAATGAATAAAGTTACAACTCAGTAATAATCAAAGACAGTTTTTAAATATAAAATAAATATTAGCAAACATGTAAAAATATATTAAAAGGAT
Source organism: Corynorhinus townsendii (assembly GCA_026230045.1). Taxonomy (NCBI): domain Eukaryota; kingdom Metazoa; phylum Chordata; class Mammalia; order Chiroptera; family Vespertilionidae; genus Corynorhinus; species Corynorhinus townsendii. The sequence goes on from JAPDVU010000010.1 coordinate 12,084,473, forward strand.
GTAGTCAACTGGTTGACTAAATATATTGCCTGAGGAGTATAAATTGGTAAAGGAATCTCCTAATAGCCTCAAAATATTTGAATTTTTTGACCCAGCAGTTTTACTTCTATAAATCTACTTTATGAAAATAATCATAAGCATAAGAAAAAAAAGTATATCTGTGAGATAGTAAGTATTAAGTTATGGTGAATTCACAAGTTGGAATGCTTTTTGGCCATCAATATTAATATTTATGAAGCATCCTATATAATAAAGAGGTAATATGCAAATTGACCATCACTCCAACACACAAGATGGCCGCTCTCAGGTGGTCAAAGATGGCCGCCCCCATGTGGACACAAGATGGCCACCACAAGATGGCCAGCAGGGGAGGGCAGTTGTGGGCGATCAGGCCAGCAGGGGAGGGCAGTTAGGGGCAATCGGGCCAGCAGGGAGCAGTTAGGTGTCGATCAGGGTTGGCAGAGGAGTGGTTAGGGAGTGATCAGGCTAGCAGGCTGAAGCAGTTAGGGGCAATCAGGGAGGCTGGCAGGTGAGCTGTTGGGAGCCAGCAGTCCTGGATTGTGAGAGGGATATCCACCTGCCCTTGAGGAGTCCCAGATTGGAGAGGGTGCAGTCTGGGCTGTGGGACACACACACACACACACACACACACACACACACACACGTGCACGAATTTCGTGCACTGGGCCTCTAATTTGTAATAATGTGGAAAGATGATTATTAAGAGAAAGACAAGTAATATAAATGAGGATATATTGGTCACGGTCTGGTATGCAATACTCAAACTTTTAGGGACTTAAATTTATTTTATTTTTTTATTAGAGAAATGTCGATTTGTTGTTCTCTTTACTTACGCATTCATTCATTGGTTGATTCTTGTATGTGCCGTTGGTGTATCAGGGTGATATTCTAAACTACTGAGCTACCCAGCCAGGGTGTTTTAGTGACTTTTAGCAAATAGTTTTGGCAGAGGACCTTGCTTATTGTTACCCAAGGATCTAGCTCTGTTACTTGGAGGCTCTGATAATCAACTATATTTGTTACTTCAATCTGTTGGCTTCCTAGTTTGTTATATTCATTAAAAGGTTTGGTGCTAATCTGTAGTATAACAGTGACATATATCTTAGCTAAGTAGAACTTGAGTATCTGTTTGTTGGACCAATTAATTGTCAAGTATTTGAATGGTAGTGGTGGGCTGATGAATGAAATGGAGCCTATTGTCTCGGAGATAATGATTTGGAAAATCTAGGGATCTTTCTTTGAGAACAACCTGAAGAAATTCTGTGATCGAAGTCAAGCATTTGACTTCTTAACAGTCTTTACAAGGATAGAGAATAGTCTTTTACTAGTATAGAATTATTCATTTTTATTTAGACATTTTCAGAACGAGTTCCTAGGTATGCACAGTCCTTGTTTTAAAGAAGCTTGCTATTCAGTAGAAGTGTGAAATATGAATAGAAACATCAAAATATATGCAAGCATAGAAAGACAGAGTACATAGTTAGATATTGTGATTAAATCTGTGAAAGGAAGTGTGGGGCTTGAGAGTAGGGCAAGGGGAGGGAGTAATAATAGCAGGTAGAGAAAGGAGCATTTTAGATAGGGAAGACAGCTCTGATGACTCAGAGACTTTTTACAGGAGTTTGAGTGAGTGAGAATTGTGAGGAGGATGAGGATGGTATGTTGTAGTGGAAAGGAAGCAGCCATATAATGTTTGCTGTCTTATTGGGTGTTTTTGTACTGGTTAAAGGGTTGAGAAGGTACAATTGGTCCTTAATTAATTCTTCGTTTTTAATCTATAAAATGAGGATGGTAATATGTGCCCACCACAAGGATTCTTGTGAGGATCAAATGTAAGAATTTTATTTAACAAAACATTTAGAGTAGTTGTCTAGAATATAGCAAATTCTCATAAATGGTAGCTGCCGTAAAAATAATCATCACAGCTGGTTTAAAGCAGCATAAAACTTCAGCCCAGCATTTAGAATGGTTTTTTGAAGGTAGTGTGGAGGTTGGTGGATTAGGGATAGAGGAGATATGGAGCAGGTTGTAAAAGCTTTTGTAAAATTGCAGAAATCACTGAGGGCCTGATTAAGGCAGTAGCAATAGGAATAGCAATAGATAGTAAATATTTGTGTTAGAATCGACTAGATTTAAGTACTTAACTGATATTTATATATATATAATCTGAGAAATAGGATAGCACTTGAGATACTGGCTCAATGTAGAGCCATCAACAGAAAGGAACAGTTGAAAAGTGAGTGGGTTAGGAGGCAGAAAAAAAAAAAAGGGCTCAGTTTTAGAAATAATAATAATGAAATGCATATGGGAATATTGGGTTTGTTGAGTTTGAGAGGAGTTAGGTAAATGACCCAGGTCTAGAGAGAGATTTGGGTTGGGTTTAGGAATCAGCAGTGGTGGTAAACTGCAGCCATGGGAGCATGTGAGCTGCCATAAAAGGGGGAAGATGGATGGTTGAGATTTCACCCAAACACTGGAGAGTTAGCAGAGGGAGAGGTGCCCCAAAAGGGATGCTTGGGTTATTTATTGAATTCTTACGTTAAGCACCATAAATACATTAATTCCTCTCTCCCCCCACTTAATTGTTGTAGTAACCCTATGATGTGTAATACCCTTGCAGAGAAAGAAATTACCCCAATCTTAGCTGTTTAAAACAACACAAATCTATTATTTCACAATTTCTAGGCATGGTTTGACTTATTCCTCTGCTTCAGGGTCTCTTACAGGCTGCAGTAACTGTGTTGGCTAGGGCTAGGGTCTTGTGTAAGGTTTGACTGAGGAATGATCTGTTTCCAAGCTCTTGGTGGTTGTCTAGATCCAGCTCTTTGCAGGACTGAGGCCTTCAACTTCATGCTGGCTTTTGGCCAGAGCCCAATTTCATTTTCTTGCCACGTGAGCCTCTCCATATGGCAACTCATTTACTTCATCAAGCTGATAAGGGAGGGAGGGATTCAGTTGGCATGGTGGAAGGTATAATCCTATCTAATAAAAGAGTAATATGCAAATTGACCATCACTCCAACACACAAGATGGCCACCCCCATGTGGTCAAAGATGGCTGCCCCCATGTAGACACAAGATGGCCACCACAAGATGACTGGCAGGGGAGGGCAGTTGGGAGGAACCAGGCCTGCAAGGGAGGGCAGTTGGTGGTGACCCAGGTCTGCAGGAGAGGGCATTTGTGGGGGACCAGGCCTGCAGGAGAGGGCAGTTGGGGGGGGACCAGGCCTGAGGGGAGAGCAGTTGGGGGGACCAGGACTGCAGGGGAGGGCAGTTGGGGTGGACCAGACCTGCAGGGGAGGGCAGTTGGGGGGACCAGGCCTGCAGGGGAAGGCAGTTGGGGTGGACCAGGCTTGCAGGGGAGGGCAGTTGGTGACGACCAGGCTGGCAAGGGAGGGCAGTAAGGGGTGACCAGGCTAGCAGAGGAGGGCAGTTGGGGGCAATTGGGCTGACAGGGAGCAGTTAGGCGTTGATCTGGCTGGTAGGGGAGTGGTTAGGGGGGTGATCAGGCTGGCAGGCAGAAGCAGTTGGGGGCAATCAGGCAGGTGAGCAGTTGGGAGCCAGCAGTCCTGGTTTGTGAGAGGGATGTTCCATTGCCCGTTTAGGCCCGATCCTGGTTGGGCCTAAACGGCCAGTCGAACATCCCTTGAGGGGTCCCATATTGGAGAGGGTGCACCTGGGCTGAGGGACACAAACCTTCCCCCGGCTCCCCCCCTCCCCCCCTCCGTGCCTGAATTTCATGTCTCTAGTCTCATATAATCTCAGTAGCAATCTTGTGAAATTTCATCACCTTTGCCAGATTTCATTGATTAGAAATAGATCATAGGCCCAGTCCACACCCAAGGGTTGGTTGGGGTAGTGGGGAGGATACAGGAGATGGTGGTGGTGGTGTCAGGATTTCACTGAAGTGTGGAGGTGGAGGGGCTCTCTAAGGCAGTGGTCGCCAACCTTTCGGACCTCATGGACCACTGGTTGGCAACCGCTGCTCTAAGGTACCATTTTAATTCCTATGTTATATATATATAAAAAAGAAACTAAAATAGCTAAGTAACTTGTTCAAGATCATGTACAAATAATGGGGCCAGAATCATTCAGGCAGTCTGGCTCCACAACTCTGGGCTCTTTTACCATTATATTGTAAAGACTGAGAAATGCTGTAGGGCTTAGCAGTTTGGGGGAGTTCTTTGGAGACTTTTTGTTTGATATCTTTTAATGGAGTGGTATGGGTCGGGTCCAAGTCACATGTGGTTTTAGTGAATGTGCAGGTAGGAAAAAGACTGAGTAGAGATTACTCTTTCAGAAGGTAATTTTAAAAGGAAGAGAACAGTAACCATATATTGTCATCACATATTGAATTATTTTTTCTTTATAGTAATCCAGAAATTTTTCTTTTTCAGTTCACCGAGTTTAACCAGTAATGCCATTCAGTTGCCAATATCAAGCAAAGCAAACATAAGCCAGTTTTAATCTTTAAGAAAAGTGGTAGTCCTTTTCACAGTGCCTGACGGTAAGTCACAGTTCCTACCTTTATAATAGAGTTTTTAATAGATCTGAGGCATTTAGAATAACGATTTGGGATTCATTCATTTTAAAACCTTACTTGCCTTTTCTTTCTTTCCTGATAATTTTACTGTAGAGGCCATGTGGAAAGAATATAAAGATACTAATTTCTGGCAATTTATTGTTATCTTTCATTAATCTTAGGGATTTTTTTACCTCCAGTTGTTTAAAAAAAAAAAAAAAAAGAAAGCTAAACATTGAATCTGTCCCTTTATTTCCGGGGTGGGGAACGTCCGGCCTGTGGGCTGCACAAGGCCTAAGAAATCATTTGGTTTGGCGCTGCCAAGGCATTAGGGGTGAGTTAATTAGCAGGCTAATTTTTAAGTTGATAATTTTGTATAGTCCGGGAATGATGTTATAAATATCCAAATGGCCCTTGGAAGAAAAAGGTTCCCCACCCTGCTTTATTTTATAGATGTTTTACATATATATGAGGTTTTGACTTCAAATAGTTAGTGGCAAAGTTATTTTAAATATTCTGATTTCCACACTCTACTGTTCACGAGGTGATAAAACTATTAGAGCCTGAGTTTCTTTTTTCTTCTTCTTTTTAATATATATTTTTATTGTTTCAAAATATATTTTTATTGATTTCAGAGAGGAGAAGGGACAGGGAGAGGGAGAGAGAAATATCAGTGATGAGAGGGAATTATTGATCAGCTGCCTCCTACATGCCCCACACTGGAGATCAAGCCTGCTACCCAGGCATGTGCCCTTGATCTGAATGGAACCTGGGACCCTTCAGTCCACAGGCTGATGCTTTATCCACTGAGCCAAACCGGCTAGGGCAGGGTCCGAGTTTCTTCCGTGAAATATTTCTAACTCATAGTGCAGATGGAACTCAGGCAGCTCAGGAGAAGGAATTGGAACTAACTTATTTCCCCTGACTTGCAAGTTAGTGGCAATTTTCACTTGTTCTTTGTAAGTTTAACCTTAAGACTTTATCATTATGAGGAAAAGTGGAGTTAAAAAGATGTTTGATCAAATTTTTAATTTTTGTTTGTTGTTTTATTTTGAATGTAGAACAGTGTGACATTAACACATAACTTTTTTAACCACTGGCCTTTTTGTTTAAATTATGTTTTAATGGTAAAACAGTTATGCATTTTACTCATCTCATTACTATTTGTTTTTAGGCAACAAGTTTACTAAATTGTCCAGTTAGCCATTTTAAACATAAAAACCTATGTTATTTGGTGGTGGTGTTATTTATCTAGTACAGCTGTGTTGTGCTTTATGTGATGGTATTTGTATGTGTTTAAATTTGACCAATTTTCTTGTCTCTTTTAGTAACTATATCAGAGTGTGAGGTATAAGCCCACAGAATCCAGAGAAGTCATCATGAAGTTATATGTATTTCTGGTGAACACTGGAACTACCCTAACATTTGACACTGAACTTACAGTGCAAACGTGAGCTGTATTTCATTTGTTTGCATCAGCTTTGCATTTTATACATGCAAAAGCTTAACAGGAACAATTTGATTTGTGAAAACTACTGCTTTGTTAAATAAGAGTAGTGATATACAAGTCTTAAATGCAATATTTCATCCCAGCATATTGTTATCTTCCTCTGAAATGCTAAAGTTAAAATCATTAAGTTGTGCTTTATTCTATTTGTGTGACTATATTATTCATAAGAAACAACTCACCCACAAACATACTGATTTCAACCCAAGTTATCAACTAGAAGTAGAAGTAAGTTTTCATAGCTGATTTCTATTCTAAGTTTCACAGTACACTGCTAAGGGGATTGTTGCTAGCTATATAAAGCAACATGTATCAATCCCATGTTTTTTAGTGATTTTTAAAAAATTCCCTCATATGATTAAAGGCAATATTTGACTTTTAGCCGAATTAGTGGAAATCATGTGTCTAATCTCCAGCTATGCAGTGGTTTCAAATATTTGACTAATAAATGTCCTCTTATATTTGTAAAAATGGGGAGAAGTCTCAGGGGAAGAAAGATGCATTGTGAGGCCAAATGAAGGGGAATAGAAATAGCAAATACGGAGGGGAGGGGCAAAAGTAGATTTACAGTAGTGAGTACAGTAAACGAGTTTATTCTTGTATTATTATTATTTGTTATTTTTCATATGCATAACTATAAACCTACTTTTGCCCCACCCTGTATTTCTAAATCTGTTTATATTTTTATAGTGGCCATAATAGCAAAGATTTGATAATAAAATAGAATTTTGACACTGAAAATATTATAATTTATGGAATTAATAATCTTAGTTTTAAAATGGAACTGTGAAATTATTAACTTAAAAAATTTTTAGTTTTATAAAATACGATTTTACCTGTAAAGGAATGATTTTTGAAAGATAGGAAAAGGATATAATTTTCATATGGTTTAGATTTAATATATGGCTGTGTAATGTGATGTGGACATTTTATCATAGATCGTATGCTTTGAGGATTTTAACATACCTGATGCCAATCTGAGCATATTCCTTTGCTACATTATATAAAGAGCACAAAAATAAATGTCTACTGTCTGTATTTCATAGACTCACTTTTAGATATGGCACATGGCTTGACTTATTCACCTAAGATTAATTATGGAATTAATTATGAAATTCAATTAATTATGAAATCCAATTCCAGAAATAAGAAGCTTATATCAGACACTTTACATAGTGTTACATTGATGATAAGCATATTTGTCATGGGGCTAATGTAAATAACTGACTTTTTACCTTTTTGTTAGTGTTACAGATCTTAAGCATGCTATTCATAGCAAATACAAGATCGCTATTCAGCACCAGGTGCTGGTGGTCAATGGAGGAGAGTGTATGGCTGCAGATAGAAGAGTGTGCACCTACAGTGCTGGGACGGTAGGTGTCCTAGCAGCCCTTTTACTCAAACATGCTTCAGCTTCCACAGATAGGGCCTGGGGAACTCAGCATTCAGAAGGAAGGCTTATCTGCTGCATGTATTGAGGGCAATGTGCATGTTTACTAGTTGTAATATTTTACTTCAGTGTTCTTTTCTTTGCATTTTTACTTTTATAGGACACAAATCCAATTTTTCTTTTTAACAAAGAAATGATCTTATGTGAACTCCCACCTGCTATTCCTAAAACTACCTTTTCAACAGAAAATGACATGGAAATAAAAGTTGAAGAGTCACTAATGATGCCTGCAGTTTTTCACACTGTTGCTTCAAGAACACAGCTTGCAGTGGTAAGATATAAGTATATTTTGAGATGCAATAATACTTAGTTACATCTAGTACAACTTAAAAAATTAACAACTGGTGCTTTTAACAAAATGAAGTCTTACACATATACTTGGTAATATTTTCATGAATTATTATTAGTCATTTGTGAACATTCTAACATTTATTACTTCTAAAGCATTCAAGTCTAAATAGCAAGGTATGTGGTTCAGTTGGTTGGAGTGTCTTCTCATACATCAGAAGGTGGCAGGTTCGATTCCCAGTCAGGGCACATGTCTAGATTGTGGGTCAGTGTTTCTCCTATGTTTTCTCTTCTCATCTCTCTCTTCTCTTCACTTTGCTATTCTCCCTCACACCCTCCCTAAAATCAATTTAGAAAAAAAGAATATTAACTTATGAATCCAACACCCGTACCTTTAAATTTAATGCTGTATATTGATTTTTCCATATCAGTATCATATGTAAAAATATTTCATCTTATGCTACTACATACATTTCATTGTATTGTCACAAATTATTTATGATAGACATTGAGGTTCTTTTCATTTTATTTCATAGTATTGAAATAAAAATAACCCTTTGACTATTCTTTATTTGATTAAGCTCTTTTTTAAAAAAATTTCTTTTTATTGATTTTAGAGAGAAAAGGAGAGGGAGAGAGAAGGAAATATCAGTGAGAGAGAATCATTGATTGGTTGCCTTCTGCATGCCCCACACTGGGGATTGAGCTGGCAACCCGGGCATGTGCCCTGACCTGGAATCAAACCACGACCTCTGGTTCGTAGGTTGAGGCTTAACCACTGAACCACACCACCTGGACCCATTTTACTTTTGATAGTTATTGCTGAGTTGCCCTCTGTAGATACTTTACCAGTATATACTTCCAGCAGTAATGAGTTAGGTGTTTTTCTTCCTCCACTATTATAATAAACAGGCACAACATAAACTAAAGTATTCCCTTACCAATGCTTTCTTTAAAATGTGTTCAGAATGCATTCATGCACACATGTAAGTACATATATAGATATGTGCACAGAAAAATTACCTTTTTTTGCTGTTTTTTTCTCTTTCAATGTAGGAAATGTATGAAGTTGCCAAGAAACTTAGCTCCTTCTGTGAAAGTCTGGTCCATGATGAACACCTTCAACACCAGGGCTGGGCTGCAATAATGGCCAATCTGGAGGACTGTTCAAATTCATACCAAAAGCTACTTTTCAAGTTTGAAAATATTTATTCAAATTATCTGCAATCCATAGAAGACATCAAGCTAAAACTTACTCAGTATGTGTGCCATTAAAATGGATAATAAGATGTTTAGAATATCTTTGCAATGTATCAGTAGTTTTTTTTAGTAATTAATATTTAAAGAAGGACATAATTGAAATTCATTTTTTGAGACTTTTATGATACCGTTTTAATTTTTAAAAGAAATATTTTTATTGATTTCAGAGAGGAAGGGAGAGGAAGAGTTAGAAACATCAGTGATGAGAATAATTGATTGGCTGCCTCCTGTATACTCCCTACTGGGGGTCAAGCCTGCAACCGGGCATGTGGCCTGACCAGGAATCAAACCATGACCTCCTGGTTCATAGGTGGAACTCAAGCACTAAGCCACACCGGCTGGCCGATGATGCCTTTTATAGACTCCAAAATAATGGTCAGTTTTCCTCACCACATATTACAGATCTCCCACATTTCTTGTTCTTGTGTTGTTTTCTTTATGTAAAAGACTTAAAATACTTTTGACCCAAGAATCTTTGCATCCTCTCAGCTTGCTAACAACTTTCCAATAAAGTAAAAGTAACATAAAAAAAATAACATATCTAATGGAAATGGAAAAAAATTTCAAAACATTAACAAATCAAGGAAAATGTCATTTCCTTTTAAAATGTGGCCATATGATTTAGGCTTGTTAAGATGGAAAAAAGCCAATGTGTTCTAGCTCTTGTTTAGATGGTTTTCTGGTTCTTTGTATATAAGCACACCTGATACCCATTGCTTCTTTTTAAAAAGGGCTATAATGAATATGAAAATATAGCAATATTTTCTATTATATAGAAAATATTAGGTGTGTGTGTGTATATATATATGTTTTCAGTTTTTTGTGTTTAGTATTTTATTGCCTTGAATTGGGATTTTTTTTCATTCATTTATTGAGTCATTAATTCAAGTGAACCTTTAATAAAATAAAGTTTCTGTTTTGTGGGCTAAATCTTTAGAAGATTTGGCCTCAAGTTGTTGATGGGACAAATCTTGGGAAGGAAAGGGAATCATTAAGACATCTTTTAAAAGTTTATATAAAAACCTTTTCAAGTAACTATTTTTTAGAAGAGTCACTTAGATATGTTAATTTAATGTGGGACCCGGAATTTAGGTAGGACCCGGAATTATTTTACATATATTTTTACAGAAGACACATCATCAAGATTTTATCTTTTACCTATGGCTTTTGACAACATATGTCTATTTTATTTTCAGGGTCTGATGAATGTAAGAGTTACCTTAATCTTTATTAAGATTATTAATTTTATCCTGTGCTTTCAGTATGTCAAAAATACTTGATTGACTTAAAGATAAAAATTATCCTAAGGGACTGCTATGGTTAATCTTTTCTGTAAGTTTGAATTTCTTATATCTTAGGTTTGATAAAAACCAGGTGTTCACTTATTTAGTGTGAACTGACAAACTTTACTTTAGAATAGAATTTAAATGTGTTGATACCTTTCTCTCCATCTAACTAGGTTTCATTTAAAGAACACCTCCTAGGTTGCTTTACATATGTATAACATAATAGAAAGGTGCTAAGATTTGTGTAATAATAAAATGCTAATCTTTCAAAATGTTGATCTCTAATTAGAGTAGTCCTGTCATTTTCCTAACAGAACTTTTATATTTTAAGTTTAGGAACTGCGGTTTCAGTAATGGCCAAGATTCCGCTGTTGGAGTGCCTAACCAGACATAGTTACAGGGCATGTTTGGGAAGAGTGGATTCTTTACCTGAACATGAAGGCTCAGAAAAGGCTGAGATGAAAACTTCCACTGAACTGGTGCTCTCTCCCGATACGCCTAGGACAACTAACAAATCTTTATTAACCTCATTTCACAAGTCAGTGGAACATGTAGCCCCAGATACCACAGATGTTGAAATTGGGGAAACTTGTCAAAGTACTGCTCAGCAGGATGAAACTTCTGTAGATGCTAAAGACAGAGATCTGCCTTTTTTTAATGTTTCTTTGTTAGACTGGATAAATGTTCAAGATAGACCTAATGACGTGGAATCATTAGTTAGAAAGTGCTTTGATTCAATGAGCAGGGTAAGTAATGTTAATTTGATATTTTTTATTATTGAAATTATATTATTTATATTAAGTATTTTATGAGATGGGAGAATGGGTATTGTGTTAAAATAGAAATGATGAGTTTTGGAGTAAAAGAAAATTTTGTTTTTTATAGGTTTTATTTACACTGATGATTTACATTCAATGAAATACACATATTCTTGAGTAGTTAATTCTATGTATAGTTTTAATTTTGTCCAAGTTGAAAATTTGAATCTATTTCAGTCATCTCTTTTTAGCCCTTTATCACCCTAATGATTTACAGCTAGTCTTTGGTTTGTACTATACTTTGGATTGGAAATGTGTGCACATTGGACTCAATTACCATGAAATTGAGAAAAGTAAGAAGATGTTCACATATGCACAAGTTTCAGTGCAAAGGAAGTGCTGCCTATATTTAAATAATGTCTGTTTCCTTTTTTTGTGGTGTCACAAATGGTAGCCTCTTATTAATTACACTAGAGGCCTGGTACATGGGATTCGTGCACTAGTGGGGGCGTGGCTGGCTGTGGGAGCACCACTCATCTGGGTCAGCTGAACAGCGCTCCCACTGTGGGAGTGCACTGACCACCAGGGGGCAGCTTCTGCATTGAGTGTCTGCCCCTCTGGTGGTCAGTGTGCATCATAGCGACTGGTCAACCGGTCGTTCTGGTCATTCCGCTGTTCAGTCACTGGGCTTTTACTATATAGGATAGGATTATATTCTTGATAATAACATTAGAATGGTTTATTTTGAACTACTTTTGTATATTATCTGTGAACCAGAAGCTGTAATAAAACAAATAATTTATGGTCCTTTTGACTGTGTAGAGATCATGAAAGGCATCATGAAGGAGGTAGTATTTGTCTATGACCCTTACAGAGAGGCAGCGATGGGCTTTAAAGCTAGGCGGTACAATCAAAGTGAACCAAGGTCAGAAGTAGAGAAGCTCAGGGTTTGTGTGGATACAGTAGGCAATTCAGTTTCAAAAGAAGGTAGGTCTGGAAGGAATTATAGGTATCAGATCACAGAAGCCTTTACTGTATTCTGTGTTTTTGGATATCATTGTGGGTTGAAAGAAACCATTTAGGGATTTCCACAGGAAACATAATGAGCTAGTAATAGAACATATCATAGTTGATATCCATACACAGTCAGAAACACTGGATGAAAATGTCTAAGGATCAGGGATTAAAAAAGGGATGGGAGTTAGCTCTATAGAAGTTACGCTGAAGTGATGTCAAGAAGAGTAAAAATGGCCTAATAAGCACTGAGTGCTTTTGGTTCATCTGTGTTTATGGATTAGGTAGGAAAAGGAGCCAGAAAAGGAACTCCTGAGATAATGCCAAAAGCTTTGAAATTTGGAAAAGGTTATCTTCAGTGCTTAATGTAAAAGAGCCTCAACTGAAACAAGGTCATTGGTGATCTTTGGCCTAATGGTTTTATGGAGAGTGCATGCAGAAAGCCTACCCATGTAAAGTATTCCAGGGGAAAGGGGGGACTGTAGTTGATCCAGCTCCTTGAGGAGCTAGCAATTGAGAACAGAGATCTCTCCAGGAGGGAAGTAAATTTGAAGATGTTATGTTTTAGAGAGAAGTGGGATTGATAAGATAGTCAATGACCAAAGAATGTGTTTTAGACCTTGAAAATTACATTTTATTTGGGTAGTAACAGTTGAATAGTTTGTGGCATTGATTGAAATGTGTAATTCCTGGAAACATATTCTTTTTTGTTACTGTTAGCCTCACCCGAGGATATTTTTCCATTGACTTTTTTAGAGAGAGTGGAAGGGAGGGGAAGAGATACAAGAGAGAAACATTGATGCGAGAGAGACACATTGATTGGTTGCCTCTTGCACACGCCCTGACCAGAGCCTGGGACCAAGCTTGCAGCCAAGGTACAAGTCCTTGACCAGAATCGAGCCTGGGACCCTTTAGTCTGCATGACGACGCTCTATACATTGAGCCAAACTGGCTAGGGCTATATTCTTAATTATGTATTTCCATATAATCAGTAGTACTTGTGTTTTATTAACATAACATTATCCTATTCTTGACCTTCTGAAAATAAAATCTCAGATTCTTGTATTTTTCTCTGAAGCTGTATCAAACTATTTGATGACAATTTATTCATGTGTCCTTGTCATTTAGCTTGATCCAAGGATTATTCGACCATTTATAGTAGAATGCCGTCAAACTATTGCCAAACTTGATAATCAGAATATGAAAGCCATTAAAGGACTCGAAGATCGGCTGTATGCTCTGGATCAGATGATTGCTAGCTGTGGCCGACTGGTGAATGAGCAGAAGGAACTTGCTCAGGTGCTTATTTCAAACTTCTCTCAGGAAAAGGAATTTGTAACTTTTCTGTGAAATTATTTTATGTGCAATATCAATTTGATATGCACCATGTTTTCACTTCACCCTTGAATATTGTGAATGCAGTATTATTGTTTCCATGTAATAAATCATGTTCTTAATATTTTGGTTTGATAAAATAAATTGAGCTTAGACTATTTTAGATGACAACTGAAAGATAAACAATGAAAATGCTGTGAGCAGCTGAAAAAAAGGTGTTGAGAGAGTATATCAAGCAGTCATTGTACTAAACATGTGAATACTTCCTGCTCCCCTCTCAAAAAACTGCACAGAAAAAATGAAATTTATAAAGGATGGAAGGAAAATATAAAATCTTAAAGAATTGACTAATACTTAGGCTTTTAGGTTTAATTTAATGCAGTGTTCCAAGAATTCTGTCAAATCAGGTTTGTCACACACACAAAAAGAGGGATTAACTAACCTAGACATTTTCTTCCATACAAGTGGCTGTTTAGATCATCACAGCGTTGTCCTCCCTCTATCCTAGCAGGCATTCTGGCGAAACAGTCTATAGCAAGAGTTGACTTTTAAACATGCTTTTCCAGTGGTGTGAGTATGTTCTTTCATTAGAACATACAAATGAGTAATCATTTTAATGGGTACAAATGTATAATTTACTGATGGAATTTACCTTGTAATTTCTACACTCTCTCCTTTTCTCTCGTGATTTAGGATTTAGGCACTGTGCTGTGAACTGAATTCTTTTATTTTGTCTTTTTTGCACTGATTGGACCACCAATACAGTGCTGCAATAGTGTGAGTTCTTGTTTAATTCCTGATCTATAGAAAGTGGCGAACATTTCAAAATTTTAATGTTTATATTAGGTTTTTTTCTCTCCTCGTTTCAGTAGATACCCTTTCTCAGATTATGAAAGTTACATTTAAGTTCTAATTTTTAAAAATATTTTTAATTGATTTTAGACAGGAAGGAAAAGGGAGAGAGAGATAGAAACATTAATGATGAGAGAGGATCATTGATTGGCTGCCTCCTCCATGCCTCCCACTGGGAATCGAGCCCACAACCTGGGTATGTGCCCTGACTGGGAATCGAACTGTGATCTCTTGGTTCATAAGTAAACCCTCAACCACTGAGCCACGCAGATGGGCAGCTCTAATTTTGAACCATATTCAGATTTGGTGGGATTAACTCTGTGTCACCATAATATATTGTCTTTTTTATGTATATCTGGATTTAGAGTAATATATTGGCAAATTGAATTATATTAAGTTGCATGTGTGTAGTTTTTATTTGTTATGTATTTGTCAGAGTTTTGGCATCAAAGTTATAGTTTCAAAGTTAAGTTGAGAAATCTTTTAATTGGAACATTTAGTCTGCTTATTTGTTGTAAATACTGAATATTTGCCTTTAAATCAATCATTTCTATTTTTCCTTTTAGTTGTATGTCCTTTTTTGTCTCTGATTTTTGACTTGGATTATTTTTATTTTAAAATTTTGTTTTTTAATTCTATTCATATTAGCTTTTTTCCTTTTAAGTAATATTTGGTTTATAATATACATGGAAATGTCCTTTATTTCCTTTTAGTGGCAAATTCAGTTTTTTGTCATTTGAAAATCTCTTTAAATCACCTTTATTTCTGAAGGATATTTTCTTGATAGAGAATTCTAGGCTGTTAGCGATTCGCTTTTAGCACTTTACTTTTGGTTTGCTTTTTAGCAATTTTACTATAATAGGACAAGATGTGGCTTTCTTTGTATTTCTCCTGCATTGTGCTTGTAGTACTACTTGAATTTGTGGCTTTCAATCAGTTCCTCTTCAAATCTTGATTTTGTGTCTCTCCCTTCTCCTTCATTGATGCTAATTACACATGTATTAGACCTCTCACCTCGTCCTTTCCCTTTACCCTTTTCTGTATTTTGTATGATTATATCCATCTGCACTTTGTTTGGGATATTTTCTTTTGACCTATCAGTTCAAATTAGCTTTCAGGTTTTCAGGTGTGAATAGCTATTAAACTATTGATTTGATATTCTTTGTTAATCTTAGCTCTAAACACTATTTTTTATTTATGTAGCTTCTATTTATATAGCTTATTATGTACCAAAACATCTAGTCTTATCCATTATCTCTTTGAATACATTAAGCATATAGTAATTAAAGGCTATATCTGTTAATACCTTTATCTGTGCCTGTGTGTCTATGAATATTTTCTGTTGTTTCTTATAGATTTCTGGAGAGAATTTGTTTGCTTTTAGCATATGGTAGGGGTGATTACAATTTTAGATCATCGCCTTAATCCCGTTTCAGAGATTTAGATGGGAAGTTGGTTTTCCGGTACTTTTGATGCTTAGTCTCTCAATTTCTTAGGATACTAGTGACCTGGTGCCTGGATTCATGCACATTGAAAGGAAATTAATTAGAAGGTGGCCAGTGGGACGGGACTAGGCGAGATGGGCCAGACACACCCTGGAGCCAACCTCCCATGATCCCTCCTTAGCGTAGCTCAAAGGGCGTCTGTGGAGTGACCGGTGCCCCTCCACAGCTGGGATCCCTTGGCCTGGCCTGTGGGGATTGGTCCAAAACTGGCTCTCCAACATCCCCCGAGGGGTCCCGGAGTGCGAGAGGGCACTCTGCAAAGTTGCAGTCGTACTGGGTGTGGAACGCAAACACAAGTGTGTAGTAAACTAGATGCGGGGCTGATAGTGCCTCAGCAACAACATAACCCACAGCTGAAGGTGGAATCTCACGGCCCCACGAGGAATCTGGCTCCCTCTTCTCTAGTTCAGGAGTGTGTCCCTGAGAACCGCCGCTGTCAAGTCACCGCAGCTCGGCAGCTCTTGCATTGAGCGTCTGCCACCTGGTGGTCAGTGTGCTTCATAGCTTCCGGTTGGATGGACACTTAGCCTTTTATACATATAGATATATTTTTGGGGGTGTGTTCCATTGTTATTTTATTTGGCAAAGTGTGTTCCATCATCATTTTCTTTGGCAGGCACTGATGTCTGATTTTTTACTTTCTAGCTCCATGAGGAACTATCAGAAGGATTGCTAACCTATTCTTTGGGTGGTTCTTCAGGCATCTGCAATTGTCTCTAGGGCAAAGCATTTCCAGTTGCCTAACTCACCTCTCAAGGTCTCCTCCTCTTCCTAAATCCCCGGTGCCTTCAATATGTCTGACTCCTTCACTGCTTTCTTGGATATCTAATAACTAATGCCATGGGAAGGTTGGTTTACATTACAGTTACATCACAGTCTGCCATCACTAAAGGCAGAACTCTGAATTCTTGATCTTTTGTTTCTTCTCCATTGTCATTCTTTTAACCCTCCATAGGATGAATCGAACAATTTATTTAACTGTACTTCTTTTGGTAGTTGTTTAGGTTATTTCCATTTTTTCTTATTACAAACATTGTATTTTATAATTAATTTATTTTTTTAATTTAATAAATCTTTATTGTTCAGATTATTAGAATTGTTCCTCTTTTTTCCCCCCATAGCTCCCCTCCACCTGGTTCCCACCCCACCCTCTACCCTAACCCCTCACTCCCACTGTCCTCATCCATAGGTGTACGATTTTTGTCCAGTCTCTTCCTGCACCTCCCACACCCCTTTCCCCCTGAGAATTGTCAGTTCACTTCCTTTCTATGCCCCCGATTCTATTATATTCACCAGTTTATTGTGTTCATCAGATTTTTTTATTCACTTGATTTTTAGATTCACTTGTTGATAAATATGTATTTGTTGTTCATAATTTTTATCTTTACCTTTTTCTTCTTCTTCCTCTTCTTAAAGAATACCTTTCATCATTTCATATAATACTGGTTTGGTGATGATGAATTCCTTTAGCTTTTTCTTATCTGTGAAGCTCTTTATCTGCCCTTCAATTCTGAATGATAGCTTTGCTGGGTAGAGTAATCTTGGTTGTAGGTTCTTGCTGTTCATCACTTTGAATATTTCTTGCCACTCCCATCTGGCCTGCATAGTTTCTGTTGAGAAATCCGCCCACAGTCATATGGGTGCTCCCTTGTAGGTAACTAACTGTTTTTGTCTTGCTGCTTTTAATATTCTCTCTTTGTTTTTTGCTCTTGGCATTTTAATTATGATGTGTCTTGGTGTGGTCCTCTTTGGATTCCTTTTGTTTGGGGTTCTGTGCGCTTCCTGGACTTAAAAGTCTATTTCTTTCACCAGGTGGGGGAAGTTTTCTGTCATTATTTCTTCAAATAGGTTTTCAGTATCTTGCTCTCTCTCTTCTTCTGGCACCCCCATAATTCTGATGTTGGTACGCTTGAAGTTGTCCAAGAGGCTCCTTACACTATCTTCATATTTTTGGATTGTGTTTTCTTTTTGCTTTTTTGGTTGAGTGCTTTTTGCTTCTTTGTATTTCACATCTTTGACTTGATTCTTGCAGTCTTCTAGTCTGTTGTTGGATCTCTGTATAATATTTTTTATTTCAGTCAGTGTATGTTTAATTTCTAGTTGGTCCTTTTTCATATCCTCGAGGGTTTCACTAAATTTATCGGCCTTTTCTAGAAAATTCTTGAAAAACCTTATAACCGTGTTTTTGAACTCTATATCCAGTAGTTTGCTTTCCTCCATTTCTTTCATTTGTGATCTATTTCTTTGTCTCCACATTTTGGCTGCTTCCCTGAGATGATAGAGTGGCTTTGTGTGCTAGGTGTCCTATAGGGCCCAGTGGCTCAGCCTCCCCAGTTACCTGAGGTGGACACTCTTGGTGCACCCCTTTGTGGGCTGTGTGCACAGCCTTGTTGTATTAAGCCTTGATTGTTGTTGATATCACTGGGAGGAATTGACCTCCAGGCCAATGGGCTGTGAGGATCAGCTATATCTACGCTGGGAGAACTTCTGTGCTGGAGACACCCTTATGAGGTAAGACTTGCACAAGCCTCTGTGCTCAGCTTGGATGGGGCGGAGTCTCAGGGCGGAGCAGACAGCATTGGTTTCCTGGTCAGCCCTGCCCTGCCCTAATAGGCCCCTGTGTCTCAGTGTCTGGTGGTAATCGCTGCAAGCACCTCTGAGAGAAAGCCGCCCTCGAGTTTTGCCCCCTGCCAGACAGTCCAGTTTCTCCCCAAATGAGTCTGGGTGCCCAGGGTCTCGCCCGGAACTGGAGTTCAGTGCAGTTGAAAGCTTTTGTCTCCCTCCCGCTTGAGAAAGCCAGCCGCATACTCAGTTGCCAGCCCTCTCCGCGCGCGCATGCCTCGGTACCTCTGCCTCCTGCAGCTCCTCTGAGTCTCAGTGTGCTTTTCTCTTTCCTTCTAGTTGTAGAATTTCCACTCAGCCAGCCTTCCTGTGGTTTTGGATGATGTCTGTTTTGTCTTTTAGTTGTAGTTTTGAAATTGTTGTGCGAGGTAGCCGTTTAGGTGTTTATCTATGCCTTCATCTTGGTTTCTCCAAAATTGTTTTAATATCTCAGTGTATCTGTCTTTATGTGCATGTTCTAGTATTTCTTTAATTTATTTTTTAAATATTTTTTAAAATTTATTTTGGATAGGAGGGGAGATAGAAACATCAATGATGAGAGAGAATCATTGATTGTCTGCCTCCTGCACACCCCGCCCCCCCTCTGGAGATCGAGCCTACAACCCAGGCATGTGCCCTTGACCGGAATCGAACTTGGGACCCTTCAGTCCCCTGGCTGACGCTCTATCCACTGAGCCAAACTGGCTAGGCTTTCTTAGTTTATTTTTAATTTTTCTGTTGACATTCAGTATTATATTAGTATTTCTTTCTTTTAATATATTTTTATTGATTTCAGAGAGGAAGAGAGGAGAGAGAGAGAGAAACATCAATGATGATAGAGAATCATTGATCAGCTACCTCCTGCATACCCCACACATGCCCTCAATCCGGGCATGTGCCCTCACTGGGCATAGGTCGACGCTCAACCACTTAGCCATGCCGGTTGGGCTACATTAGTATTTCTTTAGGTACGGCCTAAAGAACTGAAACATTGCCCAGACACACTTTTTTCTGATCTTTTGGTCTTGATTGGATCAGGTGTATTTTATCTCAGTGTGTTGTATTACAAATAATATTGTTTTGGTGTCAGGAAATCCTTTATTAATGGTCCAAAATATTGATTGGGGATTCTATATTTTTCTTGGATTCAGTTAAAAGTAATTAAAAACCTATTAAGACTGACAGGAGATAAAAGCAGTACATTAGTTTGAAATGGATTAAGTTACAGAAAAACTATAGTCACAGTTGAGTATATTCCATTTTGAAAAAAAGGTAAGATAAAATTACTATTGAAATTGTCTTATTTTTATATATAAACTATTTTGACTTAATTTTAAATACATATCATTTAAGTTTAAGTATGTTCATGATGTTTAGAATAACATGAAATGGAGAGAACTACTAGAAATTTTGGAAGACACATTTGCTGTTTTTTGCTGATCATTATGGTTAAATCCCTAGGAAGATAATCATTTATACAGTAAGTATGGCAGTCAGATGGATGTTCAAATCCGAAATCTTCTGTAATATGTTATCTAGTAAATAGAATAGGAAAAGAACTCTATTAAACACAATATAAATACTTAGTAATAGCCTCATCAAGAGATTATAATTATAATCTCTGAACATTTTTTTAAGTGTTTGCTGTTGGGCTTTCATTTGGCTGGTTGTTTGAACAAAAGAATACTTTTACATAGGGCACATCTGTCTAAATTTATAGCCTAAAGACAATCCCTTCCCTACTTAACAAAATGATGTAAGGTTCAGCTATGAAAATAAATGAGGATAGCTAAGAAAAAGTTTTTTCCTACCAAATAATAAAATATACTGTAAAATTGTACAGTTTAGTCCTTGCTCTAAAGATAGCACAAAACATGTATGTGTCAGTGGAACAAACGATAGTCCAGAAATACTGAGAGGAATGGCTTTTCAATAAAAAGTGCATTTTATATGAGGAAGTATACAATATACAATTAAATATCATTGGTCAAGATTAAATCAGCTACTCTTTCATGGCTTTAATTCATTGACCATGTTTCATTTAATATCATGCTCTTACTGACATGTGTAGTAGGTGTCTAGAAACATACTTTCTAGTTCTAATTAAGTTATTAAATGTATCTGGATAAGTGACTATCTGCCTGGGCTTAACATTTTTTCTAGCATGACAGTGCAATAGATTAGAATACAGACTTCTTAAAAACGGAATCTTTTGTTATGACCACATGTTCCACATTCAAAAGAGTAGATTTTACAATCTTTGAAAGTAAGACAGTTCTTGTTTAACATATATTCCTCCTAAGTGAATGTTCATGTCTCTCATGTAACCAAGTTAATACCTTTTAAAATATTTTCTCTCAAAGGGATTTTTAGCTAATCAGATGAGAGCTGAAAACTTGAAGGATGCATCTGTATTACCTGATTTATGCCTGAGTCATGCAAACCAGTTGATGATTATGTTGCAAAATCATAGAAAACTGTTGGATATTAAACAGAAGTGTACCACTGCCAAACAAGAGCTAGCAACTAACCTCCATGTCAGATTGAAGTAAGTGATTTTGTTATCTTATTTAGGATGTTCAGAATTGATGTTGTTTGATTTCTCCCAAGTGGTGGAGTGTTTTTTTCTGCCACTATATTGAAATTAGATTATTTTTATAGTTTGTACATTTCATTCTATAGGTGGTGTTGCTTTGTAATGCTTCATGCTGATCAAGATGGAGAGAAATTGCAAGCTTTACTTCGCCTCGTAATAGAGCTGTTAGAAAGAGTCAAAATTGTTGAAGCTCTTAGTACAGTTCCTCAGATGTACTGCTTAGCTGTTGTTGAAGTTGTAAGGAGAAAAATGTTCATAAAACACTACAGGGAGGTATGCAAGTTGAATTCTGTTTTAATTGTGTATGAGTCTTAATGAATTATTGAGTGATTTTAACATAAGCTTTCCTCCTTTTAGTGGGCTGGTGCTTTAGTCAAAGATGGAAAGCGATTATATGAAGCTGAAAAGTCAAAAAGGGAATCCTTTG
Source organism: Corynorhinus townsendii (assembly GCA_026230045.1). NCBI lineage: Eukaryota > Metazoa > Chordata > Mammalia > Chiroptera > Vespertilionidae > Corynorhinus > Corynorhinus townsendii. The sequence goes on from JAPDVU010000010.1 coordinate 12,105,894, forward strand.
GGAAATTATTTAGTAAGTGTTCTTCATTAATAACTTGTTTATTTTTTTAAGTGAAAAATGTTGTTTTTAGTCTATAAATATGAACACAGCATTATATAGCATGTATATGATTTTAATTAGTATTGAAATCCATAGAAACATTTAAGGACTGCAGAGTTGAATCCATTATTAATTTTAAACTTGAAGTATTGTCAAAAAAATTTTTTTTTTTTCACAAACCAGAGGGGGTTTTTTTTGGTTTGTTTTTTATCTCAAAGTTATAACTGTATTAATTTCTTTATACAGGGAAGTCTTTTTTAAGAAATCGCCTATTTAGAGGATTGGATTCCTGGCCTCCGTCCTTTTGTGTATGTATTTATTTCCTAACCATGACAAAATTTTGTCTGTGTTCAAACCTTTATCTTGGAAGTAGAGGTATTTATCAAATGCTAGTGGCCTGGTGCATAAATTCATGCACATTGAAAGGAAATTAATTAGAAGAAATATTTTAATATTGCTCTTCGCCTGTTCTCTATAATAGAAGTGTCGACCAAATTCACTATTGACAATGACAGATGGAAACACACATGCGATTGGCGCCAGCGAGAGCTTTATGTGTATCGTGTATAGGCGAGTCAACTTAGCCTTTTATAGATATAGAATAAACTTGCTTAATTATACCTGCTTTCTGACTAAACTTTTTTCAGCCCAGTGAAGCACCCCAACTTCTCTTTCAGGTAATTATCAGCAACAGAGCAGTGAATATGAACATGAAGCAGGTTATTATTGTAGATCACACAGGGAGAACAAAGGGTAAAATATTTAACTGCAGCAATGTTTGACTATAGTCTGCACAGTGAGAAAACCTGAAGTCATTTTCAAGTTCCACCATTTCTTCTTTTCAGTCGGGTCAAGTTTCTAAGCTTTCTAAATCTCAGTTTTCTGGCTAATGAAAAAAAAAAAAAAGGATTCCACCAAGTCTCGTATCTACCTACTCTAGGACTTCTGTGAGAATCAAATGAGATGAGGCACAGGAAAACGCTTCATAGACATTTGGTTACAGTCTAAAACGGGGGTCCTCAAACTACGGCCTGCGGGCCACATGCGGCCTGCCAAGGACATTTATCCGGCCCGCCGGGTGCCGCTGCCTGTCCTGCTTAGCAGCCGACTCGTCCCGGGCCCGCAGTGCAGATAGGAATTTGTTCATAGTTTTTTTTTTTTTAACTATAGTCCGGCCCTCCAACAGTCTGAGGGACAGTGAACTGGCCCCCTGTTTAAAAAGTTTGAGGACCCCTGGTCTAAAATATTTCCACCTGGCTATAAAGCAAGTAGTGTTCCTGGGCTGAAGAAACTCCCAGGAGCTCATTGCTAGGGAGAGGAAGCCAGACATTGCTTCGTGATGTCATTACCCGGACAGACACTTAACATATTAGCCTTTTATAGATACAGATTTTATCAACATAAAAAAGCTTTTGGCTTTAAAAACACCAGTTGCTATAAAGCTTTAAAATATATTTATAGTTTTTTATTTAGAGTCTTCATAACTCAAGGGGATGTCTTACTACACTGTTAAGATTGATAGGACTAGATTCTCTTAATTGTATTTTGTCTTTCTCCTCTACCTTTTTCTTCCTTCTTTCACTTCCTTTCTTTTTCTCCTGTCCTCACCTGTTTTCTTCCTCTCTTCATTCTCTTACCCATCAACCCACTTTCTTTCATTTATGTTTCAACAAATCAGAATAGGATGACTCTTCAAGTGGCTTTAATTGAAACCATGAAAAATAAGTTTGGTATATTTCTAAACCAAACTTCATGGTCAAAGAAGTTTAGGAAATGCTGTAGGTTCCCCCGGTTCCCCCTCCCAGACATTCTGCTTAGCTGTTAAACTATTTTCTGTGCTGTAGTCTTTCTTAGGGCTTTAAATGCATGCATTTTTAAATATCAAGAATGAGTGATTTAACAGGGTTCCCACACTTATTTATCTAGGAAACTCTGTTTAATGAAGAGCATCTTGACACTTCTAGATCTACTTAGGGTAATGATGAAAACAAATTGAGTTATTTTTAAAGGTACATTTCTTGGCCATATTATAAAGAAATGGTAGCACTTATCAGAAATTTTTTTTAATTGATTAAGGGTTTGTATTTTTTTAAAATATATTTTTATTGATTTCAGAGAGGAAGGGAGAGAGAGAGAAAAAAACATCAATGATGAGAGAGAGTCATTGATTGGCTGCCTCCTGCATGCTCTCTACTGGGGATTGAGACTGCAACTCAAGCATGTGCCCCTGACTGGAATTGAACCTGGGACCCTACAGTCTGCAGGCTGATGCTCTGTCCACTGAGCCAAACGGGCTAGAGCGAAGGGTTTGTATTCTAAAAAATGGCAAGGAAGGAAGTGTTACATTGGAAAAAATGATTTTTTACCAAGTTAAAACAATAAGGTATGCTAACAGGTGATAGGAGTAGATATAGGGCTAGGGCCAGAGAGAACTTCATGATCATTTTATAGGTCAAGGAAAAATTTGGAAATAATCTATGTACTAGTGAAACAAATGATTCCTTTGATGTTGATGAAAATGTTAGAATTCCCATAAAAAGATGCTGAAAACAAAAGGGCAGGAACAAATACACCAGTTGATTACCAACAACTGTATCCTAATTATTTAAGACTCAGAAAAATAGTACATCACGTCATTGACTAGTTCTTCATATTTAATTTATTTTTTTCTATTAAGTGTGAGTAGATTACTTGAAACATTTTTGTTTAACTGTTTTACTCAATTTGATTATAATAAGAGACCACTTATTAATTTATTTGTATATTTTGTGGTGAATAATAATAATAATAATTATTATTATTATTTTGTACAGACACAGAAACCTCGGAAGTTTGACTGTGAGCTTCCAGATATTTCATTAAAAGATTTACAGTTTCTGCAATCATTTTGTCCTTCAGAAGTTCAGCCATTCCTCAGGTAAATGTCATTAGTATTTTTAACTGTAGATATCACCTTACTCTGTTTTCATCATTCTGGAGCTGTGGAAAGTAGCACCAGCCCTCCTAGGAGATGCCAGAATAGAGAACGGTTTTATGATAGGCTGGCCCTCCTATGACTACTTTAGGAAATTTCTGGGAAATATTAAAATGAACAGAAAATAAGGATATTAATGTCTTATGTGAAGTAAATTTTTTTCAAGTAGTCACTCTGACTTTGCACACTGTGGGAGATTTCTAATATTTTAATGATGATGGCTTAGGTTTTTGAGCTTTTTCTGGTAATGATTGAAAAAGGATGTTAATGCAGTAGTGGTTTTTTTTAAATTAAAAAATATTTTTATTGATTTCAGAGAGGAAGGGAGAGGGGGAGAGAGACAGAAACATCAGTGATGAGAGAGAATCATTGATTGGTTACCTCCTGCACGCTCCCTACTAGGGATCAAGCCTGGAATCTGGGCATGTGCCCTTGACTGGGACCCAGGCTAACTCTCTATCCACTGAGCCAAACTGGCTAGAGCTGCAATAGTGATTTTTTACGTAGGTTAAAATATTTGGTTGTACTTACTCATCTTTTAATTAAGAAATCGGAAATCTAATTTGATTATATTTTGTTTCAGGGTCCCCTTACTTTGTGACTTTGAACCTCTGCACCAGCATGTACTTTCTCTACATAATTTGGTAAAAGCAGCACAAAGTTTGGACGAAATGTCACAGACCATTACAGATCTACTGAGTGAACAAAAGGCAAATTAAGTTCTTTCAAATGGTTCACTTTATTAGTGTAAAATGTTGATATTGCTGCATCTCTATAAGCCTGTCTCTCTCTTTTCTAGGCATCCATGAGTCAGACATCCCCACAGTCGACTTCCTCACCAAGAGTAGAAAGTGCAACAGGAATTACAACAACTACCTCACCAAGAACTCCTCCTCCACTCACTGTTCAGGATCCCTTATGTCCTGCAGTATGTCCCTTAGAAGAATTGTCTCCAGATAGCATTGATGCACATACATTTGATTTTGAAACTATCCCCCATCCAAACAGAGAACAGACTATTCACCAAGTTTCATTAGATTTGGATTTATTAGCAGAAAGTCCTGAATCAGATTTTATGTCTGCTGTGAATGAGTTTGTAATAGAAGAAAATTTATCATCTCCTAATCCTATAAGTGATCCACAAAGTCCAGAAATGATGGTGGAATCACTTTATTCATCAGTTATCAATGCAATCGACAGTAGACGTATGCAGGATACCAATATATGTGGTAAAGAGGATTCAGGAGATCATGTGTCTCTAAATGTCCAGTTGGAAAAATGTAGGGTGGTTGCGCAAGACTCACAATTAACTATACAAACCATCAAGGAAGACCTTTGCCACTTCAGAACATTTGTACAAAGAGAACAGTGTGACTTCTCAAATTCTTTAAAGTGTATAGCAATAGAAATAAGAAACATTATTGAAAAGGTAAAATACTCTGTGGAAATAACACTAAATGAAAAACATCAAAAAGAATTGCAGTCTTTAAAAAGTGATTATGAAGACAAACTTAATGCACTAATCAAAGACAGTGAAGAAAATGAAAACAAAATTAAAAAGCTTAAAGGAGACTTAGTATGCCTTGAGGAGGTGTTACAAAATAAAGATAATGAATTTGCTTTGGTTAAGCATGAAAAAGAAGCTATCATCTGCCTGCAGAATGAAAAAGACCAGAAGTTGTTAGAAATGGAAAATGTAATGCACACTCAAAATTGTGAAATTAAAGAACTGAAGGAGTCACGAGAGAAAGTGTTAAAAGACTTTAAAAAGCTCCACGTTGAAAGTGATGAGAAGATGCAGTTGTTGAGGACAGAACTTCAGAGCTTAGAGCAAAGTCATTTAAGGGAATTAGAGGACACCCTGCATGTCAGGCACACACAGGAGTTCGAGAAAGTTATGACAGACCACAAAGATTCTTTGGAGAAATTAAAAAATGAAAATCAACAAAGAATTGATCAGATAAAAGAGTCCCATGCCACAATTATCCAGGAAAAAGAGCGACAGCTACAGGAATTAAAACTCAAGGTTTCTGATTTGTCGGATATGAGATGTAAGTTAGAGGTTGAACTTGCATTGAAGGAAGCGGAAACTGATGAAATAAAAATTTTGCTGGAAGAAAGCAGAGCCCAGCAGAATGAGACCTTAAAATCTCTCCTTGAACAAGAGACGGAAAATTTGAGAACAGAGATAAGTAAACTAAACCAAAAGATTCAGGATAATAATGAAAATTATCAGGTGGGCTTGGCAGAGCTAAGAACTTTAATGACAATTGAAAAAGATCAATGTATTTCAGAGTTGATTAGTAGACATGAAGAAGAATCTAACATGCTTAAAGCTGAATTAAACGAAGTAACAGCATTGCATCATCAAGCATTTGAAATAGAAAGAAACCTGAAAGAAGAAATAGTTGAACTGCAGGGTAAATTGGACTCTGCATTGGGTGCGCTTGAAAAACAAAAAGCTGAAAAACTCACCCAACAAGAAGAGAAGTATGAAGCTGTTATCCAGAAACTTGAGGAAGACAAAGAGAAATTCATAATGAACCAGGAACAAGACAGAGAAGAGTTAATTCAGAAGCTTAATAGTGAAAAAGAAGAAGCTATTCAGACGGCCCTAAATGAATTTAAATTGGAGAGAGAAGCTGTTGAGAAAGAGTTATTAGAAAAAGTTAAACATCTTGAGAATCAAATAGGAGAAAGGTAAGAACTTTAGTCTGTGATTATAAAATAAAAATACTGGTGATTCAAATGTCAATTTTGTGTGTAAATAAGCATAGTACCTTGATTTATTCATTTATCTTAGGTAAATGTAGCAATTGAGATATATTTATGAAATTAAAATTTTTACTTTTTAAATGTTTGTTGTAAACATTTTGAAAATCTATAGTGGATTTTAATAATGGATTAGAGTTTTGAATTTCTAGAGAAACATTTTTTTTTTTTTGAAAATTTCAAAATACTTTCAAGAGCTTGTTTTTCCTTTCTTACAAATTTCTTTTTTTGTTAATCTTCACTCGAGGATATTTTTCCATTGATTTTTAGAGTGCAGGGGAGGGGGAAAGACAGAGAGAAATATCAACTGGTTGCCTCCTGCACCCACCACGACCAGGGCCAGGGATCAAGCCTGCCACCAAGGCATGTGCCCTTGACTGGAGTTGAACCTGGGACTCTCTAGTCCACAGGCCAACTCTCTTATCCACTGAGCCAAACTGGTTAGGGTATAAATTTCTTTCTTTGGTTTCTTTGAAGTTTTTTTTCCTAAATTCTTCAATTGAAAATTACTTATTTTTGCTTTTGTTTTTTAAATTGTGTATGTATGTATAAAAGATAACAGTTTTCTCTGAGCAGTGTTTAGTAAAGGCTGAATTCTAGATTGGGCCATATAGTTTCATCATTGTTATTTTCTTGATATTACAACTTCATTTATTTCTTTGGTGGTTCAAAAGATGTTTTTAAATCCCAGGTTTTATATGGTGCTTTTTTTGTACTTTTATTGTTATTAATACCACTTTTTATTAGAGAAAATGTTCCTCAGGTTTTCTATTACTTAAAATTTATTGAGGGGTTTTATGGCTTAATAAAAAGTTTCTAGAACATTATCGATTAGTTCAATCATTACTTCTTCCAGGTGAATATATTTATAGTTATATGTACATTATATTTGAATTTCTGTTTCTTGTCTTACCACTTTTACACAGTCACTTGTGATTGACTCTCTGCTGTGTAATGTATATTGGTGTACAGTTAAACCTCTTCTGTATTCTGTGGGAATTAGAGGGTGCAATATAGGAGTTAGAACCTGCATGAAATGTTTTATAAAACTGGGGCAGTAAGGCCGAGGTAGTCACTACTGAAGGCCAGGAGAATTCTGAGTGAAATATGAGGAAGAGACATTAAGCACTCACCAAAGCTCATGGTTTCCATGGCTCACTGGGAAGCTGCTGCAGCATTCAAGAATCTCTTCAAGCCCCAATGATGTGGCTCCATCTGCAGCACACAATGGGTAGTTCTCATTTCCTTGGCAGGAGGCTCCTGTGAAACTGCATCTGGAGACAGCCACCCCTGGAGAGTTAGCCTGGGCTGCTTTTCTACTCTCCAAACTTGTACCTGTTCTTTTCATTGGCAAACTTGAAGTTATAAAGGGGATTCTGGGAAATATAGAATCTGCTTTACATTGCAGATGAGAAAAGAGGTGAGAGCAATGGCAAGATGACAACAGTCTAGCACTGTATACCTCGTTTTAAACTCAGTAACCACAAATCTCTTATACCCATATTGAACTTCCAAATAAAGATACTTGCAATGTTATGTTTCTGTCTAACGTGATTGAGCTTATATGTCTCATATCTCCTCAGATTACCGAACCCGGTCTTCAAAAGGTGAGAGTCAAATTTAGGCCATTCTAGCTATCTCAGAGATATCCATTCATTTTCCACACAGCCACATCTCTTTCTGATATTCTGCAAGTTGAATGCTGAAATATAGGGTTAACTACCATTATCACAACACATGTTATGTACTAGGGAAATGGGAGAAGGAAAAAAGATGAAGATTGATTGATTTATGCAATCTTAAGTCCTATAGTCTTTATTGCTGTAATTAGCCTTGTAACTCTAGTAGGTATTTACAGCTTGCTTCTATTACACACCCACTTTTTACCTTAGACATTACCTCGGCTGGTTTTACTTGTTGATCTGAGGAGACTCATTAATGGTCCATCCTGTAACATAGTTGCTTGTAGTTTTTCATTTGACTCTTAATTATTTTTTGGTAATCCTCACTTGATATTTTTTCCATTTATTTATTTATTAGAGAGAGTGGTGGTGGGGGAGGGGGGAGAGAAACATCGATGTGAGAGAGACACATTGATTGGTTGCCGCCTGTTCGCATCCTGACTGGGGCCAGGGATCAATCCTGCAACCGAGGTAGGTGCCCTTGATGGGAATTAAATTCGTGACCCTTGGGTCCTTGGGTGGATGCTCTAACCACTGACCCCAACCAGCGAGGGCTCATTTGATTCTTTATTATTGGACGCGGCAGTGCCAAGAGACACATTGGAAAATGTGTCTCTGACTTTCAGTAATATTCCTCTCTGCTCTCATATAGGAGAAACTGTTTCCCAGAGATCATTGAATTCAGTTATATTGATACAGCCTCCTCCTCTGCCTGTTGGTTCAGTGGCCTGAGGAGCCCTAATTAGCCAAGTGGTAGTTTAAGCTCCAGTTTAGTGGGACCCTGGCTGTATCTCTTTTTTTGTGTGTGTGTGGGAGGTTAGGGAGACTGTATCTGCTCTATAAATCAATGTGGCCCCAAATTGTAGGGACAAGAAGCAAAATTTTGGGGAATATATTTAGGGATAATAGAGTAGCTACTCTTAATTTCTATGCCCGGTTTTCCAACTCATGTATTCTAACAATGGGAGAATTAGTCTCACAGAGTGGTTTCTGGTTCAGAGCATGTATGCATTCTTTACTCTAGCCATGCAAAATTTCACCCATTTACTGAGTTCTCAGTAGTTTGGTCCATAGTTGTGTCACGCCAGCTGCTTTAGGGATTGGCATATGTGGTGAGATTAGTGACTCGCAGGGGCATGAGTCCATGGCTGCACCATCTTCCACTGTAAAGTAAAATCCCTTCTTCAGAAGCAATTCTAGTGGAATACCATAGCAGTGAATAAGGCATTTTGTAAGTTCAGAAGGGTTTTTCTTGCAGAAACATTGTGGGCACGGAATATAAATCTATATAGAGAATAATGGGCTGTTTTTGTAAGAACAGATTACTTTTCATGATGGAAATGGTCAAGGGTAGTTGACCTGTCACCACCTGTCTGGCTTGTCTCCCAAGGAAGTGCTGCAATATTGGGGGCTCAGTGTTAGTGACAGCCCCCATCGCTGAGCCCAATACGTAACCTCACTTTCTGCATGTCATTAGCATTTTGAACAGGACTGGTGTGGCTAAAGAATTGGACTGATACTCACAGAATGTTCAACTTGCCCATCTGATTATTATGAGGTTCCTCAAAGTGGGACGTAATATACTTAGAGGACTTACAGATCCTTATCCTTTGCGCCCATTTTTAAGAGGTTCATCTGTATTTCTCTTCTGCAAATCTTGTCACCAGATCTCAGTCTAGTTTCTTCCAAGTCCCTCGCTGTCCAGTCAAGTCTTTGGCTAGTATCCATCAATCACTGTTGATTTGTAGCCCTGGCCATTTCTCCTAGGCCAGTGGTCGGCAAACTGTTGACTAATGAGTTTGCCGACCACTGTCCCAGGCAACTCCAAGTACACTGCTTGCTATACTGCTGCTGGCAAGATTTTCCTTCACTGCTGTTCTTCAGGATCACTTCTCAGTGGGGCTCTAGTACTTGAGCTGTGCTTTTGAATAGTGTCAGCATGTTGCGCAGAATTATGAGGAAACCAGGTTGGTCGGTTTCCCCTCCACCCTCATATTGAATGCCATACTTGTGATGGAGAGAAAAGAAGCAATGTAGCAGGAGTAAGAATCTTGGGAACCTGAACCTCTTGGACCTTACTTGTGCCATCAGGATTTGTTTAAGCTCCAGCCCATACACGCCACATCTATTTTGATGATGGAGTGTCTCATCGGTTAATGAGTTAGTATCTACTTTATGATGGACAACTCAGGTAACATGGTAACTTGGGAGACCATGTGAAGTCTCTCAGTTTCTGGATAGACCCAGTAGCAAGCCATTTACCAGAGGAAAATTGTTACCAGCTCCAAAAATCCTAAGGGTCTCAACTGATAGTCTTATAGGACTTGCTAACAGTTTCATACAGTGTTCATTCCTGCTGCAGACACTTCAAGTATCCGCTGGTAAATATGGCGCAATGGGCCCTAACTGGTTTGTCTAAGTGGATTGAGTGTCGGCCTGTGGACTGAAAGGTCCCAGGTTCGATTCCAGTCAAGGTCATATACCTTGGTTGCAGGCACATCCCCAGTAGGAGGTGTGCAGGAGGCAGCTGATTGATGTTTCTCTCTCATTGATGTTACTAACTCTATCCCTCTCCCTTCCTCTCTGTAAAAAATCAATAAAATATATTTAAAAAAATATGGCGCAAGGGGTAAAGCAGCTTGCATGATAGTTTGGACCTATTGCAAGAGTGTCTCTTGCTGTGGACCTTACACAGAACAGGCCGCCTTAAAAGTTACTTGGTAAGTGAGTCACAGCAGCATACCCAAATGTACTATATATTGCACCCCAAATTCAGGGATGCTCACCTAATGGCAGCTTGCTTGTTCACCATGGAGGGAACATCTCATGCCCAGACCCCGGGATACTTAGACATTTTTCTGTGCTGACCAGCTCCTAACTTTTCATGGGCTTTATTGCTCACTCTGGTAATAACGTGTGTTCCCCTGGTTAGCTCACGTAGTTATTTCTTCCTCTTTACTAGGTTTAAGAAGCATATTGCCATAAATATATAATGTGGTATCTTGAGGACTGGCAAGAAAACCAACTAGATTTTAACAGAGGACTGGAGAGGTGGTATAACCCAGAGATAAGACAGTGAAAGTATATTGCTGTCCCTGTAGGTAAATTCAAACTGCTGCTTGTGGTCTACACCAGCGGCTGACAAACCATGCCTGTGGGAGTGCAACCCGCTGCTTGTTTTTGTCAGTATAGCCATATTGAAATACAGAGATGCTTGTTCCTTTCCCTCTGCCTGTGGCTGCCTTTGGCAGAGTTGAGTAGTTGTGACAGAGATCACCTGGCTAACATTTGTAATTATTCCCATACCCACACCCCTCCCTCTCTCCCCCCCAAATAAAGGTTTGTCAACCCCTGAATTATACTAATAGGTATAGATGGGGAAGAAATCACCAAATCAGTAGCTACATGCAGGCCACTAGGCCTTGTTGATTTGCTCCAGGAAAGAGATCATATGTGAAACAGATTTACTGGAGTCACTACCTGATTAAATTTATGATAATCTGCTGCATGCTTTTATATGTTTTATTCAGGACATATACTTAAGTCAAATAAAAATGTGATAGAAATCTCCTCCCCTATATGGTTTGAAGTGAGAGACTGTTGTAGGGATTTTACTTGGTCCTCATTCTATGACTTAGGAGACCAATAGGGATTCCCCATCAGTTGCTTTTACTGCATATTCTGAATATAAGGATACATCTCTTACCTCTGATGAGGGACCCACTGAGGCCCAGACTTCTCTGTCATCACGTAATAGATCTCAGTGGCATTAGAATCCCCTTAGAGCCAGTGCTCAGTAGTCCCCCAAAATTGGTTCAGTGCGTTCCCTGAATACATACTCACCTGGGAAATTGCCACAGATGCTTTTGGTGAGGGCTAGAAAAAAAGACAACTATAAAATTTTGGCATTGTAGTTGGTGACCAACTCAGGTAGTGGAATTGAGTCAGGAATAGAGAGTCTTTTAAGTTAGCTCTCTGCACACCAGATAACCAAGTTTTTTAAAAACACTTTTAGTATATCTATCTCATCGACCCATTCTGTTTGTAACCTTAGAGATAGCCACTGCCACAGACTTCTGGGTCAAACCTGAGTACAGCTCTGTGCTGTCTATAATGGCACCATATCATGTCTCTGGTTAAGGGTCAGTAATTGTCTATAATGGCACCATATCATGTCTCTGGTTAAGGGTCACTCCAAAATCCTGGTATTCCATTGAAATTCATAGAATTTTGGTGGTTTTATCTCCGTCTGCCATCCCTATCCTGCAGAGAGCTTTTTGAGGTGTTCCTCGAAGCTGTGCTGAAGGGAGTATTCTCCGGCCTCTCCCAGGTGTGTAATAATTCCCAGTACACCTGTTACCATAACTCTTTGTATGCCTTGCTGTAGACTAAGGGCCAGGAAATTTGTTCTTTAAAGGGACATATAGTAAATATGTTAGGATTTGCTGGTCACATGTACACTTCATCATATTTCTGTGTGTGTGTGCACACTTTGTGTGTGTGTTAGCCTTTAAATATGTAGAAACCAAGAGTAAGTGGTTCTTACTTTGGTCTCAGTACCCTTTTACATACTCAAAAATTATTAAGGACTCCATAGTGATTTTGCTTATATGGTTTGTCAATATTTTCTGTATTAGAAATGGAAATAAAGTATATGGAAAATCCAGCCTTTTACTTATATGAAATTGGAAAGAGGGATATTTAAATAGCTTTCCCAATAATTATGGATATTTTTCCTTGATACTAAATCAGAATGCAACAACTGATAATTTCTTAAGCATTAGTTTCATTGTGGAATATGAATCCATGTCAATGGATTTTTAAGGTAATCTTTATGCTAATATTCATTGAACTATCACTTTGGATATTTTACTCATGCATGATTTTGTAGCATAATAAAGTGGTCATTTGTAAAACACTGGTTCATTGTAGTGCACATCTTGCAGATGTGGATACATTTTATTAACAGAAATCACACTTGTTATGTACTTATGGATTTTATAAGACGGATCTTAGGTACTGGTAAGTTCTCAAGTTCATAGTGGCAGATACAAACTTCCTTTTTAAGGAGTCACATTTTTTTCATTGGTAACAAGTTTGTCAGTTGTTCATTAAAATAATAGGCTCAATTTGATATTTTCTCAAAATTATCTGCCAAAAATCCAAGTCTGAATAACCAAAGATTGTCATTTTTCAGATGTATACCATGAAAAAAGTTCTGCATACAGCCAAAACAATTATATCGGTATGTTTCCATGAGACAGACATACTTTGTAAGTGGCAGAAGTGCTTTACATATGCTTGTCATTTTGCCACATAGAATATTAAAAAAATTGTATACTTAATGGCAGGGATTCAATAATAATTTCAGTACATCAATATATTTCAAAATAAACATGCTGTCTTTTTCATTTTGAGTGTCTGGAAGTAAAGGATATAATGATTAAAAGTTCAGTTTGGTGTTACTGTCTTCAATTTATGTGAAGGTGTCAGCAGTTTTATCACCTGTGCAAATGTCAACAAGGTGTAAAAGACAAATATCATCTTAGTATTATTATGAAAATAGTTTTGACCTTACTGATCCCCTGATACATTTTTACTGTTACCCCCAGATTGTTCTGTGGATCAGTCACACTTGGAGAATCATTGGGATAGACTTGTCTACACTGTAGAGAATGGTTGGCAAACTTTCTGTAAAGGGCCACATTGTAAATGTTTTAGGCTCTGTGGGCCAGATGGTCTCTATCTGAGCTACTCAGCTTTACTGTTGTAGCAAAACGGGAGTGAGACAATATAAATGAGTTTCACTGTGTATCAACAGAACTTTACTTACCCAAACAGGTAATAGCAGATTAGACCTGGCCTGTGGTACTCTAGCGTATCTCATCTTGGCCTCTCATTTTTGTTTAATATTGGCCATTGGGTCCAGGGTCAGGCAGCCAACCTTGCAAACTGTTAAAAGGTAAAATTTGATCTAGATCTCTGGTCATTAAATCCATACAAATGATTTTGGCTTGTTTAAACATTTTGTTGGTCTAACTCCCATTGGATCTATTTCCAATGTTTCTTTAAAAATAAATGAAACCTCTTGGAATTGCAGTTCCTCCTTTAACTTCTTTTGGAACATGGGATTTGAATGTAGCAATGGGTCTGGGAGTAATGACATGGTGGAGAGGTTGAGAATGATCAGCTTGTTGAGAAGGGGACCTCAGGTAAGATGACACTAATCTATAATAATAAAAGCATAGTATGCTAATTAGACTGGAAAGCTGAATGACCTTCAGGACATCATTCTCGATGAAGCTGCAGTGGCGGGGGCTGAGGCAGAGGTGGTTAGGGGCAATCAGGCAGGCAGGCAGACAGAGGTGGTTAGGGATGATCGGGCAGGCAGGCAGAGTGGTTAGGGGCGATCAGGCAGGCAGGCAGAGTGGTTAGGGACAATCAGGCAGGCAGGTGAGCAGTTAAGGGCAATCAGGCAGGCAGGCAGACAGGCGGTTAGGGACGATCAGGCAGGCAAGCAGAGTGATTAGGGGCGAGGCAGGCAGGCAGGTGAGCGGTTAGGAGCTAGTGGTTCTGGACTGAGAGGGAAGTCCAGCTGCCGGTTTAGGCCCAATTCTGCAGGGGGATAGGGTCTAAACCTGCAGTTGGACATCCCCTAAGGCAGCAGTTGGCAAACTCATTAGTCAACAGAGCCAAATATCAACAGTACGATGATTGAAATTTCAGAGCCAAATTTTTTAAACTTCTAACGCTACTTCTTCAAAATAGACTTGTCCAGGCCATGGTATTTTGTGGAAGAGCCACACTCCAGGGGCCAAAGAACCACATGTGGCTCGCAAGCCGTGGTTTGCCGACCACTGCTCTAAGGGATCCCAGATTGCCAGAGGGTGCAGGCTGGGCTGAAGAGACCCTCCCCCTCGAGTGCATGAATTTTGTGCACTGGGCCTCTAGTCTCAAATAAGGAAGAAAGGCTGCTGCTGGTAAGGGAGGCTTAGTGGGATTTGGAGGGACAACTGGGACATCTCCAAAACCTTGCCTTTAGCTATTTGATCCCAGACAACTGCAGTTGTTAGTGGTTCTGCTTTGAATGCCCTGGTCTACTAAAGTTCCATTTTGCACTGGTGGTAAGGTCATTACTGCCTTCAGATTGAAACACCAGAGAATTCCAGATTCCCATCTTTATAGAGTTTATTTTTCCTACAATTATATTTGTATCTATCTATGGATTGAGTTTAGAAAGAAAACCTATTTTATTTTTTTAAATCCTCACCTGAAGATACGTTTTTGTTGCTTTTTTATTGCTTTTAGAGAGAGAGGAAAGGAGAGGGGGGAGAGAGAGAGACATCCATGTGAGAGAAGCATCAATTGGTTGCCTCCCTTTGGCACCTGACCAGGGATTGAACCACGATCTGGGTATGTTCCCTGATTAGGAATTGAATCCATGAACTTTTGGTGTATAGGACGACACTCCAACCAACTGAGCTATACTGGCCATGGTCAGAACCTCTTTTAAATATTTCAAGACCAGGGGCCCAGTGCATGAATTTGTGTACCTTGAAAGGAGCTTTGGGCCACAAGGTTATGGTGGGTCTCAGCCCATCCTGCTGAGGCCCCCGGCTCCCTCTTTGCCAGCAGCCCTGCTTCCACTGCTGCTGCTCCGACGCACTGATGGCGACAACCCCGCTCGTATCCACTGATGGTGCGGAGCGATTAGGGCTGGTACCAGCAGCAGGTGCAAGCAGGGCTGGCGCGGTCGGCGGGTGCAAGCAGTGGCTGCTGCCCCAATTGCCCCTCAGGAGCAGGGGGAGGTAGAGAAGCCCTCAGGGAACGATCAGGGCCAGCAGCTGCCACTCGCATCTGCTGACGGTGTCGGGCAATCGGGACTGGCACCGGTTGCCAGCAGTAGGTGCAAGCGGCGGTTCTGGCACTGGCTGTGGGTGCGAGTGGTGGCTCCGGCGCTGGCAGTGGGTGAGACTGCGGCATGCTGGAGCAAAGAATTTTCAGTAACCACCAGAGGCTCGCCCCGATGACAGTGATGGGCGCCCCGCCTTGGTCTGGTGCCCCCACTCACATGCTCCACCATCCCAGCACGCCCGACGCCTGCCATGTTCCGTGCATGCCCCCTTGTGGTCAGCGCATGTCATAGCGACCGGTTGTTCGATTCCGGTTGTTTGGCCATTCAGTCTATTTGCATATTAGCCTTTTATTATATAGGATTAAAGGAGTTAATATTAGAATTAGAACTTAATGAACTTTGGGAGAGGTGGGTGGTGGAAGGGAAGAGTAAGGGAGTCAATATCCTGGAGGTCTATAAGTTCAAAGTCATCTGAAGCACCAAAGTGTTGGCTAATTAGGAAACCTACAATTTTTAAAAAATATATCTTTTATTGATTTCAGAGAGGAAGGGAGAGGGGGAGAGAGAGAGAAACATCAATGATGATAGGGAATCATTGATTGGCTGCCTTCTGCATGCTCCCCACTGAGGATCAAGCCCACAACCGGGCATGTGCCCTTGACTGGAATCGAATCTGGGACCCTTCAGTCCACAGGCTGACACTCCATCCACTGAGCCAAACCAGCTCGGGCAGGAAACTACAATTTTTAGGAGACTGCTACTAATTGTCTACTGAGACACCAATACAGATAGTTTGCTTAGAAACCCCTTGTGAATCTTAAGTTGCCCACATGACAGAGCACAGCCATCTCTGGAGAGACATAGACTCTCTTTAGCACTCCAGATTTTAGTGTGGATATCTTTTGTTGACAAACTTGAACCTCCCAGAACTTACTGGAATGAGGATTCTACATAATGTAGTTCTCAGTTTCTCTTTCATGCAGAGGAAAGAACACTTTCATAAGTCAAATTTTTTGTTTGTTAATCCTCACTTGATGTTTTTTCCATTGATACTTAGATTTGGAAGGAAGGGCGGGAGGATAGGGTGTGGAGAGAGGGAGAGAAGAGAGAGAGACACACCGATTGGTTGCCTCCCTCACATGCCCAACCAGGGCCAGGGATTGATTGTGCAACAGAGATATGTGCCCTTGGCTGGTAATGGAACCCGCACCCCTTCAGTGCCGAGACTGACGCGCTCATTGGTGAGCCACACTGCCCAGGGCCACACGTCAGTTTTACAAAGGGCACAGTTCACTAGATAAATGAGCAGAGGATAGGAATAGACAGAAAATAGAATATGAATACCCTATATGTGAATAGCTATTCAGTCTACTTGAGGTTAAAGAAATGCAAAATTAAAATAACTTTCCTATATAACCAGTAAAATTAAATCAAAAGTATACATTATTTAGAGAATTTTTGGGAAAGGGGCTATCTTTTTTTCTTTTCAAATATTTAGAAAGGGGGCTTTCTTATACGCCTGTGTATAAAGAAAATGAATGGAAACTATCTGTGTATAGTTTCCATGTATCTGAAAATCTATCTCTATACTGTTCATAGTCAATGCTTCTAAGGAATAGTTGATACAGATCTGAGAGAGTATGGAACATTAAAAATTTTAAGTTTTAATCTCAAAAGAGTTTCAAGAACCCATGACAATTGTTTTTTTTTTTTTTCTTAATTAAATCTTTATTGTTCAGATTATTACAGGTGTTCCACTTTTTTTCCCCCCATAGCTCCCCTCCACCTGATTCCCCACCCCACCCCACGCCCTTACCCCCCGCCACTGTCTCCATCCATAGGAGTAAGATTTTTGTCCAATCTCTTCCCGCAACCCTCACACTTGCTTCCCCTGAGAATCGTCAGTCCACTCCCTTTCTATGTCCCTGATTCTATTATATTCACCAGTCCATTCTGTTCTTCAGATTTTTTATTCACTTGATTTTTAGATTCACTTGTTGGTAGGTATGTATTTGATGTCATTTTGTTGTTCATAATTTTTATCTTTACCTTTTTCTTCTTCTTCTTCTTCTTAAAGAATACCCTTCAGCATTTCATGTAATCCTGGCTTGGTGGCGATGAACTCCTTTAGCTTTTTCTTGTCTGTGAAGCTCTTTATCTGACCTTCAACTCTGAATGATAGCTTTGCTGGGTAGAGTAATCTTGGTTGTAGGTTCTTGCTATTCATCACTTTGAATATTTCTTGCCACTCCCTTCTGGCCTGCATAGTTTCTGCCGAGAAATCAGCTGACAGTCATATGGGTACTCCCTTGTAGGTAATTAACTGTTTTTCTCTTGCTGCTTTTAATATTCTCTCTTTGTCTTTTGCCCTTGGCATTTTAATTATGATGTGTCTTGGTGTGGTCCTCTTTGGGTTCCTCTTGTATGGGGTTCTGTGCACTTCCTGAACTTGTAAGTCTATTTCTTTCACCAGGTAGGGAAAGTTTTCTGTCATTATTTCTTCTAATAGGTTTTCAATATTTTGCTCTCTCCCTTCTTCTGGCACCCCAAAAATTCGGATGTTGTTTCGCTTAAAGTTGTCCCAGAGGCTCCTTACATTATCTTCATATTTTTGGATTCTTTTTTCTTTTTGTTTTTCTGGTTGGATGTTTTTTGTTTCCACATATTTCAGATCTTTGGTTTGATTCTTGGGGTATGTTGATCTACAGTTGAGTTTCTGTATATTCTTTATTTCAGACAGTGTATGCTTCATTTCTGACTGGTCCTTTTCCATTTTTTTGGCATTCTCATTAAGGTCCTTGAAGGTCTCACTAAGCTCCTCAGAAGTGTCATCAAGTTTCTCGGCAGTTTTTAGAAGATTCTTGAGTAACCTTATAAATGTGATTCTGAACTCTATGTCATCCAGTAGTTTGCTTTCCTCCGTTTCTTTCATTCGTGACATGTTTCTTTGTTTCTGCATTTTGGCTTCTTCCCTGTGTTGATGGAGTGGCTTTGTGTGGTAGGTGACCTAGAGGGGGCAGTAGCTCAGCCTCCCCAATCACCTGATGTGGATGCTCTTGGTACACCCCTTTGTGGGCTGAGTGCAAAGTCTTGGTGTAGTTAAGCCTGAATTGCTGTTGGTACGCTGGGAGGAATTGACCTCCAGGCCAATTAGCTGTGAGCACTCCCTGTGTCTATAATGGAAGAAGTGCTGCGCTTATGGGGCAGGACTTGTTTCAGTGTGGCTTTGGTGCTCACTGAGTCTGCCTCTTGAATGTGTCACTTATGGATGTGAGGAGTTGAAATCTGTTGTCTCACACTGACCACTAGGTACACTGGCTTCTGGATCTCCAATGGGGTGCAGGTCAGCTACTGTCTGAGGCCACTCAGCAGGAGCTACAGTGAGAGCTGCAGTTTTCTCCTCTTTGCTTGGGGTTTGGAGGTTTTGGAGCTGTCTGACCCGGGCTGCAAGTTTTCTAGGTTAAGCTGCAATAGGGCAGGCTTTCTTATGCTAATTGAGCTGCTTGGAGCTTGGGTGGGTTTGTAGGTTGTGTGGGGTGGGGTCTCAGGGCGTCACTAGGTTAGGGCGTGGCAAGCAGCAATGGCTGCTAGTAAGCCCGCTCTGTGTCCCGACCGTGTCCTGGAATCCTGTGCCCCAGTGCTGTAAACAGTTATTCCTGCGCGCAGCTCTGCTAGCAAGCCACTCTCACTGGCAGACAGTCCAGCTTCTCCCCGTAGGAGTTTGGGTCCCCCGCGTCTCCCCAGAGGCTGGATTTCAGAGTAGTCGGGGGCTTGTCTCCCTTCGGGTTGAAAAAAGCAACGCACCCAGTCGCCCGCCGCCAGCCCGGATCCCGCGACTCCGTACCTCAGCTTTTCAGCGCTCGTGCACGTCTCAATGCTCTTTTCTCTTTCCTTCTAGTTGTAGAACTTCCACTCAGCCAGCTTTCCCGTGGTTCTGGGTGATAGACGTTTTATCTTTTAGTTGCAGTTTAAATTGTTGTCGGAGGCAGCAGTTTAGGTGTTTACCTATGCCGCCATCTTGGATTCCCCCTCTCCCATGACAATTGTTTATTAGACCAAATCAAATATAGTTAACTAGGGGCCCGATGCACGAAGATTCATGCAAGAATGGGCCTTCCCCTGGCTGCTGGCACTGCCTTTGCTCCGGCCCGGAGCTGCCTTTCTGCCTTCCCACGCTGCCCCGAGGCCTGGAGCTGCTGGGGTGTGGAACGCCTGTGTCGTTGCCATGGTGCCTTAGTATGCAAATTAACCCGCCATCTTTGGATTAATTTGCATACACCTGATTGGCTTGTGGGCATCGTGAAGGTATGGTCAATTTGCATATTTCTCTTATTAGGATAGAGTACAAGCATCAAGACAACCTAGTTTGTATTCAATGAGGATTTCCTAGTTACTAGAAATATGAAGGATAATACAACCTTTTGCTACATACATAGTTTATTAATAATGGTGGGGGAACTATCAATCAGAGATGCTTTATTTTAAGTTCTGGGTATAATAGTATGGAAAATACCAACTGAACAAATGTATCAGCTTTTTTGAGTTCTAATTTCCAGGCTTGTTAGGGTGTTGATATATGCAAAGGTGGGAGTATGTAATTGTGTGTGTACACGCACGTGTGTTTCTTTACTGATTAAAAACAAAGTATCATTTAAAAATTTGAGCTTCTTTATCCACTCATCTGCTGATGGGCACTTGGGTTATTTCCAAATGTTAGCTATTGTAAATATTGCTGCTATGAACATAGGGGTGCATATATTCTTTCTGATTGGTGTTTCAGGTTTCTTAGGATATATTCCTAGAAGTGGGATCTCTGGGTGAAACGGGAGTTCCATTTTTAATTTTTTGAGGAGACTCCATACAGTTCTCCACAGTGGCTGCACCAGTCTGCATTCCCACCAGCAATGTATAAGGGTTCCCTTTTCTCCACATCCTTGCCAACATTTACCCATTGTTGATTTGTTGATGGTAGCTATTCTGACAGGTGTGAGGTGATACCTCATTGTCATTTTAATTTTTATCTCTCTGATGATCAGTGACTTGAGCATTTTTTCCTTATATCTCTTGGCCACCTGTATGTCACTTTGGAGAATTGTCTATTTAGGTCTTTTGTCCATTTTTAAATTGGATTATTTGTCTTTTTGTTAAGTATGAATTCCTTATATACTTTGGAAATTAACCCCTTATCAGGTGTATCATTGCCAAATATGTTCTCCCATACAGTGGTATTCCTTTTCATTTTGTTGATGGGTTCTTTTGCTGTGCAGAAGCTTTTTATTTTGATGTAGTCCCATTTGTTTATTTTCTCCTTTGTTTTCTTTGCCATGGAAGATGTATCGGTAAAGATACTGCTACGAGAGATGCCTGAGATTTTGCTGCCTATGGTTTCTTCTAGGATTATTATGGTTTCATGACTTACATTTAAGTCTCTTATCCATTTTGAGTTTATTTTTGTGTCTGGTGTAAGTTGGTGGTCTAGTTTCATTTTTTTGCATGTATCTGCCCAATTTTCCCAACACCATTTATTGAAGAGACTGTTTTTACTCCATTGTGTGCTCTTGCCTCCTTTGTCAGATATTGAGCATAGTGGCTTGGGTCAATTTCTGGGTTCTCTGTTCTTTTCCATTGATCTATATGCCTGGTTCTGTGACAGTACCAGGCTGTTTTGTAGTATAACTTGATATTGGTATTGTGATTCCTCCAACTTTGTTCTTCTTTCTTAAGATTGCTGTGTCTATTTGAGGTCTTCTTTGGTTCCATATAAATTTTTGGAGTATTTGTTCTAGGTCTGTGAAATATGCTGTTGACATTTTAATAGGGATTGCATTGAATCTATAGATTGCTTTGGGAAGTATGGACCCTTTAATGATGTTGATTCTACCAACTCATGAACACGCTATTTTCTTCCACTTGTTTATAACTTCATCTTTTTTCAACTTCTTACAGTTTTCTGAGTACGTCTTTTACCCCCTTGGTTAAGTTTATTCCTAAGTATCTTAATTTTTTTGTTGTTGCAATAGTAAGTGGGATTGTTTTTGTTTTTAGTTTCCCTTTCAGAGTTCATTATTGGTATACAAAAATGCCATAGATTTCTGGGAATTAATTTTGTATCTTGCTACATTGCCGAATTCCTTTATTAAATCTAGTAGTTTTTTGGTGGAGTTTTTAGGGTTTTCTGTGTACAGTGTCATGTTATTTGTGAATAATGATAGTAACCACTGTTAGATTTGAAGATATATAACCTTTCTGATGTCAGCTAGTTATGGTATTCGGTATATTTGGGATTATAGCAAATTTGAAAAAAAAAGCAATACTATATTTAATTTTCAAGTTCTGCCATTGAATCTACCAGAGAAGATTCTTCAAGCTTGGTTGCTGAACTTCAAGAAAAGCTTCAGGAAGAAAAAGCTAAGTTTTTAGAACAACTTGAAGAACAAGAGAAAAGAAAGAATGAAGAAATGCAAAATGTTCGAACATCTTTGATTGCTGAACAGCAGGTATGTTCCCCTGCCCCATTTCATTATTGTAGGTTAAAGAAGGGCAACATAAATTACAAAATATAATTTCTTGGTGCAGCTAATGTTTTATGATATCTTAGAAGTGATTTTCCTACATTGACCCTGTTAATATTTATTAAATACCTTCTTCATGATGAAAAGCATTTTCTTCTTACAAGTCATTATGTCACATGGACAGATGCCTCAAAATGAAAGTCTTAGATTACAAATTAGGAAATGTAAATTATATTTCTAGTTTATTTTTTTAATTTAAATGTTATTTTAAAAAATATATATTTTTATTGATTTCAGAGAGGTAGAGAGAGGGAGAGGGAGGGAGAGATAGAAACATCAATGATGAGAGAGAATCACTGATCGGCTGCCTCCTACACACCCCCTACTGGGGATCGAGCCAGCAACCCAGGCATGTGCCCTTGACTAGACTCGAACATGGGGCCCTTCAGTCTGCAGGCCAACACTCTATCCATTGAGCCAAATCAGCTAGAGCTATTTCTAGTTTCTTAACTATCTATGTGATCTTAAGTACATCTCTTAATCTCTTCAAAACTCAGATAAGTTCTTTTGCAAAGTGAAAGTGTTTATACTATACTTAGATGATAATCTTTAAAATTTTATTTTTCTAAGTTGCATCAGCACAAATTTTTTTTTCTTTTATAATTCTTATTCATGTTAGGCTGTTGGTAGATTACAGTTGATTGTTATTGAACATCGCTGATTTGGTTACTAATATTGATCAATAGTGAGTGGTAAATCTTGTGAGATAAGTGGGGCCAGACCATTAAGTCTGGCCATAAAGCAGATGTGCAGTGGCCATTGAAATACTCAAGAGATGGAGATGCGACAAAATCTCTCTTGAAATGTTATTGTGCTAAACAAGATTTCGCTAAAGACAGGAAGCTTCCAGAGGCAGGAAGATTACTAAAAAATAGGGAAAAAAGCACTTGCTAATTTGTTGATCATTTTCTTTTCCCCAAATTTTGCTTTTCCTCTGACAATAAATATGTGAACAATATTATCTTAATGCGGAACCAGGGAAATACAATAACACTGTATTTACTACAGTATAGCATTTTCATTAAAAAAATAAACATTTGTATGTTGTACTTTTTTTTCCACATATAAATGTAACATGCAAAAATATTTGCAAGGTTATTTTTTTTACCCCTAGCTTTTATGTGCATGTAGACAATTTAAAAAATATATATATTTTATTGATTTAAAAAAATTTTTTTTTACAGAGAGGGAGAGGGATAGAGAGTTAGAAACATCAATGAGAGAGAAACATCGATCAGCTGCCTCCTGCACACCCCCTACTGGGGATGTGCCCGCAGCCAAGGTACATGCCCTTGACCGGAATCAAACCTGGGATCCTTCAGTCCGCAGGCCGACGCTCTATCCACTGAGCCAAACTGGTTAGGGCGACAATTTATGTACTTAATCATTTTGTCTTCCAGACCAACTTTAACACTGTTTTAACAAGAGAGAAAATGAGAAAAGAAAACATAATTAATGATCTTAGTGACAAGTTGAAAAGTACAATGCAGCAGCAAGAGCGAGATAAAGGTTAGTAAAGTTTTGAAATATGATTTTTAATTCCGTTTTAAAATTAGAAATCATTTAAGAATATTCTGTAATGCTTAATTCAACATGGGGTGCCCCTCAGATTTGATAGAGTCCCTATCTGAAGATCGAGCTCGCTTGCTGGAAGAAAAGAAAAAACTTGAGGAAGAAGTGAGTAAGCTGCGTGGTAGCAGTTTTGTACCTTCACCGTATGTAGCGACAGCCCCAGAACTTTATGGAGCTTGTGCACCTGAACTCCCAGGTGAAACGGAGAAGTCGGCCATCGAAACACAAGATGAAGGAAGAGTGGACTCGGCAATGGAGACAAGCATGATGTCTGTACAGTAAGTACACCCTTTTCAACTGCCTCCGATATTAGGCTTTTAAGCCACTAGTGTGAACTAAAAGTTCTGGAGGTAGGAAATACATTTAGCACTACTGGTTGATAGCTCATATGTCTAAAAGTTGTGCCGTTTTAATTCTTTAAGCTATAAACATGACAAATATTTTAATACGACTGATTGTGTGTCTTACGAATCACTCTGGCATATTTTCATAGACTGCCAGGATAAGTGTCATTATAGTAGTATTAAGCTATTCTTACTTACAGGAGTGTTTAAACTTTGAGACCCATAACCTAGGAGGAAAAGGCATTAATCTTGTAGTGAATATATTCATTTTGGTGAGGGTGTATTGGGGAAAGGCAGAGGAGTCTTTTGAAAAGTGAAAATGAATGTAGGTCTCTGTTGAGTTCAAAAGAAGGGACTAGAAACTGGTTAACCTTGAGACCTGGAAAGGTATGAGGCTTGAGAATGTACGTGAAAAATAGAACAAATAAGTGTAATATGAAAACCGGAAGCATAAACATATATAGAGACCATGGCATTAGAAAACATAAATGACAGAAACAAGTCCAAATGTATGTGAAAAAATAAACTAACCTCTCTACAAAACCTGTCTGGAAAGAAAGCATTCAACTGCATTCGATGAACAAAAAAAAGCATCTAAAGAAAAATTAATACAGAACATTTGATTTAATGCAATTGAGAAAGATATATAAGGCAAATAATGAAAAAATATATATGCCACATAAAGGTAATGGTTTGGAAAAGTTAAATAGGAAATTTTATACATAGAGAGGACACTGTTCACAACAAACAATTGTTAATTTATAGGTGCTTTAAAATGTGACTGAATTAAATATGATTAAAACTGAAATGGAACTTTTAGAAAATACATATTTTTATTTTATTTCAGAGAGGAAGAAAGGGGGAGACAGAGATAGAAGCATCAATGATGAGAGAGAACCATTGATCGGCTGCCTCCCACATGCCCCACATTGGGGATCGAGCCCACAACCCAGGCATATGCCCTAACAGGGAATTGAACTGTTATCTCTTGGTTCATAGGTCAACACTCAACCAGTGAGCCACACCAGCAGGGCTAAAATGAAAACTTTTTATTACTATTTTTACCCTCACCAAGGATATTTTTCCATTGATTTTTAGAATGGAAGAGAGAGGGAAAGACAGAAATATCGATGTGAGAGAAACACATCTATTGGTTGCCTCCTGCATAAGCGTTGACCAGGTCCAGGGCAGGGAAGGAGCCTGCAACCAAGGACGTGCCCTTGGCCGGAATTGAACCCAGCACCCTTCGATCCACAGGCTGACTCTCTAGCCACTGAGCCAAACCAGCTAGGGAGTAAAATGAGAACATTTTATAGACATATTTAGGGTAGGACACTTCTTCCTCTCAGCAAAAAGTAAAAAAATAAAGTAATAGAAACACAGCTACGAAAATTAACTACAAATCCTATATGATAAAAGCCTATTGGCCATGTGTATGTCCTCTTTGGAGATATGTCCATTCACATCCTCTGCCCGTTTTTTTTTTAATATATATTTTATTGATTTTTTTTTTTTTTTTTTTTACAGAGAGGAAGGGAGAGGGATAGAGAATTAGAAACATCGATGAGAGAGAAACATCGATCAGCCACCTCCTGCACACCCCCTACTGGGGATGTGCCCGCAACCAGGGCACATGCCCCTGACCGTAATCGAACCCGGGACCTTTGAGTCCGCTGGCTGACACTCTGTCCACTGAGCCAAACCGGTTAGGGCCTCTCTGCCCATTTTTTATTTGGATTGTTTATTGTTAAGTCAGCTCACATCTGTCAGAATGGCTCACATTAATGAAACAAGTGCTGGCAAGG
Organism: Corynorhinus townsendii; assembly: GCA_026230045.1. Lineage (NCBI taxonomy): Eukaryota > Metazoa > Chordata > Mammalia > Chiroptera > Vespertilionidae > Corynorhinus > Corynorhinus townsendii. Next base: position 12,131,509 of record JAPDVU010000010.1, read on the forward strand.
ATGTGGAGAAAAGGGAACCCTCAGACACTGTTGGTGGGATTACAGATTGGTGCAGCCACTATGGAAAAACAGTATGGAGGTTCCTAAAAAAATTGGCTCAGTAGATAGAGCATCGGCCTGCGGACTGACAGTATGGAGGTTCCTAAAAAAATTGGCTCAGTAGATAGAGCATCGGCCTGCGGACTGACAGTATGGAGGTTCCTAAAAAAATTGGCTCAGTAGATAGAGCATTGGCCTGCGGACTGACAGTATGGAGGTTCCTAAAAAAATTGGCTCAGTAGATAGAGCATTGGCCTGCGGACTGACAGTATGGAGGTTCCTAAAAAAATTGGCTCAGTAGATAGAGCATCGGCCTGCGGACTGACAGTATGGAGGTTCCTAAAAAAATTGGCTCAGTAGATAGAGCATCGGCCTGCGGACTGAAAGGTCCCGGGTTTGATTCCGGTCACGGGCATGTATCTTGGTTGCAGGCTTGCACCTGGGTCCTGGTTGGGGGCGTGCTACCAATCAATGTGTCTATCTCACTTCAGTGTTTCTGTCTCTCCCCCTCCCTTCCACTCTTTCTAAAATATCAATGGAAAAATATCTTCGGGTGAGGATTATTAAAGAAATAAATAATAAAATAAAAAGACATTATCCTAGGAAAAGGCATAAACCAGTGTTTTCCTTATAATTTCAAAAGGTTTACAGGTCTAATTTCAGGAGCTTTGCTACAAAGAATGTACACCATTGAAATGTACCGTAACTTAAACAGGATGCTTTCTACAATTTAGTTCAGACCCTTAAATTTTAAAGTGCTTTGTAGTAATAGTTGAATTTCTAAAATTCTTTTGAAGAATGTAAAGTCCAGAATTTTTAGACTTAAACTAAAAATAATTCATTGTCTCTTAGAGAAAACATCCATATGCTATCTGAAGAAAAACAGAGGATAATGCTGTTAGAACGAGTAAGTAAATTATTTTCTTTAACTGCAATATATGATATGTTCATTATGTAGATGCAGTTAAATATGTCTTATGCTAAAAACATGCCCTGTTTAAAATTAGATCTTTTTAAAAAATATATACTTGATTTCAGAGAGGAAGGGAGAGGGAGAGAAAGACAGAAACATCAATGATGAGAGAGAATCATTGATTGACTGCCTCCTACACACCCCACACTGGGGATTGAGCCCCCAGCTCAGTCATGTGCCCTCCTGGGAATCGAAATGTGACCTCCTCATTCATAGGTTGATGTTCAACCACTGAGCCATGCTGGCTGCGGCAGGTCTTTTTTTAATGGTTATTTTTGTAGTTAATATTTTGAGAAGTGGCTTAACAATTGGCAATATTATTTCAAGACTCTTATTTGTCATGTGTTTCCGATAAATGAAGTCTGTATTAGAGAAAAAGGTTAGTGGTCTTTATAAAATAACTATGTACAATAATAGTTTTATTCAATAGCTAGAATTCATGAAAACGTAAGTATTTCAAAAACAAAGCATTGAATACTTACCTTGATTGGGCAAAAATAGATTATGTGAACGATGAAGAAAAGTTGTTTTCTTTCATGGAGATTAATTGAAATGAACAGTGACAATAAGTCATTTTCTCCCAATTGTTTTATAGAGCACTTCTCATTCCTTTGGTTTTAAAGATTTTCAGCAAAAAAATATTATTTTTTTCTCTTTAAAGCTTATAAGAACCTAGTAAAAATTGTTCAGCTTTGGTTCTAACCTGCATTTATTGTTGTTCTTGCTGCTATTGAAGTGTTGCATGATCACATATCAGAATCAACTGGGATATATGCAAATACCTCTTCTTAGGACAGACATACTCGCAAAGTCTTTGGGGATAGATCTCAGATATGTACTGCATACTTAAAAGTTCCACAAGTGATACGATTTTAATGCACATTAAACTTTTAGAATCGTTGGGTTAGGTAAATATGCTAAAAATGTTCTCATTATTTTTTAATCCAGTAAATAATTAAAACAGTGGGAAAGGATCTATAAATATTTCCCACTAACTTTTGTACGGGAACCAAAAGTAATCTGAAGTTTAAAAAATTTTGTCAGTCATGTTTAGATTTGAGTAGGTACAAGGATAAACCAAACCACAGGTCTCTCTTATTTCCCCTTACAGACATTACAATTAAAAGAAGAAGAAAACAAGCGGTTAAATCAAAGACTGGTAAGTTTTTCTTCTTAATTGATCCGAGTACTTATTTTAACAAATTTATCAAAAACTTAATCTTTTTAAAAAACCTAAATAAAGTTGCGTGTGTTTTGAAAATGGATGGTCATAAACTTATCTTTACTAGCAGCATGTAGACCATTTGGATGATTATGATAATCAGTTGCTATACAATTTTATGCTTTTCTAGTCATTATTGTTGTAGTTTTTTCTTTCTCTTTTGTTTTTAAACACTAATTGAGACCCTGCATTATTCAAGATAGTGTTCAGAGGGAAATGGAAGAAATTCTGAGCATCAAAATTAAACTTAATAAACAAAGGGAAATCTATTCATCTTTTGTTGATTTGTATAATCAGGGTTTGCGCCCACTCTGCTCGGGAAGTATACATGTCAATCTCTTTCCCTGTGAAATTTTTAAGATTAGGTATGTAATTGTAAATAAGATGTAATTCTAAGCTCTGACTGGTTTGGCTCAGTGGGATAGAGCATTGGCCTGCGAACTAAAGGGTCCCAGGTTCAATTCCAGTCAAGGGCATGTACGTGGTTGCGGACACATCCCCAGTGGGGAGTGTGCAGGAGACAGCTGATTAACTGTCTATCCCTCTCCCTTCCTCTCTGTAAAAAAATAAATAAAATATATTTAAAAAAAAGATGTAATTCTATATTGTTTTTAATCCAGCCAAATTGGATTTAGAAAATAATAAAAAGTAAAAATGTAGGTAAATTTGTCCACTGAAAGTAATTGTTGAAGGAAAAGAATTATCTTATTATGAACCATATAAACTTTGACTCTTAAAAACTGGGACAGAGACAGTGTGCATAACATTGAACAAAATTTTCGCAAGAGGACCTAATAACTGTCATGCTTTAATTGTATGAGCTTTATGAACTGTTTATTTTTTTGTTGTTGTTTTTAGATGTCTCAGAGCATGTCTTCAGTATCCTCAAGGCATTCTGAAAAGATAGCTATTAGAGAGTAAGTATTTTATTTATATTTTGTGGGGTTTTTTTCCTGTGCAAAAACATTTTACTGAACTGAATAATTTTGAATTGTATTGGTGGTGAAAAATTTTATTAAAAAGCATGGTTTTTCACGCAGCTGGCGTGGCTCAGTGGTTGACCATCGACCTATGAACCAAGAGGTTACAGGTTCGATTCTCAGTCAGGGCACACATGCCTGGGTTGTGGGCTTGATCCCCAGTGTGGGACATGCAGGAGGCAGCCGATCAATGGTTCTCTCTCATGATTGATGTTTCTATCTCTCTCTCTCCCTCTCCCTTCCTCTCTGAAATCAATAAAAATATACACTGAGTGGGGCCAGATTATTATGATCTCTGAACGCATAATAATCTGGCCACTCAGTGTATTATGTATGTATGAGGCCCATTGCACGAAGATTCACGCAATAGGCCTTCCTTCCCCTGGCTGCCGGCACCGGTTTTCCTCCTGTACCCGGGACCAAGGCCTTTGCTCTGGCTGCTGCCTTCCATCTTTGTTCCAGCTGGAGGCTTCAATCTTTGCTCCAGCCAGAGTGCTGCTCCTGTAGCTCCCTCTGCTCCCCACCCTCTCCCTCATAGCAGGTGTCCTGCCCTGCCCTGCTGTTCCATGCCTGCATGCATACTGCCCAGAGGCCCAGAGTGCCTGGGGGGTGGGGCTGTCGCCATATTCATTGGGTTAATTTGCATACTCACTCCTGATTGGCTGGTGGGCATCATGAAGTGACAGTCAATTTGCATATTTCTCTTTTATTAGTGTAGATCTATTTTAGAGGCCCGATGCATGAATTCGTGCATGGGTGGGGTCCGGCCAGCCTGGCCAGGTAGAGGAGACATGGGCAGTTGGCTGGCCTGCCTGCTGTTCAAACTCCTGGTTGAGGGCACAATTTGCATATTAGCCTTTTATTTTATAGGATATACACTGAGTGGCCACATTATTATGCGTTCAGAGATCATAATAATCTGGCCACTCAGTGTGTATTTTTTTAAAGTAAGGTTTTTCTAAATGATTATTTCTTGTAACATTATTATTGAATTAGGAATGTCTCCTATTAGAGCTTTAATTACCATTTCTCAGTGATTTGAAAGGGTGGTATCTGACTTTACCTGCCAGCAGAGAGAGATGAACTTTAAAAAAAAGAAAGAAAACACTTCCTCAGAGTGCCCTGTCTTTTTAAAAAAATCCTCACCCCAGGTATGAGGATATTTAGAGAGAGTGGAAGGAGGGGGAAGGGGAAGAGAGAGAGGAGAGAGAGACACATTAATTGGTTGCTTCCTGCTTGTGACCCGCCCAACCAATCCAGGGATTGCTAGGGATTGAACTGCAGCTGAGGTATATGCCCTTGACTGGGAATTGCACCTGGGGCTCTTTGGTCGGTGGGCCAACACTATAACCATGGCGCCAAATTGCCCAGGGCCTCATCTATCTTACCTTTTACAACTTACCTTCTGGTGTTTAGCCAAAGCACTACCTTCATATCTTGTTAGGTAGGCAACAGATATTTGCACAGTAAATAACTAATGAATAAATGACTGTTGTCATTTAAAAGCTTCCTCTGTGATTTTGATGATTTGTTAGGTGTAGGACCCACTAAATTAAATTATTTTGACAACTAAGGAATCTGAGAATAATTCTGAATGGCTCTTGATACTTTGAACATTTCTAAAAAAGACTCTGAAGAAACAGACACCATTTACAGCATGTTGGCAAGTGGTACCATTACTTTGTTTTCTTGCTCCCTTCACCCGAAATTAGTAATTTCCATTGTTTAAACCTAATTAACAACAAGTGAGTAGCTCAGTTGGCTTTTTCAAATTGAAGAGCACTATACTTAGAAATGGAGAATAGTACACAGTGATCTTGCAACCGAGACTATAACTGTTGCTCCCTCTGAATCTGTGTTTCTTGTTGTAAAATGAAAGGTTAGGAAGAATACCTTCTTCCTATGACTAGATGAACTGTAGTGGACTTCTCTAGATAATATTACCATTTTTATTTTTTAAAACTTTTGGTTTCTGACAGTCGCTGGCATCATTCTTTGGACATCTTATATATGTGACTAGCACTCCAGTTAGGTGCTGGATAGGGTAATATATATTTATTACCTGAAATTTGTGCATGGGTGTGTGTGCCCCTCAGCCCAGTCTGCACCCTCTCCAATCTGGGACCCCTCGAGGGATGTCCGACTGCCCGTTTAGGTCCAGGTAGAATCGGGCCTAAACGGGCAGTTGGAGATCCCTCTCACAATCCAGGACTGCTGGCTCCCAACTGCTCACCTTCCTGCCTTCCTGATTGCCCCTAACTGCTTCTGCCTGCCAGCCTGGTAACTCCCTAACCACTCCTCTGCCAGCCTGATTGATGCCTAACTGCTCCCCTGCCAGCCTGATTGCCCCTAACTGCCCTCCCTTGCAGGCCTGGTCACCCCCAACTGCCCTTCCCTGCAGGCCCGATTGCCCCCAACTTCCCTCTCTGCCGGCCTGGCCACCCCTAACTGCCTTCCCCAGCAGGCCTGATCGCCCACAACTGCCCTCCCTTGCAGGCTTGGTCCCTCCCAACTGCCCTCCTCTGCTGGCCATTTTGTGGCAGCCATCTTTGACCACATGGGGGCAGCCATCTTTGTGTGTTGGAGTGATGGTCAATTTGGATATTACTCTTTTATTAGATAGCTTTATACACATGCCCTATCTAAGCAAGAGGGGAATATGCTAATTGACTGCCATGCCCTCAAAGATGGCGGCAATCATAGCCACAAGATGGCGGCGCCCAGTCCCCTCAGCCCTCCAGCTGCCCAGAGCCAGCCCGAGGTGCAGGCAAGCCTCAGATGGCGGCTGCCCAGCTGCTCAGGGCCTCCGGAGGCTTGTGCTGCCGGCGGTGACAGCAGCAGAGGTTTGATGGGGGCGTCGCCTTCCCCTGATTGCTGGGTCACCTCCCGCCCCTGAGGGCTCCCTGACTGTGATTGGGGGCAGGTCGGGCTGAGTGAATTTTCATGCACTGGGCCTCTAGTACTAAATAATAAAGAGCTAATATGCTAATTACACCGAACAGCTGAACGACCTTCTGGACGTCCTTTCGGATGACCAGCAGGGGCTGCGAGGGCCTGCTGGGGCCGCGAGAGCCAAGCCCCTCGCACGAAATTTGTGCACTCGGGGGTGGGGTTCTCTCAGCCTGGCCTGCGCCCTCTTGCAGTTCAGAAGCCCTCGGGGAATGTCTGACTGCCAACTTAGACCCGCTCCCTGCTCCCGCCACTGCTGCTGCGTTTGCCAGCTGTGAGCCTGGTTTCTGGCTGAGCGGCGCTCCCTCTGTGGTCAGTGCACATCATAGCGACTGGTCTTTCCGCCTTCGGGCTGAAACCGGCTCTCTGACATCCCCCAAGGGGTCTCAGATTGTGAGAGGGTGCAGCCCAGGCCAAGGGATCCCACCAGTGCACAGTCGGGGCCGGGGAGGGATGTGGGAGGTTGGCCAGCTGGGGAGGGGCCGCGGGAGGGCTGCAGGGCGTATCTAGCCTGTCTTGCTCAGTCCCAATCGGCCGGACCCCAGCAGCAAGCTAACCTACTGGTTGGAGTGTCTCCCCCCGGTGGTCAGTGCACGTCATAGTGAGCAGTTGAGCGGCCTTAGCATATCATTAGCATATTATCTTTGATTGGTTGAATGGACAACCGGACACTTAGCATATTAGGCTTTTAGTATATAGGATATATATAGATATATATATCTCACATAGTAAATGTGAAAATTATATTGCATTTGTGATATTTTAATATATAGTTGAACATTGCAGAATATATATTTAAAGTTTTCAGGATAGGGCGATAGTAACTTTCAGGTCGATAATGACATTCCTTTATTTAGTTTTCAGGTGGGAGATTTGGTACTCATTATCCTAGACGAGCGCCACGACAATTATGTATTATTTACTGTTAGTCCAACCTTATATTTTCTGCATTCAGAGTCTTTGCCTGCCCTGGATCTCAAACCAGGTGAGGGTGGTAAGTGTCACATCCATAACTAAAATAATAAAACCTGGAATGGAGAGAATATATTACAGAATTTTATTTCCTGTCTAAGTATGTCAGAATCTGTTTGTTTATAAAATCTGCAGTATCCAGGTTAATTTCCTGGATTCTACTGACAATTCTAAATCAACGTAGTTATTGCAAGTGGGCCAGACATCTCATATCCTAGAAGTAGCAGAATTATATTGTCATAATTCTTATATAAGTACAATCTATTTAAGCTTACATGCTTGTTAATAACATTACCTTTTTTTGACAAATTATAAAATGTCTTTTCTGTCTTTTTTATCATCTAGTGTTTCTACTTTATTTTTTATTAAAATGTCAATTCTTAAACACTTTTAAAGGCAAAAATATACTAAATTATAATGTCTATTATCTATTATTTTTTAAAATTATCTACCAAATTTAAATAATTTGCAATTTTGCTTAAGACTTTAATAATTATGAGATGCATCTATGGACTAGTGATTTCTGAGTCTGATGTACTGAACTATTTTCAACAGTCAGGTATAAATCTTTTAAAATAATTTCTATATTACTTAATCGTCTAGCCCAAAATCAGGCTCAAAATAAATAGCTCTTTGCTGCCACAAGTTGTTTTGTGTCCTGTCTATCCCTCTCCCCCTCCCCCCACCTTTTATCTAGTATATATTTTCCTTTCTCAAAATAAGAGAAAGCTGATAATTGGGCAGGGGATTAATTTTCCAGTGACCTGCTATCACTGTACTGACCAATATTAAGAAGCCATTTTCTTGCCAGTCCAAGCTAGTTATCAATCCATTTAGGGAGGGAAAAGAATATACATGTATCCTACTCTACTCCCTCTCACACTGATTTTTTAATGATGGGTGGTACTTGTCCTCAGGTCTAGCTCCTTCTGTTCCCAGTCCTTAAGACAGGCTTTTGTTTGATTTGTGAAAACCATTGTCTGTGTTTCTGTATGTCAGCCTGCTGCTTGGCTGCATTCCTCTTCATAGCTATTCCTGTTCTTTCATTTGTTTATATTTGCATTTTTTCTGCTCCCCTAGAGTTAATGAATATAAAAATTTAGATGCAATTGTGTTAGGACAAAGAGTTCACATTCTGCAGCAGTTCTGCCTGTGGTTTTAACTGATTGTTTCTGGGTCTGCACTCATTAGTGGGCCATGATTTTTGTGTTTGAGAAGCCTGTGGAGAAAAGTAGTCACCGTTCAGAAGGAAAGTCTTTCAGCGTTAGGCTCATGGAACAGTGGGAAGGAGCCTCAGGCAAGCTGGGTCTCTTCTCCTCTTCATCCCCAGCTGGCCCAGAGGGAGAGCACATAATTAGGCGGAGTGGACACACCAAGATCTATAGAGTGCTCGGCAAAGTGATCGGGGAAGGGACCCTCCCTTTATGCCCTACTGCTTTTCCATTTTTTCTGTTACTTGGAATTAAAAAACCAGGATGATACCCTGGGATACTTCACCTAAATAGAAAAACAAGAATGTATGTGTACTTGGATTGCTGTTTCTATTTGGAATGATAACCTGACCAAATACCAATTTCTGAAGTAGGCCAACATCACAGTCACTCTCTTGTGGCTGTTCGTGGTGGCTTTCATAGAATGTCCATAAGTACGTGCATTTTTCATGTAACCGTGAGAAATGAGTGGGCTTTGTACCTTGAAAACAATGAGCTTGATATTTTCTCCTGTGATTTTTTTGGTAGTTTTTTGTTTTTTATTTGTTTAAGCTTTTCATTTGAAAAAATTTTTAAATTTATCATAAAATAGCATAATAAGTATAGTGCAAAAAACCCCCCCACCATATACCTTTACTCATGTTCACCTTCTATTAACATTTGGTCCCATTTCTATTATTTCTATATGTGTATGTCTAAATGTACAAACACAAAAACATATACAATGTTTTGTGTGCACATTTTTGTTTCCAGAACCATATGAGGCGAAGTTATATCATGGTTCTTCTTTATCTTTAAATATTTTCAATGTGCATGTCCTAAGGATAGGGAGGGAATTCAGTTTTTAATTTTGTAAACACTGTATACTCAGATTCACAGTGCACATTATCATTTTTAAGGCACTCAAGTCTGCAGAAAATAATTTATTTAACAGTCTTTTTTAAAATACATTTTTTATTGATTTTAGAGAGGAAGGGAGAGGGAGAAAGACATAGGAACATCAATGACGAGAGAGAATCATTGATTGGCTGCCTCCTACATGCCACCTACTAGGGATCAAGCCTGCAACCTGGGCATATGCCCTTGACCAGAATTGAACCTGGGACCCTTCAGTCCACAGGCCAATGTTCTATCCATTGAGCCAAACTGGCTAGGGCAACAGTCTTAATTTACCATGGTACTCCACATCCTCCGTTCAGAAGGAAAGCCTCTCTTTTTGGGGGGGGGGGGGGGTGGGCGGTGAGGATTAAAGAGCAGAGGATATAGTACCTCTGTGCCACTGTCCTAGGGATATGTGGACTAGCAGAGTGTGTGTATGCTTGAGACACTGGGGACGTTTTAGTCCTCACACATAAAACATAAGCATTTCATTTTAGAATGAGTCTTTTCATAAACGATGAATTATCTGAAATGCTATATTAGAGCGTTTATAGTATTTTTCACATCCTGTGGTCCAAGGGCTTCTCTGTCTTTCTATTATGTGATAGTCGCTATGAATGTACATTTCTGATGGTTTTTCAGGATATCTTTTATTTATTCATATTTATGGCATACAAATTAATTTTGACTTTTATTGGAAATCTCAAAGGCTTATTTAAACAGATAATTTATTGGCCAAAGAATTTTTGGAATCAACTTATGAGAATTTCTGATGAATATAAAGAGAATGAGTATTAGTTTGTCACACTTGGGCTCTGTGAGGGCAAGCCTTTTCATTCCGTCTCCTCCCACATTTTCCACCTCCCCTTTGCTCAAGCACTACCCTTGAAGACTTGGCAGTTATATATTGTGCACTGACTGTGTTCACCCCTTCCATGCACTGGGGGTACAGACAGGGAAAGGTGTGGTTCCTGCCCCTGAGCATTGGCGTTAAAAGCAGTGCCTCTCAAAAAGCAGGGCTTTTCTTAGAATCTAGAAAATAAGTTTGCATAACTTTGCCTATTTTCAGAATGGAAAAGGTCATCTTAGCACTTTCAGTAGATGGCACTGTTGAACTAATTTAGAGAATTTCTAGATTTGTTTATAATTTATACTTAGATTATTTATATATCTTTAACTTCGTTAGTTCTGTGATTTGACTTACCACCTATATTTAATGAGTAAATGAAATAAAATTTCTGGTTGAAAAGTAGACCGAATTCAGTGTTGTTTTGAAAATTGTTACACATTTTTATGATTTCAGCAATCTTGCATTAGTCTCTTTTGATTCTGACAATTACATTTCATGATAATTATAACTGTACTTTGAAAAAGAAACTAATCTCTTGATTTAATAGCTTCAGGTGTATCTAGAAGACCCTGGGTTCTTGGAAAAGTAATGGAAAAGGAATACTGTCAAGCCAAAAAGGTAAAAAATATATCATATGTTTTAAACTTAGGAATTATGTAGAAAACTAGAGGCCTGGTGCACGAAATTCGTGCATGGGGGCGGGGTCACCTCAGCCCAGCCTGCACCCTCTCACAATCTTGGACCCCTGGCTCCTAATCGCTCACCTGCCTGCCTGCCTGGTCACCCCTAACTGCCCCCTCTGCCGGCCTGGTCCCCCCTAACTGCCCCCCACTGCCAGCCAGGTCGCCCCCAGCTGCCCCCCTGCTGGCCTGGTCACCTGTTATGGCCCCCCCGCCCACCTGGTCACCCCATGCAGCCTGCTGTTCGGTTGTTTGGTTGTCCTTCACTAACCCTCCTGCTGTGTGGTTGCCCCACGCAGCCTGCTTGTTCAGTTGTTTAGTCATCCCTCACTAACCCTCCTGCTGGCCTGGTCATAGGCAGCCATCTTGTGAGGGTGTGAGTGTTAATTTGCATATTACCACTTTATTCTATAGGATTCTTATACTACTTTATATAGAAATCTTGAATAGTGCTGTCTTGGTCTTTTTGCTCTCTTGAGTGAGACCTTTAATGGGAACCTAACTGCGGATTAAAAGTGAATCTGCTTATAAAGAGATATTTTCTTATTTCTTTTTTTTTAAAATATATTTTATTGATTTTTTTACAGAGAGGAAAGGAGAGAGATAGTTAGAAACATTGATGAGAGAGAAACATCGATCAGCTGCCTCCTGCACGCCCCCTACTGGGGATGTGCCCGCAACCCAGGTACATGCCCTTGACCGGAATCGAACCTGGGACCTTTCAGTCCGCAGGCTGACACTCTATCCTCTGAGCCAAATGGGTTTCGGCTTCTTATTTATTTTCATACTCCCATTGAAGTAAGATGGCTAAAAATGCACCTGACTATTACGTTAGCAATGCCAGTACAATACAATCAGTGAAATCTAGTGAGCATATTTCCTAACTCTATAATTTTGGGCCCCTTTGCTCCAAAACACTTATAGAACTTAAACAGTGTAGTATTGAAGTTTCTTTGATACTTTAAAATAAGGACTTATGGCTCACTTTGTACTGCATTCTTCCATCAATATTAGTGGCTCAATATATTTTCACCTGGTGAGGGGAAGATCTTGCCGTAATTTGACAAAGAGCCCCTCTCTTCCCCTCTCCCCAATACTCCAGCATTGAGTAGTAGGATATGATGGTACCTGTGTAATTTGGTTTCTTTTCTTCTTAGGCACAAAACAGATTTAAAGTTCCTTTGGGAACAAAGTTTTACAGAGTGAAAGCTGTGTCGTGGAATAAGAAAGTATAACTTGGAAGAAATTAATACATTCTGTGACATTTTCCTGATTTATCCTACAGTGTTCATTCATCACTCCAAAAACAGCAAGCCATCTTTTTATACAAAAGTCAGCGTGACAATATGCTTCATTGGTGTACATCATTTACTTTTTAACTGGCTACATACCCTTTAGAACAATAAACCTAATAAGACATTTGGCTGAATTAAAATGGTTTTGGTTTTGGTTTTGGTTTTTTATCCAAACGAAATGCGGACCAAACTAGTTCATTTCTCAAAGGGCATACCCTGTGCATTGTGGCTTATGATTAGCCATATTAATTGCCTGTTACATATACATTAGCTTAAACTTAGATAGTAAATGTTAGTTGTTATTACCAGCATTTGTCCTTCTGTGAAATCAGTATAAAAAACTTGCACTCTGAACACATTCTTTATAAAATGTATAAATTCTTCAAAACTATTTAAAGAGGAGTGTTATTGCATGCAGATAATCATAATTTTGAGTTTGCCTCTGTAGATTACTAAAGCAAATGGTTTCATTTATTTTTTTAATGCCCTTTGATGTTTCAAAACAAAAAGGAACTCAATTTGATTGATTTTTAAGATCAGCCATAATTATCAGTCTTTAGAAGCACTTTCAACAGATCGGTCGCCTGGGTTCTAAAGGGAAGAGTCTGTGCTATTGACACTTTAAATGCAGCACGGAAACCTTCCCAACTTCTTTATTATTCTGTTAAGAATAATTATATTGATGAAATTATAATTCATGGTTCAGTTTCAGAAAAAACATATTCATTGTACATTAACCGTTTAGAGGTCATTTAAATAACAAAATATTGTATTGTAAAAGACATGTAGAATTTTAAAACAATAAAGATTTGAACCTGTAAATGTGTGTGCCTTTTAAGAAGGATACCTTTTTAATATATTTGAGTGCTTGTGGGATATGGGAAAAACTTGTTCTGTATGATACCAAAAGAAACATGTTAATTACAGAAATGCTCTTTAATTATGTACTGTGTAACAGGGTCAAGCAGTGTTATGTAGAATGGAACTGTGTGAACTAAACTAGATCTTTTAAACACATTGCCATGGAGCAGAGGTATTTAAATGAGTGGAGTTGGATGAGACTTGGGTCAGGTTTGTTGCTAGAGAACAATAAATAAAATGATTTTCCCCCCAGAAAATATTTAATTTCTTCATAAAAACAAGTTAAATATTTTTTTAAATATGTATGTCTAATAGTACAGAAAATGGAATAAACACCATAGTGTATAGAAAACTGAATTTGACATATTAATGAATAAATGAACAAATGACTTCACATGTTTCTATTTAATCCTTTCATGACATCTTAATGCAAAGAGTACCAAAGCAATGAATCCCTTGATAAACTGAGTGGTTTTTCAAAGCAGATTTTTTGGGTCTAGTTGAATCTTCCAGTCGGGCCATTTTTACTTAATTGGTGCCCTTCAAATGTAATATGTGGTCATTGTGCTGTGGAGTTACAATGGGCTGACACCTGACATCACACCCATCGTCTCATTAATGCTGTTCTTTAATTTTGTAGCTTATAGTTTTCCTTATGTCCACCTTGTCAGTGTTGACATATACATTTATAAAGCAGAAAGGCAGTGCAGTTTTCTTAACAAAGAAAAAAAAAGGGCCCTAGCCAGTTTGGCTCAGTGGATAGGAGCGTCATCCTGGGTTTGACACTGGTCAGGGCACGTGACTGGATTTTGGCCTTGATCCCCACCCAGTAGGGGGCATGCAGGAGGCAGCCAATCAATGATTCATTATTGATGTTTCTATCTCCTCGTCCCCTGAAACCAATTATATATATAAAATCCTAAGTGACAGTTCGACCGGTGGCTATGACGCACACTGACCACCAGGGGGAAGATGCTCAATGCACAGGCATGGAAACCTGGAACAGACCGATGAATCTCAGAGGGAGGGGGGAGAGGGCAGGAAGAGATTAACTGAAGATCTCATGCATAATAGAGGTCTGGTGCACAGGTGGGGTCACTCAGCCTGGCCTGTGCCCTCTCACAATCCGGGACCCCTTGGGGGATGTCGGACTGCCAGTTTCAGTCCGATCCCCGCAGGCCAGGCCGAGGGACTCCACCGGTGCATGAATCAAAACTCATTAATTGTAAAAATCAAAACCCATCAATTGTATCCTTACCTTTGGGTGATTAAGGAAAATGTACTGAGAGCTATGGCATCAGAATGTTTGCATTCCAGGTCTAGATAGAACTTGACTTGGGGCAAGTTGCATAAACTGAACCCAGTTTTCTCACGTATGAAATTGTGTAATAATAGGACCAACTTCATAGGGTTATTTTGAAGATTAAGTGATAAAAATTACAAATCTAAAGTGTGTCAAACAATTTCTAAAAACAGGCTAAGTACTCAGAAAATAGCTATTGTAAAGCTTTCTTTAAAAATCTGAATTTCACTATTCAGGTTCTAATAGAAATGTAGTTTTCATTATTAAAAGGATGGATATTTAAATCATGTTTCACTGCAAAGAAAATGAGGTATATGTAAATTGTGGGAATAGTTTACTTCTTTTGGCAAATATGCCTGGATATATACTAAGAAGAGATGAACAAAAATTAAACTTTTATTTGCATTTACTTGAAAAATTATGATGGTGTAAAAACAAATTTAGTATGCACCTAAGCCTTTGTCATATTTCCCAGTTTTGCCACCTAGAGATGATATTACTTGGCCATTTTTATCTCACGTTCCAAATTATATGACCATACTGCTGTTTCTTGATAAAAGCAATTTACATTATTGACTTTCTCTTTTATTTTATATAAGAGAATGTTTATTTGGTTAATCACAGAGGTATAAAAAGTAATTCCTAGAAGAAATGGGTTTAGGAAACAAGTTACAGAGGTAAAGGAAGGGCCCTTGGAGCTTGGGAGTGAGGAAGCTAATGGTATAACCTGCTTGGGGCAGAGAAAGGCAGGGGTGTGCTCCCTGGAGGAAGAGCGCAGTGGGTCCTCCATCCTGAGGGTCTTAAGGGCGGAGATTTTAGGGAGGCTCCAGGCAAAGAGCTCAATGGAATATTCAGTTTTCCAGGTGTGTCCTTTCAGGGTTGTGGTCTCCACTCATTGATTGGCTAGCACAGGGGGTCATTATTCAATGCAGCTGGTCCTGAGGTCAGCCCTGGGGTCACTGGTCTGATTTTGCTGCTTTTCTGGACCTGGAGTTGAAATACAACTTCCCATCCTGACTGGCAAAGTCGAGGCTGTGGGGTGCAGCCCAATGCTGGGGACAGCTAGTCCTCCTCCGACAGTGGCTGGCTTTGGACGCGCTGCGGCATCTGAAGGCCTTGGGCCTGCTTCTCCGAGTCCCCACTCTCCAAGCTCCCGATCCTGAGGAAGAGCCACTGTTTGGCCTGGGGTGGTCCGGCTTCGGAGACGTGCCTGTGGCTGTGACCACCCCTCTAGCTCGCAGAATGAGGGCCGCAGTCACTGCCTGAGGCTAAAGCAAACAGCAGTTAGCATAAAAATGCAAAAAGGAACATTAGAAGACCTCCATCCGCTGAAGGTCTGCATCCTCCTGCTCCTCTTCCACCTGGAGACCAAAGGGAGGTGAAAGTGTTCAGGCGCAGTCCACCGTGGCTCCGCGCTGAAGCCCTGTGTCTATGTTCGCTCACCTTCTCACATGTTCTCACATGTTCTCGTGTGGTATGAAGATTTAATTACTTCCTAAGAGCTTCTTGGCTACCTCTGTTAACTTCCTAGTTGGTTCGTTAGCATTTAAATTACGACTCTAAATATTGTCTGCTAAGCCAAGTCCTGAACTGTGATTGCATTTCTTCTCTTGCACAGTCCTTGGTCTTTATTGGAAGCCTTTTGTTGTTTTCTGTGCTATTGTGTAATTACCATAGCTTTAATAATTTCAAGTGCTTCTTCACGTTTTATTCCATCAAGTCATTTTCCTCAGAGACCTCATCTTGGAAACATTAGCTCTTCTGCTTCTAACTAACCATTGCTTTCTAAGCCTGCTATATCACATTCTAACCTTTTTTGTTAGAAAGCCATTATTTCTTGTTTCTCTTGCTGGAGCGTATGATCCTAGGGGAAAAAATAGTAGAAAATAAATTTTCTGAATCTCTGCTAATATCACAAATAGGCTCACACTTGACAGTTAACTGGGTATAGAATTTTTCAGAAATTAACTCCATTGTCTTTTACTTTCCAAGTTATTGTGAAAATAAATGCCATTTTATTTGTGTTCTCTCTAGGTTTTAGCCCACGTCTGTGCTCCCCGGAAATCTTTAAGAGCCTTTTAGAACTATAAAATGGCTTGGATAATGTCTTGCAATTCCCTGTCTCCTTTCTTGCTGTTAATCAGTGAATCTTTTCAACCTAAGGATACACGTCCTATAGGGGAAGTTTTATATTTGATTGATTTCAAAGAGGAGGGAGAGGTAGAGAGAGAAACATCAGTGATGAGAGAATCATTTATCAGCTGCCTCTCGCATACCACACTGGGGATGGAGCCCTCAACCCAGGCATGTGCCCTGACCAGGAATCAAACCATGACCTCTGGTTTGAAGCTCAATCACTCCGTCACTGCCTGAGGCTAAAGCAAACAGCAGTTAGCATAAAAATGCAAAAAGAAACATTGGAAGGCCAATGGACTTGGATATTCAGCAAGGCTGAAAATGAGCATAACACTGCCCTGCTGTGGGCGAGATGGCTCAAGGCCATTTCCTGACTTGATAATCCTTACGTTGTTTACCAAACTTTACCTTTGATCTGCCTGTATGTATTGCTAAAGGGCAAATGTGTATTCAAGTAATAAAAGGTGGACCAGGTGAGAACTCGGGGTGCCTCTTCCCGAAAGAGGTCTCCACCTGGCCCCCAGTGCCTTCTAAATTCATATTTCTTGTATAGCATTTTCATGTGTGTGTTGGCCCCTGCTTCAGATCCTGAACCTAGCCGTGCGGGTGGCGACTAGTCATACCGGCCGGGTAGGGGAAGTTTTTAAATGTTTTTCTATATTTCTCAAATGTAGGTTAAACCTATTAGAATTCCATTTCCCTTGTATTCTGATTTCCTATTTTCTGATCAACTTTAGTCTTTTCTGAGAGTTTTCTTAATTTTAAGCAATTTCATTGAATTTTTATGTTGACAATTATGGTTATAACTTTCAAGAGTGCTGATTATCTTTTGCGATAGGGTCCATTATCTTTTCACATTGCTCTGAAGATATAAATTGTTTTTCTTTAGTTCTCTTTTATGCCCCCTATTGTCTCCAAGGCATTTTTTTCTTATTAATTTTGTTTTTATTTCGTCAGTGTTCCTGAATTGTCTGGTGTTCCTTGTTTATCCTCAGTTTTAAGAGTGAGGCATTAAATAGCTGATGTCCAGTTCTGTTTTAAATCCCTCCTGTACCTCTATCTGGAAAATAGAGAAAAATTTAAAAAATTCATAAAATACTAGAGGCCCAATGCATGAAATTCGTGCAAGGGGCTCAGCCCTCGCAGCCCCAGCTTCGTTTGGAAGGACGTCCGGAAGGTCATTTGGCTGTCCGGTCTAATTAGCATATTATGCTTTTATTATTATAGACTGGAAATCATCTGGCTTACTTCACTCTTTTTAACATGAACAATCTTGATTTCTTTTTATGTATATAAATGGTGTTGGAAAAATTGGACAGATATGAGCAAAAAAATAAAGCTGGACACCTTCTTAACCATATTTTTAAATTTTGGAAAACTCCAAACGTACTAAAATAGAGGAATTGTATAGTGTAAAGAATGCCTAATCTTCACCACCCCGATTTAGTAATCATTGACATGCTTTACCTTTACCCTCTTCCCTCTGTTCCTGAGTTATTTTAAAGCAAAGTTCAGTCGCTTCTTGAGTCACCGGCTCTGTAATAGGTCAAGGGCAGAGATCATTTTGGAGCACAGAGAATTCACTAGTGATGGGAGGTTGGAGAGCCAGACTGGGAAACAGAATCGGGAAATTGGAGAGGTGTTGGCAGCGGATGTGTTTGAGCCCAGGCACTGGAATAACCGCGTGGCATATGCCTTGGCCCTCTGTTCTGCTTTCAGATTCTAGGGAGGCAGTAGGACCGTCCTAAGTGTGGCCCTGTGTCCTGCCTTGGACAGGGGAGGCTCCACAACGTGACTTACAGTTGTACTGACACTGCTCAGTGGGGTGAGGTGATTCTCCGGAACGGTTTGGGTGCTATTATTGAAAGAAGATAGAGTAAAGACGGGCAAGCCAAAGGGCTACAGCGAGAGCGGAAATAGCCCTGGTGGCAGCTTCCTGCTTCACTGGGGCAGTTAAGAAAAATATGGAATGAAAAACAGAGGAACACCTTTTAAAAAATGTATTTTTTAAAATTTATTTCAGAGAAGAAGGGAGAGAGAGAGCTAGTGAGAGAGAGAGAAACATCAGTGATGAGAGAGAAATATTGATCAGCTGCCTCCTGCAAGTTCAGCACTGGGGATCAGCCCGCAACCTGTGCCCTGACCGGACCGGAACCATAACATGGCTCAACCACCGAGCCATGCCGGCTGGGCTGGCGGGACCCTTAAAAAAAGTAATGGCTGAAGGTAAAATGGCAAGAAAAGCGCTGAATACTGTAATGAAATGCTGAGAGTATCATTCCTTTTAATTGTGCTGGGAATTAAAAAGCTATTTTTTTAACCAATCTGGCCATGCATTCAAATTTTCAGTCTTTTTTCCTTACATTAATTATGAACAGCTATTTTGATGTGACTAGTGTTATCTTGCCATTTCTCAGTTATTGATTCAACTTATGAAAGAAGACTTTTCAAAATAAGCTTTTTATCTTTGAATAATTTCAGTTGCAAAGATGGCATAGATTTCCCATATATTCCCCTCAGGTGGTTTCCCCATCACCAAAATCTTACACCACCATTTGTCGAACTAGAAAGTTAGCATCAGTGCATACATTATTATTATTTAGTTTGAGACTTCATGTAGCTTTCACCCGATTTTTCGTGTCTTCGTCATGTTTCAGGACCCAGTAAAAGGAACCACATCGCATCTCATTATCATGGTCCCCTCACCTCCTCTGGTCTGGGACTCAGGCCTTTTCTCTCATAATCTTGACAGTCTTGGGGAGGGGCAGCCTGGGGCCCCGCAGAGTGTTCCCCAACCTGGGTTTGTCTGCTGTTTTTCTCAAGATTAGGCTGGAGCTGTCAGCATTTGGAATGAAGACCACAGAGTTAAGTGCCCTTCTCTATATCACATCCCAGACGCCACAGATGACGTGCGCCTTCATCACTGTGCACGCTGGTGTTTTCCAGGTCTCTACTCTGCAAATCACCCTTCCCCCCTTTGCCTACTATTTGGAAACAAGACACTAGTTCTAGTTCATGCTTAAGAGGTGGGATGGAGATTAAGCTCCACCTCTTGGACAAGGGAATATCTACATTATTTTGAATTCTTTTATAAGGAGGAGTTGTGAGAGAAGACTTTATAATTCCATGTTTTTAAATATTTAGAAAATGTTATATGTTTTGAGAACCTAGGCATTTGCCCAGTGGCCTCTGTGACCCTTTCAGACCTCATCTCCATCACTGACTAGTGGTTTGGCTCAGTGGATAGAGCCTCAGCCTGCTGACTAAAGGGTCCCAAGTTCGATTCTGGCCAAGGGCACATGCCTGGGTTGCAGGCTTAATACCTCCCAGTAGGGGGCGTGCAGGAGGCAGCCAATCAATGATTCTCTCTCATCATTGATGTTTCTATCTCTCTCTCTCCCTTCCTCTCTGAAATCAATAATATATATAGTTAAATTCATCAATAGTTTAAGGTCACTCAACATTATTTGTTATTAAATGACTCATATAAGTATTTATCATGGGTCATGTTTAAATGATACCATAAGAAGTGGCTAGAAAAAAAGTTGAAGAAGCCAACCTTCTGTAAGCACTAAAGCAATGAGTCTGGCTTACTTTTGCAGAAACAAATTGACAGGTTGGTGCATTGTAGGTCATCCCATAAAACACTGTTCATTGGAGAAGTCTGCCCGAGGTATTGCATCTCCTCAATCATGACACAGTCCACACCGCAAGAACCCTAGTTGATGACTTTTTGTTGTTGTTAAGTCTCACCTGAGGATATTTTAGAGAGGAAGGGATGAGAGAGAGAGAGAGAGAGAGAGAGAGAGAGAGAGAGAGAGAGAGAGAGAGAGAAACATTGATGTAAGAGACACATTGATTGCTTGCCTTCTGCACGAGCCCAACCAGGGCCTGGGATGGAGCCCGTGCCTGCCCTTGACCAGAATCAAACCTGGGACTCTTCAGTCCGTGAGCCAATGCTATATCCACTGAGCAAAACTGGCCAGGGCATGGCTTTTTTCATTACAGTTTTCCTTATTTAACAGGTAGGAATCCCAAGGAACCATCTAAAATGGCCTGTTGTCAGTCAGAGAAAGGAGAATGCTGTTATAACTAAAACTATAAATTTTGTCTAATTTGCCTGTGTCTGGGACTTGAAGGTTTTGTGAGCCTTGAGGAGGACCTCCTGGCCATTCCCTCTCACTCTCAAGGCAGGGCTAGAATGGCCAGCAGATTCACTGATGAGCATATTGACAAAATCAGTGTTTCTTTTGAAATAATTCTTTATTGCTGGAAGTACTACATACGTCCCCTTTCCCTCCTATTGACTCCCTCCAGCCTGCCATGCCCCCCACCCTAGGCCTTCAGCATCCTAGTGTCTGTGTCCATGGTTGTGCATATATGCACACAAGGTCTTTGGTTGAAAAATCAGTGTTTCTCCTGCATGCTGACATTGGGCAGAAATGGAGTGTGGTGTTCCAGTGACCATCCAGGGTAATCAGGCATCAGGTTTGGTGAATCCATTCAAAATGAAATACAAATACTTGCCTTTAAGTTTTTAAATGTTCTCAGTGTTTGTTCTCAAATGTGTCTCATGCTCACCTCTTAAGCTTAGCCCTGTGTGTGACAGAGCAAGCAAACCATTGGTCTCCATGGGATGGATGCTCTAGCCTCATTCTCAAGGTAGGACCAGTGACAAGTTAAAAAAAAGCGAGAGGATGGGTTAAAAGTGTATTTCAAGTGACATTAGTGGGGTCTTTTTTCCCAACGAGAGATTTAAGTGCTTCAAAGAGAACACCAAAAGAGAGGGAAACAGCAGCTGGGGCCCTGTTGGAATTAAATCGGAACTTTCCACTGTATATGGAAAGGAAGGTGGTGGCTTATTATTGTTCTTCAAACTC
Source organism: Corynorhinus townsendii (assembly GCA_026230045.1). Taxonomy (NCBI): domain Eukaryota; kingdom Metazoa; phylum Chordata; class Mammalia; order Chiroptera; family Vespertilionidae; genus Corynorhinus; species Corynorhinus townsendii. Next base: position 12,152,739 of record JAPDVU010000010.1, read on the forward strand.
GAGGATCAGAATCAGAACAATTTGGCTCAAAGTCTTGGCATCTGAAAAATTAATCAAACACCATTTTAAGCCTCAAAACACAGCTTGTGGTGATTTCTGATGCTGCTGCCCATTTAAATCTCCCTGAGGAAGAGAAGGCACATATTTGTTGAACAGTCCTTAAACACACACACATATTTACACTGACAAATTTACAAGGAAGTGACATTACTATGACAATCGATTTATCTGATAAACAAGCAAGCTTTGACATACAGAAGTTGGCGGTGGAGAAAAACATAAAAGATTTCTCAAGTGGTAGGTATTCACAGTAGAGAAGTATTTTCAGTAATACGAATGAAGACAGGTAAAATATCTGTACTAATAGCATTTCACCCGGCTGGCGTGGCTCGGTGGCTGAGCATTGACGTACGAGCCAGGAGGCCACGGTGTGAGCCCAGTCAGGGCACACATCTGGGTTGCGGGGTTGATCCCCAATGTGGGTCATGTGAAGGGCAGCCGATCAATGATTCTCTCCCATTAGTGATGTTTTTATCTCTCTCTCCCTCTCCCTTCCTCTCTGAAATCAATAAAAAGTTTTAAAAGACTAATTAGAGCTGTAGATTCTGCAGGTCTTGGTGCTATTGTTTTGGCAATCAGAATATCTGAATGATGTCCTTGCCTGGCTCCCTCTCCAGCTCCTCAGAGCTCCTTTCTATCTGTGAGGTTGGATGCTGCCCATTCATGAATCATTGAATGAAGCCAGTAAGATCTTTAAAATTTCCTCAGTTGAATTTTGGTGTTTTTTGTGTTTTTTTTTTTTTGACATCTTTGCTTAATTTTATTTTTCAAAAACTTGGTTGTCTTTTACAAAGTATTTTTAGTCTATGACAGATTGGAGAAAAAATAAAGCAAAAACCCCCCCAAACCTGGCCCACTCCACAGGTCCTGTTACTTTCTTGAAATGCCCGCGTTTGTCCACAAGATGTCACCTTACTGCCAGAGTGGGTCTCGCACAGGCTGGAGAGGGCCCCGCACTGGCTTTATGCTGTGCCCGGTTCAGTTACAGATTTGGAACACAGCGCCCATCCTGAAACAACACATGCTGATAGGCTGCTCCTTGGTGTCATTCTTACTCTCATCAAGCGAACAAAAGGTATAATCCACTGGCAAACGGGTGGAATTTCTGAGAGGCCGTCTGTGTGGCCCAGGTGCTGTAATACCAGGGACAATCATGCCATCCTGTGAGGGCCTGGGGCGCCTGTGATCAAAAAGGCTGGTGTAATTGTTGTTGACCTTCCAGAATAGAGGAGTTAGTACCGTTTATGGCAGTGGTTCTCAAACTGTAGCTCCTCAGACTCGCCTGGACGGCTTGTTAACCAGGGGTTCTGACCTGGCAGGGAATCTGATGTGACTGGCTCAGGGAACACACTTGGAGAACCTGTGCCCTGTGACAGAGTGCTCAAGCCTTGGAGTGCCACCCTGTCTCGGAGAACACGGAGTAACCTGGGCAGGAGACCTGGGCATTTGAAGTCTCCATTTCCTTGTGTTTAAATGGAGAGGCTGATGGTGGGAAGGAAAGGTTGGGACAGTCTATGTGGCAATTTAGCACAGAGCCTGGCGTCCAGGGAGAATCTGGATTTTGTGGACCCCGAAGCTTATACAAATTTGAGATGACATACAAAGTTATAAACGTAAAATTGCGTTAGAGTCATATATTTATTCAGAATGAGAAAATAAAGGCAAATTCAGATATCTAAAAAGCTGACCAATGTCACATTGTCAGAAAATATAGAAAATGGTCATACTTTTATCAATTATTTGTCTGACACATCTTTTTAATAGTTATTCTTTTCTGCAATTTTGCCTTCATTTTCCAGAATTACCTCTCCATAGGAGAAATACTCTGTACTGAAATGGTTTTCTATGCAGCAATTAGAAAAGAACATTCAGTCTTACCTTTAGTTTGACTAATCGAAGTCTGCTTTTTAAAAATTATTATTAACAGCTTAAGAAATGCCTTTCAGCCTCATAAACAGGATGATCCTCCAATAGGGGAGAGCCTCGACCCCTTGTCTCTCATAAATAAGCTGTGAGGGAGAGGCATTTCAGGCTCCCGGCAGAGCCCACAATGCAATGCTTTTTGAGTTTTGATTCTCTAACCACTCGTTGCACTATTTCCAGTTTTATGGGGTTGCATTGGTTTCCTGTTGCCCGTGTCGCAGGTTACTGCATACTTGGTGGTTAAAAACGGGTTAGAATTATCTTCTTACGAAGAGAAGTCCAAACGGGCCCTAGGGATTAAAATCAAGGTTCCAACGGGGCTTTGCTGCTCCTGGAGGTCCCGGGACAGCCGGTTCCCGTCCTTGCCCCGCTTCCAGTGACTGCTGCATTCCTTGGCGCGTGTTCCCTTCCTCCGCCTTCAAAGCCAGCAGCCTCGCGTCTTCTTCAAACCTCTCTCCGCCTCTGCCCCTGCTTCTCAGGACCCTCGTGATAACCCTGGGCGTCATCGGAGAATCCAGGACACGCTCCCATCTCTAGGTCAGTTGGTGAGCAACCTTCATTCCATCTGCAGCCTTACTTCCCCTTTGCTATGTGACCTGGTGTAGTCGTGGATTCTGGTGATGGGGCATGGACATCTTTGAATGTCCCATTCTGCCTACCACAGCTACCTTCATAAACGTTGATATTTTATGTCAAAACAATAAAGCATGTAACTCTTTTTCAGTATTCTTGCAAGTCACTCCTCTACACAGACAATGAAAGAGCTACCGGTTCATTATCTCTATTTGAAATTTATTTCTTTCTCTCTCTCTTTTTTTAACCACATTTTTATTGATTTCAGAGAGAAAGGGAGAGGGAGAGGGAGAGAAACATCAATGATGAGAGAGAATCATTGATTGGCTGCGTCCTACACGCCCCGTTCTGGGGGTGGAGCCTGCATCCCAGGCATGTGCCCTTCACCGAAATCAAACCGGGGACCTTCAGTCCCGCAGGCTGGTGCTCTGTCCACTGAGCCAAACCCACTAGGGCCCTTCTTATTGTCTTAATGGTGATTTTCAGTTATTTTCTTAGTGTGACCTTGAGAAGTACAATTAGTATCTTAAACTTAAACAACCTAGTTTGAATGAATACCAGGTTAACGTCAGCAGCATGTAAACATCTCGATCTTGTACGTCTGTTCCCTCCTCTTGGTGTTGCCATAGACGGCATCTTTATGCATTTCATGTCCATTAACATAGGTTTCCAAATTGTTAGATGTATTTGTCTTTCACATCAGAGAGGAAGCGAAAAGGGAGTTACAAACCAAAAAGGCAGTATGTCTGCTGTCACGTTTACCTTGGTCGACGCTGTCTCAGGGTTCGTCGTCCCTTCACACGGCCCCGCAGCACTGCCTGGTGTCTTCACTCCGGCTTCAAGGACGCCCTGGAGCATTTCTCATAGAGTAGGTCCTCCCAGCCACAACATCCCTCCGCTTGCTTCAGTTTATCTGAGAATCTCTTAAGATAGATAGCGTTGCCAGATAGAGACTTTCTGGTTGACTTTTCTTCTATTGCCCTCGGGAGCGAGGTCCTCCTGGCCCCCTCCAGATCCAGGCACCCACACTGGGACGCAGGTGGCTGTGTTTAAGACCTCCCCCAAGCTGGGCTGGAGGGGAGGCGAGGCTCACACCACAGAGACCGCCTACCTGTGACACTGGGAACACTGGCTGCGTGCTCACTTGGTTGCTGTAAACCTTGGACTACTTTATAGAGTTGTGATAAGGTTGATTTTAGTTTTTCGTGTTTCTGTGGAGGGATGGCCTCAGGTTGTCCCTTCTCTGCTCCTCTTGCTGATATCACTCAACATATTTTTAATAGTTCTTTAACACCCGTTTTATAACCCGTGATTAAGTCCAGCATGCACTAAGCAAGCGTAGAGCCTAGCTTTACATTTTACTTGGGGAAGGTCACTAAAGGTCTGAATGAGGCCTGTACTCAGATATATGGCACTGCCCGTTCAGCTGCAGGCGTTAATATGGCTTCTGTCCTGTATTCCTAAGCAAATCACCATTTATTATTAATTTACTTAAACTGCCATTTTTTTCATTATCTGTTTGATTTACTTAATCTTCACACGGTCCCATGCAATGGACATGAACTCCCTCACCCGGAATCCACGGGAAGGAGAGAAGGCATGGCAAGGCGGCGGGAAAAGGCAGTATCAGTGCTTCAGGCTGCACACGCCTGCCCGGAGGCCAGGTGGAGTTTTTCTTGCCTTTGAAGCTCTGTGACGGCAGATGGCAGATTGTGTCTTTAATCCTGTGTAATGTCACTCCTTCAAGATACGCTCAGAGCCAACCCCTTGGATAAGAGACTTATTTATTTACTCCTCACCCAAGGACATGTTTTTCATTGATGAGAGAGAGAGGGAGAGAGAAGAGAGAGACACAGAGAGAGAGAGAGACAGAGACAGAGACACGCAGAGAGAAACATTGATCAGGTGCCTCCTGGACTCCCCTGGCCAGGGAAGAAAGCCTGCACCCTGGGTATGTGCCCTGGCTGGGAATCCAACGGCCACCTTTCCGTGTCCAGGGCGACGCTCCAGCCAGCTGAGCCATCCTGGCCAGGGCTGGATACGAGACTTAGTAAAGGCAAACCCTTTCCTTGAGAAATGTCCACGTTACATGGACTTGCTTTTTCGCTGTAGCCCTATGAAGCATTAACGAAGCGGAGAGCTTATGGAGCTGGAAGCCAGGACATTTGGGGTCCTGACTGTCACTAAATTCACCATGCCACGCCCTCTCTCAGGTCAGGAGACAGGAAGGTTTTCCGTTGGTCCACAACCTCCTTGAGGCAGGCATCATGCCTTCCGCTCCCCCTCCCCCCACCAAGTGCTTCCACCAGCGTTTCACAGTTAGCAGCTGCTCAGGAACTCCCTACGTGCCTGGATGTGCCTGGGTGTCCCCTCTTCGGTAAAGAACAGAGTTCAGATTCAATGATCTCGGAGGTTTTTTCAGGTTCTAACCCCCTAACCCCACGTGAGGTTGTCAGCCAGCTATTTTAATTCATTTGTTACCCATTCAATGACATTACTAAAATTTATTTTCCTTTTATTTGAGAAACAGTGCTAATGGTTATTTTCAGGCAAGCGAGACCAAGAGCACTGGTCCTGGAGTCAGGCCTGGATTTGAGTCCTGGTCCCCCCTTTCCTGCTGGGAGCTCTGGGAAAAGGTTAAGATCACGCCTATCTTATGGTGTTGCTATATAGAGTCAACAGCAACAGCAGCAAAAAGAATAAAAACAATGGAATTTAAGCTTTTCCTGTAGGCCAGGAACCCGCCTCACACCATATGTTACATGCCTCACACAGTTACTCTGTGAGCGAGGACCAGTTTGCAAATGGGGTCACAGAGGCACCAATAATCTAAGCAACAGACCCAAGGTGGCACCCCTGGTGACGGTGAGCGGAGCGCTAACCCAGGCAGATGACACGAGGCTGCGCGGCACTGAGGGTGCACGCTCGGTGTGGACACTGCGGGAGCAGCTGCCACGCGTGGAAGGCATGGCAGCCGCGGTGGGGGCCGCACAGGACACAGTGCCCCTCTGTGTGTTTGTCAGGCTGAGTGCCTTCCCTTAAAGGGCTGGCAGGCTGGTAGGGAAGTTCAACATTTAGACCCAAAATATGTTTGTTTGTGTTGTTTTTTTAAAAAATATGTTTTTATTGCTTTCAGAGGGGAAGGGAGAAGGAGAGAGAAACATGAAAGATGAGAAAGAATCATCCATTGGCTGCCTCCTGCTCGCCCCCTACTGGGGATCGAGGCAGAAACCCAGGCTTGTGCCCTGACCCAAATCGAACCGTGACCTCCTGGTTCATGGGTTGCCGCTCAACCACTGAGCCACGCCGGCCAGGCTGGGCCTAAAAGATGTAATGAAGAAGAGAGGGCACAGAAGAGAGGAGTTTGGGCTGGTGAGGGGTGAGAGGCGCTGCCCCAGGAAGTGGCCTCTCAGCAGAGCCTGGGTGGTTTGGCAGGTGGACAGGAGGCAGCTCAGGTGGAGAGAGCGGAGGTGAAGAGGATGGCCTGACCGTTACTTCAGGGGAGTGTGGCTTCTAGGAAATGGAGTGGCGGGGGCTGGCGGGGAATGGCTGTGTAAGGCTGCATTGCGGACACCCTGAATGCCATGCTAAGGAGTTTGGATTTTATCCTGCAGGTAATGAGGATTTTAGTGCCCATCTGCATAGCATCTTGTGTGCTTGCATGGAATGGCCTGCCTTTGGCTAGGTTGCCTCCGCTGTAGCTGTTGGCCTAAAATATGACCTAAACCAACGGGTGCAGCACAGAAAAGATCTGCCGGGACACAGAGGCCGACACAGGACGGGAGAGGGAGCAGCTGCTCCTCCTTCCACGCTCTCGCCGCCCCCTCCCTGGCCCCACAGTTTTAATACCGGAATCATTTGGTAGTGATTGCCACCTGCTGGGAAATCTCAAAGTCAGGATGCGGTTCTCGCCTCCATCCCCGCTCCCCCATCACTGCTCCACAGGCCACTTGGCCTTGCAGAATCATTTTCAAAAATGTTTATAATGTCTTACTACTGCCTGTTCCATCTGCTCCTCACGCGTGGAGGCCTGGCTGCTCGGCACGGCCTGGGAGTCAGGCGCACGGCGCCAGCAAAGGTTAAAAACGCGGCTTTGCTTTCTCTCAGGCGTTCGCTTACTGTCTCTCCACCCATTCTTTCCACAGACGATCGAATGCCATCTTTCCTTTGAATAAAACCTTGAGCTAATTCTCAAATTAAAAAAAAAAAAAGATGGACCATCTTACCATTAATATCAATGGGCCAGCACTAATAAAGATAACCATAGGAACATACTAACACACACACACACACACACACACACACACACGCGCGCGCGCGCGCGCGCACACACACGTGCACACACAGCAGTTCAAAATAAATTTCCCAGAGGTGTATTTTGCTAAAACTTTGCATGTGAGAGCATATATGTATATGTCATATTTTTCATAATAGATGCCAAGTTAAACTTATAATCATGAAAAACATTCTTAAGAGATGGGAAGTGTCAATGGAACATCGAGGCCATCTGAGGAAACATGGTATGGGTGTGCAGGTGAGCTTTTGAATTCTGTTGAAGCATTTAGCAGGAACACATTTGATCAATATAGAAATGGAATGTTTTTGAAATGAAAGTATTTAATTGGAATTTTAAGAAAGTCTCATGTTTATGTGCTCCTGTTAAAGTATGTCATTCTTTTAAAGACATTAGTCAATGTTTAATTGTCTGCAGATGTACATATTTTTTGCCTTAATCCAGATGGCAAAAAAAGTTTTATAAAAATTGTCCTACATTCCCATCTTGTTTCTTTGATTTAATAAACTTTCATTTAAATGTTTTTACATTTGGCATCTGCTGGCGATGGAGAGTGCATTTGGTTTGACAACTGAGGTACACAGAAAAAGGGAAGGAAAATACCATCAGCTCCCATCGGCAAATGGCAAGAGCGGTCTTTGTTTTATAGTTGTAGTAAGAACTCCCCCTAGTGGACTTTCTCAGAATTATTTACTACATTTGCAGAAAAAGGCATGAGAAAAATTAATGGCACAAAATCAATAAATCATAACAGCTGATATTTTTCACTAGTGGTACAGAAAAAACTTCCTTCTGCCTTTATGGAATACATAGAAATAACTACAAAGTACATAAAACAAGAATTTATAATTAAAAAACACCTATATTCAATTTTTGGTTCTCTATCTTACATCTTACTATTTATTTGAGAAACAAATATCATTCTAATTATATTTAAAATATATTATATCATATTAATTATATTATATTATAAAATATAGCTCTAATTATAGAATTCTAATTATAGAATAATAAATGAGACATTATTTAAAAAGCCATATTGCTTTTAAAAAATATATTTCTTTATTGATTTCAGAGAGGAAGGGAGAGGGAGAGAGAGACAGAAATATCAATGATGAGAGAGAATTATTGATCAGCTGCCTCCTGCATGCCCTCTACTGGGAATTGAGCCTGCAACCCAGGCATGTGCCCTTGGCTGGAATCGAACCCGGGACCCTTCAGTCCGCAGGCCGATGCTCTATCCACTGAGCCAAACCAGCTAGAGCCATATTTCCTTTAGTTCACCAAAAGGAAAAAGACTTTCCTTGGGGCACAGTACTTCCTGGTTGTTGCTCTCACGAACAGATTAATTAGAGCACATAACATTACCTACACGTTTGTAAGGTACATTCTTGACTCAAATTATTTCTTATTGGTAGTTCAAATGGTACAAGTGGCTTTCTGAAATAAAGGTTTCTGAGATTAATGCACCTCTATTATGCAATTCAGTGACCTCATTTTAATATATTTTTTATGACTAACTACAGCTCCTTTCGTCATGAGACACCATGCTGTACATGCAACATATTGGATACACATATAGTTTATTAAGCATTACCATTTTGAAACCAAATGTTGGCTTATTACTGCTTACAAAGAACACACTCTTGTTTCCAGTATCTGAACAAATTTGTTATTTAATTTTTACCCATGGAATGTTAAAGGTGAAGTAAACAGCCCTAGCCGGTTTGGCTCAGTGGATAGAGCTTTGGCCTTCAGATTGAAGAGTCCCAGGTTCAATTCCGGTCAAGGGCACATGTCCAAGTTGCGGGCTGGATCTCCAGCAGGGGGCGTGCAAGAGGCAGCAGGTCAATGATTTCTTTCTCACTATTGATGTTTCTATCTCTCCCTCTCCCATTGTCTCTGAAATCAATAAAAAAACTTTTTAAAAAAGGTAAAGTAAACAAACACTGTAAAACATAACAGTGTCTTACAGTGTCTGTATGTACCCGTCATGATTTATTCTGACGGCTATATTTTATTTTATTTTTTGTTAAACCTCACCCGAGAACATTTTTCCATCGGTTTTCAGAGAGAATGGAAGGGAGGGGGAGAGACACAGAGAGAGAAACATCGATTAAAGAAATACTACTGAGGGTCTGGTGTGCAGATAGCTCGTTCTGGAGCCTGCGGAGGGGAGGTGGCAGGGCAGGCAGGGCTGTGTGGTCCTGCAGGCTTCTGCAGGTCCCAGGTCCTCAGTTTCCTCACCTCTGAAATAGGTTAGGGAAACTTTGCATTGGCATCTCTTTTCACATTGAAACATAATCTAAAAATTCATTTTTACAAAATATCAAGAGAATTTTTACTGTAAGAAAGAATGTCCTTTCTAAGATTTAGTTTCTTCTCACGGAATTGGTATGAGTACCAAACACGAATGAGAGAATACAAATTGGTCACACCAGAGTCAGGTTTTTTTTAAAAATTAAAGAAGTGGGTATTGGGAAAGGCAAAAGTTGTATTTTTATCTTTTAAAAAATATTTTTATTGATTTCAGAGAGGAAGAGAGTTAGAAACATCAATGATGAGAGAGAATTGTTGATCGGCTGCCCCCTGCATGCCCCACACTGGGGATCGAGCATGGGCATGTGCCCTGACAGGGAATCGAACCATGACCTCCTGGTTCATAGCTTGATGCTCAACCACTGAGCCACGCTGGTAAAAAGTTAGATTTTTAAATATTAAGTTTATTCTGACATATGAACATGAGAATAAAGATGCACAAGATACAGAGAAGACGGTGGGGAATGTATCTACCTTAACAAAGAGCCAGTCAAAATTGCTGGCGTCTGTAGGCAAATGGGCAGCACCAGGTGTGCATAATTCATCTTTTGTTCCAGGGCCCGAGTGCTGTGCAGGAGCCCGCTCTTTAGAAATCCTCTTCTCACGTCCTGTTGGCCTGTGGTGGCCAGGTGCCCTGTGTCTGAAGTAATTACAAGCCCCTCACTCTGCAGCAGAAACCGTCTTGAAAAACAATGCCAAGCTGTTAGCAAAGAAATGTTAAGAGTGGAGATAGAATAAAAAAGGTCTTTGTGAGGTAGGTTTTTAAGGGTTTGCATGCATAAAGGAAGTGATGCACTATGATTATATGACCTCTTTGGCCCAGTGAGATGGCTGGTGGTCAGTTCTCCCTAAAAGGGAGACCAGGTGGCCAGCCCAGTAGATTGGGGGAGGGGAGTAGAGGGGGGAAGGCCCCTGGAGGGGTGTTTGCACTATAAGGTGTCTCAGGGGGATGACATACAACCTATGGTGGCCCTTTATGCTGCCTGAATATGTGAACACTGCTTGGCAATCTTGTTTGGACAATGTGGTTTTACTAGTCTGGCTAGCTCTTCATATATGAACTTTACCTACGTAAATAAAGCCATCTGTCTAGTCCAAAGTTTTCTTTGTTTTGTATTCAAGTGGCTTCTTAGGAAAATGACTAAAGATTCAGCTGTTTCAGGAGAAACAAGAGACCCTGCTTTCTTTTCCTTTTTTTTTATGTTTAAGGAAAATAACCACTTTCAAATGGAAGATTAAAGAAAAATCTACAGAATTCAAGTTCAGCAGAGTGTAAATTTATTTTACAGAAAAATGCTAGGGTGGTTTTAGGTTTATACAAAATTTGTTGAGATTTTGAAGAGTTGTGCAACCTAAGGTAACTAAGAAAATCTATTTTTCTTTGCATGTTTAATGAATAGCCATGCGATGTATAAGTTATCTATAACTGTATAAGCCGATATAACTACAATTAAACACATAAACAATCGTTTGCTCTAGTCTGCATGGCAAAATTAAAATTTCTCTCCCTGGAATAATGCATTTTAAAATGCCTTAGGCCAGTTTGTGAAGTGACTGAGAGCTTGTTTTGCCAGTCCTTATTTTAATAATTATCTGGTCACCAACATTAGGGATATGTGTCATAGATTTAGTGAGGCCGTAAGTCAAATAAAAAGCAGTTTTTCATGAAAAGTTTTCAAATTGGAATTATGGTAAATTTGGATTCAAAATTAAAAAGAACTTATTTGTTTTATGCTTTTTCCCCCCAAAATCATGCATTATGTACTCTTTTTTTTTTTTTAAATTGTATTGTTTAAGGTTTTACCGATGTTCCCCCTTTTTCCTCATTGACTCCTCCAACTCATCCCAGTCCCCGCAGGCCTTCACCGCACTGTTGTCTGTGCCCATGGCTATGCACACGTTCTTTGGTTGGTCTCTTCCATGCACCCCTCTACCCCCATCCCCTTCCCTCTGAGATTCGTCAGTCTGTCCTATGCTTCTATGTCTCTGGATCTATTTTATTCATCAGTTTATTTTGTCCATTACATTCCACATGTGAGTGAGATCACGTGATACTTGTCTTTCTCTGACTGTCTTTGCTTCATAATAATCCTCTCCAGGTCCCTCCATGCTGTCTTAAAGGGTAAGAGATCCTTCTTTTTTACTGCTGCATAGTCTTCCATGGTGTAAAGGTACCACAGCTTTTTTTATCCACTCATCTACTGATGGGCACTTGGGCTGTTTCCAAATGTTAGCTATTGTAAATAGTGCTGCTAGGGGTGCATATATTCTTTTTGATTGGTGTTTCGGGATTCTTAGGATATATTCCCAGAAGTGGGTACAGTGGGTCAAATGGGAGTTCCATTTTTAATTTTTTGAGGAAACTCCTTACTGTTCTCCACAGTGGCTGCACCAGTCTACATTCCCACCAGCAGTGTATGAGGGTTCCCTTTTCTCCACATCCTTGCCAGCACTTGTCATTTAGCCATTCTCACAGGTGTGAGGTGATACCTCATTGTCGTTTTAATTTGAATGTCTGTGATGATCAGTGACTTTGAGCATTTTTTCATGTCTCTTGGCCATCTGTATCATCCTCTTTGGAGAAGTGTCTATTTAGATCCTTGGCCCATTTTTAAATTGGATTATTTGTCTTACTTTTGTTAAGTTGTATGAGTTCTTTATATATTTTGGAAATTAACCCCTATGAGATGTATCATTGGCAAATATGTTCTCTCAGATAGTGGGATCCCTTTTCATTTTGTTGATGGTTTCTTCTGCTGTGTAGAAGCTTTTTGTTTTAATGTAGTCCATTTGTTTATTTTTTCTTTTGTTTCCCTTGGCCTAGGAGATGTTATTGGCAAATATATTGTTTTGAGAGATGTCTGAGATTTTGCTGCCTATAGTTTCTTCTAAGATTTTTATGGTTTCATGACTTACATTTAAGTTTTTTATCCATTTTGAGTTTATACTTTTGTGGTGTAAGTTGATGGTCTGGTTTCATTTTTCTGTCCAATTTTCCCAGCACCATTTATTGGAGAGACTGTTTTTACTCCGCTTGCCTCCTTTGTTAAATATTAATTGAGCATAATGGCTTGGGTAGATTTCTGGGGTCTCTGTTCTGTTCCATTGATCTATATGCCCGTTCTTGAGCTAGTACCAGGATGTTTAGGTTACAATGTCTTTTTATTTTTTTAATTTTTAATTTTTTATGTTTTATAGAGAGGAAGGGAGAGGGATAGAGAGTTAGGAACATCAAGGAGAGAGAAACATCAATCAGCTGCCTCCTGCACAGCTCCCACTGGGGATGTGCCCACAACCAAGGTACATGCCCTTGACCGGAATCGAACCCGGGACCATATCCGCAGGCCGATGCCCTGTCCACTGAACCAAACCAGGTAGGGTTGGTTACAATGTCTTGTAGTCTAGTTTGATACCCAGTCTTGTGATCCCTCCTATTGGTTCTTTCTCAGATTGCTGCAGCTATTTGCTGTCATCGTATCCCCAACCAAATGTGTGCCTCTTATTAAAATTTTAAAGTTTATCTTCATTGTTGAAAGTATTACAGATTTCCCCTACCCCCCCCCCCCCACATTGATTCATTCCTCCAATTCGCCGCCCCCGCCCCCAGGCCTTCACTGCACTAGTGTCTGTGTCCATGGGTTGTGCATATATGCATTCAAGGTCTTTGGTTGAAAAATCAGTGTTTCTCCTGCATGCTGAGATTGGGCAGAAATGGAGTGTGGTATTCCAGTGACCATCCAGGTAATCAGGCATCAGGTTTGGTGAATCCATTGAAAATGAAACACACAAATTTCGACACTCTGTTAGCAACAAGTTATTGGATGGTACTTGGATTTGTATGTTAGATGGATTGCAACATATCATCATGGCATCTGCATTTTGCAGTTGAGGACTATATGTCTCAGTTTTTTTCTGTCATTCTCTCTTGGGATCTTTTCAGTGCACGACACAGATGATTTCATTATTGGATATTAAAGGACTATTGAATGTTGTTTGTTGAACATTCTTTCTTTTGCCCAACTGAATTTTGGGGTACATTTTAAACCCATTTTTTTGCTCTGAAAATATTCATGTGGGAGAGCTAGAGTGGACTTCATGGACCAAAAGAACGGAAACATTCTTAAAGTTCACCTATCTGCTCTGTCCTCTCTCTCCAGTCTACATTTTATAAACGGTCTAAAAATGGTGTTGACCTTAGTGCTTTATATAACATTCACTTTATTTGCTTCATTATTTTTTTAAAAATATATTTTTATTGATTTCAGAGAGGAAGGAAGAGGGAGAGAGAGATAGAAACATCCATGATCAGAGAGAATCATAGATTGGCTGCCTCCTGCAAGTCCCCCACTGGGGATCAAGCCTCCAACCCGGGCCTGTGCCCTTGACCGGAATTGAACCCGAGACCTTTCGGTTTGCAGGCCGACATTCTATCGGATGGAGTCTATCCACTGATCCAAACCGGCTAGGGCTGCTTCATTATTTTAAAGCAGAAACAAATGTCCTATAGATACATTAAGCAAATATGTATTTTTTTTGTAAGGCATTTCCAACTACCAGTATTGTTTCCTGCCCTCAAATAGCACACACAGAGCAGGTCTAAGGTTTTGTGATGGGTGAGCTGTGAGTGCATCGTGTGCCCACAATCAGCACAGGTGATAAGTAGTGAAAGATGAGCCTAGGAAGGTAAACTGACTTGGATTATGGAATAGATTTACCAAAAGTTTTAAAACGTGTGGATCTTACCCTGTAGGTGATGACATGTCTACATCAGTGTTACTTGGAGTACTAGGAGGGTTGAGATGTTAAGAGGTCAGCAGGTCAGTTATCAGGTTCTTGCAAAGTCTAGGCAAGATGTGATCAGGGCTTGAATCAAAGCAATTAAGATGAGAATGAACAGGAGGAAATAAATTCAAGAGAAATTTATTTCATTGACAAAATTTTTGGAATTTTAGGACAAATTCAGATCCGGGGTACATGATGGTGTTATTAACCAGAGCAGGTGATATGGGGTAATGGGGATGAGGGTGGCATACTAACATGAAAATGACCAAAAAAGTGCAATGTACTTGTACTGTCATCTGTATAATAAAAGCCCAGCAACCTTTATGGTGGAATGACCAGAACGACCGGTCGCTATGACACACACTGACCACCAGGGGGCAGATGCTCAACGCAGGAGCTGCCCCCTCGTAGTCAGTGCGTTCCCACAGAGGGAGTGCTGCTCAGCCAGAAGCTGGGCTCACGGCTGGTGAGTGCAGCGGTGGCGTTGGGAGCCTCTCCCGCCTCCACGGCAGCACTACGGAGCAGTGAGCTAAGTGGTAAGGAGCGAGCAGGCGGGCGGTTAGGAGCGAGGGGTCCCGGATTGCGAGAGGGATGCCTGACGGCGGGTTTAGGGTCCCCCCCCCCCCCCCCGCCCCGTAGGAGTCCCCGATTGTGAGAGGGCGCAGGCTGGGCTGAGGGAGCCCCCTCCCCTGCACAAATTTCATGCATTGGGCCTGTAGTACCTCATGTAAAAGTTTCAAATGCTATAAGCCACAAGGTGTGGGGTTTAATGACTACCAAAATTGTAGTCAACACTAAGCCATTTCCTCCGTTGTATTTCACTTCATCTAGACGAGCAACTTGGAAAATCTCAAAAATCTATATACCTCATGGATAAAAATTAAATCAGGTCCTCCAAGAATAATGAACCTAAACAGCAACTTTTTCTGACAAAATGCACATAATTTTTACCTTGTTTATTCTTGGGTAGAATTTGTTGGAATACTAACAGGTAGGATACCTTTTAGTACTTATGCTATTTTAATTCTGCTAAGACTGTCATTCTAAAAGTTGATTCTGGATTTAATAAACGAAGCCCTCAAAAAAATAAAAGAAAATAAACGAAGCCCTCAGGTAAGTAGTCTGTGTTACATTTTAACATTATAACTCATTTTACAAGCAGTAGATGAATACCTCCAGAAGGCTTCCACTTTAGTGAGAGGGAGTTTGCTCTGCCTCTAAAATGTGGCAATATTTATTGAGGATCTGTAGCATTTTAACAATTTGGGGAGAGCATAATACAAATTATATATTGTGTTAGCAAATTTACCCAATCTTGGGGGGGGAGGCGGGGAAGGGACTCTGCAGTATGTTAGTATATCAGATACATCCTTTCATGTTTAACTAGTTTATTTAGGTGTCATTATGTTACTTTCCATACTTCCTTAAAGGCTGAACCATTTCAAAATATCTCTGTCAAAGTAGTCATTGTCTAGAATTCTCTTGAGCTGAGTAAAACATTATGCTGAAGGGTCATTTTGACTATTGGATTGAATATTTATTTTCTTGCTTATGATAGAATTCTTATTCCTAACCACGTAGCTGAAAGGGTAACTTTGTGCATGTCAACCAATGCAAAGTTGCCATGCAAATATCTTTGAAAAGCTAGAGTATCGCTCTGGCTAATTTGGATGCTATTTTGGATGTTGTGTGTGTTCTGTTTTATTGATATACATGGGTTCCCCAAGTACATTTCCAAATGTCACATACGTTTAAGATTTAACTCACCTCAAATTACTTGTCCTTGATTCTACGATAATACGTTATTCACTGAAAAATTCTAGTGTGATAGATGATTCAAAGGTACTTCAAGGAGCCTTCAGAATTTCAGGCCAAAATTCAGAAGTTATAATAGTCTGTAAACTGATTTGAATCTGTGCCAAGAAGAACTATGAAAGTTGACCTTTAAAGATTTACAAATGTTCAGCTACTTTTCTCCTCTTTCTGATTGTTGTCTGAAGTAGAAGGAAGGCATTTTCAAGACACAGCCTAACCAAGGTTTAAAAAAAAAAAAAAATATATATATATATATATATATATATATATATATATATATATATATATATATATAATTACTGATTTCAGAGAGGAAGGGAGAGGGAGAGAGAGATAGAAGCATCAATGATGAGAGAGAATAATTGATTGACTGCCTCCTATAGGCCCCACATTGGGGATGGAGCCCACAACCCGGGCATGTGCCCTGATCAGGAATCAAACCCTGACCTCCTGGTTCATAGGTTGATGCTCAACCACTGAGCCACACTGGCCGGGCCTAACAAAGACGTTTTGAAAGAGTTCCCTATCTTTTATTATTGTTCCTTTTATTTCTATAGCAACAGAGTCCTGGGGTATTTGCTTTTCAAATATATTTGGTTACAGGTATTACTACTATCCAGAGTTGGTATCAAACTATCTAATGCTAAAGCTAACCATGAACACCTATCCTAAACCTTAATGCTAATAACTTTACATCGTTATTTTCCAGGTTTCGTTAAACAGGGCAATATGAATTTGTGATTGAATAGAGGGGAAAGATGGGTTGCTGTATTTTTGGAAAACAAATCTTGCTTCTGAATGACAGTTGCATCACCACGTGGTTGAGATTGGTAACGGGTATTTTTCTATTGCCATTTTCCGCGGAATTACATATTTTAAGTTTATTCAACATTGATGGCTATTTTAGATACTGTAGAATCTACTGATAAGATCCAAGACAAGATTCTTTGGTTTGGCTTTTAAAGACCTTCCAGTTTATTTGCTTGTTATTGGTGTATTTAAATCAGAGTTTCTAAGAACTAGTTTTGAAAAATAAAGTTAACATAGTTTTCATAATCTTTCCAGAAAAGCAGTTTGGATTTTTTAAAAAAGTAAATAATCAGTAAGTTTCATTAGAGAAGTCCACAGATATTTGCCATTTAGCGTCAGTTGTAATTTACAATTACAACTGGGAATTACAACAGGGGCTGGGTTTAAAAAAAAGTGTGCTTAAAAACAAAAGCTCCTTTAAGGAAAGACTCAATCAACTCCCACCCCCCCCACCCCCCAAAAATCACCCCTCATTTTGATCAATTTGGATTGTGGTTAATGATCTTTATTCTTTATTTACAAAGTCAAATTTATCAGCAGGTATAAGCCTGAGTCTTTGACACAGCAAAAGGAATTTTTTGTTTTGTTTTCTCTCTTAAATTGTTCATTTAACTATACGACAACAACACTGGTCATTTTCTGAAAATGAGAGAGAAAGGGATTTCTATATTGATCCATGTAGGCCAAAGTTAAAACTAATTTGAGAAATACTGAACCCAAGACCACAGTATAATCATCAGGGAATGGGTTTTGTTGTTGTTTTATTTTTGCTTTTTTTATGAATACTAATTTCTTTTAAAAAAGAAGTATCCTATCTAGTTCATTTGGGCCCCAAATATTTAAAGTCAGTAATATATGTATGGAATTTGCTTCTTGAATAATCCTATATAATAAAAGGCTAATATGCAAATTGTCCCCTTGGGAGTTGGACTGACCAGGAGTTTGACTGCCCGCTATAATGTGTGCTGACCACCAGGGGCAGCTTGGAATGAAGGAAGGCCCTGGCCAAGAGCCAGCAGCCGAGGGAAGGAAGGTCCTGATTGGCCCTGATTGCCAGCCGGCCTAGGGACCCTACCCATGCACGAATTTCGTGCACCGGGCCTCTAGTAGTTAAATAAAGGTCAGGTGGAAACTAATGCTCTGTCAAATGCTGCACCAGATAGTGAACCCTATGATAGGAGATCTCTGTCCCCGGGCCCCTGGCCCCATGGTGCCAGGGTTTCTCAGTGACATTTTCCCTCTTGAAATTTCATTTACTCTTCCTACCACTGAACAATAGCCTTTGGGGAATTAGGTACAGCCAATGGCAAAGGTATCAGAGCAATTAAAGGAATCATCACCTCCTGTACAGTGACAGATGGTGGTCCTCACGATAATTAACATAGAAAAGACATTCAACTTTTCCCCAGGAGCTAGTACTTAGTTTCTCATTCCTCTTCACGGAAAAGGACTAAATGCAAAACGCCTGCTTATAATAATAAATCTGTGTGCATTAGCATGAAAGTTTTGAATAGGAACAAACTGGGAAAAAGGAGAAGTAGTTACAGGATTAAAGTTGGGCTCACATGGTCCCAAAGTTTGTGGAAAGTTTCTTTTTCTTTTTCTTTTTTTATGTCCTGTGTGTGTGTGTGTGTGTGTGTGTGTGTGTGTGTGTCAGGGTTTTAGACGTGAGTCCTTCGAACTAGTCAGATTACATTTCCCCTCTGCTGGTTTGGAGCTGACGTTCGAACTCCTTTCACAAGTAAGATTTTGAATGCTTTTACAGACATTACATACTGGCTTTTAAAATCAAAATACAGGTGGATATGTTGCTGTGGTTTCATTGCCAAGAATTCTCCTTTTTCCTTCCTTTTCTTTCTGACACGAATTTATGAGGGCACTTCAGAGTTTCACTGCTTGTGTAAAAAACGGTCTCTCTCTTAAGTGTGAGACTAAGGATGTTTGGTTTGGGATGGTTTTATTTTCTGTGTTACTTTTCACTAGGCTGTGCTTCCTTTTAAGGGGAACTTAACAGACACTGCCTTGTAAAAGCCGCAGTATCATTTATATTTGGTAACTAAAGCTAAATGAAAGTTGCTAGATCTAGCCATAAAAGCATAGACTGCATCCTTATCGAAGTACCTGATCAGTCCTGGGAACGGGGTGGGAGAGTATATCCAAAACTTTGCTTCGCTGATGGAGTTATAAAATATGTCTTTTCCAAATCCCAGTGAGTCACTGCACTCTCATGGACCTGCTCTGTGTTACTCACCGGCACATGCACCCACACAGGCTTCTTACAATCCCAGGACCCGGCCAGGCGTGTCTCCCAGGAGCCTCCAGGAGCCTGGTCCCTCCTCCCACTTCCCATCAGTGCTTGTGTGAAATGCAGAGCCCATCACGACCCTCACCCTTGTGTGTACAGCACGTGCTCTTGGACATTTCACGGATCTGTGTTTTGGTTATTCACCTACATGTAAGAGCCTCATGGGAATACCTATGGTGTTGTCTTTGTAAAGTTCTTTTTCTTCCTCTCTAGCTATTTTGAAATGATGTAGTGTTGCCTGTATATCAGACCTTTACAGCACCATTGCTAAGCAAAGCTAACTGTGTCTTTATTTGTAGAAAATAATTGTTTCTTAATATTATAAGAATTATCACATGCGGTGAGTTCTATTGATTAATTTCTTGATTTTGATGGTGTAAGATCTGTCCCATAATCCGTGTAGAGTTTGTGACAGAAATACCTTCTGTCTTCTACAGAGGGCAAGGTGTGAGATAACGACTTTGTCTTTAAAACAATAAACCACAAAACCGGTGGGTGAAGCTCATATCATGTATGATCGATAATACCCCGGCTACTAAGCCTTAAATCCATTCTTTGTTTGTTATGACAATATTAGATTAATGGGTTGCTGAATGCAGGTGATTAAATACACTTATATTTTGTTGGATCCAGGGAGTCAGGAGAAAATGACATTCTCTTTTTTTTTCTCTTTTTATTGAATTTATTGGGGTGACACTGGTTAACAAAATTATACAGGTTTCAGATGCACAATTCTACAACAAGTTATCTGTACACTGTATTGTGGGTTCACCATCCCTAGTCAATTTCCTTCCATTTTTCTCCAAAAATCAATGAAAAGCCCTACCTGCTTTGGCTCAGTGGATAGAGCATCGGCCTGCGGACTGAAGGGTCCTGGGTTCGATTCTGGTCAAGGGCACATGCCCGGGATTCCAGGCTTGATCCCCAGGGTGGGGCTTGCAGGAGGCAGCCGATCAATGATTCTCATCATTGATGTTCCTCTCTCTCTCTCCCTTTCCCTTCCTCTCTGAAATCAATAAAAATATATTAAATATAAAATAAAATCAATGAACATATCCTAGGGTGAGGATAAAAAAATCACCTTTTCCATGACATTATTAAACACTACCCCCCCCCCCCCCCCCAAAAAAAAATTTCTCTTTCTTTAGGAAGAGGAATGGGCAAGGTTACTAAGGTACTTGTTTGAGAATAAACACAATAAAATTTCAAAACTTTGAATAATAACTTGAACTGCAAGTACATTTGCTAAGTCAGTGGCCACTGACTAATTCTATGTATCAAGGGATTTTGTTTACTTTTTTAAAAATGCGGATGGAGCCGGCTGGTGTGGTTCAGTGGTTAAGTGTCGACCTATGAACCAGGAGTTCCTGGTCAGGGCACATGCCCAGGTTTGGAGCTCCTGGTCAGGGCACATGCCCAGGTTTGGAGCTCGATGCCCGGGAAGGGTTGTGTGGGTGTGCAGGAAGTAGCTGATCAGTGATTCTCTCTCATCATTGATGTTTCTCTCTCTCTCCCCCTCCCTTCTTCTCTGAAATAAAAACATATTTAAAAAATGAGGATGAAGAGGTAAGGCTAGGACTGAGCTTGAAGTATCAAAGGTGAGGCTGGGGCTGAGCTTTGCCAGTCCTGCCTGTTTTGTTGCTCCCCCTCTTCCCACCAAAGTCAAAATAACACAGAATGTTTTTGCACTTGGAATTACTTTTTGAGTTCTAGTTCTGAATTAAACAAGAAGGGCAGTTTGCTGTCACTCTGAAAAATTTTGTGAAGGTAAAGTTATCAGTGATTCCAGCGAAGCCATATTTATACATGGTTACTCAACTGGTAGAAACGGTCTCCATCAAATTTATTTTTTCTATGAGCTGCAAATTGCTATTTTTAGCCTACAATTTTTTCAGATGATTTGTTTGAAACCATGATTGTGGCTTCTGCTAAATCTTTTGAAATTCAGGACTTTAATCCTATGCTTTACAAATTGTTTTAAAAGTACTGATCTAATTAAGCAAATGAATGCAAATATTACTTGCCAACACCAAATTCTTCTTGTCTAATGGACACTCTTTGTTCCCATCATAACTTTAATTAAAACTCGGGAATTCTGACATGTGTAGCTGAGTGTACCTCAATGATATGTAGCATCAATGTTCATGAAACTGGAGTGCCTCCAGGCTTCCTGGAATACTGGTGGCCCAGACTTCCCAGCTTAAAAATACCACTAACTAGGTATTTTGTTTGCTGTCACTGGAAAGCTTTTGTGTTGATGAACAGAGATGACATATTGAATGGTTAGAATGATAGACTGAGAAATTAGCACAATGGTATCCTTTATACCTATTCAGTGTATTTTTCATTTCAGATGTATTTTTCATTTCCAGAAGTTTTATATGGCTCTTTTTTATATCTTCCCTTTCCCCCTAAATTATGTTCATGTTTCCCTCCAGATTCTTGACTATAAGAAGTCATCCTATCTCTTGTTATTGCTTTCAGTTAGTAATAAGAAATAATTCCAGTTTCTTTGGTTAGCTTATCCTGCGGGCACTGCTCTTTGTTAAAACGTCTTAGGTTGAGAGTGAAACCCTTCTGTTACAGGTTGAGGATATCTCAGATAGACGGTGGACCAGCCAGGATAAAAAAAGAAGAAGATCTATTACAAGAAAGAAAAATGAATGGGCGTGGAATGGCAGGACTAGATGTGGGGAGCAAAGTGATCCACCAGTGTAGTAAGTCCTGCCCTGATCCCTAAAATAACGAGTGAGCATTATTTTAGTTGTATAGCCACACGAATGACTGTGACAGTGCAGGACACTGTGCAGGACACTGTGTCCTCACTCAGGCGCACCTTCCTGCTCATTGGTGGTGGCTGATTTCCACGAGGTGTTCTCTCTTGTTCTCCCCTCCCCATGTTCCGCACTTTCTCCCCTTGAACCCTCAGCTTCACAGTCACTTCAGCTGCCATTTTCCTCAGCACACTCTCACATTGCTGTGATCTTTGAGTGCCGGACTGTTCTAACAGCCCGAGTTACACTAGAGACGGAGTGGCTGAGACAACAAACATTTATTTCTCACACTTCTAGAAGCCAAGGCGTCCACAGCCAAGGTGCTAGCAGATTCAGGGTGTAGTGAGGTATCCCTTCCCCATTTTTGGCTGATCATCTTCATATGTTCTCATGTGGCCTTTTCCTTTATTTTTATTTTTTACAGGAGGAAGAAGGGTGGAGAGAGAAAAAGAGAGAGGGAAAAGGGTTGATATTTTGTGTCTCTTCTTTTTTTGTAAGGGCACTAATCCCATTGTGAGTGCCCCAACCTCATGGCCTAATTTAACCTTAATTACTTTCCAAAGGCCCCACCTCCAAATAACATCACATAGAGGGTTAAGGCTTCAACATAAATTTTGGAGGGTACACAAAAATTCAGTCCATAGCATTCTGTCTCAGACCTCCAAAATTCATGCCTTTTTCACATGCAAAACACTTATTCCATTCCAACTGCCCCAAAGTCTGAACTCATTCTAGCCTCAACCCTGAGATCTAATGTCCGAAGTCTCCTCTGAATATCATATAAATCAGATATGGATGAGACTCCAGGTATGATTCATCCTGATGCAAATTCCTCTTCAGCTGGAAGCCAGTGAAGCCAGATAAATGACGTACTTCCAAAATACAACGTGGGACAGGCATAGGGGCGATATTCCCACCCCCAAAGGGAGCAAGGGGTGATGGATCCCAAGGAAGTTGGAAACAGCCAGGCACATTCCATGCTGTCCTAAAGCTAGAGAATTCCCGTCTTTAATTTGAAACACTGCCTTCCAGACCCACTGGGGTGGTGGTGTCACCCCAAGGTGTGGAGGGCAGCCCTGCCACCTCAGCTGCCTTCTTGATGAATCCTCACGTGGTGGTCTCTTCCTCTCCTCATAAGGGCATTAATTCCATTATGGGGACTCATCCTCGTGACATAACCTAACCCTCATTATCTTCCAAAAACCTCATCTCCAAATATGGTCACATTGGGGACTTTGGGGGTGGGGGGGACACACAAAAATTCCATCTGTAGCATAGAATTTCTTGTCTTAAGAAGGATTTAGACTGTAAGCATGTTGAGAACAGAGATATGTGCTTAGTTCAGGGTCTGTCACAAGAGGTTTAAATTTATGCCCCAGTTGTTATTACTCAGCCAGCTCCAGCCCCTTTCCTCAAACTCTGGCTCTGTTACCATCTCTAACAATCGTGTTCTCACTGGGAGTTATCAATAAGATTACAGCTGTTGTCAGAATCTGTTAGCCAAAAATTGCTGACTCAACATTTGAAGTTCAGTAGTTGCAGTGTTCTGTCATTTAGTAAGACACTTAACTGTGTGTCTGTGATTGTGTGTGTGAGATTTACAGTAGTACTCAATGTATGTATGTTAAACTGTATATATACATACAAAGATAATTTTTGTGGCTTTCTGAGGAATTGTTTGGCTGTACTTGGAGGTAGAAATCACTTTATCAGTGGAAACTATGTGAATTGGCTACTATCTTCTGTTTTAAAATGCGTGAAGAAAGGAACTATGTAGTTTAAGACTTGGAAGTCATAAATAACATTATATTAAAATATAATACTTTTCTATGTATGAGTATAAGATGTATACAGATTACATGTAAATTATGACTAATAATTGGAGA
This sequence comes from Corynorhinus townsendii, assembly GCA_026230045.1. NCBI lineage: Eukaryota > Metazoa > Chordata > Mammalia > Chiroptera > Vespertilionidae > Corynorhinus > Corynorhinus townsendii. The sequence goes on from JAPDVU010000010.1 coordinate 12,176,280, forward strand.
TCTAAAACTTTAAGCAATTATAAAATCTGAGTAAAATTTTGAAGAAAATAATATGTAGTTGTATCAACATTTTAAAAGTTACTCTCGAGTAACATTTCCTCATTTTTGGTATTCTGACATAATATAGAAATCCATTTAGTATAAGGAATATAATTATAATATAGATTCTTTTACTTTAGGGTCTTTTTATAGGGTCTCTTAAAAACTTTGCTTAAACTATTATTCATGAATTCCTGACGTGGGAAACTCTCTTTCCAGTTGCAATTATTTTAATAGCTTTCACTTTAAACTCAGTCTTCACCATCTGCTGTTCCTTTTATTGTACATGCTAAAAGTAATTAATTTAAATGCATCATAAAAGAGCTATTTTATGTTTTTTAAATTCCTGTCTGTAGCTTAATTCTCAGTTTAAATATACATTGGCGATCTCCAATAACATCTGGAGGAAAACAGCTGTCTTTTTGACATCTAATTTGGAATATTTCCCAGGGAGGGCAAGAAGTCATCCTAAATGGATGTTTTATACTATCTAAAGTCTACTCTATCTTCTATTACTATTCAACTAAAAAGAAGAGACAATATTTAATATAGTAATGGCATTTAAAAATGTATTTTTTATTAATTTCAGAGTGGAAGGGAGAGGGAGAGAGAGCTAGAAACATCAATGATGAGAGAAAATCATTGATCAGCTGCCTCTTGCACACCCCCTACTGGGGGTTGAGCTCACAACCTGGCATGTGCCCTGATGGGGAATCTAACTGTGACCTCCTGGTTCATAGGTCAATGTTCAACCACTGAACAACACTGGCCTGGCAGTATTGCCATCCTATATAATAAAAGGGTAATATGCAAATAGACAGGAAGGTAGAACAACCGAACAACCAATCAAAGCTTAATATACTAATGATATGCTAAGACTGCTCAACTGCTCGCTATGACATGCACTGACCACCAGGGGGCAGATGCTCCAACTGGTAGGTTAGCTTGCTGCTGGGGTCTGGCCAATCTGGACTAAGCCAGATGGGCTGGACACGCCCTGGAGCCCTCCTGTGGTCCCTCCCCTGCCCGATAGTGCACCGGTGGGGTACCTCAGCCTGGCCTGAGCTAGAACTCACTCTAAAATCAATAAAAACTTGTTAAAAAAAGGAGCTGGAACTCTGACATTTTAGTTCTACAGCAACAGCTCAGTGTCCTGTTTTGGACTTAGAATTGTGATGTGAGAATAGAATTCAGCCTTGAGTTGAACTGGGAGGGAGATTTAGGTTAATTCAATTTTATTATTTATTTATTTATTTACTTATTTATGGAAAGTATAAAATTAATTAAAAAAAAATCGTCACCTGAGGATATTTTTCCATAGATTTTTTTAAAAGATAGAGTGGAAGAGATAGGGAAAGACAGAAACATTGATGTGAGAGAAACACATCAATTGGTTGCCTCCTACAGGAGCCCTGACCAGGGCCATGACTAGGGCCAGGGCTGGGAAGGAGCCTGCAAGCCAGGTATGTGCTCTTGACCGGAATCGAATGCAGGACCCTTGGGGCCGCAGGCTGATGCTCTATCCACTGAGCCAAGCCGGCTAGGGCTATAAAATTAATTTTTAATATTTAACCTAGTATCAAAGTTGTATCATTTTACTATGTAAGCAGTATAAAAATTATTGGTTACGTTTTAAAATGTCACTTATGCCCAATTCATGTGCCCTAATATAGCAGTAACATCTAACACAATGCAGCCACCAAAGCAAAATGGAGTTCTAGCAAAAGAAGAGTGAGTTGTGTTTCATATAAAGACACTTACATTGTCTAACCACTAAGCTATACACCTGAAACCAATATAAACAAAATTGAAGAAAAAAATGCATTTACACTACTTCAATTTTTTAAAATTTAATTTAAATTAATTAAAATAGAATTAAAAAGCCATTTCCTGAGTCAGGCTAGCTACATTTCAAGTGTTCAAAGTCATGTACAACTAGTGGCTACCAGGTTAATTCAATGTTAAAAGTAGCTGTTGCCATAACCTGTTTGGCTCAGTGGATAGAGCGTCAGCCTGCTGACTGAAGGGTCCCAGGTTCGATTCCGGTCAAGGGCATGTACCTTGGTTGCAGACACATCCCCAGTAAGGGGTGTGCAGGAGGCAGCTGATCGATGTTTCTCTCTCATCGATGTTTCTAACTCTCTATCCCTCTCCCTTCCTCTCTGTAAAAAGTCAATAAAATATATTAAAAAAAAGTAGCTGTTAACAAGACAGAAAATTATGTACCTAGACAATCTTTGTATACCAATTTTTACTATTGAAGTGACTATTCCTGAGATAGTTGAAAAATTCTGGTATTTCAATGCCACATTTGGATTTTAGTATTTTACTAGTTTGGCAATTTCCATTTCTATCTTTTTTAGTTTCAATGAAATCTGGGAAAGGAAAAATTAACCTATTGGTTTATTAATTCTAGGTATGACTTGTTAAATTCATAAAATGATATGCATAGGTAACATTACATAGTAACTTTATTTCTCAGTTTTTGCTTTAAGAGCTGGGAAGTTTTTGGTTCTGCCTGACAATAGTTTTTTGGCAAACTGTGTCTCCCTCTAGTGATACAAATCACCCTTCTTTTTATTTTTGATTGTCTAAAGTTTTACATATGTCTCCTTTTTCCCCAGTTGACCTCCCCCCACCAGCCATTCCCAACCGGGCAAGCCCCCAGCCCCAGTGTCTGTGTCCATTGGTTATGCTAATATGCATGCGTACAAGTCCTTTGGTTGCTCTCTAACCGCCCTCCCCGCCCCATTTGTCTCTGGATCTATTCTTGTTCATCAAATTATGTTGATCATTATATCCCACAATGAGTGAGATCATGTGATATTTATCTTTCTCCAACTGACTTATTTCACTTAGCATAATGCTCTCCAGTTCCATCCCTGCTGTTGCAAATGGTAAGAGTTCCTTTTTTTTTTTTTTTTTTTTATAGCGGCATAGTATTCCATTGTGTAGATGTACCACAGTTTTCTAATCCACTCACCTGCTGAGGGGCACTTAAGCTGTTTCCAAATCTTAGCTACTGTAAATTGTGCTGCTATGAACATAGGGGTGCATATATCCCTTCTGATTGGTGTTTCTGGTTTCCTGGGATATATTCCTAGAAGTGGGATCACTGGGTCAAATGGCAGTTCCATTTTTAACTTTTTGAGGAAACTCCACACTGTTCTCCACAGTGGCTGCACCAGTCTGCATTCCCACCAGCAGTGCAGGAGGGTTCCTTTTTCTCTGCATCCTCGCCAGCACTTACTGTTTGTTGATTTGTTGCTGATAGCCATTCTGACAGGTGTGAGATGGTACCTCATTGTCGTTTTGATTTGCATTTCTCGGATAATTAGTGACTTTGAGCAGGTTTTCATGTGTCTCTCGGTCTTCTGTATGTCTTCTTTTGAAAAGTGTCTATTTAGATCCTTTGCCCATTTTTTTATAGGATTGTTTATCTTCCTTTTGTTAAGTTGTATGAGTTCCCTGTAAATGTTGGAGATTAAACCCTTATCGGAAATATCATTGGCAAATATGTTCTCCCATGCAGTGAGCTTTCTTGTTGTTTTGTTGGTTTCTTTTGCTGTGCAGAAGCTTTTTATTTTGATGGTCCCATTTGTTTATTTTCACCTTAGTCTCCATTGCCCTAGGAGCTGTGTCTGTAAAGATATTGCTATGACATATGTTTGCTATTTTGCTGCCTATGGAGTCTTGTAGGATTTTTATGGTTTCCCATCTTACATTCAAGTCTTTTAGCCATTTTGGGTTTGTTTTTGTGTATGGTGTAACTTGGTGATCTAAGTTTCATTTTTTTTGCATGTATCTGTCCAGTTTTCCCAACACCGTTTATTAAAGGTACTGTCTTGTCTCCATTGTATGCTCTTGCCTCCTTTGTCAAATATTAATTGAGCATACTGGCTTGTGTCGATCTCTGGGTTCTCTGTTCTATTCCATTGGTCTATATGTCTGTTCTTGTGCCAGTACCAGGCAGTTTTGAGAACTGTGGCTTGGTAATATAGCTTGAGATCTGGTAATGTGATCACTCAAACTTTGTTCTTCTTTCTCAGGATAGCTATGGCTATTTGGGGTCTTTATTTTAATTCCAGATGAATTTTTGGAGAGTTTGTTCTAGATCTTTGAAATATGCCATTGGTATTTTAATGGGGATTGCATTGAATCTATAGGTTGCTTTGGGTAGTATGGACATTTTAATGATGTTGATTCTAGCAATCCATGAGCGTAGTATGGTCTTCCATTTGTTTATGTCTTCCTCTATCTCTTTTTTCAGTGTCCTGTGGTTTTCCGTGTATAGGTCTTTTACCTCCTTAGTTTATTCTTAGGTATCTTAATTTTTTTTGGTGCAATGGTAAATGGGATTTTTTTTCATTTATCTTTCTGTGAGTTCATTATTGGTGTATAAAAAGGCCATAGATTTCTGGGTGTTAATTTTGTATCCTGCTATATTGCCAAATTCATTGATTAGGTTTAGTAGTTTTTTTTGATGGAATCTTGAGGTTTTCTATGTATAGTATCATGACATCTGCGAATAAGGACAGTTTTACTTCTTCTTTTCCAATTTGGATGCCTTTTATTTCCTCTTCTTGTCTGATTGCTATGGCTAGCACTTCCAATACTATATCGAACAGGAGTGGTGAAAGTGAGCATCCCTGTCTTGTTCCTGTTCTTAGGGGAAAGGAGTTCAGTTTTTGCCCATTGAGTATGTTGTTGGTGGTAGGTTTGTCATATAAGGCTTTTATTATGTTGAGGTATGATCCCTCTATTCCCACTTTGCTGAGAGTTTTTATCAAGAAAGGGTGTTGGATTTTGTTAAATGCTTTTTGATTGATATGATTATGTGATTTTTGTCTCTCATTTTGTTTATGTGATGTATCAAATTTATTGATTTGCAGATATTGTATCATCCTGCATCCCTGGAATAAATCCCACTTGGTCATGGTGTATGATCTTTCTAATGTAATGCTGAATCCAATTTGCTAGAATTTTGTTGAGGATTTTAGCATTTATGTTGATCAAAGATATTGTCCTGTACTGTTTTTTTGTGGTGTCTTTATCTGGTTTTGGGATTAGGGTAATGCTGGCTTCATAGAAAAGTTTGGAAGTGTGCCTTCCTCTTGAATTTTTTGGAATAGTCTGAGGAGGATAGGTTTTAGTTCTTCTTTGAATGCTTGGTAGAACTCCCCTGTAAAGCCATCCAGATCAGGGCTTTTGTTTGCTGGAAGATTTTTGATTGCTGCTTCAATTTCTTCAGTAGTTATCAGCCTACTCAGGTTTTTTGATTCTTCTTGATTGAGTTTTGGGAGCTTATATTTTTCTAAGAATATGTTCATTTCATCTTGGTTGTCCATTTTGTTGGAATAGAGTTGTTCATAGTATTTTTTCATAATTGTTTGTATTTTATAATTGTTTGTGGGATTGGTTGTTACTTTACCTCTTTCACTTCTGATTTTGTTTATTTGGGTCCTCTCTTTTTGCTTCTTGGTGAGCCTGGCTAGAGATTCATCAATCTTGTTTATCCTTTCAAAGAACTAGCTCTTGGTTTTGTTGATCTTTTGTATTTGTTTTTTTTTTTTTTGGCCTCTATGTCGTTTATCTCCACTCTGATCCTTATTATTTTGTTCCCTCTGCTTATGCTGGGCTTTTCTTGTTGCTCTCTTTCTAACTCTTTGAGTTGTAGGTTAGATAATTTATTACCATTTTTTTCTTGTTTTCTGACATAGGCTATGAACTCTCAAGACTGTTTTCACTGTGTCTCATAGATTTTGCATTGTTGTGTTTTCATTGTCGTTTGTTGCCATGATGCTTTTTTATTTCTTCTTTGATCTCTTTGGTAATCTAGTCATTGTTTAATAGCATGCTATTTAGCCGCCAGGTGTTTGATTTTTTTTTATTGTTTTTATTGTCGTTGATTTCTAGTTTTATGCCATTGTGATCTGAGAAGATGTTTTCTATCTTCTATATGATTTCTATCTTCTTGAATTTGAAGAGACTTTGCCTGTGACCCAATATATGGTCTATCTTTGAAAATGACCCATGAGCACTTGAAAAGAATACATATTCTGTGGCTTTGGGGTGAAATGTTCTGAAGATGTCAATTAATTCCATCTGATCTAGTGAGTCATTTAGGATTGATGTTTCTTTGCTGATTTTTTGTTTAGAGGATTCGTCCAATGGTGTTAGTGGTGTATTAAAGTCCCCTACTGTGACTGTATTGCTGCCAATCTCTCTCTTGATAGCCTCCAGAAGTTTTTTTATGTATTTGGGTGCATCTGTATTGGGTACATATGTTTATCAGAGTTATATCTTCTTGTTGAATTGCTTCCTTTAGTATTATGCAGTGGCCTGGCTTATTTCTTGTTATGGCCTTCACTTTGAGGTCTAATTTGTCAGATATAAGTATTGCTACCCCAGCTTTTTTTTCATTTCCATTCACCTGGAAAATCCTTTTTCCATCCCTTCACCATCAGTCTATGTGAGTCCTTTGTTCTGAGGTGGGTTTCCTGTAGATAGCAGATATATGGGTCATGTTTTCTTATCCACTCAGCTACCCTATGTTTTTTAATTGGGGCATTTAATGCATTTACATATAAAGTTATTATTGATAGGTACTTGTTTCTTGCCAGTTTTCTTCTTTATGCCTGTGTTCCTTCTTCCCTTCCTATTTCTTCTTTTTACAGCAGACCATTTAGCATTTCTTGCATTGCTGGTTTGGTGTTAATAAATTCCCTTAGTCCTTTTTTTGTCTGTGAAGCTCCTGATTTCACCCTCAATTTTGATTGATATCCTTGCTGGGTACAGTATTCTTGGATTCAGACCCTGCCTTTGCATGACTTTGTTTATTTCATTCCATTCTCTCCTGGCCTGATGAGTTTCTGTTGAGAAATAAGTCACTAGTCTGATGGGGGATCCTTTGTAAGGTACTTTCTGTCTCCCTCTGGCTGCTTTTAATACTCTTACTTTGTCGTTGGTGTTTGCCAGTTTAATTATAATGTGTCTTGGTATTGGTCTTTTGGGGTTAATTTTGCTTGGGACTCTGTGAGCTTCTTGGATTTGTGTGGATTTTTTCTTCTCTATATCAGGGAAGTTTTCTGTCATTATTTCTTCAAACAGGTTTTCTATTCCTTGCTCAGTTTCCTCTCCTTCTGGAACCCATATTATGCGGATGTTGTTTTGTTTTGTGTTGTCCCAAAGTTCCCTTAGGCTCTCCTCCTGCTTTTTAATTTTTTTCTAGAAGCTGCTCTACTTGGGTGTTTTTTCCTACCTTGTCTTCTAGCTCATTGATGCAGTCCTCCACTTCTTCTAACTACTGTTGATGCTTTCTATTGAGTTCTTTATTGCAGAAATGTTATTTTTCATTTCTTCTTGGTTCTTCTTCATTTCCTCTTGGTTCTTACACATATTGTTTAATTTGTCTTCCATCTTTTTCAGTGACCTTTTGACCATTGCTCTGAATTCTTTCTCTGACAGGTTGTTTGCCTCCATTTCATTTACTTCCTTTGCTAGTGATTCAGCCTTTTCTTTTGTATTCAGGCTGTTTCTTTGTCTCCCTAGGATCACTCCTATTTGGGTGTCTGCTTATGTAGCTCTCTCTCTCCTGCATTGACTTTCTCTAGGTTTGTGGTCGGCAAACTGCAGCTCATGAGCCACATGCAGCTCTTTGGCCCCTTGAGTGTGGCTCTTCCACAAAATGCCATGGCCTGGGTGAGTCTATTTTGAAGAAGTGGCGTTAGAAGAAGTTTAAGTTTAAAAAATTTGGCTCTCAAAAGAAATTTCAATTGTTGTACTGTTGATATTTGGCTCCGTTGACTAGTGAGTTTGTCAACTACTGCTCTAGGCGATATCTGACCTTTCCGTCTATGGATTGCCTCACCAGCTGTGTTTAATTTGCCAATTCAGAGTGGATGTTATTCGACTCAGCTGTTCCTTCTATCTGCTCTGTGAGAAGGTGCAGGACTTGTCTGCATATTCGTGCTGCTTTGTCTCCCCCTTGACAGACTTTTTAGGCACCCATGGTCGAGGAGGCTGTAGTTCTAGTATTCCTGGGTTTGCAGCTGAGGTAGCTGGTCTCTGGGCATTGTGGTTGTAGGGTCAGTTTCTGAGGTCTCCCCGGTTGCAGGTAAGGCTGGGCTTCAGATCACAGCCACTCTCCCCTTCAAGGTGGCATGGTCTCTGCGGCAGAGCCGGCCGCTCTGGGAGAGATTTTAGCAGCAGCCGCAGAGGCTGTCTGGCCAGGGGAGCCCGGTCTGCCAGTCCCCAACAGTCCCTTGGAATATAGATGTCCCTCACCCACAAATACAGACACTCCCCACACGTCCACATACTCCCCTTTCGTTCTCTCACTCACACACTGTGTTGCAGCCTGCTGTCCTATGGGCAGCCATCTTGGATGTCCACCCTTCCTTTTAAAATACAGGGAAAGTTGCAGCCTCTGAAAGAAATACGTTTTAAAATCTAGAAAAAAGCTTATTATTAAAGAATAAAGTTAACATACTTAGATCTGGAGTTTTTTTGGGTATTGTAGCAAGAAATGTTAAAAGTTTTGTTTTTTTATTATGGTTTTCAGGTAAGTAATCATTCTAGATGATAATTGTCACTTTAGAAAAGCTTTTATGAAGCATAACTCTCCTAATATATGTTGTTTTATTAAATAAAAGGACTTAGTCACTTTAGATATTAATTGCTACTGTAGGAAGAGGGGAGCCCTTCAGCTGTTGGACTCCAAAGGCTAGAAACAAACACAAAATGTACTCATGGCTCATTATGGTCTGTGATAATTACCACAGTACATCTCTTTCTCTTCCTCCCTCCCTCCCTCCCTCCCTCTGGCCCTCCCTCCCTCCCTCCCTCCCTCAAACCTCTCCAGAGTACCTACTCATTACAAGCTAAGTGTTGAAGATATTTAGATGAATAAGCCACAATTACTGCTTTCAATTTATTCTCACACCAACTTTATTATCCCCACACATTTCAAAAAATGTCACACACTGCCCGGTCAGCATTGCTCTGTGGTTGAGCATTGACATGTGAACCAGGAGGTCACGGTTCAAGGTCAGGGCATGTGCCTGGGTTGTGGGCTTGATCCCCAGTGTGGGGCATGCAGGAGGCAGTCGATCAATGATTCTCTCTCATCATTGATGTTTCTGTCTCTCTCTCCCTCTCTGAAATCAATAAAAAATATATTAAAAAATGTCACACACTATTCTGGCATTCAAATGTTTTTGTCAACACTATTTATTTTGGCGATGGGGACATGGTCCTTCATTCAGGATAGACCAGGTAAGAAGTGCAGGAGCATCTGCTCAGAGGAAAGCTTCCACAGGCTGGAAGGCTTCCCCAAATAAGTCGAGAGCAGGTGTACTGGTTCAGGTTGCTTCTAAGTAAAAAAAATAAATAAATAAATAAATTGCAGATTAGTCAGGTGTGCTGCCTTAAAAATGAAAGAAGACAGTTTCTAAAGTGACACTAAGTCTCCATGTCTGTGACCACTGGCCTTTGGGGCTGGGTTAGGGCTGTGGGGTCATAGTAGAGAGTAAACATCTCACAATCCAATTTCAGAACCTCCCTCTACCTGCTGGGAGGAACCCACAAAGCTGGGCTTTTTTTTTTTTTTAGTATTTTTATTGATTTCAGAGAGGAAGGGAGAGGCACAGAGAGATAGAAACATCAGTGATGAGAGAGAATCATTGATTGGCTGCCTCTTGCATGCCCCACACTGGGGATTGAGTTCACAACCCAGGCATGTGCCCTGACCAGGAATCGAACCGTGACCTCTTGGTTCATAGGTCAATGCTCAACCACTGAGCCACTGAGGCCAGGAAGGCGGGCAAGCCAGGCTCTTTTGATGACCCTGAGGATAGTGAGGAAGACTGGCTGCTGGCCCACTGCTCTCCTCCCTCTCCATACGTACAGCTCAGTTCTACTCAGCTCATTCTCAAAAAGCCCAGGAGCTCCTGGCAGCACCTTCAGAGGATTCCCTGGCAGTGGATCCCACATAAAGACAAGGAACACCCTTTATATTAAAATCCTGTGCAGGATTAGGAATTGGGCAGGTGTCTAAGCTCACATAGGAGACACTACCGAGAGCTCCTAGCCCTCTGGCAGCCCTGGACTCTCATCTGCTCCCACCCTGCATCCTTGACTTGCTGGAGTGCGGGGACTCTCAGAGAGAATTAGAAGTCCAAGGAAGTGTCCTTTGTGTTATTGTGTGTGTGTGTGTGTGTGTGTGTGTGTGTGTGTGTGTGCGCGCACCCGCATATATAGGTATAGATAGATGAAAGAGAATGAGAGATTAATTAATTGGTTGATTGATTTTAAGAAACTGCTTCATGGAAAATCTGGAGTTTGCTGGGTAAGCTGGCAGGCGGAGAGACAGGTAGGAGCCATGCCATGGCTGAATCTGAGGACGCTGGAGCAGAATTTCCTCTGTACGTGTCCGTCCAAGTTTTCTCTTCCTGTAAGGACACCGGTCATATTGGATGAGGCCCACCCTAATAACCTCATTTTAACCTGATTATCTCTTTAAAAGACCCTATCTCCAAAAATAGTCACTGATTAGGTTTTAAAATATTATTCAAATGAGAACTATCTGTACCTTATTCCATTTTAAAGGTTCTATTTTCTATAAATGTGAATACTTCTCTTATTTTCTGTTCAGGAATGGCTTTGAAGCAAGCAATCAAAGCCAGCCGGACCCTTGGGATGACCTGAGGACAGAGTCTTAACAGCTACTCTAGCGCCTCTTTCTTATCATGACAACTTGGCTCGTGTACATTTTGAGGGTCATGGTGTAGCATTTGAGAAAAGGGCCTGCCACTATAAAAAATTTAAAAGCAACCATGGCAGGAGAAACAAGAAAAAATAAACAAATGGGACTATTAAATGAAAAAGTTTTTGCACAGCCAAAGACAAAAAGAAAAGACAACTCACTGAATGGAGAACATATTCTCCAATGATACCTCGGATAAGGGGTTAATAGCCAACATTGATAAAGAACTCATACAACTCAACATCAAAAACACAAACAATCCAATTAAAAAATGGTCAAAAGATCTGAATAGACACTTCTCCAAAGAGAACATACAAATGGCCAATAGACGGATGAAAAAATGCTCCGTGTCCCTCATCATCAGAGACATGCAAATTAAAACCACAATGAAATACACCTCACACCTGTCAGAATGGCTACCATCAATAAATCAATGAATAACAAGTTGGTGAGGATGCACTGTTGACGTGAATGCAGACTGGTGCAGCCACTGTGGAAAGCACTGTGGAGTCACCTCAAAAAATTAAGAATGGGATTGCTTCATGACCCAGTGAATCCACTCCTGGGAATACATCTGAAGAAACCTGAAAACTAATTTGAAAGGATATATGCACCCCTATGTTCATTGCAGCGTTATTTACAATAGCCAAGATTTGGAAGCAGCCAAGTGCCCATCAGCAGATGAGTGAATAGAAAAGATGTGGTATATTTACACAATGGAATACTACTCAGCCATGGAAAAAGAAGGAAATGTTACCTTTTTCAACAGCATGGAGGGACCTGAAGGTATTAGGCTAAGTGAAATGAGCCCGTCAGAGAAAGACAAATATGATTTCACTTATACGTGGAATCTAATGAACAAAATAAACTAACAAACAAAATAGAAACAGACTCATAGATACAGAGCACAGACTGACAGCTGTCAGAGGGGAAGGGTGTTGGGGGGCTGGGTGCAAAAGGTGAAGGGAGTAAGCAAAGAAAAAACACAAAACAAAGCGCCTCTCAGAGACCAACAGCAATATAGTGATGACGGGGGGGGGGGGGGGGGGGCGGGGGAGGAAGGGGGGCCGAGGAGGTAGGAGAGGGTAAAAGGGGGTAAATGATGACGGATGGAGGCTTGACTTAGGGTGGTGAGCCACAATACAATATACAGATGATGTGTTACAGAGCTGTGCACCTGAAACCTGTATAATTCATTAACCAAAGTCACCCCATTAAGTTTAATACAAATAAAAAAATTAAAAACAAAACGGCCATGCTAGCGCACCTGGACGCCCAGGGTCTTCTCAGCAGCTGTCGGTGCAGTCGTTTTAGTTTTCGCGGTTCCGGTCCTGAGCCGTGGGCTGCTTCCCGCTTCCCGCCGGGCTGTGCAGATGTGCAGAGAGGGCAGCGCTAAGCCGGCAGCAGGCCTGGCTGGATGCAAAGGGAAGACCCGGGGCTAACGCCCAGGAGCATGTTGGGGAGCGGGGTACCAGCCCGCTCTTCACTTTGGGTAACCCCTTTCGTCCTCCCACCGCCCCAGATGGGGGTTTTTCTCTGTCCATCCCACACCTAGTGCGGTGGGCCTGAGTCCGGGAGAGCCAACAACGCTGCGTGTGACAAGGGAGCCTGTAAGCCGTGCCCTGTGAGGTAGCTAACCTCGAAGGCGACACGTGCGCCAGGACGGTCGCCCTTGCAAGTTTTGAAAGCATCCAGCCTGAAGCCGGACGGAGCATGCGCTCACCGCGCCCTGTCCAGGTACTCAGAGGCGCACACACACACACACACACACACACACACACACACACACACACACACAAGAACCGTGCTTCTGTTTTCTGGGCGCATTGGAGCAAGTCTCCTTCCCTAAGCAAAGTCCGGTTTTATGCGAAGGTGGGACGTAAAGGGGCTTCTTTCATGAACGGCGTCAAAGGGCACGTGCAAAACAGTGACACGGTAACAGGTCTTTCGGCACATTGTAGAGCAGCTCCAACGGCTTTCATTCTTTAAACTGGTTGTTCTGGAAATGTTGGTTGTGTGCATAGATCACCCCTAGGCTGCACGGTGAGCGGTGGCCGTGGGGTTAATTGTGCATGGACGGGTTGGGGTAGGTGGTCTCCGTCCCCTAGCTCCGCGCTGGCAGCTGCTGGGGGCTCTGGGCTGGGGGTGGGGGGGTGGCGGGGGCGGAGAGGAGCGCGGGGTGCCGCGCCATCTGGGTCCGCAACGACGCGCCTGGAGAGGCGCGCAGCCTGTGCGCTCTGCTCCAACACCGTCTTCTTTCCCTTTGCAGCTTCCCACTTTCCATCTGTGCCCACCCACTGGTTTCTCAAAGAATAATAAAAATATTTGGCACATGGTTCGAGGAAAAAGACCCAGGAATCTGTGGGCTCCACGTTCTAGGTTCAGACAGCGTTGGAGACACGCGGCCGCCGTGGCCTCGCTGGCTCCTCGCACCTACCCCGTCCCCAGGCGGCCATCCAGCTTGACCCACCGGGGATGTGCACTTTGCCGGCCGTGAGCATCGCAGTGCGAGCTGTGCGTTACAGGTTGCCAGGAAAACGTTTTCTTTCCTCCTCTCATCGTTGCCAGGGCAGCCTGCGGGCTCCAAGAAGCATCTCCAGGAAGCGGATCACTCCCGCTCCGCAATCCCAGCAGGAGGAGCCAGGACCTGCTTTGTTGGGTGGGGCCTTCCGAACAATGACGTCAAGTATTGCCGAGAATGATGAGGTATCACTTTGTCCTGTTACTCCTCCAGCAGGGTAAGCGGCAGGCCAGACGCTGCTGCTCCAACATCCGATTTAAATAAGCCGAGTGTTCCAGAAAAAACACAACCAAACAAAAATAAGATAAACCAGCCCCAAACCTTAAGCAGCTGACATATCTGAATAGGACACCACTAGATGGCTGTTTTAAGGATCGTTAAAAAAAGCAAGTACTTAGTAAAGTGGCAGTGGTATCCACTAGTAAACACTCGGAGGCGGCCAGGAACTCAGATTCTCAAAGCACATTTTGTGGGACGATGTCTGTGCTCTGCCATCTTGCTGGAATGCTCCTGTGTTGCTCATAGTAATCGCTTTTCATTGATTGACGAGCGAGACGTGGTCGCCTTTACATGGATCACTGCTAATTCACCATCCCAGTGGGGACTTGCAGATCTGGTGCTGTGGAAGTGGAGGGAGAGTTGAGGGACAAACACCTGGAATTTGCATTTGGACTGATGACAGGCCTCTTTCTCAGGGAGGAGAGAGATGGGGATGCACGCAGAACAGGCCTGCTCAGGGGTTGTCGTCAGGAAGAAGGCCCCCCGGGGTACTTCTCCCAAGGGCTGTGTCCCTGAGTGGAGCCCCCGTGGGCATTCCTCAGCTTTCTTTGTCAAGGTTTCTAGTTCTGGGCCTGAAAACGTAGTTCCTGTGTGAAAAGACTCTTCATTACAGACATGGCAAAGGACACCGTGTGAAGCGGGTTCCTTCATGAAAGGCTTCCAGTAACAAAGGGGATGAATAATTAAAGTTTTATTGGTCTCACCCTAGCTAGTTTGGCTCAGTGGATAGAGCGTCGGCCTGCAGACTGAAGGGTCCTGGGTTTGATTCTGGACAAGGGCATGTACATCGGTGGCAAGCCAGCCCTGGTTGGGGCCTGTGGGGGCAATCAATCGATGTGTCTCTCTGTCTCTCCCCGTCCCGTCGACTCTCTCTAACAATCAAAGGAAAAATATCCTCCGGTGAGGATGATCAACAACAACAAAAAAGTTTTACTGGTCTCAAAAATGTGTTTTAATGCCTGTGTCTTTGACACCACTCACTCCCCCTTCACACCCCCATTCTTGTCTTGAGGGAAAGGCCTTAGCTATGCCTGTGTTCTGTCAAGCAACAACTGTTTTTGTTCTGGATCCGTAGTGTAAAACGTCAGAACCCCGTCTTCCCAAATGTGCCCCCATATTCTTCGTCTTCACTCAGCAAGTGAGAAAAACAAAACAAAACAAAAAAACCAGTTCAGAATCATATGCAGGGAAACTCTCTCTGCCTGAGAGTTTGGAGCGATAGAAGTTGGATTTTGCGAGTTTGTTGTGGGTAAGCAGCAAGCATATTTCCCCGGGCTGGCTCAGCAACAGCATTTCTGTCCCGTCAGCTAGGGAGGGATGAATGGCATATTGTGGTTTCCGAAACAGAGACTGCAGATGCTACACCCAAATTTGCTCAATTTGGGAAGCTCACAAGTAGGCTTGCCTTTGATTTTTTTTTTCCTCCTGAGTTTTTCTTTTGGCCAGAGAGAAACGGCTTCTGTGCCATTCAAAAGACTTGAATTTATCCGCAACCCCAAAGAGAGCAGAAGCTAGTGAAGGCCCTTCTCAGCAGTTCATTGACATGTGGGGTGGGGGAAAGGAGCAGGAAGGTCAAAAAGAGTTCTGGTGTCCTTTTCCCCCCGGCAAAAGAATTGATATTTGTCCACACACACACAAAAAAAAGCCCACAAGAGAAACTGCTGGTGGATTTTCTGATGTGCCTTGAGCTTCTCAGATTAGCTTCTTAAAGTGTTCTTCGATCACTCTTCTTTTGATTACTGGCATAAAATGCAGGGTGTGCCTTCAGTACGTGGTCTAATGTTATAGATACACAAGGCTCTCTGAAAGAGACTCGGCAGAGGGAGGTAGCACTTGGGGAAACACGGAAAGGTAACAAGGTAATAGTAAGAATGCCTTAGAGGTGATGAAAGTTTCTAGAACATATATTCATCTAGATTTCTCCAGAAAGACCATGATCAGTTCAGCACTTACAATGTCTAGTCCCATGGTCTAGTCAAAATTTGACCTTGACTTGTGATGTCTCATCAGGTCTCCCCTGTGGGCCTGACTGTCTACCTGTAGCCAGGCTGACAAGTCCTTTTGCTGTCTAACTTCTGCACTTCGCCAACCCCTGCCATGGTTGTAGGCTGTGTGTGCGTGTGTGTGTGTGTGTGTGTGTGTGTGTGTGTGAGAGAGAGAGTTCTGCGCTAGAATCCCTCACACTTCTGTTCCAGGCCCTGTCACAGAATCTGCATGCTTATTTCACTCAGCCCTCCAACTAAGGAGGCAGGTACAGTCCGACCAGAAAAGGACCAGAAAAGAAAAGGCAACTGAACTCAAGTGGTTTGAATAACCTGCCCAGAGGCAGGGACTCAGTCATGAAGTCTGGCCTCACACCCAGCCTGCTGGCTGGATGTGAATTTGTAGGCTCTATGTTGGGAGGAACGAGACTGGGGGGAGGAGGGCAGCCTCCTGATAGAAATTTAGGGCAACCAAGCATGGAAACTTGGGGTGAGAAATGAGGCGACCCCCGCCCTCACCACTGTGGCACCCCCCCTCCCCCGCAGGGCTGTGCGTCCCTGCGCACTGTTTACAAGAGCCCCTTGTGGGCGCAGCGGGGGCAGTGCCACCCGGCGCCGGCCCCGTGGCAGCACCAGACCCTGGAGATGTGACCATGGCTCGGAACATGAGCCCGCTTGTTCGCTCACTCTCAGTGAAAAGAGTTTTGAAATGAGTTCTGAATAGACAGCATTTTCTTTGTGCGGTTGGTAAATAACAGAGCAAAGTTAGCGAGTTGCTGCGCTTCTGCACTCTGATTCCATGGACCCTTTCCGTAGGGAGAAGGGCAGGATGTTTTTAACTGGATGTGACCTCCCTGGACTACCAGAGGTAAGGAGAACACAGGTGTTGCCGTAACTGAGTATTTCACGCGGGGAACGTGGCTTTTGCTACATCTACACAAGAGAGACTTTTTACATAATACACACAAACCGATGCCTCGGACTAGGTGCTGTTCACATCGGTCTGGCATTTGTTTAGATCTGATTAAAACTCAGTGATTTTGTGGTGATTTTCATGTGCACATTTGTTTTTCTCTCCTTTAGAAAGTAATAACCTTTCCGACCGGGGCGGTGTGGAGAAATCCTAAGAGAAATAGCATAAGAGCATTTTGGAATATATCTCGGAAAAGATAACTTCCTACACATCCGTAGAGATTCACCAGGTAAAGGTAAGAACAAAAATACTGGAAAAGCAGATTCCGGTTGTTTTATCACCTCACACTGGATTGACTGTTGGGAGACAAACATCTCCCACCGGTGTAGGGTGAGCGAACGGGGAGTTAGGAGGGCCCGCCTTCTGCCGCTCCCTCCTTTAGGAATGGGCATGAGCATGGTCCATGGGCTGTGTCCTCCGTGACGACTGGGGGTCCCCAGATTGTTTTTCACGCCGGCTGGAGAGCCGCAGAGAACATGCGCCTGGGTGAGGGCCCTGACAGCTGATGACATTCAGCCGGCAGGCACTCTGCTAAGAAGTCGATGTGCTGAAGACTGCAAACGTTTCTTGTGCAGTAAGGAATCGCTTGGAGGTTTATATGTGCATTGACTCATTTCCTACTTGGGATTCTTTGAAAAGCCACTTTTACGGCGCTCAGATGAGAGGTACATCTGCTGCTTACATATAATAAGCATCCAACATGAAGACATGTTGAATGCTGGAGCCATTTGTTTGTCGCTATAGGAGACCCGTCACATATGCATGGCGTGTGTCTCTTTACTGGAATAAAGGCCCGGAGGAGTCCAACTTTATGGTTCTTCCCTTGAGCAGTAAGATTAAAAAAAAAAATCTCGGAATAATTTAGGTCACCGTGATGAATGTCATTTAGAACTCTTGAATGGGTACTTCGAATGAAGTTCAGAGGGACAAAGATTGCATTGCTTACTATGGAGTATTTGGGGTTCTGGAGGAGTTTCTTAAGCAAGGCATAGCTAACACTTTTATATGTTGGTAGGTAATGTGCACACAACATTAACACTGTAACAAGGTTGTCTTCCCAGCAGGCCTGGGAATCTAGCTGTTGGTTCTCAGGACAGTCAGTTGTATGTCTCATAATTGTGGGTAAAGAATTATATATAACTCGAGTACAAGTTACATTGGAGCAGGTATTCCAATGGAGAAGAGCTTCTGATTTTTCAAACAATTGGTGAGATACATTCATTGCATATAAATAAGAGCCGGGATCTTTCTATTTCAGATGGATTGCTGTCATATTAACTGAAATGAACCCTTTAGATCAACTTAGATGGAGTAATGCTAAAGAAGTGGTTCTCCTAGGTTCACACAGTTGAGATAAAAATTGTGACCTTCCCAATAAAATCATCCTAGATTAAATAAGTTCAAAATTACATACTGTTTTCTCTTCCAACTTTAAAACCAGACCTTTTAGATTAAATAGTGTATTTAGTTTGTGATTAAGTTATTATGCTCTGGAAAAAGATATGTCTTCAACATGAAATAAAAATTAAATCCAAAGATCCTTACATTTTACAACAAGTTTTACTTTAAACATTTAAATGAAAATAAAGCTAGGTATGTACATCACCCCATAAGAAATAGAGTCACTTAAGCAATGGATTTATGAATTTGGTGGCAATGTGGGCGAGAGGGAGCTATAGGACCGGTTTCCTGAAACCACTTACAAGCAGTTACCAGCAGAGGGCATTGCAAAGCAATGAACTCAGAGGAATGTCCAAACAGGCATCTACAAATTTAAGTGAAAATACCTGCATGAAAGTAATACTTTTTGGACAGCATCCTCCACCGTAATCATAGACCTGTAAAATAATTTTCAAAGAGCCTCAAATACGTTAGTCCCTAAATGAGCCTCTTTCTGTGACAATGCTAAGGTGTGAGGACATAACTTGATTTCCCTATGGTTCTCAAAGGTTTTTACATTATGATTTTTCTTTTGACTTATTTTGTTACAAAAGACTATGTGAACTCAGGTTCCAGTAATGTGCACATATTTTCAATAGAAAGCTTTTCAAGATGAACTCTTTTAAAAAAAATTGAAGAAATCATACAGCAGCTGTGCACCGCTGCAGGTTACCTAGGACCAAACCAGAGAGGGTCGGACCTGCATTGCCACCATGTGCCCACCATCCAGATACCATTGCTGACATGTACACATAAGGAACTGTTAGACATTGAAACGGGGAATCAGAACTGTTGGACATTGAAATTGGGACTCAAACATTTTTTTTGTTTTATCTTGTTTTGTTATTATATGTTTATTTCTAGTCTGCAAAGGCAAAACTTTTTAAAGGAAAGAAATGGTGGGAAAAAGATACAGAGGCAAAGAAGCATTGAACAGACTGTCAAACTACATTGGGAAGACAGGGGAGGTTGGGCGAGGGGGGCTGTAAGAGACCAACCGAAGGACTTGTACGCATGCATATAAGCACAACCAATGGATATAAGACACTGGGGCGGGGTGGAGGGCAGGCAGGTGAAGGCATGTACTGGGGGGTAGGGGAGGTCGGGGGGAGATCAATGGGGGAAAAAAAAGGAGACATATGTACTACTATTTGTAATACTTAAAACAATAAAAAAAATGGTAAAAAAAAATAAAAGAAATCATAAACTCAGATTCATGGAACGATCCCTTACCAAACTCAGCATTTGAAGCAAAATAGAGCTTAGAAAGCTTTCCATTAAACACAAATTTATTGACACAAAACAATAGGACATTGTTCTACTTGTTAAATTTTTTCTCAGAATTGCTACAACAAATATTTTATTTTTCATTAAAAAACCCCATGTAATACTTGATATTTGACATGCATTTAACTGGGAATCTGGAACGAAAAGGGCAAACTAGACTGGAACAGAATCCTAAAGAACTAAGAGGGCCAATTTTCTGAAAACATGTCACATTTTGTTACAGGGTTATTATAAAAACCCCAGTTTAATGGCCAATGCATAAATGTTTAAGGAATCTAAATGTCTTTATTCTGAATTTTCTCCTGTAATCTGAAAGTTAGCATTGAAGGTTATAATTTTTTATAGGCTAATTAGAATTATAATGTACCTTTTCTCTTTTCAAAAGTTAATGAGCACATAACAAGTTGGACGTACTTTTCCAAGCCAAGTATCCTTCTGACGGCATTTGTTTTCTTGGATTTACCTTCTAAATGACTTTGGCTCGTACTGACTTGAGGCATTTGACTTACCAAGTATTGTTGTCTTCAGAGGTTTCCCAGGCAACTGCAACAGTTCTCCTGGTTGCATTCAAAAGTGTCCTTGAACTCTCAGCTCACTTCACTTCCTGGTATGAGTCATGTGTGCAGCAGAAAGAGAAGCACCAAAGACTTCCTGTCATAGGCTAATGGGAATGGGTTGGTGAAGAGGTGGATGTATGTCACAGAAGGATACGCGTGGGTGTTAAAACTCCCACTGGCCTGCAGGTTTACTTCGTCAAGCTCTCATTTTCGTTTGGGGTTGGGAGGAGGCCACAATCGATAGGCTATGTTCTAGGTTCTGTTTCACTTCTCAGCGCTCCTGGGCAGATTTTGGAGAGTACTGCCCCCAAACTCTTACCCTAAGTCACTCCAAGAACTCCCAGTACAGATTGCTGGCCCACCAGCGAGTGACTACCTCTGAACCTCTGACTGGAGCCTCGGGACCCCAGCTGACTCCTACACACTGACCTTGTCATAGATCTTGTTTCTCCTTGAACCCATCATACTTTGGTTCTACTATGTTTATTTCCACACCCAAATCGTTCCTGAGCAAAGAGGGAGGGGAAATGGAAACCGCTGCTCCTGTGGTCTGTAAAAGGTTCTTCTGTTTAACATCGATTACATTGTCTTCCGTTGAAAACAAAACATTTCACCTAATTCAGGCAGATAGTTCAGTTAGAATGTCATTTTTCACTTTTTTCTTTACCTTGGCTCTTGTTCTCACAACTGATTCAATAGTGACCAGACTGATTGAAGAATAAGGCGATATAATAACACTAGAGGCCCAGTGCATGAAATTCGTGCATGGGGGTGTGTGTCCCTCAGCCCAGCCTGCACCCTCTCCAATCTGGGACCCCTCAAGGGATGTCTGACTGCCCGTTTAGGCCCGATCCCAATAGGATCTTGTCTGCCTGCCTTCCTGATTACCCCTAACCGCTTCTGCCTGCCAGCCTGATCACCCCCTAACCACTCCCCTGCCAGCCTGATTGATGCCTAACTGCTCCCCTGCCAGCCTGATTGCCCCTAACTGCCCTCCCCTGCAGGCCTGGGTCCCTCCCAACTGCCCTTCCCTGCAGGCTTGATTGCCCCCAACTGCCCTCCCCTGCTGGCCATCTTGTGTCCACATGGGGGCAGGATCTTTGACCAAATAGGGACAGCCATCTTGTGTGTTGGAGTGATGGTCAATTTGCATATTATTTTCTATTAGGTAGGATAGAGGCCTGGTGCATGGGTGGGGGCCAGCTGGTTTGTCCTGAAGGGTGACTCGGATCAGGGTGGGGGTTACCTTGGGGCATGGGGCAGCCTGGGAGAGGGGCCTGTGGTGGTTTGCAGGCCAGCCACGCCCCCCGGTGACCCAAGTGGAGACCCTGGTATCTGGGATTTATTTATTTTCCATAATTGAAACTTTTAGCCTTGAGTGAAGCCAAGCCTCCTGCTTGCTCCATGGCTGTAGCCATTTTTGTTGGGATTTATTTATCTTCTATAACTGAAACTTTGTAGCCTTAAGTGCAGGTCAAGGGAGGCCAGAGCTGTGGGAGCCTGGCTTCCTCCATTGCCAGGGGCAACTCAAGACTCCTGTTCTCTCCAGCTCCGTGGCTGCAGCCATTTTTGTTCGGATTTATTTATCTTCTATAATTGAAACTTTGTAGCCTGGAGTGGAGGCCTGGGTCCTCCAGGGTGTGCGGAAAGCTTGGCTTCCTCCATTGCTGGAGAAACCCAAGCCTCCTGCTCGCTCCATGGCTGTAGCCATCTTGGTTGGGTTAATTTGCATACTCGCTCCTGATGGGCTGGTGGGTGTGGCTTGTGGGAGTAACAGTGATGGTTAATTTGCATATTACTAGATTATTAGATAAGATAGTCAGCAAATCACAGTAGTTGAAGTCTTTTAATAGGAGCAGAAGTTTCCCTGTTAGTTCCACATTGAACTTAAAGTCTAGAGAGCTGCAACAATTACTTATCTGTCATCTAGATCCAGCCATAAAAGCAGAACTCACCACCTCTCCCCCAACCTCTGACTGTTCCGTTTTCCCTGCATTTGTTATATTTTGTTCTGTTTGATATATTCACTGGGACATGAACATCCATCCCTCTGAAATGTGTCTGAGTAAACAGATGTTTAAAAATCTACTTTTATGGGTCTGTAAGAAATTCTATGGGTCTGTAAGAAATTTTATCCATATATATATATATGAATCTATTTATGAAACATCTTCTATCTATCTATCAGTCATCTATCTACTCATCTATCTATTGATCATTGCTTTAGCTACCAGCCCTTCAATTCACAATTACCATTGTGATTATCACTTTGAATAATCCTTGCCTTGTTAAAATTAATGTAGATAAATGTAGTATAAAATGTAATTTTCAAGGTGTGAAATAATAGTAATCAATTTGAATAAATATTTGCTATTTGTTTTCATAAAAGTTTAAGTCCTCAAAAGAGAACTCTGACCAAAATAGGATCAATGAAACAGTTGGCATGTGTCATATCACTGGTTTTTAATTAAAACAATGCTCTGAATGTTGGCGTGGACTGGACTACTGTACATAAGCAGTTTTAGAATCTTTAAAGCTGAAATCCAACTGGTGAGTTTTTAATCAGAATAGATTTGTTGTTGCTAATTTATAATATATCTGTGAATTGATGAGTATGGACAATATAGTTTTGATACCTAAATCCCAGTTTTAAAAATTCCAAGAGGTATATGAACACTCAGACAGGGACAGTTATTTCTGAGCCAAAGGATTTTTGTTTGAAGCTAATATGTATAATAGAAAACCAGTCTCTCACTGTAAGGCTTTGTGACCATATTTCAATAACTGAATGAATATTCTGAATTAATAAGCATAACGTTTGTATAAGCTGAAAGCTAGTCTAAGCTCTGCATTCATTGATGGGAACCTTAAGTAAATGTTTCTTTTCGTCAGCTTGCTCAAGGGCATAAACATAATCATGGTTCTGAGGCAATGTGCATCCACTAGTTAAAAAAAACAACTGGG
This sequence comes from Corynorhinus townsendii, assembly GCA_026230045.1. Taxonomy (NCBI): domain Eukaryota; kingdom Metazoa; phylum Chordata; class Mammalia; order Chiroptera; family Vespertilionidae; genus Corynorhinus; species Corynorhinus townsendii. The sequence goes on from JAPDVU010000010.1 coordinate 12,199,087, forward strand.
TCTGGGATAGATAGCTAGAAGTTATGGGTTTATGTTGTTTTGAGTAGTTGGGAGACCCTGAAGAAACAGTTTTTAAAATAAATATGTATATATTCATACTTTGTATCTCACGGAAAAGCATATCAGTAGCATTTTTATAGTTTTGTTTTGTTACAAGTGAAACATAAGTTGACATTTATATGTTGATAAAAAAAATAAAACTTATAGAAATATCAAAGGGCGAGTTAGTTTTAATTTTTAAATTATTATTATTATTATTTTATTGATGTCAGAGAGGAAGGGAGAGGGAGTGAGAGATAGAAACATCAATGATGAGAGAGAACCACCGATCGGCTGCCTTTTGCATGCCCCCAACTGGGAATCGAGCCAGCAACCCGGGAAGGTGCCCCTTACTGGAATCGAACCCGGGCCCCTTCAGTCCGCAGTCCAACGCTCTATCCACTGAGCCAAACCAGCCATGGCTTTATTATTATTTTTTGTTAATTTTTTAAAAATTGTTTTTAGAGAGGAAGGGAAAGGGGAGAGCGAGATAGAAACATCTATGATGAGAGAGACTCATTGATCGGCTGCCTCCTGCATGCTCCCCGCACTGGGGATCAAGCCTGTAACTGGGCATGTGCCCTTGACCAGCATTGAACCCGGGACTCTTCAGTCTGCCGGCCGACGCTCTCTCCACTGAGCCAAACCAGCTAGGGCATAGTTTTAATGTTTTTAAAATGCTAAGAGAGACAATAAGAGAAAAAATGGATTCGGCTTGCCACCTTTCCCAATAACTTTGGTCTCTTTTGCTACAGTTAGTTCACGAAAACAGAATGATGAGTTGTATGGATCACAACTGGTTTCATCTTGTCTTCCCCGCTGCAGCATCCCTCACATTACCTGTTCTTTATCTCTTCAGTGTTAAGATGTGATAAAAGCAGAGAAGGAACGATAGACATGTTTGCTTCCTGGGCTTGCAAATGCTTTAATTGCATTCGTTTCTCCAAGGTCTATCATTTATTCTTTCGACAAGTATCTGACTACTTTTATGAGTCAGACATTGGTTTCATGTGACTGTGTTACTCCTTTTAAGTCTCTCAAGAGCCCCATGAGGTGGTTGTTATCTCCACTGCACTCGTGATGAAACTGAGACTTTCAGAGAAATAAGAAAAACTTTTCAAAATACTAGAGCTAATCAGTGCCAGAGCTGGGATTTAAATCACAACCCATGGCTTTCCTCACTAGTGCTTCAGAGGAAGACCTGTCCTGAAGGAAGTTCTGTTTTACTGCTGACATTTCAAAACTTTTAATTTGAAGTGATTTCGAGCTCAGAAAAAGTTGTAAGTGCAAAAGTTGTAGGTAAAAAGAACTCCTGAATACCCTTCCCCAAGACTTCCCAATTGTTAACATTTTGCCGAATTTGCTTTCTCTCTCTTTCTGTATTTATGAGTACACACACAAATGCACACGCATGTGTATGTGACATTATTTTTTATGAAACATTTGTAAGTTGTTTTGATAAGATCTAACCAGGATGCCTATTTTCTGCTAACTATGAGAATACATATATCCCTAAACATACGCACACTATCTTACCTTTCTACAACGCACGAGGAAAAGCATGGAATTAACAGTGATACAATCAATAGACTTTATTCCCATTTTGCCAGTTAGCCCAATGGTGTCCATTAACTGAAAAAAAATTGTCCAGGATCCAACCCAGGATTAGGCATTGTTTTTAATTGTCTCTTGTCTCTTTTAATCAGGAACATTTCATTAGTCTCTATCTCTCCACTCCCTTACATGGTTGAAGAGTAGAGGCCAGTTATTTCTGTAAAATGTACCTTCGTTTGGGTTTGTCTGATGTTTCCTCATGATTTGATTCGTATTATCCATTTTTGGCAGGAGCGAGGCTGTGTTCTTTCTCAGTGTATTATGTCAGGCACGGACACTGATTTGCCTCATTACTGGTTTGTTCACTTGTGTAAGGTGGTATCTGTCCACGATATTCACAACAAACTTACTGAGAAGGCATTTGAAACCATTCCTTTGAATGCAGAGGAAAAGGGAGGTGGAAGCAATTAGCCAAGTAAAAAAAAAAAATGGAGAGCGGGCGATGCTGATGCAACATAGGAATAATGCTATCCAAAAAATATAATAGAAGACACATTTTCTACAATGAAGATAGGACAGATAGAACTGTAAAATAAAGTTACGCCGGCAGAAGGGACAAGAGGTGAGTGTCCAATCCCTTCAAAGACAGAACGAAGATGAACTTGTTGTGAAACTGTTTACAGAATGAAATAGAGATGCTTTAATCTCTAATCAACACAATACTATCCTATATAATAAAAGCCTAATATGCTAAGTGTCTGGTCAACTGGTCGGCCGTTCAACCAATCAAAGCATAATATGCTAAGGTTGCTCAACCGCTTGCTATGACATGCACCGACCAACAGGGGGCAGATGCTCTGACTAGTAGGTTAGCTTGCTGTTGGGGTCCAGCTGATCAGGATTGAGTGAGACGGGGCAGACACACCCCGGAGCCCTAACCGGCTGGCCAAACTCCCGTGTCTCTCCCTGCCCCGATCATGCACTGGAGGGGTTTCTTGGCCTGGCCTGCACCCTCTTGCAATCTGGGACCCCTCAGGGGATGTTGGAGAGCTGGTTTCGGCCCGATCTCGCAGCCTAGGCTGAGGGACCCCACTGGTGCACAAATTCATGCACCAGGGCCTCTAGTTATTAATAAAAATGGAGTTTAGAGCAGAGTAGTAGGTAAGAGAAAAGATAAGGGAGAGGATTCTTCATTGTTCATAACAAGGTTAGCATAGATCCTGTTCAAAACTGAGAGGTATCTTGGTGAGAAGGCAGTCCCAGTGTTGTAGAATTGCCACCCCAGGGGCACTCACACCCAGGGGCTCTCACACCCAGGGGCTCTCACACCCAGGGGCACTCACACCCAGGGGCTCTCACACCCAGGGGCTCTCACACCCAGGGGCACTCACACCCAGGCTCACTCACACCCAGGCTCACTCACACCCAGGGGCTCTCACACCCAGGGGCTCTCACACCCAGGCTCACTCACACCCAGGCTCACTCACACCCAGGGGCTCTCACACCCAGGGGCTCTCACACCCAGGGGCACTCACACCCAGGCTCACTCACACCCAGGGGCACTCACACCCAGGGGCTCTCACACGCAGGGGCACTCACACCCAGGGGCTCTCACACCCAGGGGCACGGTGGGCTAACGCCAGGCGGTGCCTGCAGTCACCACTGCACTGCTTTCTGGGACTGAATACCAACCAGCAGGTGGGTCTCTTCCATCTCTTGGATGGCTTCTTCTCAGGGACCACACAATCAGTTGCTGGCATAGGAATTTGGTTTCTCTATACTGTGGAAACTTCACCTTCATCCAATGTGGTCCTGCTAAGCCTGAGCCGCACTTCAGGTCTCCTCGAGAGATTCTGGGCTCTCCCCTAGAGGTCTCCATTGCTCTGTGGCTGCCTCACTTCCTGACTGAAATGTGACCTTGACCCACCTGTGAAACTGGAAAACTCCGTCCCACTCCACCAGCTCTCCCACTCCGTCCCCTGTCCCTGCTTTCCAAAGCACTCATCATTCTCTAAGGGAACATATGTTTGTTTGTTTTTAAAAATATATTTTATAGATTTTTTTACAGAGAGGAAGGGAGAGGGATAGAGAGTTAGAAACATCGATAAGAGAGACACCGATTCAGCTGCCTCCTGCACACCTCCTATTGGGGATGTGCCCACAACCAAGGTACACGCTCTTGACCGGAATCGAACCTGGGACCCTTCAGTCCGCAGGCCGACGCTCTATCCACTGAGACCAACTGGTCAGGGCGAAGGGAACATATGTTTTGCTCATCCTCTTTGCTTATTGGATCAATACGTTTGTGTCTCCTTTGTGCACTGCTCTGGCTCAGCCCTTGGCACAAACTTGCACTGAATCACTGTGGGGTGAAAGTCAAGGAGAGATGGTGGTGGTGCTCACCCGTCAGAAGAATTCAGCCCTGCTCCGGTCCAGCCAGGCTCCTCTGTGACATTCCTGGTTAGAAACTTGCTCTGATGGAATTTTCAGAGGAGAGGCTTCCCTGGCGACTCACTTCACAGAGTTCCGGGCCCCTTTGCCATGGTTTCGGGGAATGTGCTCCTCCCCCTGCTCATCCACTGTGTCATGCATCATTGCCTCTGCTGTATGTCTGCAGTCTTTCTTCCCTTCAGTGGGTCAGCACGTTAATTTTCAAAAGCCAAGGCCTAGTTTTGAGAAAGGTGAATTCTTCATTTAACCAGTGTTTTCTAGGCTCTTCGCTTAAGGAATTTTATTCTTTTTTCTTGTCAGAGCGGGGAAAAAGCTTGTGAGTGGGCACACAGTGAAGAGTACAGACAGCACAGCAAGCATTGGGCTGCCCTCAGTGTTCCTTTTGTGACAGGAATAAAGTTATTAAATGTAAAATCAGTTTTCTGACTGCCCTTCGCCCTCCATGTAAGAAGGCGGGCCTCAGAGGAATAGTCTTTGCCATTCAGAGCTGGCATAGGAATTGACTTTCTAAAAATTCTGAGAAGTGGCCTGGCTGCTGTTGCTCAGTGGTTGAGTGTCGACCTATGAACCAGGAGGTCACAGTTCGATTCTCAGTCAGGGCACATGCCCGGGTTGCGGGCTTGATCCCAGTGTGGGGTGTGCAGGAGGCAGCCAATCAATGATTCTCTCTCATCACTGATGTTTTTATCTCTCGCTCCCTCTCCCTTCCTCTCGGAAATCAATAGAAACATATTTAAAAAATTCTGAGAAATGAAGGAGTAAAAGGGAAGAGAAGTTACAAGAGGGAACAATGAATCTGACAAAAGGAACGGGGAGTCTGAAAAGAGCCAGCTTTTGCTGGGGTGTGAAAAGAATGGGTGAGCCGGTCAGAGCAGTTCTCATGAGCAGTTTGGGGAGAAACAAGACTAAGGAAGATTTTGAAGGCATTTTTTTTCTGTATGTTTTGAGGCATACTCCCTGCTCCACCCCTTTCTAATCTACATTGTAAAATTGTTCTGTTAAAAAATTTTTTTAACTTTAAGAAAATTGGAGTTGGGAAAGTCAATTTATAGCAAGTCCCCAAACATAAATACCCACATGAGGACAAGTGGACAAGTTGCTAGGAATTATTGAGGGAATGATGCAGGGAGAGTGAGAGAGGGCAGCCCATGTTTCCAGCTACACTGCAGTACCCTTTGCTGAGAACGGGGGAGAAAAGTGGTGGCTTTGGGACATTCCGGGAGAGAACACACCAGGCATGAATGGGTGCTGTGAAGGTTTATGAGTAGGAAAATGACATGATGTGATTACATTTAGGTTATTTGGCAGTAGCATATAGCCTCTGTTTTGGAGTGAGGACAGACAGAATATTATTAATGGTTTTATTAGCCTTTTTCATTTCCCTTAGATATGTAAAATCAGCATTCTCTAGGGTGTGATTTTGTTTTGCTTTGGAGTATCAGTTTTTTTCTAGAGGAACCCATCTGCACTTTTGCATGGTAAGTCAATAGAAAATGGGATTTATAAATTGAAATGCATTTTGAGGAGGCACCTTGTTCAGCATTATGATGCTGCTCTCCACTACTTGCCTCCTGTCTACATTTTCCTCTCCTGCCATAGACATTGAGAGTTCTCAGTCACAGCCTTAGGCAGCTCTGGCCACGTTTTGCAAAAAACAACAGAGAAGGGTACATTATTATTTTTTTAAAGTATATTTTTATTGATTTCAGAGAGGAAGGCAGAGGGAGAGAGAGAGAGAGAGACAGAAACATTAATGATGAGAGAGAATCATTGATCTGCTGCCTCCTGCACAGCCCACTCTGTGGGATTGAGCCCACACCCAGGGCATGTGCCCGGATGGGGAATCGAACTGTGATCTCCTGGTTCACAGGTCGATGCTCGACCACTGAACCATGCCAGCTGGACAGGGTACATTATTCTTAATATCTGCCTGTCCTGAGTCAAGTAGATCGATTTTAATGGATGTCTCAGTTACACAGAGAGCCGGCCTTGGGAGTGAACATAAGGTGGAGTTTCATGGCCCTGGGAGGGCCTATCTCCTGCTCAGAACTTTGCAAACCCACAGCCGGTTGCACACCAGCTAGGTCGTCTTAAGGCCATTAATTGTACATTAGAATTTTTCCTTTCTATTAAGGCAATATCACACCTATTTTTAAACTGAGATGGCAAACTTCTTGGTAACCTTCTGCCACATCCTATACTTTCCCAGCAGAGTGAATCATATGCCCACTAGCATCTTTCCCTCATCCTCACCATCACCATTACCCACCCCCCACCACCATCTACACCACTGTCACCATACACTTCACCACCTCCATCACCACCACCACTACACCACCCACTTCATCACCACCACCACCATCCACTTCACCACCATCAACTTCACCATCACCATCTACTTCACCACCATGCTCTTCACCACCTCCACCATTACCATCACCACACACTTCACCACCTCCACCACCACCACCACCACCACCACCACCACCCACTTCACCACCATCACACACTTAACTACCACCACCACCATCCACTTCACCACCATTCACTTCACCATCACTACCTACTTCATCACCACCCACTTCACCACCACCCTCTTCACCACCACCACCACCATCCACTTCACCAGCATCCACTTCACCATCACTACCCACTTCACCACCACCCACTTCACCACCACCCTCTTCACCACCACCACCACCACCACCACCACCACCACCACCACCATCCACTTCACCAGCATCCACTTCACCATCACTACCCACTTCACCACCACCCACTTCACCACCACCACCACCACCACCACCACTCAATTCACCACCATTACCACCACCCACTTCACCACCATCCACTTCACCATCACCATACACGTCACCACCATGCTCTTCACATCCACCACCACCACCACCATCCACTTCACCACCACCCTCTTCACCACCACCACCACCACCACCACCACCACCACCATCATCACCATTACCACACACTTCACCACCTCCATTACCATCACTACCACCACCACCACCCACTTTAGCACCAGTACCCACTTCACCACCTCCATTATTACTACCACCACCACCCACTTCACCACCACCATCACCCACTTCACCACCACCCACTTCACCACCACCATCTGCACCACCACCACCACCACCATCACCACACACTTCACCACCACCCACTTCACCATCACCACCACCACACACTTCACCACCACCCACTTCACTACCACCACCTATTTCACTACCATCATCAGCACCCATTCCACCACCACCATCTACTTCACCACCACCACCACTACCACCACCCAATTCACCACAATTACCGACACCCACTTCACCACCACTAACCACTTCACCACCACCACCCACTTCACCACCTCTATCACCAGCATCACTGCCGTTAAAACCCCCACAGGAACCAGCATCTATTTATTGAAGTTGCATCTTGCTAGGTACTATGCTAAATTCTTCACATACATGTTCTCAGTGCTAACATAAACCCTCTGAGGTTTTCTTAATTCATCAAGCACAGAGCTTGGCCCATAACGATCCTTAGCACCAAGCACAGAGGTTGGCCCATATAAAACCCTCACTGAGTAGGTGTTGGGGACATTTTAATTTTCAGATGAGGAAGTAAAGTTCTCAGAGGCTAATTAACGTTGTGGGTTCAAATAGCCAGTCTTTGGTGGATCCAGAATTCTCAACGACATGCTGTCTCTTGCCTTCCTGCCACTTCCTAAACCCTCCAAATTTTGTGCATTTGCTTCTACCTTTCCTTCTTTGGAGCGTTCTCCCGCCTTTTCGCTGCAAATCAAACTCCTTCCCAGCCCTCCGCATTCTTCAAGCCGTAGTTCACATGATGCTTCTGCCCTACAGCTTTGCAAATTTTACTTGGATCCGACTCTTCCTCCTTCCATGATTTCATGGCCACTTTAGTGCACTTTCGTTACCTCACGAAAATGTCTGTACTTTGCTTACCAGTGTCTGCTGGTATCCCTCACTAGCAGGCAGCAACATGGGCGAAGGCTGCTTTACACCTCTTTCAACCTCTCACTTCCTGCTTAGCACAGGGATTTGCATTCTAGGTGTTAAAGAAATATCGGTGAAGCCAGGAGACTGAGCAAAGGCTCAGATAGAAGTTTTGGCCAAAAGAAGGGGCCCTGACACCTGCCGGAAGAGAAAGGAAGCAGCACGGGCCACCTGGCCAGGGAGGGCACCAGAGACAAACTTTGCGGAGTTCACAATAGGCATGAGGCTGGTCCTGGGTACACACAACATCTTTTATAAATAAAACTGTTTTATTCATGGCAACCAGAGAGAGGAAGCAACAACAGGTGCTAACGATGAATAGACTGTTGTTAGCCCGTTTATTGATTGGAAACCAATCCTAGATTTTTCTCCTTCCTGTTCTATCAAGTGGCCTCTGTCTGCACGTAATTTTTACTTTTTAGTACGGTCTGCACCTGTGGCCTTTGGACCTCATGTTTATGACAGATGGGGCAGGCTGTGCTCGCACCATTCAGTGGTTAGCTTCCCGTGCCCTGTTCGCTGTGGCTTGGGCCCAGTGGGCATGTGTGCTGGGAAAGGCCCGTGTCTGCATCCATTGCTCAGCTGCTGTCCTTGGAGTCTAGTGCTCCCAAGTTGGGTCCACTTATTACCCCATCATTTCTCTTTCTTGCCAGGTCATTGTCCCTTAAAATATAGTACTCAGTGGCAAGCATATCAGTGGGGATGGGGAAATTTGCCTCTAATGTCAGAATCAGATACATTTCTACTAAGTTTTCACTCTCTCTCTTTCTCTATAGCTTTTATTTTAAGACATTTCCTGGTTATTTTTTGTTCTTTCCTTTAACAAAGGTCTAAATGCACCTGGTACACTGACATATGGGAGGGGAGCCTTCTTTTCTGTCTTAAAAGAGAAAGTGATATGCCTGTAAAGAATGGACTTTCTTAGGGAGCTTCACTTGCTGGCTTCTTTGCTTTTCCTCCTAACAGACTGGAAAGCCAGATTGTAGACCAGCACAAAGTAAATGCTCACCTAACAGGCAAAGAAAGAGTCATGAAGGGAGGTGTCTCACCTGGAAGCTGTGTCAGCCTGGAGAAGCAGGTTGGGTGCCTGAGTCTAAACAACACCCACCGCCTTCATCCTATCTTCTCTGCTAACACCATGCTTGCAGGAGAAAATGGGCTCCTGTTTATAGCCATGCATTCTTTTTCTTCTAGAACGGCACAGTTGCCGTTCAGTACCTGTCTCTTCCAGCTGGAGGAGAACGTTCTATCTGGGCGAGAGAGGAAAGATAAAATCTCTCTCTCTCTCTCTCTCTCTCTCTCTCTCTCTCTCTCTCTCTCTCTGTTGCTGCCTCAGGAGGGTGCAGAGCTGCTTTGAGAGCCCTGTGTGTGCCACATGCTATCCTTTCCCAGCAGAGTGGATCCTTTATGCCCACCAGCATTTTTCCCTCATCCTCATCCTCACCCTCACCATTACCCCCACCAGAGGCAGAAGGTCGAGCTTTCTGGGACCAACAGCCTTTTATTCCCACTCTGCCATTTTCTAGATGCACAACTGACAGCAACTCCCTCTCTTCCTGCCTCAGATGGAAGGCGTTAGGGAACATAAACAAAGCACGTAGCAAGGTTCAAAGCCTCCAGGGAGGACCCTGATGGCAAAGGTGTTTGCATGGATGTGTGTGGATGCGACCAAAGCTCATAGAGTAGTTCATTCCTGCATCCTTGATTTCTCCTTTTTTAGCATCAGAATGCTGCTGCATTCAGAAGAGTTTATCCACTCTGCTTCTGAGATACAGTATCACTTGTTCAAGAAAATACCAACTTCCCTGCAAACGTGCTGGGAAAGGTCCTCCACGGGGCTCTCGGATCTCATTCCGTTTTCCTTCCTCCACATCCTGCCCACTGCCCCAGAGGCTCCCCGCTGAAGAGCATTTGCTCACTGCTCCTTTGCGGGGAGACCTGAGTGCTACTCCTTCCACCTCCACTGATGCCAGGACTCTCTGCGGGGCCTTGGGAGCCTGCACCACCAGCCCTGGCTCACATCGTCACGCCCTTCAGTCTTCCAGCTTCATGCTCTCTCGGGGCCTTGGTCTCCACCCCCTCTCCACCTTCTCTAGGGCACCCGGCACCCAGCCCTGATGGCTCCTTCCTATCCTTCAGGTTTCTGTTCAGGGTCACTTTTTGAGAACGGCCTTCCCTGGCCTGCAAGGCTAAGTGTATCTCCCCTTTCCTGTCTCTCTTACTCCCTGACATCTTTTCTCCCAAACACTAATGACCACAGTTAGTTGTGCCACAATCCATCATGCAAAACCACCCAATGAACAGCACAGGGCTTATGGGAGAAGGGGTCAGGGCACAAGACCCAAAACTTGATCAGTGACACCTTGAACAAAAAGAGAAGCTGAATGAAAAGGCTAGCATGCTTTGTCACGAGTTAGATGGTTCAGCTGCATCAGTGAATGTCACGGTGGTGACGGCACTTGACCAGGCAGAGGGCTGACGTTTGCTTGAGGACGTGGAGTTGGAGGTCTGGGGTTTGCACGTTATTGTCAGGTGGTGGGAGGAGGTTGCCAACACAGAAGAAAGTTGTAATGTTAGATGTGAGTGGGTGGCTGGTAACAGGCGGGCAGCTGAGGGGGCTGGTAGGTACTCAAGGTGTGCGAATGCTGCGTTTATGTTTCCCTCGTCAGCCTGGCTGAGCTGTGGGCCGTTTTTCTGGGTTCATCCAGCGTTCCTTGCAGATAATGTCACACAGAAGCAAGGCAAAACCTGCCTTATACTCCCTATGCTCCAATTGCTCCCAAATGTATCAGTCACATTGGAACAAACTCACGTCGTCAATACAAGTGTTGTAGCAAAACAGACTGTACCTGTAGTGATTTTGTTTATTTGAATTGTTTCCTCTCTCCCCCACAAGACTATTCCCTCCTGGCAGGCACACCTTGTGCCTCGTCACTGTTACACACTCGAGAGCAGTGCCTGGCAAGGGAGGTGCCCAGGACTGGATGCCAAGCGAGTGTGAGTGTCCTGTCAGTGTTGTCTAAGCTAATTAAAAACAGCAAGTTATTTCCAGTCACTAACAATGCCACTTCTGCTTAAGACTTTAGAAGGCGTCTGTATTCACAAACTTGTGTTTTTGTTTTTTAAGGATTATGTAAAACTAGTAGCCCCGTGCACGAATCTGTGTGCCAGTAGCTCTCCGCCCGCTACCCCGCCCTCCTGTAGCTCCCCCCACGCCCCTCCCCCGCTCCCCTCATAGCTCGCTGCCCTGTCCCTCCTGTAACTCTCCACCACCCGCTTGTAGCTCGCTGCCCCACCCTCCTGCTGATCCATGATCCGGTCGTTATGTGGTCAGTCGTTACGCTTCATGGCGTAATGATCATTTGCATATTACATCTTTATTATATCGGATATTTTAAGTTGTCAAAGCATCTACCTAAACATCTCTGGCCTGCAAGTCAGTGTAATTATTTCTTTGCTTGTATCATGGTAACTGCTAGGAACATACATCTTTATTATTCCTATTACAACACTGGCCTTGAGAAAAATCCTAGGGATGCAATGTGCTCAGCATACTCTGAGTGTGGTGAAAAGCCTCATATCTGTGTATATAGTGTTTGAAAGTCAAAAGCCAGCCCAGCCTGTGTGGCTCAGTGTCTGAGCATCTACCTATGAACTAGGAGGTCATGGTTTGGTTCCTGGTCAGGGCACCTACCCAGTTTGCTGGCTCGATCCCCAGTGTGGGGCCTGCAGGAGGCAGCCAATCAATGATTCTCTCTCATCATTGCTGTTTCTATCTCTCTTCCTCTTTGAAATCAATAAAAATATACTAAAAAAAGGTCAAAAGTCATCACGGTGAGGACCACCATCTATGCCTTTTCTCTTTTATTCATTAATTACATATTTAGCAGAACATAGGGATTAACTTTTAAAAAATTTTTCGTTGTTGATTCTTCCTGGAGAAAGGGCGAGGAGAACAGTTGGGGATAATCGAATGTGTACTTTCTCCTGTGAATGACTAACAGAAGGGCCCATTGACCGGCACCTGCCTGTTTATCTTCTAATATAGGAAAGTTAATTTGAAGGCTGGACCCTGAGATGGAATCTCCCTTTGAGCTCACTCTTCCTTTCGAGTTTCAAAATGTAAAAGGTTAAGTGCCTGCTTCTGGCCCGGCGGTTGAGAATGCGCACGCGGGCTTTCTGGGTGGGAGGGTTTACTGGGAAGCGTGTGCTTTGTGTCACCAGATGAGCCTGATGACAAGTTTTCTCTCTGCGCCTCTTCCTCAGAAGCTGGTCTCTCCGTCCCAGGATGTCCGCTTCCCCAGGGAGTGTCCCCCACGAGCCACCCCTCCTGAGGCTCCGTGTCTGTGTCTCAGGGTCTGAGAATCTATAAGCCTTTCCTTCATGTGACTCATCCCTGCTCTGCATCTCAAAAACCCGAAGGCGAAGACATTTCCTCGGAGGGGGTTCTCTCCTTTAGGTTCTCACCACTGAGTAGGGACTGGGCTCATGGGATGGCTCTTGCTTTGCATGAAAGCTCCCCTCCTGCTCGCCTGGCCTTTCATGTCCGTGCTTCCTCTTCTTAGTGCCTGTTGGACAGCATGTTTGTGTCTAAGTGACTCCAAGCAAACAAGCTGTTCTGCGATACAAAAAGCAAAGATGAAAAAGACGCCTTGAAACAGTACAAAGTACATCACTTGCCTTCAAGATTAAGCCAGAATGTTTCCTTGAGCTTCATGCTTCATGTCTGAACACCCCACCACTTAACCAGATGATAACAGAGCATTTTTATTTTGTTTTTGCTGCCTTTTCTTGGCAGCCACCCATATCTGTACTAAACCAGGGCCACCATTCAGGGAGAATGGAGCAGGAGGCCGCCTCTGCCATCCAAACGTGCCTCCGGCCTATTTCCTTAGGAGAAGCTTTGTACTGGATACAAACTGCTGTAACTCGTAGCCAGCTTTGTGGACGGCATCACACGGGCCTGGTAATCTGATAGAAGGCTTTCCGTGCAGGGTGGCTCTGCCAGTGGTAGGTGCCAGAAGGTTTGGAGCTTTGAAAAAAAGAAACAACAAATAAACCCCAAATCAGAATCTCTAACTATGATCCAATCACCAGGGCCTAGGAAACATCCAAAGTTTGACCAGAGATGCCTTGTTGCAAATGCATAACTTTTTTTTTTTGCATTTCTATGGAAATGCAATGCACAGCTCTCAAAGCTTACTTATTTATTCTTTTAACTTTATATTCGTGATTTTTTTCTTCTTCTTCAAGAAGAAGGCAGGATTAAGGAGTTCTTTTGGACACAACCGATTTGCATTGTCTGTGATGTGCTTTGGATGAGGTATTCCCAGTTTGGAAGGCAGTTAGAGAAAGATTGAAGAAAATGTTTACAGGTTGGCCTCAGCTTGGAGGATGCTAGTCCTGATTAGCAAGAACACATACTCATCACACTCAGTGCTTAATAGTAATTGATTACATTCCAAGAGTGGGTACAATCTGCCCAGCAGCGTCTGATAATTATTAACAGAATGAGTTATTATGGCGTAGTTATGAGATGAATCCAGTGGCACATGACACTCTGGCCATTTTAGAATAGAGATAGCATGTTGCATGTACTAGTAGAGTAGGGTGTATGATAGGCTGTTTTTATAGAAGCCAATCAGTTTGTAAATATCTCTTTACTAGTTGTGAAGTATTTGACAAGTCCTGGGAGATCGGTGGTAAAAGTTGAAATCGCCCCCTTCAGAAGCCTCTGTCTAATTCAGGAGGCAAAGCCACACAGAACAAAACAGCGAGAAGAGGCTCCCCAGCATGGCCTGTCCACGTTAGGGGGGATACATCCGGAGTCATCGGGTAAGAGTTTATGAATGAGATGGGGTGATTTCTATCATTTCATAGGACCTGTGTATAGGGTTCCCAAAGCATGTGATGTGTACTGGTTCCTAATCCGTGGGTAGATGTGGCCCCTTTTCCCTTTTTCTACTCTGTGAACACCCCTGAGTCACTAGATAAAGAGGATCAGACCTCCGATGGCAGACAAATTTGGGAGCAGTGAATCCCATGTGACTTCATTAAGCCATCTTCGATACAGCAGGCCCTCAACGGGCGTCATTTTGTTCAATATCATCTATAATAATAAAAGCATAATATGCTACTTAGACCGGACGTCCTTCCAGATGACCTTCTGGACGAAGCCGGAGCTGCAAGGGAAGCCCAGGTCCTGAGTGCCTGCCGGCAGCCAGAGGGAAGCCCGGGTCCCGGATGCCAGAGGAAAGCCGGTGCGGCAGCCGGGGGAAGGAAGGTCTGCTCTTGCACGAATTTCATGCATTGGGCCTCTAGTTATTTTATAACGTTAATGAGTTGCCAGAGGAATTTAACTCTTGCTTATATCAATTAGCCTGTGGTAAAGTGGTTTTGTTAGACATTATTGTGCTTAAAGTCACAGAACCTGTTGACAACAGTGAGTGAGCACTTGCTGTATCGACCACGCTTGCACCTCTCATGGCACTTGTCCTACGTGCAGTTGGGAGAAAATGCCAGGAGTGATGGGGCGTTGAGAGTGACCCTCCCAGTGAGTGTTTGTAGAGCCCGACTCCAGGCTCGGTCACAGCCTGCACTTTTGTATCATTTAATTCATTGAGACAAATGATATTGATTGAAGGTAAACCGTGAGAATCACGTTTATCTTACTTGCTCCTTTGTGTCCAGTTTCTAACATGTTGCTCAGCACATGGCAGGAAGTCAGTGTATATTTCCTTAGATGAATGAATTTGGGCACTGGCATAACCAGACCTGTCAGGTTCTTCTGGCTGACTTTGGGCGGTACATCAGGTAGGAAGGTATTTTCAGCTCTGAGACGGGAACACCTCTAATGTGTGGCACAAACATAGAAAGAAGAATGTAGGAAGAGCTAGAGAGAGGAGGCAGATGTGTTCTTTCTCTGTGGATCAATGCAACATCCTACTAAAATGCTACATGTGGAAGTTAGCTATTATGTCTTTCAGTCTGAGAAACAGATTTTTTAAAGGACAATGATGGATAGCATTAGTTGGTGTGACGACATGTGATCTCAAATGAAGTTTCTAATGATATAGCGACATTTGTCTTATTCAAAAATTATGGGGGGATTAGCATTTTAATTTTCAATTATTCATTCTAGATTGTTGTCTAAAAACGTTCAGGTTAAGTAGTTACCCAGATGAGTTTTAGCACAAAAGGAGGTTAACCCTCCACAATGTTTGAAACACTTATACTCAATGACATATTACATATATATGGATGGCATATGACACATGTTATAAAGCCTCCTAGAAAAATATATATCAATTTATATATATACAGGTATCTCCCCAAAATGTATACACACTTTAACAGCTGACAGCTCAATTGATGTTTCTTTCTTTGCAGATTTAATCCATTGGAATTAATAATGGCAGCCAGTGTTTATACATATATTTTTAATGCATATTTTAAAGGCCTCCTAGAACTGTTCCACAGATTCTTTTAAAAAAAAGTATTTTTATTGATTTCAGAGAGGAAGGGAAAGAGAGAGAGAGATGGAAACATCAATGAAGAGAGAGAATCATTGATTGGCTGCCTCCTGCATGCCCCCACACTGGGGATCGAGCCCACAACCTGGGAATGTGCCCTGACCAGGAATCGAACCTACGACAATCTCCTGGTTCATAGGTCGACGCTCAGCCACTGAGCCAAGCCAGCCAGGCTCCACACTCTTTTATGGGAAATACACTTGGAGTAGGGGTATCTTCAAATGGACCATTGTCAGCTCTTATTATTAGTTCTAATAACAAAGCTCAAGGCCTCCCACTACACTTATTATTATGTTCAAGTTGCTTGGAAGTAACAAGATACTTTGAAATATTATTTAAATTTAATACATACCTGAAGATTTGCTTCTCTTTTTTACAAAAATGCCTGCCTTCCTAGCTAAACCAGGGAAATGACAAAACACTTTAAGAACATTTAAAAAATGTCTTTTCAACACACATGCACCTTGCTTTTGGGTTTAGCATAGACAGTCTTTGTAGGATCTGAAGCCCATTGTAGCAATAAATAGTTCATAATTCTTTCTCAGGTGGAATTTCCCTAAGAAGTCACAATATGAAATGTTGTTCTTTCACTATTTTTTCTAGTTTCCTTTTCCCACCACTTGGCCTATTTCGCCTCATCTGACAGCAACTAATTAAATATTCTGACATATCAATCACCACATATACTAGAGTCATGAGATTGTGCTGCTATAAGTAGAGGCATATCCACCAGGAGAGAACCTTGCTCAAAGCTAGTATCCTGTGGGTTCTTTGTTAATTCTTATTTAAGTGGCTATGGCCAGCATTGAGTTTAGGTGATTACTTTTTCTAAGTTAAAATATTTTAAGTATGTTGTATGCTATAATACTTCACCATCTATTTTTACTAAGTATCAACAGAGATTCAAAATGTATTTTTGGCCATGATGATGGCGATCCCTTGGTCCACCTTCAAGTGTAAAGGCATCCTTCTTAGACAAATCTATTGTTATAAGAGGCCATCAATGCTGCTCCCAGATGGACCATCAGCTAAGATATGTAATTGCACATTTAATTGGCAACAGAGTTTAGCTGCATTTTAAGTGCTTAATAAGGAATAAAATACCTGAACCCATTAAAGCTCAAATTGCCTGAGATTATATTTATAGAGATAATATGGAAGGATAGGTAATCCATGCATTACCTTAGCATTAGATCATGTAACCTTAGACTCAGCCGGATCAGTGAAGGAACTGCCACCGAGACACCATCACTCCGACCTTTTAAAGAACAAGTATTGCTTGAATGCTCACTGGGAACCAGGCTCTCTTCTGGGTGCCTGGGATGCATAATGAGCAAAGCAGATACTCTCCCCTCAAGGAGCTTGGCATCTGGAGCAGGAAGACAGACCATCTATAATAATAAAAGGGTAATATGCTAATTAGACCAGATGTCTTCCAGACATCATTCCGGATATCCTTCCTGATGAAGCAGGGCCCAGAGGGAAGCTAGCTGGAGTTCTGGGTGCCTGTGGGTGGCCTGGGGGAAGCCAGCCTGGGTGCCTATGGGTGGCTCTGGGGAGGGAAGCCAGCCCAGGTCCTGGGTGCCTGTGGGTGGGTGGGGGAGGGAAGCCAGCCCAGGTCCTGGGTGCCTGTGGGTGGGTGGGGGAGGGAAGCCAGCCCAGGTCCTGGGCGCCAGAGGGAAGCTGGTGCTGGCAGCTGGGGGAAGGAAGGCCTACTCTTGCACAAATTTTCATGCATTGGGCCTCTAGTCGTATATAATAAAAGCCTAATATGCAAAGTGTCCCCTCAGGAATTCCACCAACTGGAAGTTCAACCTCTCGCTATCATGTGCGGTGACCACCAGGGGGCGGCGTGGACTAAAGGAAGGCCCCAGTTAGCAGCCAGGGGAAGGAAGGCCTCGATCGTCCCTGATTGCAGGCCTAGGGACCCTACCCATGCATGAATTTTGTGCACCAGGCCTCTAGAAATTAGTAAAATAATAAATAACGAAATCACACAGTATTTGAGATGATGAGAACTATGGACAAAAAGAAAGTAGATCAGGCCTTAACAGGTTTGGCTCAGTGGATAGAGCATCAGCCTACGGACTCAAGAGTCCCATGTTAGATTCTGATCAAGGGCATGTATACCTTGGTTGCGGGCACATACCAGTAGGGAGTGTGCAGGAGGCAGCTGATCGATGTTTCTCTCTCATTGATATTTCTAACTCTCTATCCATCTCCCTTCCTTTCTGTAAAAAAATCAATAAAATATATTAAAGAAAAAAGAAAGTAGATCAGGTAAGGGAAGTCAAGAGCTTTTGGGGCAAATAAAAAACAGTTTGTAGTGTTAAGTAGGAGAGTCAGTGTAGGGAGGGTGAGATTTGAACAGAGATTTGAAGGAGGTGACAGGATTAGCCAAGTGGCTTTCTTGGAGAAGGATGTCTTAGGTAAAGAAGAAAGGGAGAGCAAAAACTTGTGGAGGGGTGAGCCCAGTGTATTTGAGGAGTCCCTTGGGTTGAACTGTGTGTACGGGTGGAGTGGAGGGAAAAGGGAAGGCCAGAAAGATAACCCCACCTCTGAGAGCTGTCCTGTTCTCTATGAGTCTGGCTCTATTTTGCTTGGCAGTTCAGTTTGTTCATTAAATTCCACATATGAGTGAAGTACTTTAGATAGTATTTATGTCTGTGTCATCTATGGGACTGAGGATACATAGGAAAGAGGACCAAGGAGCATTCTTCTGGGGCTTCCACAGTTAAGGATTGGGCAGCAAAAGAACCAGTAAAGGGAACTGAAAAAAAACACCACAGGTGACAAAGAAGGAAAAAAAGAGAATGTGTTATCCCAAGAGCTAAGTGAAGACGTGAGAGTAATAGCTGTGTCAGATGCTGCTTCTTGGTTAATGAGATGAGGACTGAGGTCATTGGATTAAGCAGATTGAGGCCATTGGCGGCCTTCACAAAAGCAGTTTTATGAATGACAAAAGCCTAATATGAGTGAATCTGTGAGCAAATGGGAGAGAGGGAGATGAAACAGAGGGGTATAGAAGGCAGTTTGGAGGAATTTTGCTGCAAAGAGGAGCAAGTAAAAGTGATGGAGCCTGCCCTCGCCAGTTTGGCTCAGTGGATACAGCATCAGCCTGTGGACTGAAGGGTTCTGGGTTTGATTCTGGTCAAGTGCACTTGCCTGGGTTGCAGGCTCCATCCCCAGCAGGGGGCATGCAAGAGGCAGACGATCAATGATTCTCTCTCATCATTGATGTTTCTATCTCTTTCTCCCTCTCCTTTCCTCTCTGAAATCAATAAAAATATATTTAGAAAAAAAAAAAGTGATGGAGCCCTGTTGGCATGGCTCAGTGATTGAGCATCAACCAATGAACCAGGAGGTCATAGTTCAATTCCTGGTCAGGGCACATGCCTGGATTGGGGCTTGATCCCCAGTGTGGGAATGATCCAACAGAAATTAAAAACAAATATGGATGATGAGAAAAAAAAATATATATGAAAATAAATATATAATGATATTTCTGAATAAGTCGACAGGAGGAGGGAGTGGCATTAGCTAGGAGTCTGGAGAGTTTATTTGTGTTAACAAGTGGGACAGAAAGGTTTGTGGAGACAGATGCTGTGGTGAGTAGATGAGAGGAGTCTGAGAGACTTTCCTGAAGCTACCATCACAAAGTATCACAAACTGGGATTTAAAACAATGGAATTTTATTTCCTCATAATTCCCGATGCCAGAGGTCTGAAATTAAGGTCTCAGCAGGGTTGATTTTTTTTTTCTTCTGGAGGTTCAAAGGAGAGTCTCTCTCCTAACTTCTTGTGGTTGCTGGCAATTCTTGGTCTTCATTGACTCTCAGATACATCACTCTATTCTCTGCTTCCATTGTCACATGGTATTCTCTCTGTATGTCTCTTGTCCTCTTATAAGGAAACTTAGTTATATTGGATATAAGGACCACCTTAATGCAATGTGACCTTATCTTAACTTGATCACATATGCAAAGATTCAACTATTTCCAAATAAAGTCATATTCGTAGGTTCTGGGTAGACATGAGCAACCTAGTAATAGCCTCTGGAGGTTCTGTTTATTGTTTGAATTTTCTCTGTGGAGTAGATAGCCATGTTATTAGCTGAGAGTGAAGTGGGCAAGGAGGTATTTGAAAGTTGAGGAATAAGATGAAGGCTGACAGTGTCTAGAGCAGTGGTTGCTAACTGGTGGTCCATGGATCTCTGGTGGTCCATGAGGTCTGAAAGGTTGACGACAGCTGGTTTAGAGTATGAAGAGTGCATGCTGAAGGAGAATATTAATGTACCTGGAGCTGGAGGCCATACTTAAGATTTATGCTCTTGAGTTCAAAAGAGCTGAGTCAGCATGGTTGTGTGTGTTTCTCCAGCCATGTGCAGCTACATGGATGCAGAGATCAAGTAGATACTGGGTTGGATTCCATTGGAATCGTTTTTGTCAAACAAGTATAATGAAGTGAAGAAAAGGCAAGAGAGTTGGGGTATATCTAAAGCCTATATTAAAATAACTGACCCTGGAATGTCAATTAGGAGAAG
Organism: Corynorhinus townsendii; assembly: GCA_026230045.1. Lineage (NCBI taxonomy): Eukaryota > Metazoa > Chordata > Mammalia > Chiroptera > Vespertilionidae > Corynorhinus > Corynorhinus townsendii. The sequence continues at coordinate 12,219,236 of JAPDVU010000010.1, forward strand.
AGGAGAATGAAGACACCAAAGTCATGGATAGTGAAAAAGGCAAGACTTTCCATGTTGTAGGAGGGTGAGTGGGGTGATAGCAGGTAGCACTCAGAGAGCATTATTCATGAAATCAGCTAATAGGAAGTCTGCTGGCTTTGACTCAGGAAGGGGGCAACTGAGGTAAGGTGAATAACATGATCATTGTAGGAAAAGACATGAGAAGCTGAGAAGCCTGAGGGTGGGAAGCATCATTTATACATCTCTTAATGTAACAAAAAATTAGGACAGGGTGGTGATGGTCAAAGTGACAATGAACCAGATGCTAAAATCTTCTGGAAATAAAGGAAAATGATTTGGAGTTGATAGATAAAATGTGAAATTGAAGGCAGTGTGTGATATGATTTGATACCATGAGAATCAAAATTGGGCTTTGGGGAGATGACTCGTTTCTGAAAGTGGCAAAAAGGAAGAGCAGGAAGGCTGAGTCAGTTGTGCAATTTCTTCCCCATAAACAAACTTTTATATGACTTTCCATAGGTAAAAAGAGGCAAGAGAGGAACAATTCTGTTTGGAGATGGACAAAGAACCAAGAACTGTATTCTGCTCCCTCTAGTCTGATCCCTGAGACTCCTCTGCCGAGCTCATGACCCAAAAACTATGGCACTCTACTGCAGAGTTTGAAGCGTCAGCTCTGCAAACTTTTTAACTAACTAACTAATTAATTAATTATTTTAATCCTCACCCAAGGATTTTTCCCGTTGCTTTTTAAGAGAGAGTTCCCCCTTTAAGCAGTTCCAGCTGTTTGGTGTACACACACACACACACACACACACACACACACACACACACACACAGTAAAAATCCTCATCAAAGGTCAGAAGAATTTTCTGGTTAGGACTTTGCTTTTCATCCTTTTTGCCTCCTATCTCTGAGCTTAGTCTACTTTGGCCTTTCATTTTACATTCTCTTGTATCTATCAGTGAAAATCCCTTTATCTGTTGCTAAGGGTACTCCACACCCAACCCTGAAAAAGCAATCCCAAATTCACAATCAAAGCTGTGCTCCTATCTTAGTTGGGAGCTCCACTTTTGATGTAGTTCACGTTGAGCATGGGGTCTAAGAGCTAATCCACATTGTGTATGCATTGTGAAGGGGGGATCCTTCACACGGTAGAGAGTATCTGAAGTCCGAGTTGGTCTGATGAGGTAAATGCCCTTCTCTTGGTAAGTAGTGCCACCTTATATCCTAGGAGAATACAGAGAAACCCTTCAGGACATTTTAGGCAATTGTCTAATCTGAGGAACATGTTTCATAAACATAATAAGGATGAATTTAGCCCTTGACTGGGGATGGTGCTGATTTTTATTACTATCTTCATTAGCCACACATTTAATGAAAAAGACCATTAATATCTAGTTTTAGAAAACACCCATTTCCCCCCGTTTACCTGAAAAGGACTGCATGTGCTCACGCTCTGTGCTGTTGGGTGTGGTTGAGTGATTCCCAACAGTGAAATGTGGGAGGGAAATGTTGCTCTGCCCAGGCTGAGGCACAGAAGGTGTGAGAAATCCAGCTTGCCTCTCTCCTTTGGTCATTTGAATGCGGAAATGAGACTACTGGCTCAAAGGGACACAATCCTATATAATAAAGATGTAATATGCAAATGGTCATTACACCGTGAAGCGTAATGACCGGATCATGGATCAGCAGGAGGGTGGGGCAGTGAGCTACAAGTGGGCCGCAGAGAGCTATCGGAGGGAGCAGGGCAGCAAGCTATGAGGGGGTGGGGTGGGGTGGGGGAAGCTACAGGAGGGTGGGGTAGCAGGCAGAGAGCTACTGGAGGATGGCAGCAAGCTACTGGCGAGCTACTGGCACACAGATTCGTATGGAATAAGCCTGGATCTTTGAATTGCCACGTGGCAGTGAGCTGTCCCTTGACAAAAAACTCTTCCTTGGAGAGAAACCAAGATGGCAGCATAGGTAAACACCTAAACTGCTGCCTCACACAACAAAATCAAAACTACAACTAAAAGACAAAATGGACACCATCCAGAACTACAGGAAAGCTGGCTGAGTGGAAATTCTACTACTAGAAGGAAAGAGGAAGGCACATTGAAACTCAGAGGAGCTGCAAAAGGCTGAGGTATGGAGATGTGCGCGCATAAAGAGGACAACCGGCTGAGTGCACAGGCGGCTGAGTGCGTGGCTGGCTTTCCAAAGTGGGAGGGAGACGGAAACTCCCGACTGCGCTGAACTCTAGTTCAGGGCGAGTTTCTGAGAATCCAGACTCATTCGGGGAGAAACTGGACTGTCAGGAAAAGAGAAAGTACACTGAGACTCAGGGGAGTTGCGGAAGGCAGAAGTGCAGAGGCGTGTGCACGCAGAGAGGACTGACTGCTGAATGCACGGGTGGCTCAGTGCACGGCTGGCTTTCTAAAGTGGGAGGGAGACGGAAGCTCCCGACTGTGCTGAACTCCTGTTCCGGATGAGTTTCTGGGAACCCAGACTCATTCGGGGAGAAACTGGACTGTCTAGCAGCGGGCAAAACTTGAGGGTGGCTTTCTCTCAGAGGTGCTTGCAGCAATTACTGAGGGACACTGAGACCCAGGGACCTCACAGGGCAGGGCTGACAGGAAGCCAAAGCTGTCTGCTCCGCCCTGAGACTCCACCCCACCCAAGCTGAGCACAGAGGCTTTTGCAAGTATTGTCTCATAAGGGTGTCTCCGGCACAGAAGTTCTCCCAGCATAGACACAGCTGATCCTCACAGCCAATTGGCCTGGAGGTCAATTCCTCCCAGTGATACCAAGAACAATCAAGACTTAACTACAACAAGGCTGTGCACACAGTCCACAAAGGGGTGCACCAAGAGTGTTCACCTCAGGTAACTGAGGAGGCTGAGCCACTGGGTCCTATAGGACACCTAGCACACAAAGCCACTCTACCAACTCAGGGAAGCAGCCAAAATGCAGAGACAAAGAAACAGATCACAAATAAAAGAAATGGAGGAAAGCAAGTGACTGAATATAGAGTTCAAAACCATGATTATAAGGTTTTTAAAGAATTTCCTAGAAAAGGCTAATAAATTTAGCAAGACCCTTGAGCATATGAAAAAGGACCAACTATAAATTAAACATACACTGGCTGAAATAAAAAATATTATACAGAGACCTAACAGCAGACTAGAGGATCGCAAGAATCAAGTCAAAGATTTGAAATACAAAGAAGCAAAAAACACCCAACCGGAAAAGCAAAAAGAAGAAAGAATAAAAAAATATAAAGATAGTGTAAAGAGCCTCTGGGACAACTTCAAGCATACCAACATCAGAATTATGGGGGTGCCAGAAGAAGAGAGAGAGCAAGATACTGAAGACCTATTTGAAAAAATAATGACCGAAAACTTCCCCCACCTGGTGAAAGAAATAGACTTACAAGTCAAGGAAGCGTACAGAACCCCAAACAAAAGGAATCCAAAGAGGACCACACCAAGACACATCATAATTAAAATGCCAAGAGCAAAAGACAAGGAGAGAATATTAAAAGCAGCAAGAGAAAAACAGTTAATTACCTACAAGGGAGCACCCATAAGACTGTCAGCTTATTTCTCAACAGAAACTATGCAGGCCAGAAGGGAGTGGCAAGAAATATTCAAAGTGATGAATAGCAAGAACCTACAACCAAGATTGCTCTACCCAGCAAGCTAACATTCAGAATTGAAGGGCAGATAAAGAGCTTCACAGATAAGAAAACGCTAAAGGTGTTCATCATCACCAAACCAGTATAGATGAAATGCTGAAAGGTATTCTTTAAGAAGAGGAAGAAGAAGAAAAAGGTAAAGATAAAAATTATGAACAACAAATGCATATCTATCAACAAGTGAATCTAAAAATCAAGTGAATAAAAAATCTGATGAACAGAATAAACTGGTGAATATAATAGAATCAGGGGTATAGAAAGGGAGTGGACTGACAATTTTCGGGGGGAAAGGGATGTGGAGGGTGCATGAAGAGACTGGACAAAAATCATACACCTGTGGATGAAGACAGTGGGGGGGAGGTAAGGGCAGAGGGTGGGGTGGGAACCGGGTGGAGGGGAGCTATGGGGGAAAAAAGAGGAATAATTGTAATGATCTGAACAATAAAGATTTATTAAATTAAAAAAAACACACAAAAAAATCTCTTCCATGGATTGTTACAGGAGTCAAATATAAATGTTTATTATATTTCAGCATGATATATTTGGGAGTCCTTTAGTCACTATCACTTTAGCCTACCCTAGTAACTAATACACCAACTCTATTTATTTATTTATTAATTTACTACATTTTTATTTATCTCAGAGAGGAAGGGAGAAGGAGAGATAGATAGATAGATAGATAGATAGATAGATAGATAGAAACATCAGTGATGAGAGAGAATCATTGATCAGCTGCATGCCCCACATTGGGGATTGAGCCTGAAACCCAGGCATGTGCCCTGACCAGGAATTGAACCGTGACCTCCTGGTTCATAGGTCGATGCTCAACCACTGAGCCACGCCAGCCTGTACTACACCAACTCTTTTTAGACTCCCATTTCCTATTGATTCTTGTCATTATTATGCTATGGAACTAAATGATTCAGAAGAAACAAAAATTTTGACTTCTAAGCAGCTGGTGAACATTTTTGGGTTGTAACATTTCTCCAAATTTTGTTGTTATTCACAAATTCTCCATTTGTTTGTGAATTTTGTTCTCTGTCAAAACATTTAAGACTATTTTCCATCTTTTAGAAATTGAACAGCAGTTTTTCTGACACTGATTTTCTGATGATAAATAGTTTTTTTCCCCTTGCATTTTTGTATGTTGGGATGCGTAATGAAAATAATATCAAAGTGTGTGCTGACAGGCAGGAATTCTATATAACACTTGCCACAATATCTCCCACAAGAGATTGGCATTGGAACTTATTCTTAGAGAACAAATATCATGCATCTAGGAGATCATATTTAAATTCAGGGTGGGATATATGATCGGAGGCCTTATCAAATAAAGACAAACAAATATACAAACAGACAAGACCTTATCTTAACATTAAATTGTCAAGTGAAAACAATGCCATAATTCTGCAGAAACACTAGCTCAGATATCTTGTGAATAAGCTTTACGAGGCTACTAATTTATGCAAAGTCAGTCACAATATTTCTAAAGTCAAGAAAACACTGCAGTCATTTGTTTTCCTCCTCCAGACCTGAGTTCTGAGATTAGGATCAGAGCCTGGGTACCCATGAGGAACCAGTGGCTAATGGCTTGCACATCATAATTTAATGGCCATCTTCTACTCCAAAGGCTACCAGTTTAGTAGGACTTTAAAACTTGCTGATTAATTTCAATTATTAATCATATAGAAAAAAAGGTCCCCAAGAGGTGGCTTCACATTAATTGATTGTATATCTTAAGTCATCACCCCTTGTTTGGGATACTCTCCTTTGTCAGATTCTTTTATGTTTTTGACAATAAAAATGTGACATGATGTTTACCACAAATTTCCTGGAAATAAAATTACAGTGTATATATATCAATGACATTTATATGTCATGCCCTTTAATGTGGTAGTGATTCCAATTTCTTAATATCTATTCTAAGAAAATTTAACTATTTTATTAAGCAGTTCATTCAATCCCTATTTAGAAACTCAGTATTTTTCAGGCACTTTTGTAGGTCTTGGGAATATAGTATAATGAATGATACAATGTCTCTCTCCTCGTGTGGTTTATGTTTTAATGGTAAGATGACAAATGAATCAATGACTAAATACAAACAATAAAGTACTATCAGGCAACATTAAATTAAATGATGAAAACAAGATCAGGGGAGAAACCAAGATGGCGGCATAGGTAAACACCTAAACTGCTGCTTCGCACAGCAATTTCAAAACTACAACTAAAAGACAAAACGGACATCATCCAGAACCACAGGAAGGCTGGCTGAGTGGAAATTCTACAACTAGAAGGAAAGAGAAAAGCATACTGAGACTCACAGGAGCTGCAGAAGGCAGAGGTACGGAGGCATGTGCATAGAGAGGGAGGTGCGTGCTCAGAGAGGGCTGGCAACTGAGTATGCGGCTGGCTTTCTCAATCAGAAGGGAGACAAAAGCTCCTGACTGCTCTGAACTCCAGGTCCAGGAGAGACTCTGGGGACCCAGACTCATTAGGGGAGAAACTGGATTGTCTGGCAGCGGGCAAAACTTGAGGGCGGCTTTCTCTCAGAGGTGCTTGCAGTGATTACCATGGGACACTGAGACACAGGGGTCTCTTAGGGCAGGGCTGACAGGGAGCCATCGATGTTTGCTCCGCCCTGACTCTCCGCCTCATCCAAGCTGAACGCAGAGGCTTTTGCAAGTCTTGTCTCATAAGGGTGTCTCCAGCACAGAAGTTCTCCCAGCATAGACACAGCTGATCCTCACAGCCAATTGGCCTGGAGGTCAATTCCTCCCAGTGATACCAAAAACAATCAAGGCTTAACTACAACAAGGCTGAGCACACAGTCCACAAAGGAGTGTACCAAGAATGTTCACCTCAGGTAACTGGGGAGGCTGAGCCACTGGGCCCTATAGAACACCTAGCACACAAAGCCACTCTATCCACTCAAGGAAGCAGCCAAAATGCAGAGACAAAGAAACAGATCACAAATGAAAGAAATGGAGGAAAGCAAACGACTGGATATAGAGTTCAAAACCATGGTTATAAGGTTTTTTTCAAGAAGTTTGTAGAAACTGCAGATAAATTTAGTGAGACCCTTGAGGATATGAAAAAGGACCAACTAGAAATTAAGCATACACTGACTGAAATATAAAATAATATACAGAGATCCAACAGCAGACTAGAGGATCGCAAGAATCAAGTCAAAGATTTGAAATACAAAGAAGCAAAAAACACCCAACCGGAAAAGCAAAAAGAAGAAAGAATAAAAAAATATAAAGATAGTGTAAAGAGCCTCTGGGACAACTTCAAGCATACCAACATCAGAATTATGGGGGTGCCAGAAAAAGAGAGAGAGCAAGATACTGAAAACCTATTTGAAGAAATAATAACTGAAAACTTCCCCCACCTGGTGAAAGAAATAGACTTACAAGTCAAGGAAGCGTACAGAACCCCAAACAAAAGGAATCCAAAGAGGACCACACCAAGACACATCAGAATTAAAATACCAAGAGCAAAAGACAAAGAGAGAATATTAAAAGCAGCAAGAGAAAAACAGTTAGTTACCCACAAGGGAGCACCCATACGATTGTCAGCTGATTTCTCAACAGAAACTATGCAGGCCAGAAGGGAGTGGCAAGAAATATTCAAAGTGATGAATAGCAAGAACCTACAACCAAGATTACTCTACCCAGCAAAGCTATCATCAGAATTGAAGGGCAGATAAAGAGCTTCACAGATAAGAAAAAGCTAAAGGAGTTCATCAACACCAAACCAGTATTATATGAAATGCTGAAAGGTATTCTTTAAGAAGAGGAAGAAGAAGAAAAAGGTAAAGATAAAAATTATGAACAACAAATACATGTCTATCAACAAATGAATCTAAAAATCAAGTGAATAAAAAATCTGATGAACAGAATAAACTGGTGAATATAATAGAATCAGGGGCATAGAAAGGGAGTGGACTGACAATTCTCACGGGGAAAGGGGTGTCGGGGGTGTAGGAAGAGACTGGACAAAAATTATACACCTATGGATGAGTGTGGGGGGGGTGAGGGCAGAGGGTGGGATGGGAACTGCATGGAGGGGAGCTATGGGGAGAAAAAAGAGGAACAATTGTAATAATCTGAACAATAAAGATTATTATAAAGTCACTCCTTCCCCCCCCCCCCCCCCAAAAAAAAAGAAAACAAGATGAGGGTAAGAAAAAGTCAGTGATGGACACAGTGGGAGTACACTCTACTGGAGGGCAGCAAAGGAACTAACGTGAGCAGTGACCCAAAGGAAGTGAGGGGGCACTTGAATATCATTGGGTGGATATTTCAAGCAGGGGAATAGTAAGCACAGAGGTCCTGAGAAAAAATGAAAAAGACTTATTTAAGGAGTAGCAGGAAGTCCCATGTGACTGGAGCGGGAAATGAGGTTGGAAAGAGGGACCGATCTTGTCAGGCCTTCTGGGCCAAGGAGAGGACTGTAGGTGTTCTGGGTGTGAGGAGAAGCCACTGAAGAGTTCTGAGGAGACGGAGAAACATGATAGGATTCACTTTGTAAAAAGGCCCTGCTGCTTGCTGTAGAGAGGGAGTGTTTGTACAAGGGCAATGTTGAAAAAGGGAGCCAATGAGGCAGGTATGAGCTCTTCAGGCCAGAGAAGACGTTGGCTCAGACATGTGCAAACAGTGAAGGTGATGAGGAACTGGGGGGGGCTGTGGATACAGGTAGGCGCCAGGCTAGCAGCCTGAGTGCAGAACCTCAGTGTCATTGAGGTTCTGGAAGCAGAGCCCTGGGTTCAAGTCCCACCTTGACCTCCTAGTAACAATGATTCTGGACAAATTGTGTACCCTCTCTGAGTCTCATTTACTTCATCTGGAAAGTTGAAACAATGATAGTTCTTTCAAAGTCTATTATATTTAATGAGATAATTCATGAAATACACTTAAAACTGTGCATGGCACTATATAAGTATTAAGTATTTCCAAACTATTATCTTTATTTATCTGTTACAATATAGTCCAAAAATAAATAATTTAGGGGTTTTAAAAAATCAGTTTCTGCTTATAAAAATCATTTGCTACAAGGAAAGTTACTGTTATAGATTATGTTTAGAATACTTTTGAGCTTTATAATTTTTTTTGGAAATACGTTTTTTTTTTTTTTTTTTGCCAGAAACACCTCTATTTCCAATTTGGGGTTGATTTGCGCTGACTTAATGGAAAGAATTAGGCTGTGTAATTCTGGTTCTTGCTCCAGCCTGCGTAAGTCACTTAGTTTTGCTGAAATTCAGATTTTATATCTGCAAAATATATCACACTGCTCATTGAGAAGTTGATAGATATGCATATTATACAAACCATTTTCTAAACGTTGGGTTTTATTAGTTTGTGTTTGTTTTTCTATCATCATATTGTTGTGCACGTGTGTGAAAGCCATGTCTGAAGGAGCTTTCTACAAGAGTAGATTATACTTGAAGAAATGTAACACTGCGGTTCCCACGGGTGAGGGATGACACCAGTTTTTCACTCCACTTTCTGACAGTCACCCTCTCCACCACTGTAGCTGCCACAATTGTGAGCAAGAAAAGATCAGGAACTCACTCAACAGCCACAATATGTCTGGTGATGCCTCTCAGCTTAGTGAAATCTACATGTTGGTGTCAGTAGATTTGGACACAATGATAAGAGAACATTTGAAATGTCTTCATTTCCTCTGCGTAAATCAATCTGTTCTTTCGAAGAGTGTCTGAAGCACTTATGCACAAAATTAGCATTTCTAGGATTTCATCCTGCAAGTGTGCGTTGGTTGTGCTTACCCATTCGATCGCAAGCAGTTCTAGGGAAGAGAGATTTAAAGGTCGTGGAATACAGCGGGAAAGACATGCTGATCCTCAGACTTGACTCTAACTCACTGAAGAGCCAGAATCTTTTCCTTCCAAAGCTGGTCTTGTTAAATCTTCTTTGATTTCCTCACTTCAGTGTCTTTCCCCCCCTATGTGGGCCAATCTTCTAAAGGATGAAAAGAAAGGAAAGCAAAGGTTAGCATTTAAATAAGAAATGCTTGTATGGAGAGACCTGTGAAATGAGGAGGCGCCATAATCTAATTATCAATGAAACTTTGCTTCAGCCCTTATTTTACAAGCTTAGTGAAGAGTGTAAATTGTAGAAAGCAACAACTTAAAGGCAGCTTCCTGTGTTTGTAATGCTAGGAGAGTGTCCACGGAGCTGCAAGCGTGTGATAAGGAATGAGGGCCCTACAAGAAGAATGTGCTCTTTGATGCCATCATCCTTTCAGGTATGAGGATCTTGAAGGCAAATTTCTGGCTCTCTCATGTTTTCACTGAGCCACATGACTTTCGCCAGTGGTTTCTTTTCTTTTTTAAAAGATATTTTTATTGATTTCAAAGAGGAAGGGAGAGGGAGAGATAGAAACGTCAATGATGAAAGAGAATCATTAGTTGGCTACCTCCTGCATGCCCTGCACTGGGGATGGAGCCTGCAACTCAGGCCTGTGCCCTGACCGGGAATCAAACTGTGACCTCCTGGTTCATAAGTTGATGCTCAACCACTGAGCCACGCTGGCCTGGCATGCCAGTGATTTCTTACTTCATAGACCAATCATTCCAAATACATACTTAAACCACTTAGAATTAGGCCTAGCCTTACTTTTATAAAACTGGATCATGGCTGTCATAAACATTCTGAAATTATTAAACAAACACCTATACACATACTAGCATATAATATCCAGCATAATACTATTCAGAATGAATGATAATATAATCTTAGGAAAAAAACACTGGAATGTTTCTACATGAGTGGGTTATAACCAACCTGAGGCGAGGAGAGTTCCTTATTTGTGTTTCTTACCTTGCTGAGCCCTAGCACATGAAATGTACTTAATAAATGCTGACTGTATGAATGAAAAGGCACTGCTAGTTGAAACGTTATAAGTCAATTCTGATAAAATTACCATAAAAGTCAATATTTTGCCAATTCAACCATCCAGAAACATAGTAGCAGACTTAAAAATACGCGGCATGGAGTGCTCTATGGTGTGTATAATTCAGACAGAGCCCAAGATAGTAACCAATCTTATATAATTGTTTTGCTATTAATGAATGGGCTGAGCATGAGACAGAGAGATCTAAAAGACTAAAACAGCTTGGAAGATCTCTCTGAATAATTCAAAGATGGGCTAATTCATCAGAAAAATGTAAAAATGCTAAATGCTATAACATGAAATAGTCTCAAAATAGGTGGAGCAAAAGATGCCAGAGTGTAAAGGCGAAATAGACAAATCTGCAGTCATTGTGGGAGATTAAACACACCTGTCTCTCTAGTAACCGACAGGGTTCGAGGGCGGTTTTCAGAAGAGAAGGACGCCTGATGCTGAGGCAGAGGCTGTGCATCTTGGATATCGAAGATGCCAAGTGTAAGAATGATCAAGTGTAAGAATGATTTTGCAAAGCAGTCTGTGTACTGCTGGCTCGTCATGCTGGGAGGAACAACCTGTGAACCCCACCGAATTCTTTAAGTTTGAATAACTAAGATTTAAATAGCCACGCACCAAGGATTGCTTGGGTTCACAGCAAAGCACGAGGACGGTCACTGAAAAATCGTATTTGCAGAATTCCACGGGGAAAATTTGTTACATATAATATCTAACAAGAATTGAATTCTGAATTCTCACTGTGTGTGCCAGGCATTGTATTAGCTCATTTAATTCTCCCAACAACCTTATGTTTACAGGCTGAGGTTTCACTGTGATTGTCTAATTTTATAGATGAGGAAACCTAGGCAAACAGAAGATAAATTTACCTAATGTCACAAACTGATGAAAGCAGCATTTGAACAGAGGCAGCCTGGGGCAGTGGCTACTCATCTACTAGTAGCTATGCTGCCTAGGACTATTAGGTGCCAACTAGGCACAGTATTTCTTGGTTTGATTTGATTTCTTGCAAACTTGCTCAATGGCCCTGATTTTAAGAGCATTCCACTTTTAAAAGCATGCTAGCTTACATCAAATCATATTTATGTAATATACTTTTCATACAAATATGGGGATAGAATTCAAATTTATGTCAAATTGCAAATGACATAAATGATTTGCTAAAGTGATCATCAATGCAACTGTTGGCTGACTTGAATTGACTGGGAATATATTTCAAATTCTTACTAATGACTCAATCAAATAGCATGGAATAAAAGCTGATTTTATAACCTTCCTTTTTGGCGAATTAAAAGCTAGGTAATGTTTTTAAAATTCTGAACCTGAATATTGACTTAAATTGCTAAGAATATATATGTATACATAAATTAGCTTAAGATTGAAGCAAAACCTGTAGAAATATCATCTTCAAACATATTGGGTTTCATCCTGAAAGAAAAAAAAATTAAAGTGTGAAAGCAACAAATGCTTGGAATTACAGAGATGAAATGGAGAACTGATCTTTAATCAGTTAAAATGATCGCTAGTACATGAAATCTAGAAATAAAATCCCATCTCTCAGCATGATCCCAAATATCAGCTTTTTTTCACAATTAAAGAATTTATTGGGGAAGATATTAACTCTTTCATCCTCTGCGAGCCGCCTTACTCCTTCTTAGCATAGTTTAGCTGCAATGCAAAAGATCAAGATTTGGAATTAGGTGAAAAAAAGTTTTTAAAAGGAATCGAAATATGCAAAACAATTCATGCTGCTTTATGAATTATAGAGGAGTCTAAAAAACATGAACAAAAGGAATTATTTAAATGTCATCCCATTTAAATGGTAAATTCTCCATGACATGTTTTTCAGTTTATTGGCAGAGAGTGAACTGATCGACACGGCACCTTATTTTGCATGTCCTTTCTCTCCCTTCTCCCACTCTCAGTCGCCTTCCAGGCCTTCCATATGTCTGGATCAATCTGTTGATTTTGCTAATACTCTCCCATCCCCCTTCAAGACTCTGGTGAATTATCTTAGCCTCTTTGGTCTGATCAGCAATTAGGGATATTATTGATTATATGTTTTCTTTTTATATACATATTTATCTGATCAACTTCTTATTTCTTCTTTGATTGTTGAAGGTAGGTTATTTTCAAGAACAAATGATCAGGAATAATTGATTCTATGTTTCAATAAAAGAATCTGCATAGAAATGTTGCAAGATAGAATTTTGGGGAAACTATACTAAAATGAAATATACTGAGACCAGGAGTTGATAAAATATATCACAAGCTTATATTTAATATGTGCTTTTCAATCCTGGAAATATTCAGCGGTAAGAGAAGACTCACAATGGAAGGCTTTACAATTTTCCCTTTGAAATCCGCATGCACTTTAAGAAGATGGGAGAAAACACATTTCACAGGCTTGGCAGTCACTCAAATTTGTGTGCTCTAAGTTTAGAACCAAACTCAATCTGCCCCTGTTCAAGTTCTGTTCTGTCCTGGCAAAACACCACTTGCCTGTTCAGAGGGAAAAGGAAGGCGTTGTCAAGCTCAAAAACTGTACATTAAATAACTTCTCAACTATTATCTTGTGCTCTGATTATGTGAAATTGGGTTAAACACATATGGGTGACATTTTCCTTATAACACATAGATATAAAATAAGTAGAAAAAGATGTAGCAATACTTAGAGTTAAGCACAACTCAATAATGCTAAAAATTGCCTGTTTACTTGATTTTTCCAAGTGCTATATAAGATTTCCTAACTCTTCTGTCTATTTTCCCATCACCTTCTTATAATTTGAGGAAATGTGTGTTTAGATATAGTACTTTTGGCAGTATTTGAAATCCAAATACTGCAATATTGTGTTAAGTTGCAAAAGCTGAAATGTGAAAAGATGTTCCATATTCTATTTATATTTAATAATGTAGACTGAATTAACCACTCATATAAATATTTTAAACATATCTATGTACATATATAACTTTATTAAAAGTTCAACCTAAGTATTTATATAAATTTCATTTTAAATTATTTTGTATAACAGCTCTCTAAAATCTAATAAGGAGATGTATGTAGCTATGGGTAAAATATACTAAAAAGACTGATAGCATAAGATTTGGGGATTGAGGTATAAGCTTTAGCACACATTTGCAAGTTATTTAGCTCTCCAAAATTTTCTTAACTAAAGTAAGATGAAGTTAGACTTGATAATATTTAAATGTATTTCTTATACTAGTTTTATGTAAGTCAGTGATTCCAACAAGAAGTTTGAAAATTACTCGATTGTATGGTTAGTAATATTAATTTTAACTGGGTTTGGTTCTCTGTTTGTTGCTCTATCTATTCTTATCTCAAGTGAATGCAAGCCAAGCCGAACATTCCATGTTCTCTTAAAACCTTTCAGAGTATTTGCTTTCATCAATCTTAATGTATATCGGCCAGATTTAACTACAGCAATCACAATGTATGTTAGTAGGATACCTAGGAATTTCAGCAGTACCAGCTCTATACTCTGTTTTATTCTCCCTCACTTCTCACCTGTGGCATTATATAGTATAACTAGTGGCCCAGTGCATGGATTCATGCACATTGAAAGGAAATTAATTAGAAGAAATATTTTAATATCGCTATTTGCGATATTAAACTTTCTCTATATTAGAAGTTTCAGAGATGAAAGAAAATTAGTAAAATGATTATGAAAATAATATATAAATTTATTAATAAACTAGAGGCCTGTTGCATGAAGAGATTTGTGCAATAGGCCTTTCTTCCCTTGGTTTCCAGCACCGGTTTTCCTCCAGCACCCGGGACCCAGGCCTTCGCTCTGGCCGGAGTCTGCTGCTTTCGTCTTCACTGCAGACTCCGGCCAGAGGTCTTCGCTGCAGACTCTGGCCAGAGTCTGCTGTCTTCGCTGCAGACTCAGGCTGGAGTCTGCCATCTTCGTCTTTGCTGCTTTGCTGCAGACTCCAGCCAGAGTTTGCCGTCTTTGTCTTTGCTGCAGACTCCAGCCTGAGTCTGCCACCTTTGCTGCAGACTCTGAAGTCTGCAGTCTTCATCTTTGCTGTGGCCAGAGTGCTGCTCCTGTAGATCCCTTCACCCCCCGCCCTCCCTCTCATAGCAGGTGTCTTGCCCCGCCCGGCCACTCCGTGCCTGGAGCAGCTGGGTGGCCGCCATCTTTGTCCTTCTAATTTGCATATTCCCTCCGGATTGGCTGGTAGGTGTAGCGGAGGTATGGTCAATTTACATGTTTGTCTATTATTAGATAAGATAAACAATAACAACATGATATAACAACAACAAAGACATGATATAAAAACAACAAAAACATGATATAAAACAACAAAAACATGATATAAAACAACAAACATGATATAAAAACAGACACCACTTTCTTTCAGCTTCAGAATGTCAACAAAAACAACCATTTCGATCACATGCATGTGATTGGCACCAGTGAGAGCTTTATATGTATCGCGCATGCACGAGTCAACGTTTATTTTTAAATTGCCAGTGTGCATCGGATGTATGGCCGGTCACTGGGCCTTTTATATATATAGATAGATAGGGGTCCAGGAGTGCAAGAGGGCACTCTGCAAAGTTGCTGTCGTACAGGGTGTGGCACACAAATGCAAGTGTGCGGTAAACCAGATTTGGGGCCGACAGCACCCCAGCAGCAACATAACCCATGGCTGAAGGTGGAATCACATGGCCCCACAAAGAATCGGGCTTCCTCCTCTCTCGTTCCGGGGTGTGTCACCCAAGAATTGCCGCTGCCAAGTCACTGCAGCTCAGCAGCTCCTGATTGGGTGTCTGCCCCCTGGTGGTCAGTGCGCATCATATGTACTGGCTGGTTGGCTGGTAGACCAGTCACTTAGCCTTTTATATATATAGGTAGTTCTGAACATAATTTCTGAAGTGAGACTTTTGGGTTAAAATCCTGGCTCTGCCACTTTATAACTACTTGGCTTTGGGAAAGTTGTTTTATCTCTCTGTGCCTTCGTTTCTTTACCTGCAAAAAGAAGGTAACCTATTTCATTGGCTAGTTCTGAGGAGTTCATGATTTTGTACTCATAGCGCTTAGAATAGGGCCTGGTACATAATCAAATTTCAAATATTAGTTATTTCCGTGCTTCTTATGTGTATTCTGCATTAGAATTGAAGCCCTAAATGAGCAGGAGACTCATCAGTCTTGTTCATCATGGTCATGGCTGCTTTACCTTCTCTTCCTCCTTTGTGAAAATTGAAGTATAAATCACATAACATGTAACCATTTAAAAATGTACAATTCAGTGACATTTGTACATTCATAATGTTATGCAACCGTCATATCTATCTAGTTGCTTAAATATTCTTTATCTTGTGGAGGAAGTTGTCTTCTATTCCTAGTTTGTTGAATATTTTTGTCATGAAAGGATGCCAAATTTTCTCAAATGCTTTTTCTGCATCAATGGATGATCACACAGGCTTTTCTTCCATTAATGTGGTGTATTACACTGATTGATTTTCATATGTTGACTCTAGCACTCCTGAGATGAAACCTCACTTGGTCAAGGAGTATAATTTATTATGCTACTATATTTGGTTTGCTAGCATTTTGTTGAGGAATTTTGCATATATATTCACAAAGAATATTAATTTAGAGTTTCCTTTTATTGTGATGTCTTCATCTAGCTTCAATACGAAGGTAACTCTGGCCTCAAAGAATGAGTTAGAAAATGTTTCCTCCTCTTCTATTTTTGGAAGAGTTTAAGGAAGATTGGTATTAATTCTTCTTCCTCCTCTTCCTTAAATGTTTAATGGAATTTTGCCTGTAAAGTTATTTGTTTCTGCCCTTTTCTTTATTGGTAGATTAGTTTTTTACAATTTAAAAAATTCCCGATTCATTATTATTAACATCAACTTTCATTCCATTGTGGTTGGAGAAGATATTTTGTATGATTTCAATTTTTAAAATTTATTGAGACTTGTTTTGTGCCCCATTATATGGACTATGCTCAAGAATGTTACATTTGCACTTGAGAAAAATCGAAGTTAAAAGCACAGCCCAGCTGGTGTGGGTGAGTGGTTGAGCATCCACCCATGCATTAGGAAGTCGAAGTTCCATTCCGGGTTGCGACACACACCCAGGTTGGGGGCTCAATCCCTAGTTGGGGGCGTGCAGGAGGCACCTGATTGATGTTTCTCTCTCACCAAGGTTTCTTTCTCTCTCTCTCTGAAATCAATAAAAATATAGCTTTTAAGTAAACAAATTCAAAAGCACATTAAAGCAGTGGTCACAAACCTTTCGGACCTCATGGACCATCAGTGGTCTGCAACCACTGGTTGGCGATCGCTGCATTAAAGGATTATACACTATGACAAAGTGGGATTTATTTTCTGGGATGCAAGGATGGTTCAACATATACAAATTAATTAATGCAGTAAACCACTGCATATCAAGTGATAAGAGTGATAAGGATCATATGATCATCTTATTAGATGCTGTAAAAGCACTTGACAAATCCAACAGCTTCTATAATAATAAAAGTGTAATATGCTAATTAGGCCAGATGTCCTTCCTGATGACCTTCTGGATGAAGCCGTAGCAGCGGGGGGCTGAGGCAGAGGCAACCACCGCAGAGGTGGGGGCTGAGCCTCTTGCACGAATTTTGTGCATTGGGCCTCTAGTTTTATTACAAAAACTCTCAACAAACTAGCAATAGAGGAATTTACCCCAACACAATAAAAGCTATGCATTATAAATTCACAGCTGTCACCATACTCAATGGTGAAAAACTGAAAGCTTTTCCTCTAAGATTGGGAACCATGTAAGAATGCCTATTCTCACCACTTCTGCTCAACATAGTACTGGAAGTCATAGCCAGAACAATTAAGCAAGAAAAATAAAGAAATGGTGGCTCATTTGGCATCATCCTGTACACCACAAGGTTGAATCTTTAGGGCACATACCTAGATTGTGTGTTCAATTCCCAGTTGGGCGTGGTGTGTATGGGAAGCAACCAACTGATGTTTCTTTTTCTCCTTTCAGCCTCTAGTATCTTTATTTATTTTTCCCAATGGATTTTTAGTGGTTTAGAAACACTATTTGCAACAGGGCACTGCATTATTTATGGAGACTTTAAAATAATTTATTTACAACTAAGAAAGATTATGTTTATTTTACTCTTTTAGAAATGTAGAGAAAAATATGTAAAGTGATTAGAACAATCCGAGGTATGTTATTAAATGCTCAATAAATGCTATTCGTATTGTCAGCTAAGTCCTCGCCCACATTAGCATGCTCTATTTGCCTTTTAACACACAATTCTATCTCATGATATGGTCATTTATGTGTGCGTCTTACTCCCTTTATTTTTTTATTTTTAATTTTTTAAAAAATTTCTTTATTGATTAAGGTATCACATATGTGTCCTTATTCCCCCATTACCCCCCACCTCTCATTCACGCCCCCACCCCCTGTTGTCTGTGTCCATTGATTAGGCTTATATGCATGCATACAAGTCCTTTGGTTGACCTCTCCCCCTTACCCCTACTCTCCCTTACCTTCCCTGAGGTTTGACGTTCTGATTGATGTTTCTCTGTCTCTGGATCTATTTTTGTTCATTAGTTTATGTTGTTCATTATATTCCACAAATAAGTGAGATCATGTGATATTTATCTTACTCTGCCTGGCTTATTTCACTTAGCATCTCCATCCATGTTGTTGCAAATGGTAAGAACTCCTTTTTTACAGCAGCATAGTATTCCATTGTGTAGATGTACCACAGTTTTTTAATCCACTCATCTGCTGATGGGCACTTAGACTGTTTCCAAATCTTAGCTATGGTGAATTGTGCTGCTATGAACATAGGGGTGCATATATCCTTTCTGATTCGTGTTTCTAGTTTCTTGGGATATATTCCTAGAAGTGGGATCACTGAGTCAAATGGGAGTTCCATTTTTAGTTTTTTGAGGAAACTCCACACTGTTTTCCACAGTGGCTGCACCAGTCTGCATTCCCACCAGCAGTGCACGAGGGTTCCTTTTTCTCTGCATCCTCACCAGCACTTGTCATTTGTTGACTTGTTGATAATAGCCATTCTGACAGGTGTGAGATGGTACTGCATTGTTGTTTTCATTTGCATCTCTCTGATGATTAGTGACTTTGAGCAGATTTTCATATGTCTCTTGGCCTTCCTTCTGTCTTCTTTCGAAAAGTGTCTATTTAGATCAGTTGCACATTTTTCGATTGGGTTGTTTATCTTCTTTTTGTTAAGCTGAATGAGTTCCCTGTAAATGTTGGAGATTAAACCCTTATCATTGATATCATTGGCAAATATGTTCTCCCATGCAGTGGGCTTTCTTGTTGTTTTATTGATGGTCTCCTTTGCTGTGCAAAAGCTTTTTATTTTGATGTAGTCCCATTTGTTTATTTTCTCTTTAGTTTCCATTGCCCTAGGAGCAGTATCAGTGAAGAAATTGCTTCTACATATGTCAGAGATTTTGCTGGCTGTGGATTCCTCTAGTATTTTTATGGTTTCTCATCATATGTTTAAGTCCTTGATCCATTTTGAGTTTATTTTTATGTATGTTGTAAGTTGGTGGTCTAGTTTCATTTTTTTGCATGTATCTGTCCAATTTTCCCAACACCATTTATTGAAGAGTCTCTCTTAACTCCATTGTATGTTCATGTCTCCTTTGTCAAATTAATTAAGCATAGTGATTTGGGTCAATTTCTGGGTTCTCTATTCTATTCCATTGATCTATATGTCTGTTCTTGTGCCAGTATCAGGCAGTTTTGAGAACAGTGGCTTTGTAATACAGCTTGAAATCTGGTATTAAGATCCCACCTACTTTGTTCTTCTTTCTCAGGATTGCTGTAGCTATTAGGGGTCTTTTTTTATTCCAGATGAATTTTTGGAGAGTTTTTTCTAGGTATGTGAAATATGCCGTTGGTATTTTAATGGGGAGTGCATTGAATCTATAGATTGCTTTGGGTAGTATGGACATTTTAATGATGTTGATTCTCCCAATCCATGAACATGGTATGTTCTTCCATCTGTTTACGTCTTCCTCTATCTCTTTTTTCAGTGTCCTGTAGTTTTCCGCGTATAGGTCTTTTACCTCCTTAGTTAAGTTTATTCCTAGGTATCTTAATTTTTTTGGTGCAATGGTAAATGGGATTGCTTTTTTAGTCTCTCTTTCTGTAAGTTCACTATTGGTGTATAGAAATGCCATAGATTTCTTGGCATTAATTTTGTATCCTGCTACATTGCTGAATTCATTTATTAAGTCTATTAGTTTTTTGATGGAGTTTTTCGGGTTTTTTATGTACAATATCATGTCATCTGCAAATAAGGACAGCTTTACTTCTTCTTTTCCAATTTGGATGCCTTTTATTTCTTCTTCTTGTCTAATTGCAATGGCTAATACTTCCAGTACTATGTCGAACAGGAGTGGTGAGAGTGAGCATCCCTGTTTTGTTCCTGTTCTTAGGGCAAATGGTTTTAGTTTTTGCCCATTGAGTATGATGTTAGCTGTGGGTTTATCATATATAGCTTTTATTATGTTGAGGTATGATCCTTCTTTTCCCACCTTGTTGAGAGTTTTTATCAAGAAAGGGTGTTGGATTTTGTCAAATGCTTTTTCTGCATCAATTGATATGACTATGTGATTTTTATCTCTCAATTTGTTTATCTGATGTATCACATTTATTGATTTGCGGATATTGTACCATGCTTGCATTCCTGGGATAAATCCTACTTGGTCATGGTGTATGGTCTTTCTGATGTACTGCTGGATCCGATTTGCTAGAATTTTGTTGAGGATTTTGACATCTATGTTCATGAGGGATATTGGCCTGTAATTCTTTTTCATTGTCTTTATCTGGTTTTGGTATTAGGGTGATGCTGGTTTCATAGAATGAGCTTGGAAGTGTTCCTTCCTCTTGAATTCTTTGGAATAGTCTGAGGAGGATAGGTTTTAGTTCTTCCTTAAATGTTTAGTAAAACTCCCCTGTGAAGCTGTCTGGCCCCAGGCTTTTGTTTGCTGGAAGCTTTTTGATGACTGCTTCAATTTCTTCCATAGTTATTGGCCTATTGAGATGTTTAGATTCTTCCTGATTGAGTTTTGGAAGGTCTTATTTTTCTAGGAATATGTCCATTTCCTCCAGGTTGTCCAGTTTGTTGGAATAGAGTTGTTTGTAGTATTTTTTAACAATCCTTTGTATTTCAGTGGGGTCTGTTGTTATTTTGCCTCTATCATTTCTGATTTTGTTTATTTGAATCCTCTCTCTTTGCTTCTTGGTGAGCCTGGCTAGAGGTTCATCAATCTTGTTTATTCTTCCAAAGAACCAGCTCTTGGTTTTGTTGATCTTTTGTATTGTTTTTCTGTTTTGGTCTCAATGTTGTTTATGTCCGCTCTGATCTTTATTATTTCCGTCCTTCTGCTTACACTGGGCTTTTCTTGTTGTTCTCTTTCTAACTCTTTGAGTTGTAGGGTTAGGTAATTTATTACCATTGTTTCTTGTTTTTTGCAATAGGCTTGTAGAGCTATGAACTTCACAGGTTGAGAACTGCTAGCAGGGTCTCCTAAGACCATCAGAAAACACAGATATTTACATTAGATTCATTAACAGTAGCAATGAAAATAATTTTATGGTTGGGGGTCACCACAACATTAGAAACTGTATTAAAGGGTCACAGCATTAGAAAGGTTGAGAACCATTGTAGAGATTCAGCAGGGATAACAATTTTAATTGATTGCATAAGGCTTCCTGGGGAAAGCTTCATTTGTTTTCTCATCTCATCAGGTGTTGAAATCCTTGAGTGATGTCAAGGGTGAAATTATTGTTCTGAAATTATTTGTTTTGTGTCAAGTTAGCCTTCTACCAAGTAGTGTCTCAGAAAATGAACCCATTTTGATATTACTTTATTTAACCAACATTCGTTGAGCATTTACTTATGAGATACAAAGACAGACATATTTCCTGTTATTGTTATTAAGACACTAGCATTTCCTGTGGCAGCAGTAAAAAGGGAATAAATAAGAAAATATCAAGTAATGATAGGAATAAATATTATGATGAAAATGAAATACAGGGATATGTTGGAAAGCCCTCTATTCTGTCCCATTCTGGGACAGGGTTCATTGTAGTTTATCTGAAAAGTTTGAAATGAATTTTTAAAAATAAATCTTTATTGTTCAGATTATTTCAGTTGTTCCTCTTTTTTCTCCCAATAGCTTCACTCCACCCAGTTCCCACCCCAACCTCTGCCCTTACCCCCTCGCCCCACTGTCCTCATCCATAGGTGTACGATTTTTGTCCAGTCTCTTCCCGCATCCCCCACACTCCTTTTCCCCCAAGAATTGTCAGTCCACTCCATTTCTATGCCCCTGATTCTATTATATTCACCAGTTTATTCTGTTCATCAGAATTTTTATTCACTTGATTTTTAGATTCACTTGTTGATAGACATGTATTTGTTGTTCATAATTTTTATCTTTACCTTTTTCTTCTTCTTCCTCTTCTTAAATAATACCTTTCAGCATTTCATATAATACTGGTTTGGTGTTGATGAACTCCTTTGGCTTTTTCTTATCTGTGAAGCTCTTTATCTGACCTTCAATTCTGAATGATAGCTTTGCTGGGTAGAGCAATCTTGGTTGTAGGTTCTTGCTATTCATCACTTTGAATATTTCTTGCCACTCCCTTCTGGCCTGCATAGTTTCTGTTGAGAAATCAGCTGACAATCGTATGGGTGCTCCCTTGTGGGTAATTAACTGTTTTTCTCTTGCTGCTTTTAATATTCTCTCTTTGTCTTTTGCCCTTGGCATTTTAATTATGATGTGTCTTGGTGTGGTCCTCTTTGGATTCCTTTTTATTGGGGTTCTGTGTGCTTCCTGGACTTATAAGTCTATTTCTTTCACCAGGCGGGGGAAGTTTTCGGTCATTATTTTTTCAAATAGGTTTTCAGTATCTTGCTCTCTCTCTTCTTTTGGCACCCCCATAATTCGGATGTTGGTGTGCTTGAGGTTGCCCCAGGGGCTCCTTACATTATCATCAGTTTTTTTGATTCTTTTGTCTTTTTGCTTTTCTAGATGAGTGTTTTTTGCTCCTTTGTATTTCAAAACTTTGACTTGATTCTTCCGGTCCTCTAGTCTGCTGTTAGGTCTCTGTATAATATTTTTTATTTCAGCCAGTGTATGTTTAATTTCTAGTTGGTCCTTTTTCATATCCTCGAGGGTCTTGCTAAATTTATCAGCCTTTTCTAGGAAATTTTTGAAAAACCTTAAAATCATGCTTTTGAACTCTATATCCAGTTGTTTGCTTTCTTCCATTTCTTTCATTTGTGATCTGTTTCTTTGTCTCTGCATTTTCGCTGCTTCCCTGAGTTGGTAGAGTAGCTTTGTGTGCTAGGTGTCCACGAGGGCACAGTGGCTCAGCCTCCCCAATTACCTGAGGTGGACACTCTTGATGCACCCCTTTGTGGACTGTATGCACAGTCTTGTTGTATTAAGTCTTGATTGTCGTTGGTATCACTGGGTGGAATTGACCTCCAGGCCAATTGGCTGTGAGGATCAGCTATGTCTACCCTGGGAGAACTTCTGTGCTAGAGACACCCTTCTGAGACAAGACTTGCAAAACTGCAAAAGCCTCTTTGCTCAGCTTGGATGGGGTGGAGTCTCAGGGTGGAACAGACTGCCTTGGTTTTCTGTCAGCCCTGCCCTATGAGGCCCCTGGGTCTCAGTGTCCCTCAGAATCACTGAAAGCACCTCTGAGAGAAAGCTGCCCTTGAGTTCTGCCCGCTGCCAGACAGTCCAGTTTCTCCCCGAATGAGTCTGGGTTATCAGAAACTCGCCCCAAACTGGAGTTCAGTGCAGTCAGGAGTTTCCATCCCCCTCCCACTTTAGAAAGCCAGCTGTGCACTCAGCTGCCCGTGCACACTGCTGCCCGTCCTCTCCACCTGTACGTGTCCGGAACTCATTCTTTTGCAGCTCCTCTGAGTCTCAATGTGCTTTCCTCTTTCCTTCTAGTTGTAGAATTTCCACTCAGCCAGCTTTCCTGTGGTTCTGGATCGTGTCTGTTTTGTCCTTTAGTTGTAGTTTTGATATTGTTGTGCCAGGCAGCAGTTCAGATGTTTACCTATGCTGCCATTTTGGTTTCTCCTGCAGCTGACCTATATTAACACCTATTTTCACCCTCATGTCTTTCTCCTGCTTATATCATAGTTGTGACTCTGAAGTTTTTTTTTAATTTTTTTATTGTTTTAAGTATTACAAATAGTAGTACATATGTCTCCTTTTTTCCCCCCCATTGACCTGCCCCCGACCTCCCCTACCCCCCAGTACATGCCTTCACCTGCCCGCCCTCCCCCCCACCCCAGTGTCTTATATCCATTGGTTGTGCTTATATGCATGCGTACAAGTCCTTCGGTTGGTCTCCTACAGCCCCCCTCGCCCAGCCTCCCCTGTCTTCCCAATGTAGTTTGACAGTCTGTTCAATGCTTCTTTGCCTCTGTATCTTTTTCCCACCATTTCTTTCCTTTAAAAAGTTTTGCCTTTGCAGACTAGAAATAAACATATAATAACAAAACAAGACAAAACAAAAAAATGTTTGAGTCCCAATTTCAATGTCCAACAGTTCTGAGTCCCCGTTTCAATGTCTAACAGTTCCTTATGTGTACATGTCAGCAATGATATCTGGACGGTGGGCACATGTTGGCAATGCAGGTCCGACCCTCTCTGGTTTGGTCCTAGGTAATCTGCAGCGGTGCACAGCTGCTGACTGCTAGCGTGGCAAGGCGTTATCAGCGTCTTCCATCTCTGGACTGTTTTTTCCTCTTGTCTTCGTGGTTGGAGCACACCTGTCAATTCCTCTCTGTTGCAGGAATCCATCTGGTCTTGGGGTTGTTTTCTGAAAATATACAAATATATTCTCGACCACAAGTTAATAAAGGAATCTTTTCTATATAATTGATTTGGGATCCTTTTTATTTTTGCCCAAATGATTTTCCTTTGTCTTATTTAGACACCATGTGTGTTTTTAATGGCCGTCTTGCTGTTAGCATTGCAAATGAAACTTAATTTGGTAAAGTAAAAATTTTCTAGATGTAATTTACTTACAGGATATTTTTCCTTACATGATATTGCCCTCCTATCCCCCCCCTTTTTTTTTTTATTAATGGAGGTTTTTGTAAATTTTATAATGCAGTCTTGATAACTTTAAATTAAATTTTTTTTTTTGCCCACACATATGACTGTTTTAGGTTCATTGCATATTCAGGAATTTTACCATGAGATGACCTGCCAATAGAAATTTTAGTTATTACTTTAAGAACAGCTTTCTGTCCAGTACAATTAAATTTACTTGAATATTCACTTATTTCAATTAGCCTATTTAAATTAATCTGAAAACTTGATTACTATTTTACTGTCAAATTTAATACTCTACCAACAATCTTAGTTTACCCTGTAAATATTAGTGGGAAGGATTATTTGCATTCTTGAGTGGGCCCTGAGCATTCCAGATGCTAGGCTGAATTTAGATATAGGGCAGCTGCTGTCGGCCAAGTCTCTTGTCTGTTACCTGGGTCCCGATCTGAGCTGGGCCTAGTCTCTGTCTGTCACCTGTATCTCGATGTGAGCTGGGCCAGGTCTCTTTCTGTTGCCTGGGTCCCGTTCTGAGCTGGGTGTGGGAAGCGCGAAGCAGCCATGGGGGCAGGAGACCTCCTTCAGAAGGGGTGAGGGTTCAAGCCCCTGCAATGTTGGGGGGGTGAGGGTCTGTGCCCCACTTCTGTTGCCCCCCCAAGTTCTCTCCTGATGGCCCCTCTGCGACTGTGCCTGTCTTAGGTTGTTCCTTCCTTGAGGAATCTTACCCATCTCTGGCTAACCAGGCATCCTCCGGGGCCAAGCAGGGTGGTGTGAGGTTCAGTTCTGTCTCCTTGGTAGCCTATGCCCCCGTGGCCTCCACACCCAGCACCTGCCTTGGGAACCCCTGGCCTGCTGGCAGGGTCCCGGTGCTGATCACATATCTCGGGGAACTCGGGTTTCTTCTCCAGTGAGGGCCCAGCTCACACAATTGGGTGTGAGACAGATCCATGGTACCAGCCCCCACGAGGCTTCAAGCTCAGCATGAACAGAAAGCTCAGGTAACAGCTAAGGGCAATTGGATTGTGAGAAGAGGGTCCCACTTGGCACAAAGGGCAAGAGGGGCCAATATAGAATGCTCAAGTGCCTTCCCAGTGCCTTAATTCCTTCTCCAAGGGATTAAATCCTTTCATGTCCCTTTTTTTTTTTTTAATTGCTGCCAACCATTCAAAGAATTAGTTTGTAAGTTTGTTTGGGATAATTGTAAAATATGCTGTTGTAAAATATCTAAAATTATAATGACATTGTAGAATAATATCATGTAAGGATATTCTTTGCCCTAGGCCCTGGCAATTCCATTTCAAACTGGCTGTCAATTTCTTTTTGTAGCTTTATATAAACTTTGTCAGGGAGGCAAAAACACAAATTACTTACTTTAGTTCAAGAGGCCCAATATATTGACTTTCAATTACAATCCTTATGACTTTTGAAGGAAACTTCTCTTTGTTTCCTTCCAAAATAATTTTCAGTCTACAGAGAGTTTCATTTAAAAATTTTTGTCACATGAAACAATTTCTCTTAAGGCTATGGTGACCACTAGTATTGATTAGATTTAGTATTTTATTTTTATTTTATAATTTTTTAATTAATTTTTTTAATTTTTATTTTTTACGTGTCCTTATTTCTCCATAACCCCCCACTCCCCACTTATGTCCCGCCCCCTTGTTGTCTGTGCGGCTCTGAAGTTTATCAGAGAAACTAGTCTACACCTCTTCTGCAGCCCCTTAATGGTAGATTGTAGGACATAGCTTTCTCCATGCTTCCGTATGTCAATCCTTTCCTCTCTAGTTTTTATTTTCAAATTAAAAAAGTATATATTTTATTGATTTTTTTTACAGAGAGGGATAGAGAGTTAGAAACATCAATGAGAGAGAAACATCAATCAGCTGCCTCCTGCACGCCCCCTATTGGGGATGTGCCCACAACCAAGGTACATGCCCTTGACCAGAATTGTACCTGGGACCCTTCAGTCCAGAGGCTGATGCTCTATCCACTGAGTCAAACTGGTTAGGGCTCCTCTCTACTTTCTGCCTTCCATAAATGTGTTGAAATCACTATTCATTAACAAATCCCTCTCCCATTATCTTTGCTGTTTAGGTTCACTTCTTTTTATCTATTTTAACTTTCATTTTAGTGAGGTATCAACAAAGATAAGAAGCAAACCTGGCTGACTAATTTGTCATCCAGAGCCAAAATTCTGTTATCTTTTTAATTGAAAATCAAGTGATATTTCTCTAGTTTTGTTTGAGAATTGAAGATTATGTTAGAATCATATATATTGAGGCAGCATAGGATATTAGTTAAGTACATAAATTTTAGAGTCAGATCAACTTATGTTTAAATTCTATAACTACCACATTTTAGCATTTCAGGTAGTTTTTGGTACATAGAAAATCTTCTATAAATATTAATTTTATTATTCTTTGTTAAATTATTTTTACTTTCAATTTTAAATATATGTATATTGACTATAAAATATTAACACTTTCTAGTATGTTCTGATATGTTATTGATTAAAATCCTTTTTCATTAGAATTGGCAGTTATTATGCAGGATTTTACTAAGATTTAATGTATTTCACCAAGGATATAAGACAGTCTCCAAGGTACTGGCATAAAAACAGGCAGATAGGTCAATGGAATAGACTAGAGAGCCTAGAAATAAACCCATGCCTTTATGGTTAATTATTATTTGACAAAGGCGGCAAAAACATACAATAGGGTAGATAGTCTATTCAATAAATGATGCTGGGAAAATTAGTCAGATACATGCAAAAAGAAAAAAAAAAGAAACTAACTTGTTTCACCATGCACAACAATAACTCAAAATGGATTAGAGACTTAAATGTAGACCTGAAGCCATAAAAATCTTGGAAGAAAACATAGGCAGTAAAATCTTGGACATTTCTAGTAGGAATACTTTTTCTGATATATCTTTTCTGAAAACGGAAACAAACAAAAATAAACAATGGGACTGCCTCAAACTAAAGAGCTTTTGCATAGCAAAGTAAACCATCAACAAAATGAAAAGGCAATTGGGAGAACATATTTGCCAATGATATATCAGATAAGGGGTTAATATCCTAAACTTATAAAGAAATCATACAACTCAGCACCAATAAAACAAACAATTAAAAGATGGTCAAGCTTTTTTTTTAACAAGATGGTGGCAGGAAGCAGTGGCGGTCGCGGCAAGCTTTGCTGGAAAAGCGAGGCCGATTCCGGCTTCCTGGGGCTGCGGCCCACTTCGGTGGACCCGGCGCTGAGGCGGCGGCGGCGAGGCCCAGGAAACAGGAAGGGGGGCCGGCGGCGGCGAGGCCCAGGAAACAGGAAGGGGGGCCGGCGGAGGCCCAGGAAACAGGAAGGCGGGCCGACGGCGGCGAGGCCCAGGAAACAGGAAGGCGGGCCGACGGCGGCGAGGCCCAGGAAACAGGAAGGCGGGCCGGCGGAGGCCCAGGAAACAGGAAGGGGGGCCGGCGGAGGCCCAGGAAACAGGAAGGCGGGCCGGCGGAGGCCCAGGAAACAGGAAGGGGGGCCGGCGGAGGCCCAGGAAACAGGAAGGCGGGCCGGCGGCGGCGAGGCCCAGGAAACAGGAAGGGGGGGGCCGGCGGCAGCGAGGCCCAGGAAACAGGAAGGGGGGCCGGCGGCGGCGAGGCCCAGGAAACAGGAAGGGGGGCTGACGGCGGCGAGGCCCAGGAAACAGGAAGGGGGGCTGACGGCGG
Source organism: Corynorhinus townsendii (assembly GCA_026230045.1). Taxonomy (NCBI): domain Eukaryota; kingdom Metazoa; phylum Chordata; class Mammalia; order Chiroptera; family Vespertilionidae; genus Corynorhinus; species Corynorhinus townsendii. The sequence goes on from JAPDVU010000010.1 coordinate 12,247,673, forward strand.
CGAGGCCCAGGAAACAGGAAGGGGGCTGAAGGCGGCGAGGCCCAGGAAACAGAAGGGGGGGGCTGACGGCGGCGAGGCCCAGGAAACAGGAAGGCGGGCCGGCGGCGGCGAGGCCCAGGAAACAGGAAGGCGGGCCGGCGGAGGCCCAGGAAACAGGAAGGGGGGCCGGCGGCGGCGAGGCCCAGGAAACAGAAGGGGGGAGCCGGCGGCAGCGAGGCCCAGGAAACAGGAAGGGGGGCTGGCGGCGGCTGGCGCAGGAGCCGCTGGGGCTGGAAGTCCACCAATTCCTAGAGGACGTGCGGCCACAGGAGCGCACGGGTGGCTTGGTACCGGAGGCCCCGATGATAAACTCTTCTTCGTGGATACTGGCCCCAAGGACAGAGAGCGCGACAGGGAGAGGACCAAAGGCCAGAGGAGGCCACGGCTCCTCAAGAAACCCCTGCGGGTCGACCTCGTGTGAGAGAACACATCCAAGATCCCGGCCCCCAAGACCTCCCGGCCCACCAGGTCCCCAAGGCCAAGCAGCTCAAGCGGAGGGAGCAGCTGTGGGAGAGGCTGGCAAAGCAGGGCGGGCTGCCCCGAGAGGTGCGCAGGGCGCAGGCCCGCCTCCGCAGGCCTCCTGCGGCCAGAGCCAGGCCCGGGCCCCAGGGCACCGCGGAGCGTCCCTTCTACGACCGCTGGGCCACATACAACCCTCTGGAGCGGCCGTTGGCCGGCCAGGACCCCTTCTTCCTGGAGCAGACCAAGAAGAACGGAGTGAAGCGGCCGCCGCGTCTCCACACCAAGCCGTCCCAGGTGCCTGCTGTGCAGGTGACACCCCCGGAGCCTCCTACACCCCGTCCTGTGAGGACCACCAGACGCTGCTCTGGGAAGCCCATGGGGTCCAGCTGCAGCGGCAGAGGGAGGCGGAGAAGCTGGAGCGGCAGCTGGCCCTGCCCCCCGCCCATGTGCCAGGGGCTGCAGGAGGAGTCAGATGGGGAAGGGGGACCAGGCCAGGGCCAGGGCCAGGGGCCGGAGGGGGCTGGAGACGAGGCCAGAGACGACCAGTTTGGAGGCGCCGAGGCCACCACACCTGCCCGCCCGGCCGCTGTGGAGAAGATGGAGCAGCAGCGTGGGCGGGAAAAGGTCGCCCGGATGCTGCGGGTACAGCAGGCCGCGGTGCGGGCCGCCCGGCTGCGGCACCAGGCGCTCTTCAGGCTGCGCGGGATCAAGGCCCAGGTGGCGCAGCGGCTGGCGGAGCTGGCGCGGCTGCGGCGGGAACGACGAAGGCAACGACAGAGGCCGACAAGCCCCGCAGGCTGGGGCGGCTCAAGTACCAGTCCCCCCCCCCCCCCCCCCCCCCACACCCACACCCACGTGCAGCTCAGCCGGGAGCTGGCCGACTCGCTCCGGACCCTGAAGCCCGAGGGCAACATCCTCCGTGACCGGTTCAAGAGCTTCCAGAGGAGAAACATGATCGAGCCCCGGCAGAGAGCCAAGTTCAAGTGCAAGTACAAAGTGAAGCTCGTGGAGAAACGGGCGTTCCGGGAGATCCAGTTATAGCTGATGTTGGATGCGGAGCCTCACCCTTCAATAAAGCACCTGTGGACCACCACCACCACCACCAACAAAAAAGATGGTCAAAGGACCTGAAAAGATACTTCTCCAAAGAGGACAGATAGGTGGTCAATAGACATGAAAATATGCTCAACATCACTAATCATCAGAGAATGCAAACTAAAACCACAATGAGATATCACCTCACACCTGCCAGAATGGCTGTAATCAACAAATCAACAACGGACAAATGCTGGTGAGGATGTGGAGAAAAGTGACCCTCGTGCACTGCTGGTGGGAATGCAGATTGTGGAAAGCAGTATGAAGTTAACTCAGAAAATTAAAAATGAAACCACCTAAGAAACCTGAAACACTCACTGGAAAGAATATATGCACCCCTATGGTCATTGCATCATTATTTACAATAGCCAAGATTTTGAAGCAGCCCAAGTGCCCATCAGTAGATGAGTGGATAAAATGCTGTAGTACATGTACACAAAGCATGTCAAACTCAAAGGCTAACACGAGCCAAATAAACAAGGTTTAAGTTTATGTGGGTCGCAAAAAAAACAAAAGCTTCAGTTTTCATAGAAACGTAGGTTTATTTCGATAGAGATATGCTGAATACAAAGGGCTGAAATAAATAATCGTTATAAAATAATGGAACATTTTAATAATAACTAATATTTTTTCTTGAACATTAACTTACCAGACAATGAATAACTACACAAATTAATAAGTGTAATGCAAATAAACCTATTTTTCTTGTTCTCCAAAAGTGAAATATTTCCTGTTGTGCACACCAAACAAGTCAGTCTAAGACTAATGATGTGGCAATTGGCTGCTAAAATATTCGCTGCTAGTATTAGTGGAGAGAAATGATGCACCTATGCTTAAGGCATGTAAGGGAAATGAACGCAACATGATTATAGTAATCAGTCATTAGTGAACTTTGTAGTTATTAATAACCAGAGGCCCATTGCACGAAGATTTGTGCAATAGGCCTTCCTTCCCCTGGCTCCTGGCACCAGTTTTCCTCCGGCACGTGGGACCCAGGCCTTCCCTCTGGCCGCCGCCTTCCATTTTCGCTCTAGCCAGAGCCTTCAGTCTTTGCTCCAGCTGGAGCACCGTTCCTGTAGCTCCCCCCGCCCCCTGCCCTTCCCCTCATAGCAGGTGTCCTGCCCCACCCTGCTGCTCCGCGCCTGCATGAGTGCTGCCCAGAGGCCCGGAGCAGCTGGGGGCAGGGCCGCCGACATCTTTGTCGGGTTAATTTGCATACTCCTGATTGGCTAGTGGGTGTTGTGAAGTGATGGTCAATTTGCATATTTCTCTTTTATTAGTGTAGCTTATGTATAACAGGATATTGTAGAAATTAAGTTACGAAATTTTTATTAAACCATTTCTTACATACCATTTTATTGGCTGGGCTGCAAAAATATTCGTTGTGGGCTGCATGTGGCTTGTGGCCCAAGTTTGACAGGCTTGATGTACACAATGGAATACTACTTGGCTGTATGAAGGAAGGAAATCTTACCATTTGGGACAGCATGGGTGGACCTGGAGAGTATTATGCTAAATGAAATAAGCCAGTCAGAGAAAGACAAGTAGCATATGATTTCACTTATCTGTGGAATGGAATTAACAAAATACTAGTAAACTAACAAAATAGAAATAGACTCAGATTCAGAGACCAGACTGACAGCTGTCTCCCTGGTCAGGGCTTGTGCAGGAGGCAACCAATCAATGTGTTTCTCTCACATCGATATTTCTCTCTGTCTTTCCCTCTCTCTAAAAAAATCAATGGAAAAATATCCTTGGGTGAGGATTAAAAAAATAAAAAAAATGTAAAATTAAATTATGTTAACAATCATCTAAATTTTAAAAAATGTTACACAAATTTTGTGTTAGCTTTGGTGGAAAAAAAGGTTTTCCTTATGATATCTGGCTCTTTATTAATTGGCTCAGCTATTTAGAATGCTTTGGGGGCAATTAAAATTATACATAAAAGGAATCTTAATAACTTTTTGATAACAACATTTCTGATTAAATTGATTTTATACCTTAGTGTTAATAGCTGTACTGCCATTATATGTCTATTAATGATGATACAGTTATTATAATTACAGCTATTGTAATAAATGAAGGAATTATTTTACTGTTTGAATATTACATTATTATCTGCATAAAATGGTAATTTTTTTTTCTCCTTGAAAATACTAGCATATCCATACTGTGCATTTGTGTTAGGTAAGAAGAGAATACCTTCTCAATATACTATACTTCATTTAATCTAGCAAGAAATATTAAGACTTTCAAGTAAAAGATAATTAACTACTTAAAATTATACACTGGAGTGAGGATGTTAAAAGAAACATTTTGCAAATCTGTAATTACATAACGTAATCTCATTACTCTACTTAACTTCTTAGCTTATGGAATAGTACCCATCTATCAGAAATGATTGACTCATAGCCATAATTTTAATCCTTTTATTATTATACTTTTAATTCGAATACAAATGTGTTTCTGCGTGAAAGGTCGTAGCCAGTCTGTCCTTTACGGTCAGTGATGGCTCCAGTGTGTGTGTGGGATTTAGATTTTGGCCATGGAGACGTTGCTCCGGGAATAATGGAACTTTTATAAAGCCGGCACAGTGCCTACTGTTCGTTCTTAGGGGAGATGTTACAATCACGCTTTAATGGTAGAAATGTCTATGGTTGGTATAGTCAAGGACGTCTCTCCCAGCTCTGTGAGTAAAAGGTACGATCACTTCATGGAAAGTAGGAAGGGGGGCGAGGAGCATGAACCTGAAGTGCACACCTGGGAGCAGTCAGGGCCCCGTGCTTTGTAAAAGACAGTAGTAAAAGCTGCCTCTCCTGAAGCTTTATTGTCCGGTGGGTTTGTAACGGCCTGGTTTATTTGTGCACGCAGGGCACTCACTGTCACTGGATGCCCCTACCTCTGCCCTGGCTACAGAGCTCTCCTCCACGGAAAGCTGACTTTGAATCCTACTGTTGCCAGTGGAAATGGTGGTCCGACACGGAGTCATGAGGAAAGCGTTCCAGGCACCCAGCCACGGGAGGCTGTGATGTAGTAAGGTTTATTAAAGGTGAAGTAACCACAAGGGCTGTCCCGGTGGGTTCCGCTCCATTTCCCTGTGGAAAAGTCCCGCCTTGTCTTCATCAGGCCCAGAAACAGGGCCAGTGTCCAGACATTTTGCACCCTGTGTTCAGTGCAGGCCAGTCTGTGTCACCACCCAGCTAGCTTTTGTCACCACCACCCAGCTTAGTCTGTGTTTCCAGCTGCGCTCTGGCTGGCTGTGGCCAGGCCTGTGCCCTCTGCTGGGGGGGGGGGGGGGAGGGCAGTGGCGAGAGCGAGGGAGCTGGAGAGAGTTTTCTGTTAAGCTTGGCTTGTGTTATCTCTGGCTTGGGAAGGACCAGGCTCTTCTTCAGACTAATCAACTTCACAAGCTTTTGCAGGTTGGCCCTGGGTCCTCCTGCTGGACCTTCCGGGGTTCTGTGTTGCTTATCCAATCCGGTCCTTTCCCCAGGCTAGACTGCCAGGCCTGTAAGCCTGCTATTTTAGCTCCTGCTGCGAATGACTCATAGTAGAATCACTTCCCCCTTGGCCATTTTGGCTTCTACTGCGAATGTGCCCAGCAGAGGAATTTCCCCTTTATTGCTCTCTCCCTCCCAGGAGTAATCCTTGGCGAATGGATCTGTGGTTCCCTGGGGAGTGTCTGAAGTTGTTGCTTCCTAGGGAAGCAGGCCTATTATCCCTAGTTGATTATGTTCAATAATGCCCGATTCCCTTTGCTCCCTTTTTTATTAATCTCTAGCTATCTACTCTAACACTACTATCCCTGGTCTAACTTGTATGTTTCCAAATCCTGCTGACAAAACACCTGCTTGCTTAGTCAGGGTAAGAGCTTCAAAGTTGCTGACATTTTGTGTCGTTCTATTTTGATGAATACATGCAATGCATTTCCAGATTGTTACCTCAACCATATGTCTTTTCCCCACACAAAAATGAGAATATACCTCGTCCTTTGATTTTGCCTGTCAGTTTTTTATGACTTACAAAGGTCATCATCAGAAAATATTATTGCCTTGTATAATATAGTTGTACAGTGGTGACAGAGGAAGATATATGTTCTCCAGGGTTTTATAAAATGTTCTCAGGTGAACAGTAGTAAAATGAGGTGTATTAAACAGGCCTCGAGTTCTGGGTCTGAGCTCTTTGGTATTCAGTGTGGTCCTTGGGGCAGCAATTCGATGTCTTCTCAGAGCCCATTACAAATGTAGGGTCTGCCTTGTGGTGAGGCCTCAGGTGTGTGTGCACAGTGAGGTTTTAGATGGACTGTCCTAGCTGACTGACTCATGGTTCTGGAAATGTCATTGCCAATGAGAGAGTTTACAACATAATATAATAAAACTCGCGTTCTCATCCTGAGCGTGGTCTGGAACTTCATAACACCCACAAATCTCTGTTGAATGAATAAACAAAAGCCCTGGGTTTCTCTTTAACAACAGCTCTTGGTCTCCTAGACTGTTTTGTACCCTTTTTGGGTGAGAGTTATAGGAAATCCCATGCCAGAGCCTGCCTACAGTCTTCTCTCTCTCTTTCTTTTCTTTTCTTTTCTTTTCTTTTCTTTTCTTTTCTTTTCTTTTCTTTTCTTTTCTTTTCTTTTCTTTTCTTTTCTTTTCTTTTGTTTCTTCAGGCTTCATTTTTGTCCTGGATTTCTCCCATGAGTACTATGTATATTTTGTTTCTTGTTTATATTTTCAAAGTACATGGTCCCTGCAAAGTTATTCTTTAAATAAAAAAGTAGGATGGATTTCCCCCCTCCTCCCCCGCCCCCCAGATCATTAAGGGGTCCTGCCTCACCATGGTCCCCTACTTGGTGCAAGGCAGTGGCAGAGCTGGGAGTCCGAAGGGCAGAGGCTGCCCCAGGCCCAGCTGAACATACAGCTCTGGGGCTAAGCTGGGACCAAGAGCCCCAAGTCTTTTTCTTAAATTTAAACTCTTTATTGTTTAAAGTATTACACATGTCTCCTTTTCCCCGCACTGACCTCTCTCCGGCCACTCTTATCCCTCAGCACGTGATCCCACCGCCCTAGTGTCTGTGTCCATTGGTTATGCTTATATGTGTGCATACAAGTCCTCTGGTTGATCTCTTACTGCCCAAGCCCTGAGTCTTATATGTGGAGCTGCAGCAATGGGTGGGAAGAGCCAAGAGAACCTCATCAATCCACCAGAATGAATCTTGGGGAGCATGTACAAAGTCTATGTTCTTATTTATAGCAAAATTATAACCACTGACTTTTTTGGGGAATAACCAACCAAACCTGAACAAATGCCAATCCTTAAATATTACATAAAATTTAAGATTGGTTCTATAAATTAATGGGAGAATATATGGGTCTAGACTAAATTTTGTTTTTGGCATTCATCTTAGGTAGCAACAGTGTTTTTCTTTTTTTTGTCTCATTTATTACTTTTTAAAAATGTTGTAAAGAATTCTGGAGAATAGGACAGAATCCTAGATTCTTGTGAGGAATCTGCTAGTGCATAGACACTGGCATTTTTAACAAGTAGGGTCCCTAGTCTCCTGGGCCATTGGAGAAGTCAATTTAGGAAAGGTTATAAATTATAAATATTCAGATTGCCCTTCTTATGGAACATAATGCAGAATTAAGATGTCTATATTTTTTTGCAATTGTCAATACAACCAGTAGTGTGAAGTGTTAATCTGATAAATTAATTTTAGGACCAGGATTTTATAGAATCCTATTCATACTGAAAGGGCAAACTCCCAGTACCAGTTAAGATGTATCAATTCAGATATATTATTGCTTCTTAAAAATTTATTACTAAAGATGTGTCAGATGCTGTATTAGTTTTCCATTGCAGCCATAACAAATAACCAAAGACTTGGTTAAAACAGTACAAATTTAGCGGTATTTCTTATAGTTCTACAGATCAGTTGTCTGACACAGGTCCCACCAGGCTAAAATCTGGGTTTTGGCAGAGTTGGGCTCCTTTCTGCTCACTCTGGGTAGGCTCTGTGGCTGCCCACATGCTTTGGTTCTTGGCCCCTTTATTCTCTTCAAACCATCAAGGGTGGGTCAAGTCTTTTTATATCACATTATTCTGACTTCCTCTATGGCCCCTTCTTCCAGGTTTAGGTCATCTTTGTGATTGCATTGGGGTATGTTGAAGAATCCAGAATAATCTCCTGGTTTCAAGGTCAGCTGATGAGCAATCTAGTTCCAGCTGTAATTGAATTCTCCTTTTCCATGTAGCCTAACATATTCCCAGGTTCCAGGGATTAGGACCTGGACATCTTCAGGAAGCCATTGTTCTGCCTACCAGAGATAGATGAGAAGAAATTATCTCAAAGTCTTGGCACATTTTTAGATATTTTTGGATCATTCCCTTTAATTTTATAAAAAGTTGAACCTTATCATTTGCATCCTTTTCAACTCATAGTCACCCTGGTGATTTGCCAGATGAAAGGGCTTTGTCTTAGCTTTTTCTGTGGGTTTGATTTTTGGGTTCTCCAAAGTAAAAAATACTCCCCCTCCACACACATTTTTGGGAAATGGATTGAAATTCATTTTGTGTGTACATCTAAGATGCCCATGGAAACTATACGTTTGCTATACTTGCTGAAGTTAGGTGGGGCAGGGGAAGAGAAGAAAGTAGGCTTTCCTTTTATTCAACATGATTTAGGTCAACTGCCAGTCTAGCGCACTCTTATACTGTTGGTCACAGGACTTCAGGGAATGCCTATTTTACATTCAGGAAGAAGAGAGAGAAACACTTTGTCTTTCAGTTCGTTCCTGAGGAGTTTCTCAGAAATTTCCCCTTGTTTTCCAAGTTCACCCTAGGACGCATCCTTCTTTTTCTTTTCTCACTTCCCAGTTCAGTGACAATGAGGGAGACACATTTTAGGTTGTGTTTTGGAACAAAGTGGAGAACAAATGGCATCCTCTTCCTGGTGTAGGGGTCACCAGAGTGTGTCTTAAGAAAAGTGGGCCACATTTTGCAGAAACTGTGTGGTGTGGGTGGGAAGAGGACAGATGACAAAGGGAAGAAGGGCTAAGTGCTGGAGCAGTGGGTGTTACTTGAGAATCATCAGCATGAACAACTCATTCCTTCTGTTCATAGGTAGAAATGAAATCCTGTTGGGAAGGATAGACCTCCAGGGTATTCTATTAAGTCACTCAGAAAGACAAATACCACATGATTTCACTTATATGTGGAATCTGGAGAACAAAATAAACAAACACACAAAACAGAAACAGACTCATAGACACAGAGATCAGGCTGATGGTTGCCAGAGAGGAGAGGGTGGGGGCTGGGTGAAAAAGGTGACAGGATTACAAAGTACAAATTGGTAGTTACAAAATAGTCACAGGATGAAAAGTACCACATTGGTAATATAGTCAATAATATTGTTATAACTGTGTATGGTGCCAGGTGGGTACTGAAAATATTGGGGGAATCACTTTATAAAGTATATAATTGTCTAACCACTATGCATACACTTGAAACTAACACAAAATAATATCGAATGTAAACTGTAATTGAAAAATATTTTTTTTTTAAAAAAAGAAGTAAAGCTAGGTTAAAAAAAAAAAAAAAGAAACCCCATCTTGGTGACCTCAAAGGTCACAGACATTTGGTGAAAGAGGTGCATGGAGATTTTATGCAACAGAAATATGTGGCTCTTGTTCACTCTGTTACCATGGTCACAGAGCTACATCTCAGATCTGCTTCTCTAGGATCGGAACCGTGCCTCCACGGGGAAGGACCAAGAGAGAGAGTGAAGGTTTTTCCACTTGTTCCTATGAGTGAGAAGTAAATTTCAGCTTTAGAAATGACATGTTCCAAGATTTGAAGAATTGTTGTCCTAGTACTGGTAACGTTTTTATGCTTTAGCTTTATGAACAGTTTGAAAGAATTTCAATGTTGGAAAAATGTTCTGTCTCTTCTTAGAGTTGGTGGTCAGAATCTACTTGTGTACCAAAAGATGAAGTAGTTCATAAAATCAGTTTTTGACTGTTACAAAAAATTTTCAATATTAACTTGTCTCTATTTTGACTTAGCAGCCATAAGAAGAAATAAAACTTCAGATTTAAGGAGCTCTCCAATCTTATGTCTAAAATAATCAAACCTCATGCAACTTAGCACATTGCAGCAAAATTAATATAGGGTTAAAGGCAAAGCAATGTCACTTACAGAAATAGCAGTGGTAAAACATTATTTGGCAAATTATATAAAATGTTTCTAATGCCAATATCAAAGGGTGAGAAAACTTAATAGGCGTGGGAAGAGAAGAGCAATTAAAGGTGTCAAAAGATCCACAAAAATGAGTAATATCCAAGGAACTGAAATAGAACTAGAAATGAGGTAGCAGAAGAAGGGAAAGTTGATAGCGTGGAGCACTAGCTCCCATGTGGCCTTGAGTGAATGGCCCTGGGCTGGCCTGGAGCCAAGCACAGGAGAAAGGAGGGTGATGGAGGAGTGAGCTGAGCTGCACTTAGGCCTCAGACCACAGAGCCCCAGCTTCGGTGCTCGCCATTGCACTGTGCTCCAGACAGACAACTCAGGAGGAAGAGCCAACAGGTAAATCTGCAAGATTGGGAGCTCCTTAATACGATTCAATCCTTTGTGTGGAGGCAGGATTCTACTACGGCCCCCAAGTCTGTGTCCGCTGCTGTCTATGCCCTGTATCACCCCTGGGACCTTGACCAGGATGGAGTTTACTTGAAGAAAGGAGTTGATCCTCAGTGGGCCTGACCTGATCCCATGAGCACTTTAAATTTGGGTGGAGAGAGCAGACAAAGAGGAAGTCAGAGATTGGAAGCAGGAGAAGGATCCCATGTGAGGGAGATTTTCTGTTGTTGACCTTGAAGATGGAGGGAGCCACAATATTAGGACTGAGAATGGCCTCTAGCAGCTGAGAGTGACCCTAGGTGATAGCCAACAAGAGATCAGGGACCTCAGGCCGACAGCCACAGGAACTGTATCCTGCCACAAGTTGGATGCACCTGGAGAAAGCCCCCAAGCCCCTCATGTGCTCAGATCCTGCCAAATCCTTGATTTTAGTCTTATGAGAATTTAAGCGGAGAATCCAGTCACTCTGTGCATGAACTTCTGACATAAATAACTGAGGGTTAATAAATAAGCATTGTTTTAAGCTGCTAAATTTGTAGTAATTTATTATGTAGCTACAGAAAACTAATACACTCTCTGAGCTAATTTTAGAAATGTTTCATTCATGGTATTCATGAAACTTTTCTGAGTATTACTGTGTTATGACTAATACATAAAATATTTTATATATAAATTATATATTTTAACTGTGCAAGAGAAATCATCAGCAGATATACCACTAAAAATTAAAATTTCTTGAAATGAGATAGCCATATTTCCTACATTTTAAAATTTAATAAATCTTTATTGTTCAGATTATTACAATTGTTCCTCTATTTCCACTCATAGCTCCCCTCCACCCGGTTCCCACCCCACCCTCTGTCCTTACCCCCCACCCCCACTGTCCTCATCCACAGGTGTACAATTTTTGTCCAGTCTCTTCCCGCACCCCCCACATCCCTTTCCCCCCGAGAATTGTCAGTCTACTCCCTTTCTATGCCCCTGATTCTATTATATTCACCAGTTTATTCTGTTCATCAAATTTTTTATTCACTTGATTTTTAGATTCACTTGTTGATAGACATGTATTTGTTGTTCATAATTTTTATCTTTACCTTTTTCTTCTTTTTCTTCTTCTTCTTCTTCTTCTTCTTCTTCTTCTTCTTCTTCTTCTTCTTCTTCTTCTTCTTCTTCAAGAATACCTTTCAGCATTTCATATAATACTGGTTTGGTGGTGATGAACTCCTTTCGCTTTTTCTTATCTGTGAAGCTCTTTATCTGACCTTCAATTCTGAATGATAGCTTTGCTGGGTAGAGCAATCTTGGTTGTAGGTTCTTACTATTCATCACTTTGAATATTTCTTGCCACTCCCATCTGGCCTGCATAGTTTCTGTTGAGAAATCAGCTGACAATTGCATGGGTGCTCCCTTGTAGGTAACTATTTTTCTCTTGCTGCTTTTAATATTCTCTCTTTGTCTTTTGCTCTTGGCATTTTAATTATGATGTGTCTTGGTGTGGTCCTCTTTGGATTCCTTTTGATTGGGGTTCTGTGCGCTTCCTGGACTTGTAAGTCTATTTCTTTTACCAGGTGGGGGAAGTTTTCGGTCATTATTTCTTCAAATAGGTTTTCAGTATCTTGCTCTCTCTCTTCTTCTGGCACCCCCATAATTCTGATGTTGGTATGCTTGAAGTTGTCCCAGAGGCTCCTTACACTATCTTCATATTTTGTTATTCTTTCTTCTTTTTGCTTTTTCAGTTGAGTGCTTTTTGCTTCTTTGTATTTCAAATCTTTGACTTGATTCTTGCAGTCTTCTAGTCTGCTGTTAGGTCTCTGTATAATATTTTTTATTTCAGTCAGTGTATGTTTAATTTCTAGTTGGTCCTTTTTCATATCCTTGAGGGTCTCACTAAATTTATCGGCCTTTTCTAGAAAATTCCTGAAAACCTTATAACCATGTTTTTGAACTCTATATCCAGTAGTTTGCTTTCCTACATTTCTTTCATTTGTGATCTGTTTCTTTGTCTCCACATTTTGGCTGCTTCCCTGAGATGATAGAGTGGCTTTGTGTGCTAGGTGTCCTATAGGGCCCAGTGGCTCAGCCTCCCCAGTTACCTGAGGTGGACACTCTTGGTGCACCCCTTTGTGGGCTGTGTGCACAGACTTGTTGTATTAAGCCTTGATTGTTGTTGATATCACTGGGAGGAATTGACATCCAGGCCAATTGGCTGTGAGGATCAGCTGTGTCTATGGTGGGAGAACTTCTGTGCTGGAGACAACCTTATGAGATAAGACTTGCACAAGCCTCTGTGCTCAGCTTGGATGGGGCGGAGTCTCAGGGCGGAGCAGACAGCATTGTTTTCCCGTCAGCCCTGCCCTAATAGGCCCCTGTGTCTCAGTGCCTGGTGGTAATTGCTGCAAGCACCTCTGAGAGAAAGCCACCCTTGCGTTCCACCTGCTGTCAGACAGTCCATTTTCTCCCCGAATGAGTCTGGGTCCCCAGAGTCTCGCCTGGAACTGGAGTTCAGAGCAGTCGGGGGCTTTTGTCTCCCTCCCGCTTGAGAAAGCCAGCCATGTACTCAGTTGCCAGCCCTCTCCATGCACGCACCTCCCTCTCTATGTGCACACCTCAGTACCTCTGCCTTCCGCAGCTCCTGTGAGTCTCAGTGTGCTTTTCTGTTTCCTGACAGTCCAGTTTCACCCCGTATAAGTCTGGGTCCCCAGAGTCTCGCCCTGAACTGGAGTTCAGCAGAGTCGGGAGCTTTTGTCTCCCTCCCACTTGAGAAAGTCAGCTGCGCACTCAGTTGCCAGTCCTCTTGGCACACGCATACTTCAGTACCTCTGCCTTCTGCAGCTCCTGTGAGTCTCAGTGTTCTTTTCTCTTTCCTTCTAGTTGTAGAATTTCCACTCAGCCAGCTTTCCAGTGGTTCTAGCTGATATCCGTTTTGTCTTTTAGTTGTAGCTTTGATATTGTTGTGCGAGGCAGTAGTTTAGGTGTTTACCTATGCTGCCATCCTGGTTTCTCTACATTTTATTTTTTTAAACTTTATTTTTATTGTTGACATTATTACAGATTTCCCTATTCCCCCCACCCTTTGTCCACCTCCACCCAGCCCCCACCACCCGTTTCCCTCTAGTCATCACCACACTGTTGTCTGTGTCTATGAGTTATGCATAAATGTTCTTTGGCTAAACAAGTTGACCATGAGAATGACATTTTCTTTTGGAAGATACTGTCCAATTCTTCCTTACAAATATAGATATAGTCAGCCTATATAAAAGATTTGTTGTCTAGTTGTATGTCAATTTGACCTTAAAACCTGGGCAACAGAAGGAAAACCTGTTAGGCTATAGCTAATTACACTTAATCACATAGAAGTTGTCTACAGACCAGTGCCGAGTGGATCAGGGTTTTGTCCATCTACAGTACCTGAGGCTAAGGTGCCCTGTGGTGCAGGTTGGTGAGGTCTCAACTCCATCAGAAATAAAGCTGATGGCTTACCCTGAACAGATTAGTTCCAAGGGCACACACAATATAGCTTTCTGGGTTTCGCCCTATACCTTGCATCAGAGATTTCACCCTATAGGTGTGGCGTAGGCTCAATAACTCTCTAGTGCATGAAGCTATTGGGCAAATAGCCCTTCCGGGTCTTTCGAGTCATTAGTGGGATTGTTTTCTTCTAACCCTGCGTTCAAAGCAGATTTGGCTCATTTCTCTTTCTACTCTTCCCGGGTGGAAAGACAGAGAGAGTACTTGCAGTTTCCACTAGTAGACAGGCATAATAATAATCAAAGAACATGGAACTGAAGCCAAAACCTTTGCCAGACTAAGAGAAACAAATTGCTTAGAAAAATCATCCCAGACTTACTGGCTGTTGCAGTGGCAGCTCTTGTTATTGTATTTCTCAGTCCCATCTTTCTGTTTTTCTTATGGCAAATGTCACATTGTTGACTTTCCATCATGCAATGTCAGAAAGAATGATCATTAAGCAACCTTTGGAAAAACAAACATCTTTACTTGGTTTTGAAAGATTTGGAATAAAGGACTTTGAAAATGATTTCCTCCCCATCTTGCAGTGGAGTGAGCATGTGAAAGTATATGTTATTCTGAGAGAACTGGTTGACTTGTAAACTGGTTGCATTGCCTTTGAGTCAAAATCATATATAATGAAGGTACTTGAAAATCAGGGGACATATTTCATGCATGACTGAGGACTGTGACAGAGACTACATAGGGGCATAGCAGTCATCACTCTGACCCTCAGGGCTCAGACCCTCCCCCAAGTACATTTTCCAGAAATGTCAGGTAATACCCCAGTGCTTATGTATTTTCTTTCATGAGAAATTTACATGTATCATTGACAAGTAGGAAGCAAGAATTCTGTAGATCTGTTCACTCCCCCTCCTCACTGCACCCAACCTCACCCCCTTCACCCTGGGAATAGAGGATACAGGTCCCAGGGCTTTTCCTAACTCTATTACCACCCACCTCCCCCCAACGCTTGTATCATTGCTCTTACCCAGTTAATTATGCCCATCTTACCTTTTTTCCTTCCTGTGAAATGCAGAAAATTCAGACCTGGTCCTGGGATGGCTCTGTGAATTTTGTTATATTTTTGCCCCAAACAATAAAAAAAGCAAGTGAAATATTGATGAATTCCATACACTGAATTTTTGTTTATTAGTGACTCTTGAGGTAGGAATTAACTAGAGGAAGAAGCCATCAGAAGTATTCTCTGGGGAGGATAGACAGACAGTGGGGCCTGGAGACAGGGAAGAGGGGGCACAATGGGAAATGAGGCAGCATGGGTAATAGGGCCCAAACAGGCATGCCTTGGTAGGCCACTTCAGGAATTTTTGTCTTTATTTAAACAACAATGGGAGGACCCTGAAGGATTTCAGTCTGTTGGCATTTCCTTGGGCTGGGGAGGTGGCCCAGAGGAGAAATGGCAAGGTGGTAGCACTATTTAGGAATTCATATCTGTAAGATTGGTGACAGTTTGACTAAAATGAATGACGGGAAAGGAGATGTTGTGGAAGAGTCCTAGATTTTGGAATGGTTATATTATTCCCTGGAATCTTAAACCTTGGAACATAACTTTTAAAAAATTGCTTTGTTTTGAATAGAGGGCTTCCTTCCATTGTGGATGTAGTAAAATCGAGGTTCATTTTAAACAACAAAATGATGTCCAGGAGGCATCAGGTGTCTGATATATATCATCACCCAGTGGTAAAGACTTAAAGGGAAAATAGATGTTTGTCTCTAGAGCCATCTTAGTACATTTTTAATGCCCTACAAGAGAGAGCAAATGGCCTCTCTAGGAATATCTGAGTCACTGTGGAGCTGACAAGGGTTTCTCCTGTGATGGGCTGACTCATTCTCCAAAAATAATTCCCTTTCACAGGCATGGAGGCTCTTGGCTTTCTCTGAGGCCTTGGAGAATCTTGAATGTTTGCTCTGATAAAAACTATAACTGACACAATTATAAATTGAGTTACTGATCAGTAACTCTAGAAGTAAGATATTCTGTTTGGTGTGGCCAAGTTTCAGTAGCAAGAGAATGATACTTTTCTAGAACTGGAGGATTTACATGTGGGTACAGTAGTTTTTAGTGAAAGTGAGCACATATAGAAACATAAAGAAATAGAAGAGTTTCTTCCTCTTTCTTTTCTAGAAGTTGTCTTTCTGGTCTTCAGCTTTCCCTTTCCTTCTCCCTCCAATTTTCTTTCTTTTACTTTACTTAGGCATTGTCTTTTCCTGTCATTTGCTCTTTTAAGAAATCCTATTGTACTCAGCATTCCTTTCTTTCAAAACATCTCTGTTCTTCTTTTAACTGAAACTACAACCTATTCATTCACCCCAGTAGCTTCCTAGATAAGAAAAGTGTCTGACTAATTGGCTAAATATAGGCATCCCTGCTGAGCTGGTAGCATGCTTTAAAAGATTCTCAGTGGGATTCTCTCCCGCCACTTTCTTTTCTATTTAACCTTTTTTTTGTTTTTCTTTTTCCTAATGGAAAAAGCTTTGCAAGTCTTATTCTGCTATAATGATTACTTACACAAGAAAATGCAGGAAACTTTCCCTTGAGAAACATTTAGGATACCTTACTTGGAAGAATTTCCTCTTTAATACTTCAGCTGTGTTTCTCAGTTTACAATGTGTCATTTGTTTAAAGCAAAGCACATCTGTCCTCTGGCCAGAGCAGGTGGAAATTAGCTCTGTGGGTGAGAATTTGGGCTCTACAGTCAGAAAGATTCGAGTCTGATATCTGCCTTTGTAGTTCACATGCCCTATGTTTTGGGGCAAAACAAAATGAAGATGATGACAGGTCCTCTGAGATTGCTGAATGGTTAAGACTAGTACGTGCACATCTGCAGGGTCCTCCTGAATTCTGGCTAAAAGAAAAAAAAGCTACATTGGGTGCTCCTTGGTGAAATGGAAATGTCATTTTTACCATGCTGTAGAGAAGAAAACGTAGGCAGTAAAATCTCAGACATTTCTCATAGCAAAAATACTTTTCTGATATATCTCCTCAGGCCAGGGAAACAACAACAAAAGATAAACAGATGGGACTACATCAGACTGAAACGTTTTGCACAGCAAAGAACACTGGTAACAAAATGCAAAGTCAACCCACTGAATGGGAGAACATATTTGCCAATGATACATCTGGTAAGGGGTTAATACCCAAAATTTATAAAAACTCATACAACTCGACACCAAGAAAACAATATAATTAAAAAGTGGACAAAGGACCTGAAAAAATGCTTTTCTAAAGAGGACATATGAAAATATGCTCAATGTCACTAATCATTAGAGAAATGCAAGTTAAAACCACATTGAGATATCATCTCACATATGTCAGAATGGCTATCTATATATATAAAAGCCTAAGCAACCGAATGACTGGTTGACCAGTCGCTATGACGTGCACTGACCACCAGGGGACAGACACTCAATGCACAGAATTGGGCTCCCTCCTGTCTGGATTGGGCCTGTGGGCATCAGGCCAAAACTGGCTATCCGACATCCACCAAGGGGTCCCAGATTGCGAGAGGGCACAGGCCAGGCCAAGGGACCCCACCAGTGCACAAATCCGTGCACAGGGCCTCTAGTCATTAATAAATCAATAAACAAGTACTGGTGAGGATGTGGAGAAAAGGGGACCGACCTTTGTGCACTGTTGGGAATTTGGATTGGTGCAGCCACTATGGAAAGCAGTGTGGAGAAACAACCTTTGATCCAGCAATTCCACTTCTGGAAATATATTCCAAAAAACTGGAAACACTAATTGGAAAGAATATATGCACCTCTATGGTCATTGCAGCATTATTTACAAGAGCCAAGATTTTGAAGCAACCCAAGTACCCATCAGTAGATGACTGGGTAAAATGCTGTGGTGCATTTATACAATGGTATACTACTTGGCTGTATGAAACAAGAAAATCTTATCATTTGGGACAGCATGGATGGACCTGGAGAGCATTATGCTAAGTGAAACAAGCCAGTCAGAGAAAGACAAGTACCATATGATTTCACTGTTTTTGGAACCTAATGAACAAAATAAACTAACAAACAAAGTGAAGATAGACTCAGACTGTTAGAGAGGGCATTGGGGCTGGGTGAGAAGGGTGAAGGGATTAAGCAAAGAAAATAAAGACTCAGTGATTGCTAGAGGGAAGGGGGTGGTTGAAGGCAGAAGAAGGTATAGGGGTATAAATAGTGATAGAAGACTTGACTTGGTTGGGGTGGTAAACACACAATATAATGTATTGTAGAACTGTATACCTGAAACCTGTATAATTCTACTAGCCAATGCCACCCCAATACATTCAATAATAAAATAGAAAAAATAGAAAAAAAATAGAAAGAGGAGTGGGGGGATAAAAGGTGGCGGAAGGAGACTTTTGGGTGTGAATACATCATGCAAAATACAGATGATGTATTATGAAGTTGTACACTTGAAACCTGTATAGTTTTATTAACCAATGTCATCCCAATAAATTCAATAACAACTTTTAAAAAAGAAACATCGTGCCAACTCTTTAAGAAAAAAAATGAATGAGTTCTAGGTCTGAGTGAATATGCTTTGTCATAAGAAAATTTTCTTTTCTCAAATTGAATGTAGAAAAAAACACTGAGCAGAGTGTAGGGAATTCAAGATGTTTCTTAGGGATAATTTTATAATCACAGTTCTTAGAAATGAAAAAAGGAAAAAGATACATCAAGTCAGCACAAATTTAGACTGTGCTCAAAGTTAAGGCAATCAATCCATTAAATATTTCTGTCCTATGAGAACTATTTCTCTAACATGTTAAATCTATTTCGATTACTGTTTAGATTGCATAGCATAATATTTCATATGTTGCATGTAAAAATGAGTGGTTGTACTTTATAATAGAAAACAATGGATTTTGTTCTATTTGTCGTATATTTATTACGCACACACACACATACTTTTAAAAATAGAATGTGAGCGGAAGAACCCTCCCTTTTCTTCCCATCTCCCCCCCTCCACAAAAGAATATTTACTGAGCACTAGCTGCATACAAACAGATTTGACTATGGGAACTGTTATAGGCCATTGATACAACTATATTAAGCTAACTGCTTACCCGCTACATAGGATGATGACCCCAGAGTTACGTTTCCCAGTGGGCATGCACTGCAAGATGCACACTTGTCTCCCAAGAAGAACCTGTTAAACCATTTGGTCAAGTGTCAGTAAAGACAACAGTGTGTTACCATTCATTCATTCACTCACTAAATTTACTATGTAGCTATGATTTTTCAGCTGTTTTGCCAGGTTTATATGTGTAGATATAAATGTCCTCCCTAAAACTGTCAGACTTTCTCCCCCTCTTCATTTTTCATTGCAGGGAGAGGTTGGATGTGTCAATATTTCATACTTAATGTATGTGTGTATGTATGTGTGTAGATGTCCACAATGGTGAGGAAATGACCTGTTAATACATTGATGTTGTGTTCATATGGGACTTAAAGTAATTTAGGAAATATGTGTGTCTAATATTACATAAATATTATACACAATTATAAATAAACCTATAAATACATCCTATAAGTATAAATAAATATATACATTTATATGTAAGTAGACAGAATATAAATAAGTATGTCTATTGACATATATTTCAGAGCTTCAAGTGGATATAGTTTAAAGTGATGTACAGTGTGCTGGTATCCTCCAGCCAAGGTTGTGGGCTTCTCAGATGGCTTAGCAAACAAGAGGTTAATGGATGGGGAGGAAGAGGCAAAGTAAATAAAGTCAGTTAATTGCAGGAAGCAGTTGCACAGCAACTGCAGCCAGGGAAACAGTCCACAAGAACCAGCCAATCAAACAGGGGGATGAGTTAACCAGGAAGTGCTTGCTCCCTGTCCGTCCCTCTGAATGTCTCTCTCTTTCTCTCCATCTCTGTGGCTCTTTTCTTTCTTTATCTGCTTCTTAGTCTCTCTCTCTTCGCCTCTGCCTTTTTGCTTTTTTTCTCTACATGCTCGCTGAGACTATGGTTTGTAGAAGCAGACGGGGAAACCTGAACCATCCTCTCGCCCACTGCCGGGACTCAGTGTTCACGCAGGCGAAGTCGGACTGCACACTTGCGCAAGCATTACCTGTCAGGTGCGCACAGGGGCTGTCCCGAATGTGACATCATGATCCACGCAAACGCCAACACAGCTATCATGGTAACTTGATTTGTGATAAAGAATGGTACAGATGCCATGTATTGTGACTGGGCCCATCATTTGCTTTCCCTTTATCCCACATAATGAATTCTATATTAGCTACTCTTTGAAAAAGGACATCTGATATCAGATTTCTGATTAGGTTGTTAATTTTCATGGAAGAGGCGTGTTGGCCTACAGCCTAGAAGAGTATTTTGTTTTATTTTATTTTATTTTACTTTATTTTATTTTACTTTATTTGTCTCTCAAATCTGGGACTGGCAGGGGATTCCTCAGTATTAATTAATTAACTCCAGGCTCTTTTGGCAAAATGCCTTGAAAGGGATGGCATGTCCTGAGTGACCCTCGCGTGTACTCTATGCCAGTAATCATTAAACTCGCAAAATTGTCTCACCTGGTTCCTTAGGCCATTAAATGAAGATAACAAGAACAATAAACTTGCATATTAACATAAAGGAAATCTTTTAATCTACCAGGCACATAAAGGAAACGATGTAAAATTCCTCCTCGATCCTAGAGCAAATGCATATTTTAAGATCATTTTTAATGTTTGCCATCTATAATTCAATAAGAGTCCGGACAGGAGCAGAGCTCTGTTACACTCAGTCATTTACAAAACATGCAATCACACGAGACAAAGAGCCTTTGTAGCAGTTCGTTACACGTTATACTAGTAGCGCTGCACAAGCATTCACTAGTGAAATAACCCACCGTTAGCTAGGAAATTGGGCTGTTTGTCCTTGTAAACATGAGAATCAGAGGCGGTGATCATGTGCAACCCCGTGAGCCTCTAGGAAAGCATTAACTGAAATAGGGTTTGGATTCAACCCTTCTTATTTTCCTTAGAGAGTTCAGGCTTTCACAGACGAGGAACATTCCTAGAGAAGACTCTGCTGTTGTGAGAGCATGTACTTAGATGCTGTACAGTGTCATCTGTCTGATTGTCCATGTGGCGTACACCCACAGCGAGTAAGAACTATTAACACTTCTAACCCGGAAAGGCCAGGCTCAGCCATTTCTTACCATTCCCAATAAACACACACACACAGCACACGCATACACATAGAAACACATACACAGAACATCACACACACAGGAGCACAAACACACACAAACATATAAATACACGGTGTTTCCCTAAAAACTGTCTTATTTTTTTAGTCATTGGAATACACTTAGTGAGTGAAGAATGATCAATTAATACCGCAGAGAAAAAGGAACTGAAATAATTAGGCCACAAAAGGTGCTGTTGAAGAAGCAACGATATGTGGGAAGGGCAAGTTCAGTTTTAGGAAACAGTCAGGTTACCAAGTTTCAGTGAGAATGACTGGAGTGCTTGGGGGAAAGCCAAAGCCAGCAGATAGATATGACACATCTTCCATCCAGCAGACGAACTTCTCCTGTTTACCAGCAGTCGGTCTGGCACACTTACATCCACACTCAGTCCACTTGCCGAAATATGTGGTATTTTTCACTGGAAAAACTGAATATAAGTTGTTTCTCAAAGGCTTGCATCTTGCTGATGATTTTTTAATCCTTACCCGAGGATATTTTCCCCTTGATTTTTAGAGAGAGTGGAAGTGAGAGGGAAAGAGAGAAATATCGATGTGAGAGAAATATTGACTGGTTTTCTCCTGCATGTGCCCTGACCAGGGCCTGGCCAGGGAGAAGCCTGCAATACAACCGTGGTCAGTGCCCTTGACTGGAATCATTGGTCCACAGGCCAACGCTCTATCCGCTGAGCCAAACTGGCTCGGGCTTTTTTTAAAAAAATATATTTTTATTGATTTCAGAGAGGAAGGGAGAGGAAGAGAGAGATAGCAACATCCATGATAAGAGAGAATCATTTGATTGGCTGCCTCCTGCAAGACCCCTACTGGGGGTGGTGGAGCTGATAACCTAGGTGTGTACCCTGATCAGGAATCAAACCTTGATCTCCTGGTTCATAGGTTGATGCTCAAACACTGAGTCATGCGACTGGGCTCTTATTAATGATTTTATTAATGGGTGTCATTTAAAAAATTATTTATTTTTTAATGTATTATATAAGTATTATTTCCCCCCCCTTGACCTCTCCCCAGGCACTTCCACCCCCAGCACATGCCCTCACCCCCCTACTGTCTGTGTCCATTGGTCATGCTCATATGCATGCATACAAGTCCTTTGGTTGATCTCTTACCCCCTTACCCCCTCCCTGCCTACCCTCTTAGGTTGGACGGTCTGTTCGATGGTTCTATGACTCTGGCTTTATTTTTGTCCATCAGTTATGTTGTCTTTCTTAGGAATATGTGAAGTCACATGTGCCAGGATTATGTGGGTTGGAGGGCTCAGTGCTAGTGAGTGTATGCTGCAAGGAACTACTCAGCCAGGCCTGTGGTCAGAGAGAGCTTGTGTTCTAGTTTAAAAATCATTGGGAGTTTTGTAAATTCTAGGGGGTGGGGGGTGGATATCATGTGCTATATTGTGGATGTGAGCCATAGCACATTTATTTTTCAACAGCAGTCGATTAATACCAGTTATTATTATTATTGTCATTATTATTAAGAGGGGGAGTGGGAAGTTATCTCTGGGAGCAAACCTATATTGAGCACCTACTTTGTCTAAGCATCATAGCCGGGTGATGAGGATGCCTTGTCTCATTCATGCCATTTTACAGAGAACAGGTTATGTAGTTTGGCCAAGATCACCCTATTAATAAGTTCTCATTCTGTTCCTATTACTCTAGGTTGCTCAATATCGAATAGCTTAGGTGATAGGCAATTATTATTATTTTTTTAAAAATAATTCAAATCCATTAGGATTTTTATTTCTTAAAATATATTTTTATTAATTTCAGAGAGGAAGGGAGAAGGAGAGAGAGATAGAAACATCAATGATGAGAGAGAATCATTGATTGGCTGCTTCCTGCACACCCTCCAATGGGGATTGAGCCCACAACCTGGGCATGTGTCCTGACCAGGAATTGAACTTCGACCTCCTGGTTCATAGGTCGATGCTCAACCATTGAGCCATGTTGGCTGGGCTGATAGGAAATTATTGAGAATTATTTGGTGTAGGATTGTATGTCTACAATGTGACATACAATCTCATTATATATCTGTGCTTTCCATGTGCAATTCCAATTTAATTATTAACCAAGGGTAGGATAAATCGAAACAGGTATCCTTTCTGGCGCTATTCTCTCACTTTGTGAGGGAATAGGACACACGTTAGTTTTGTTTTCTTGAGCTGAGATTATTCTCACATTCTTGAAAGAAAACATTAATATGCTCACTTTTCAGATGGGATATGGGTACACATCTCCATTTCGGTGATAAATCCAATTGCAAAAAAAAACAAGATCCTTGAACATGAATTAATGATCACGGCTGAAGCTCCTACGGTGTTTTCCTGCGGAGGCGTTTCAGGGACCTGAATCACAGCGAAAATGAGCGCCTTTGTGTGTGCTCTGTAAGACGGAGGGATTGCATTGAAGCAAGTATTGGCCCAACTTCATAATGAGAAACCTGGATACTGATGGGGCTTAGCTTTGATTGGATTCTGGAACTTATTGCACTCGGCTGGGTGTAGTCCAGCAACTGGGTGGCACTGGCACAGGGAGGCCTGCTTCTGCAACAATTACTGGTCAATTGCAAGTGATTATAATGGCACCGTGTCTAAAACAATATGGAGAAAAGCGCTGCCTGAAAAACATGAAACAGTGTGCTCTACAATGGAACCAGCAAGTTGCTGAGTACATCAATGTAACAAGAGATTTTGGATATTCCAGTTGCTACTCTAAACCACAGGAAGGTGGCACTTAAAAAAAAACTACCTCTTTGGTAGGGAGAGAGGTCAACCAAAGGACTTGTATGCATGCATATAAACATAACCAATGGATGCAGACAACAGGGGGTGAAGGTGAGGGCAGGATTGGGGGGTGTGGGGGGCAAAGGGGAGATATGGACACATATGTAATACCTTTATCAGTAAAGAAAAAAAAGATTCTCTTACCAAAAAAATCAAACAAGCAAAAAAACACACACACACACACAACCCTAGGGAAATAATTAAAAATCCATCTCCTTTATTTAGCATATTCAAATATAGTATCGATAAACAACAACAACAAACACACAAAAAAAACTCTGTGGTATATTTCCTTCCTTCTCGGGCAAGCAGAAGAAGGCCCAGTGGGCTCTATACACACCCTCTCGAATGGGGAGTGGAGATGGCCGGGCAGAATTCAAGGAAGAGCAGGGCTGGCCAGTTTTGTCATATGAATCAATCCAAGGGATAGGAGGAACCGACCAAAACTGTCTTAGTGCGTCGAGGTTTACATCCACCCAAGTGAGGCACTCCATTGGATGGAAGAATGCAGATTCCCAGAAATGATCTCATTGGGAAAACATTCCTGGGATGCTTATGAGTAAACGCTGGGTAGACTTGACCAAGAGATAATTGCTCTGATATTTTCGGGTAGCAGACACTATTTTTGCCTTTGTGCCCTTTATTGCTGGTGTGTGATGTGGCCAGAGGAGGTTGTAATTAACTGTGGACCAAGCAACTATAACACAAAGCCCAACTGGAGACTGTGGGGCTCCTTCCCAGCATCAACCCTTGGCGAAAGATGCAGTTTCCCTCGAACACGGCCTCTCTGGCTTCCCCAGGAGCACCACTTGGACTTGGCCTGGGCCAGTGGACTCTTCGTGGGCTGTTGATTGACTGCTAGCAGCCTCACTTCTGTGAAAAATTGTGACATGTTCATTCTTGGCAGTCACCATCTCAGGCGTTAAATCACTTTTCTCAAATTTCCCGAGGTCTGACACATGTAATGGGCTCAGTGGGGGGTTTGCAATAATTCTTTTTTCAGTATTTATGAAATTGTGCAGCTCCCTATGGCTTCTGGGCCTTTAAGCTGCCTTTCAGATATCCCTCCCGTAAATTTTCCATGATTATCACTTCCCAGCTTGAAAATATACATCTTTATGCATCATTATTGGGACAAAGGAGGCGCCATTGACATTGCCTTGTGCTACTGAATTTGTAACATGTCGACAGCCTCACCTGGCAAAATAAATATATAGTTAGCTAATGGCAATTTTTATACAAAGTGAGTTTTCTAACTATTCTGCTTTCGTTATTGCAAATGTGAATCCTGTGGATCTACCCAATCACCTTTATTCACTAAACCAAAGGTCACCCTAATGAAGAACATGGTGGCACCTAGCGTTGCCAGAAAAGTCGTGTTTTTAGCACTCTGTGCCTCTCTTTGTAGTAAATCCTCTCATTTCCAGTTCCTGTAAACTCCCTTTGCCCTCTCCCCGACTGCTCTACCCTGAATCCCGTTGTTACCACTGTGGGAATGGGAATAGATAATAAAATCAAGACTTGCTATTCAAGTTTTAGCCTCCTTTTTTTTTTTTTTTTTTTTGGAATTTATACTGCACTGATAGAACATAAACAGTTAGAAATAAGTCTGTTGTATTTTGAGAGGTATAGGGGTTTCTGAAATCCTGTCTGTGCTTTGCATTTTTACACATATGATGCCAGGCAACTCAGGATAAGAGTGTGAAGTCTGGTGAGGATGCAACCTGAAGTTTTACCACAAAATGATGGGTGTTCTTCACAGCTATCTCCCAAGCAGCGCAGTGATGCCATCCTGATATATCGAAGAGAAACATTTGAGAGAAACTTGAGGTTTCTTGAGATTTCCAACAAATGGGTGTTACGTGGTCAGCTGCCAGCTGTACATAATTAATCTACCTGGGAAGTTTAGTGGCCCAGGTGGACTTTTTCTTTGGGGACCCTCACCCTTAAATGAGGATGGGTAAGATTAGGAAAGGGGATAGTAGTGCAGAATCCTGTCTACAAAGAGTCTGGGCAAAGTTTTCTGACTAATGGTATCTAGAAATAGGGAAATTAAAGAACCTTAGAATTTTGTATTTGAATTTTAAGTAAAGATGCTGGAGACAAGAAAAGTCGCTCGAAGCTTAAAATATAAGGGCATTACTTGCTATCCTCTTTTTTACTTTTTTGAAAATAAGATAGCTATTAACTTATTAGTGTGGTTCAATAATGATTCTAATAATACACAGACACCTTATTCTAATTAAGCATATAGGATACATAACTTCAGTGCCAACAGGGAACATCATTCTTAGCTACAGTACACCAGAAGTTAGCCACTTTTAGGTCTGACTCAATGCAAACGTATTAGTCTCTGTTCTAGTTTAAGCACTATGGGATCAGGCACTTAGAAATTCTGTACTCAGGACTGTGAGCTACTCTTTCACGTGATCTCCTAAGGACTTTTCTCTGTCTACCCTTGGGGCCATCATTTTCTCAGGTACCCCAGGTGGGAACTACTTCAAATTAGTCATTGAATGTTGTAATGATTGACTGTATTTTTACTGTCCTTTATCATTTCTTTCTCTCTCCATGATATTCACCCCCACAATGGGCCTCTGCTGTTGTGATCATCTTCTACTTCTCTCTGCCTCTCACTGTTTTTTGGCCTCACAACTTGCTCTGAACACTGTAGGCTGATGAATACTTCATCAAGCAACATTGGGTCATGCCACTGCTCCCTTTACAATTTCTGTTGGTTCCCTGTTGCTTAAAAATCAAGTCCTATGTCCTTAGACTGGCATTCAAAACATAAACAAAAATCATGCCCGTTTTAAAATTTCAAACTATTTTCTAGTGCTTTCACAAAAGTAGTCTAGAATGCTCTTCTGGGCTTTAAGTCCAGTTTTGTCACACATTGGCTTTATTACTTAGGACAAGTTACATTATTTCCATAGTTAGTGCCATAAAAAAAAGAGATGATATAGCTTGTTCTAAGTAATAAAACTGATATGTGACAAAATCGCATTTCAAGTCCAGATCAAATGGAGCATCTGGGGTTAAAGTGAGAGTGGGAGTCAAGACCTCCAGCTGCTTGCCCTCTCCAGGCTTCAGCTGAATATTTAAAAGAAAGTCATTATTCTGGACACATTGTTGTGGTTTCCAGAGCCTAGCTCTTTCCCTCCCATCCATAGAGCTTCTCCAGCACAATCATTTTGTAGAAGGTGATTCTTGGCCAGAGGTTCCTTCAAGGAGAAAAATTGTATGACTATCACTGCTTCAGAGCTCAGTGTGTAATTGTGTTGATTGATTGATTAGGGATAGCTACTGATTCCTTTGGTGGCAACAGATGAAGCAGGATTTTTAAGATGTTCAGCAACACACTGAATCATTGGCTGTAGTTACCAGTATTGTTGTAAAGTAATGCTTGAGTATGGGTATTTTCTTTGCTTGAGGATATGACTTAACTATGCTTTATTGGTTGGTTTTTAACAAAATGGATCCTATTACACAGGTGATCCTGTATTCCTTGGATAGTAAAAACAAATAGTGTTTTATTTGATTTACTCTACTGGAAATACATGCCTTCAGGTGAAGGAGCAAGACACAGTTTTGTAATTACACTGAGTTCAGTCTCTGAACAAGTAGAGCAATTAATCCTTAGAGAGGAGATCCTGGGTTGGATGACATTATAGGGAAAAGAGAGTGTCAAGAAATAACTTTTGAGACAGCATGGAGGGACCTGGAGAGTATTATGCTAAGTGAAATAAGCCAGTCAGAGAAAGATAAGCATCACATGATCTCACTTGTATTTGGAATCTAATGAACAAAATAAACAGACGAACAAAATAGGTCCAGAGACATGGAAGCATGGAACAGAGTAATGAATCTCAGAGGGAAGGGAGTAACAGAACAGGAAGAGATTAACCAAATAATTTATGTGCATATATGCATAACCCATGGGCACAGACAATAGTGCAGTGAAGGCCTGAGGGGGGTTATGGGGGGGGTGTAAAATGGGTCAGTGGGGGAAAAAGGGGGGACATCTGTAATACTTTCAATAATAAGGATAAATAAAAAAGAAATAACACCATTATGTTATCTTTATGTTAACTTATTCTTTGTTGTATAATTGAAGTAGTTATTTGATTAAAGTAGTTTTAATGCAAAAAACTTGATCAGCTATGTCAGTGGTCGGCAAACTGCGGCTCGCGAGCCACATGCGGCTCTTTGGCCCCTTGAGTGTGGCTCTTCCACAAAATACCATGGCCTGGGCGAATCTATTTTGAAGAAGTGGCGTTAGAAGAAATTTAAGTTTAAAAAATTTGGCTCTCAAAAGAAATTTCAATCGTTGTACTATTGATATTTGGCTCTGTTGACTAATGAGTTTGCAGACCACTGAGCTATGTCATAAATTTTATTTTTTTATTGTACACACAATAACTGAGAGCCAGTAAGGATATTCATTAAGGCTGTTTGCTATAAGTGACATAAATCCAATCTTAACACATTTAAGTAAATAACAAGGGGGGGAAAAGCTACTGGAAGAGTATTTGAATATCTCACCAGACAGCTGAGCCACACAAAGGACGAGGCTCCGTAGGAAAAGCTGGAGAAAGGAACGCACTCACTCATGTGTTGCCAAGTCGTTCTCTCCCTCCTCCTCCTCGCATACTGGCTTCGTGTGTCTGATTACAGGATATCTTTCCCCCCTAACATTTTAGAGAAGAATCCTAATTGGCTCAGCTTTGTCAGTTGCCCACTTCTGATCCCATAGACTATTCCAAGGAAGCAGCATCGCATTGAACAAAATACGTGCGCCCATAGCGACCATATGGGTGGGAGGAGAAAGCAGGAAGCTGGGGACAAAAACAATGTGTCTAGTTTAATAACTTTTAAAAAATATGTCTCCAACCTAATTATTTAGGAGTTAATTGAGAAGTTCTGCTTAGTGGGTGAAGAGTCAGAAACAAAGAACCTCTTGGTTCTAGTCAATGGTAATTCAAATGCTATATTTTAAGTGTCATGACATCAGAATGAGGACCTCCTTTCACTGTATAAATAAATCTCTATAAAGAATTTTTAGAAGTGTTTAAAATATATTAAATTTTCTTGCTTGGTTATTTAAAACTTTATTTTGTTTTGTTACTGTTTCTGCCAGGAATTGTGAAACTCATAATGACATAGTTGGTGACTTGTCTTGACATCACTCTGTGATTCTAGAAACACACAAATACTGGTAGAAGCTCACTGCTCACCAGGGGGCAATGGGACTGCTCTTCTTTCACAACTGTGTGCCTCCAACTCTCACACACATCAGCCCAAAGCAGCACAGAAAACAAGCAACATTGTAAAAATTGTGTTCATTTTCTAGATTATTATTTAAATAGTGATTTTATAGCTCCTTTAAATTCTTTCCTAACTTTCATCATCAATATAGTTCACTAGAGGCCCAGTGCATGAATTCGTGCACCAGTGGGGTCCCTCGGCCTGGCCTGTAGGATTGGGCTGAAACTGGCTCTCTGATATCCCCTGACTGCGAGAGGGCACAGGCCAGGCCAAGGGACCCCACCAGTACATGATTGGGGCCAGGGAGGGATGTGGGAGGTTGGCCAGCTGGGGAGGGACAGTGGGAGGGCTCTAGGTTGTGTCCAGCCTGTCTGGCTCAGTCCTGATCGGCTGGACCCCAGCAGCAAGCTAACCTACCGGTTGAAGTGTCGCCCCCTGGTGGTCAGTGCACATCATAGCAACTGCTTGACCAGTCTACTGTCTGCACCTGGTGGTCAGTGTACATCATAGTGAGTGGTTGAGCGGACTTAGCATATCATTAGCATATTATGCTTTGATTGGTTGAACTGACGACTGGATGACTGGACACTTAGCATATTAGGCTTTTTATTATATAGGATATTGACAGAAAAGTGTAGATAAAACTAGAACTGACATTTAATAATTAAAATGTTATTATTTTGCCTACTTTCTTGAGATCTTGGTTTCTTTAAAAAATTAAATGGTCATGCACAGTTGGGCTCCTCCCTGACTCTAAGCTCTCGTCTCCCTTTTATGGGTAATGCTCACCTTGAAATGGGAGTGCATCTTTCCTGTCTAGGTTTTTATATTTCCACCACACTTATATATAGACACAAACAATATATGACAATACTGTTTTTGTATGACTTTGGAAATTTGTGTCCTTGGTAGCATACTAAAGAAATTTTTCTGCAACTTAAATGATTTTCACTCCATATTATGTTTACTAAATTTAAGTATGTTGAAGCATGATGTCACACAGTAAGTTAGGCTATTATTTTACTGCTGCACTATATTCCCTGGTATGTCTCTATCAATGAGCACTGATTTATTTCCACTAATGCAAACAGTACATCATGAGCATCCTTAGAGCAATCTTCATGTGTAAGGTCTGAAATATTTTCTAGGCTATATCTCCAGCTGCTGCATTGATGAGCCACTGGTATATAGCTCATTAACTTCAGCAGGTGTTAGCGAATTGTTTTCAAAGTTGTAGCAACTGACAGTAGTGTCTGAGCCTCTTTGTTTTGCATCCTCACCAGTATTTGGTATTGTGGTACTTTCTAAAGTTTGCCAATCTGATAGTCTCTCATTGTGGTTTTAATTTGCACTTTCCTGATTATAGTGAAATCAAGCATCTCATTTTTTAGGTAATTAGGTATATTCCTGATTAAATTAACTATAAATATCCTTGACTTATCCTTTTCAAAATTGGGTTGTGTGTGTGTTTATTAATTTGCATGAGTCAAAAAGTTCTTTGTGATTTATATGTTTTGCATGTATCATCTTCCAATATATAGCTTGAGTTTTTATTTTTTAAATTAAAGTTTATTTACATGTGTTACAAAATTCAAGAGTTCAAAGTCTCTTATACAGTCTCCTTCCCTCCTCTGACCTTCAGCCCTACAGCTTTCTTCTCCAGAGGCCACTACAGGATCAGTCTCTTGAATACCCTCCCTAAGATACTCTGTATACAAATGTACAAACATACACACACACACACACACACACACACACACACACACACACGTCATTTTTTAAAAAACACAAATTATAGCAAACCATAAAACCTGTTTTATACTTGCTATTTGTACTTAATATATCTTGAAGCAAAATATTTACAGAGTATGTCTCTGATGTTTTAAAATTTGGCTGCCAAACTTCCGACATTCCTTTCATTGAGAGGTGGGGCGTTCTGTGTTTCTCCCCTTTGAATTTGGGAGAGCTTGGGACTACTTCAACCAATCAGAGAGGGCTGAAGTGATGCACTGGGACTTCCAAGGTTCGGTCAGAAAAGGCCATGCAGGTTCCACCTGGATCTCTTGAAACGCTCACTCTCCAGGGAAACCAGCTGCCAGGGGAGAAGTATGCCCATCCTGAGACCACATTGCTGGAAGGAGGCACGTGTAGGTGCAGGGGTGAAGAGTCCCTGAAGACTGCCAGCCCTGCGAGTCCAGCCCATTGACCTTCAGGTGATGCTGTCCCCAGTCAACATCTGATTGGAACCACAGGAGAGATCCCAGTGGAGAACTGCCCAGCTGAGCCCTTCCTCAATTCCTGGCCCACAAAACTGTGCTTCTTCTCCTGGGGCTTGACATAAGCTGCACACAGCATCTTTTCTTTACCTCTGGCATCTCCAAGATTGTGGGGTCCGCAGCCCATATGGCTGAAGCATCAAGGCTGGCTGGTAGTGGCCTGGACCTGCTGCAGAGCTGTGTCCTACTCCTGGCCCCGCTCAGAGCTGGCCACCTTTCATGTCAGGTATAGGGGCTGGAGCAATCTTCAATGAATATTGTTGTTTTCTCCATATGAATTGTATTTCTCATCCTCTTTTCTGACTGGGATAGAGAAGAACGAACTTGCTAACTCAGTGGCCATGTACCCTGTCTCCAAGGCTATATCGATCTGTTCTAGCAAAGACACTCTAGGATCCATCTGGTTTCTGTCGGATCCATCCCAGTGACTCGATGAAGATATGATAGCAAACACCACGTTGCATCCTTGAGATGTTCAAGACCAAGACTCATCTATGCAGCCCCTCCTCTCCTCCAGAGCATGATATTGTTATTGATTTGCTGTCTTAGCGGAGAGAGTCAATCAATTATGGAGATTTTTTTTTTTAGAGAGATGTGGCATTCTTAAGGCATTAACTGCTGGAGGCAGTCACTAATTGCCATTATTGCAATGGAATGAAGAGTCTTGTCCTGCAGGGTCATTAGTGCCGCCCTATCCACATCTGTGAGTCCTGACCTCAAGGAACGTGTTGACTCCCAGGAGGTGGATTATGGATAGAACACAGGATTGAGGGAGAAAGCTGTCAAAGCAGCTGCCTAGCTGTTGGACATGGGGAACTTATTCAATATCTCTCTACCAGTTTCCTGAATTGTAAACATAAGATAATAGCCTTTAAAATATTTCATGGAGATTCTATGAGAGGTAAATGCAAAGGAGCATTGTGCTTAAATAGCAAAAGAAACACACACATACACGCACACATGCACATGTGGCATTATCTTGTTGAGCTTGTCTTATACTCAGTGGCTCAATGCAGACACTTGTACAGCTTTTTATATTTCTAGATATTATGATAAACATGTTTAATCAAGCCTTAGAAGTGTGGCTATCAGACAATGGAACTGTAGAGTGCAGGAGTCTCCTGGCCCAGGTGACACCAAGGAAAGTGAGATTGACAAGGAGAAACTAGCAAAGAAGGAGAAGCAGTAATGCTCACTGAGTTAGGAAGGAAACGAAGCACATTTTCCAGAAAGCTAATGTGAAGAAACCTGTTCCAAGAAAAGGACATGATCTGCTGTGTTAAATGCATCAATTTACTTTGGTATAAACCATTTCCTATAGATGTTACCTAATATATGTTTTATTTTATTCTTGAACTAGGTGGGGCTAGTTCATGAACCATGTTCTAAAATTTCCTACCTGTGTTCAAGCTTTATTTATAAAGAAATGATCTGCTCTCAACATTTCAGTACATGAAATACTTCTTTAATTTTTAATTACTTGCATTACCTAAATATTATATAGTCACTGAAGATAAAGAGTGACTACACAAAAAGTGGTAGAGACTGAATGTTTGTGCTTCCCACCCCCCAAATTCGTATGCTGAATCTTAACCTCTCGAGCCTTTGGAAGGCTATTAGGTCATGAGGGGTGAGCCCTTGTGAATGGCATTAGTGCTCTTATGAAAGAGACCTCAGAGAGCTCCCTCACCGCCACCGTGTGAGGACACAGTGAGAAGACTGCTGTCCATTAACCAGGAAGTGAGTCCTCACCAGAAACAGAATCGGCTGGTGCCCTGATTTTGCACTTCCCAGCCTCTGCAATTGTGAGAAATAAATTTCTTTTCTTTAAGCCACTTGTTATTTTGTTTTAACAGACTATGACACAGCAAACCAAAAATATTATCCTAAATCTAACTGTATATAACTACTCATGTAACTTGTTTATACGTTTTGATATGATAAACATCATTTTGATAAGCTTCTCTAAATGTGTATATATATATGTAGTTATATATATATATCTACATCTTTTTTTCCTAAATATATTTTTATTGATTTCAGAGAGTAAAGGGGAGAGAGAGAGAGAGAGAGAAACATCAATGAGGGAGAATCATTGATCGGCTGCCTCCTGCACACCTCCCACTGGGGATTGAGCCCACAATCTGGGAATCGAACCCAGGACCCTTCAGTCTGAAGGCTGATGCTCAATCCACTGAGCCAAACCGGCGTGGGCAACTACATCTTTTTGAGTAATATAAAATAATTTCCACCAGGTGATCTTTTAGAATTAATATTTCTGTTGGCAAAGATTTGAAAAACTCCATTTAACTGCTTAAATTAATATAATTTATAATATATTTTAATTCTCAAATGTTAAGTTTCTTTCATTATTTTTTACTTTATGAGTATATGTGTGTGTATGTGCATGTGTATATGTACTTGCATGCTGGTTATTTCAGATTTACTTGGTTTGAAAAAAATCTTGTTGGCATTTTAATTAAAATTGCTTAAAATTTATTTTAAATATGTATAATTTTATTTACATATTATAATTTTATTTTAAATATGTAGACTGTTTCCATCTAGGAATATAGTATATTTCTTAATTTAACTAAGTTTATTGTATATCCCTCAGTTATTTTGTATCTTTATTTCTTTTTTATGCTAAAGTGATTATTACTTTTAAGTATTTTAGACTTGCAGAAAAGATGCATGAATAATACTAAGGACATTTTTCCCCCATAACTATTTTATAGTAAGTTACCTACATAATTCCCTGTCACCTCAAATACTTTAGTAATTTCTACAAGTCAGGACATAATCACAATATAGTAAATTACCACCAAAATCAGGAAATTAACTTGTTAGATTACTGTCTACCATGCAGCGGGAGACCTATTCAAGCACTGCCAATTGTCCCAATAATGTCTTATAGGAAAATGATTAAATCCAGGAAGAAGGATTGCATTTAGTGATGCATGACTTTTTAGGTTCCTTCAAACTGGAATAGTTCCTAAGTCTTTTTTAACTTCCATGACCTTGAAACTTTTAAATATTATAATCCATTTTATAGGATATCTGTCCATTTGAATTTCAGCTTCTTCATGACTACATTTAGTTTATGAATCTTTGGCAAGAACATCACAGAAGTGATGCTACATTGTTTTCATTGCATCTTATGAGGTGCATGACTTCTGTTTGTCCCATTACTGATGTCCACTCTGATCTCATGATTAAGGTACACTGTGGGTTGAATTGTATTTCCAAAGAAAATAAGCGGAATCTGAACTCCTGGTACTTGTGAGTGTGATCTTATTTGGAAATAAGGTCTTTACAGATGTAATCCAGTTAAGATGAGGTCATGCTGGATTAATATGAGCCCCCAATCCCATTATTGGTGTGTTTTTAATACTCACCTGAGGATATATATTTTTTAATTGATTTTAGACAGAGAGGAAGGCGGGGGCGGGGGGAGGAGAAACATTGATGTGAGAGTAAAACATCCATCAATTTCCTCCCAAACACTCCCTGAGTGGGGATTGAACCTGCAACCTAGGTATGGGCCCTGACCGGTGCTTGAACCCACAACCTTTGGGTGTATGGCATTTCTTTGTATTTTTATACCTATATGGATTCATTAGTCAAGGTGTTATAAGTTACTATCATTATTATATTGATGCTCAAATTACCCCAGACTTAGTAGGAGAACTCCTGTCAACTGGCTCCTGTGTCCCTTGGACATATCCTATGATTCTCTGACACAACAAAATGTTCCAGATTCACCTTGTACCCTTATGCCCTACCCCATTTCTCTAAGGAGCCTGGTTCCTATTAGTGTAGAACGGCGTTTAGAAACCAAGGTGCTAGGTGTGCCCATTGCTGTGGAGGTGTTGGTGCATATTGGCCTTTTCAGGGAACAATGTTAGGGAAAACGTATATGTTCAGTAACATCCTATATAATAAAAGGCTAATATGCAAATGAACCGAACGGTGGAAGACTGGTCGCTATGATGTGCACTGACCACCAGGGTCACATGCAGATGCTCAACATAGGAGCTGCTCCCTGTTGGTCAGTGCACTCCCACAGGGGGAGTGCCACTCAGCCAGAAGCCCTGAGTTGGGTTCATGGCTGGCGAGCACAGGGGCGGTGTTAAGGACTCCATGGCAGTGCTAAGGATGTCCGACTGCCGGCTTAGACCCACTCCCTACACCATCAGTTGGACATCCCTGAAGGCTCCTGGATTGTGAGAGAGCACAGGCCGGGCTGAGGGACGCCCCCCCCCCGCCCCAAGTGCACAAATTTTGTATACATATACAAGTACATACATACCATTGAAATCTATATTTATTTATACATCTGTTTTTTATATACATATCACAAAACATGATCTACACCCCGTACTTCCAATTTCAGTTCAGCATCATAGAATTTATTTGAATTTTCTTCATTTCTTCACTTGTAACTTCCTTCTCTGACAGTAGAATATGTGGTTTCCAATATCTTAAACATATATTTCCTTATCCATTGAACACCCCTGTATTTAAACATACTCTTTCCCTGCTTCTGCCCCCAAGCTCTTTTATACCATGTGGATGACCTCCTCAAAACCCAGCGAGGCTGCTTTGTGTAGATGCCCTCCACAGGCTTGGGGACCCTTGATGGACCACAGCAGCACTTCTGCGGGAGGCTTGCCTCACTCTATGCCAGTCCTTCATGATCTCTGCCCTGTAGATTCCACCTGCACCTTGCCTGGACTACTGCAGCCTTGCCAGGTTGCGATCACACCACCTCTTCAACCCACGTAGGCTCTGACCCCTAGTATCAGGTTGCAAGGAAGGAAAAAAAGGAGAGAAGGAGGGAGGGAGGCATTCATACTATGTGTCATCATTTTTCCACTGAGTCTCTTGAGATTTTCCAAGTAGACCATAATAACATCTATTTCAGTGAATTGCACTTATAAGAAAGTGTTGAATAATATTTTTCTTACTTAATTTGAAATGTTTCAAGCAGTTTAATTTTGTGCAAATATGGCAGTTGGTTTGAGATAGACTTTCTTATATCAGGTTAGAAATAAATATCAATTATTGTTTTACTTGGTTTTTGTTAAAAATGAATGTTGAATTTTGTGAAATGCACTTTTGGCACTTACTGAGATGATAGTTTATTTCCCTATGACAGTAATATAACCAAACACATTAATAAGTATCTTAATATTAAAACATTCCCACATTTTCAGAAAAGACACTAATTGTTTTAAAATCACATCATTCTTTAACTGTATGGTTATCGCAATTTGATTATTTTTCAGGAATTTTCTATTAGTTATGATGCTAACCTTCCTATTTTGGTATCAGTTATTAATCAGTTTTTTAATTTTAGAAGACATGTTGAAAGATTTTCTTTATAATTTATGCTTCGAAAGAGTTAAATAAACTAGAAATTATTGGATTTGAGGTAACCTGCTGGTAAAACATTAGCACATATGGCCATTTTGAAGGGAAGAGACTAGTATATCTCTGACAATTTTAAACCTTCCTTCCATTGTTAGCAAGCAAGTCAGGCATTCTACCTCTTCCTGATAACATTTGAGTAATGCAATTCTGAAAATTTCAATAATGTAAGTAAAATTAGCTAAAAATAATTATTATTTTAGCATAAAAATTAAATAACATTTTAGGAATATGCAATTTCCTAGAAAATAATTTACTTAATTGATATTCTCCAATTGATTTTCAAAGAGAGCTATAATGTTTGTATCTCTGGTATTTGTGCCTTTTTGAAAGTATATCTCTGCCTTCTCTTTCTCTTTCTTTCCCACATCTCTCTGTCTGGTAACTCTGCCGGAGTTGTGTATATATCAGGTCTCAGCACATTTCTCTATCAAGGGCAGGGAGTAAATATATAGGTTTTGGGGGCCATTCTATTTAACTCTGCTTTTGTGGCATAAAAGTAGCCAGAAACAGGATGTAAATGGATGAGGTGGCTGGGCTCCAATAGACCTTTATTATAGACACTGAAATTTGAATTTTATATAACTTGCATGTGTCATGAAATATTATTCTTTATTTCCCCCCAACTATTTAAAACTATAAAAACCATTTGAACTCGAATGTCATACAAAAACAGGTGGCGGGCAGGATTTGGTCTGTAGTTGCTCCTTGCCAACCCTAGTCTCTTTCACAGATTTGAGTAAAAACAAACAAACCAAAAAATAACCCATTTAAATTTGTTTATCATATCTATATCTAATTCTTTGTTCTCTAAATCACTTAACATTTTAAGAATGTAGCCATTCCTCCCATCTACTTTTGTTAGTGTTGACTTTTTCTAGCTTCTTGAACTTAATGCTAAGTTTTTTATTGTTTCCACAAATGCCCAAGCATACAATGATCTGCAGAATAATATAACAAACAACCATATCCTCATCACCATACTTAATAAGTAAGAGATTCCAAATCGAGAAAAGCACTTCTGTGTTTGACAGCCTGGTGGACACACTAACTTTCATAACTCCCCAATGGAAACCACTTTAAAAGCAGAAAGAGCTGGATTAATTGTGTTATTGTGTTTTGAAATATATCACTGAGCTATAGAAACAGAAGGAATCAACAGAAGGCTGAAAACGATTTAAAATCAGGAACCTCAACGGGTAGATCAAAAAGTGTCAAAGCAACTTCGGCCCTAAGAGGCTTGGTTATCTGCCAGTTCTCCTCGATCCCGAGCTTCTGCTGTGTTTTCTAACAGGACAGAGGGAAGGAATTTGTCCCAGGCTCTCCAGAGACAGGCCTCAGGGCCACACCTTCAAGGAAAGGGTGAATTCAGGCTGAAAGAGCATGACTTGAATGTGGCCCTGTAGGAGGAAAATAAACTCCATTGAGTATTTGTAAGCCAGAGGTGGCTTTCACACCCTCCTAAGCATGAACTGAGTCTAAGTGGTTGAAAAGCTGAAATTGGGAATTGGATGTAAAGTAGTCTCTGGTTGATAATGGTTTCAGGTGAATGGCACTAATAAAAACCTGCTTGGTACTATTTCAGGTAGGTGTGCAAAAATTTATATAAGACACATGGACTCACATGTTTAAATCTACGAAGGAAATCACAAAAATAACAAAGTGAAGCTCAGTCTGAACATGTAATGATCGGATTTAGAATATAAAATAAGTAGGTTTAATATGTTTTAATATAGAAAAGAGAGGCTTGAAAATATGAGATTGGAGAATGATATTTTAAAAACTGACATTGAAGACTTGAAAAAGAACAAAATGAAACAATTGAAAGTGAAAAATGTGATTACACTTTTTGCAAGATTATAAAGAACAAATTAGACAACACTAAAGGGAGACTGAATTCATGAATAGAACATAGACTAAACATATTATGCAAAATGCAGCCCAGAGAGAAACAAAAAAATAGAAAATATGAATGGATGGTTAAGAGGTAAAATCACTGAGCAGTTATTATCATATAATAAAAGCCTAATATGCAAATTGCCCCCTCGACCGAGAGTTCAGTTAGTTCCACTGCTCTCTATGATGTATGCTGACCACCAGGGGGCAGTGTGGAACATGGTGGGCATCAGTGATGTGCTGGCAGCGGGCGGTAGTAGAGGCATTGCCAGCCCTGATGGGCCCAGATGAGAGCAGGACCGCAGCGGGATGGTGGAGCAGGTGAGTGGGTGGTGCCAGGCCAAGGCAGGTGTGAGTGGGGCCCCGATTGCCTGGCTGATTGCCCTGCAGATGGCAACCAGCGGCCACAGTGGGGGCGGGGCCACTGCCTGGCTCCCAGGTGCTGAGGGAGCTGGGTGGGGGGCCTGGCCTAGATTGATTGCCCCGCAGATGGTGACCAGTGACCGGTATGCCCTGATGCCTTGATCAGGGCTGGGGCCCAGGCTAGGAGGAGAACTGGGGGTGGGTGGCAGCCATAAACCTCCTGCGGTGCCCAGGCGGGGGGCTGCAACCTCGTGCCGGCTACCTGGGGGAGGGGATGGAGGGGACAGAGGTGTGATGAGAATGTGGGGTGTCTGCTGAGTTCACTCTCACTCTCACTCACTGGGAGCCCAGGTGCTGCCCAGGGCCCAGAGGTCAGCTGGGACCTGCCCTTCCACACCAGATGTTTGCGCTTCAATCGCCGGCCAGGCCTAGGGACCACACCCGTGCATGAATTTCATGCACCAGGCCTCTAGTACAATTTTTAAATATTTACACATATATACATACCTATATATTACTTAACATTTTTCTATCTTGAGTTTAATGCTTAGTTTTTCTTTTATTATTTTTCATGAAGTTCAAGTATACAACAATCTGTATAATAATGCATATAAAGCAGTTAGCACTTGCTCAATAACACAATAAATGGCACAAATATAGTTTTTTTTACAATTATTTGTTTATTTTTTAGATTTATTTTTATTTACTTACTAGAGGCCTGATGCATGAAGATTTGTGTAAGAATGGGCCTTCCTTCCCCTGGCTGCTGGCACTGTCTTTGCTCAGCCAGTGCTGGCATGCTGCCTTCCCATGCTGCCCAGAGGCCGGAGCTGCTGGGGTGGTACGGAACGCCTGCATCATTGCCATGGCGATGACACAAAGCATCCCACCCCACCCCTGTCTGCTTGGCGCCTGTGTATGCAAATTAACCCACCATCTTTGTTGGTTTAATTTGCATACTCACTCCTGATTGGCTGGTGGGTGTCACAAAGGTACAGTCAATTTACATCTTCCTCTTTTATTAGTGTAGATTGTTGACACTATTACAGATGTCCCCCATGCCCTATCTTTACCCACCTCCACTCAGCCCCTGCCCCTCCCTCTGTTTAAATGTTAATATTAAATGTTGTTTCCTATGTATAGTCATAACAAAATGGATTTCAGACAGAGTAAAAATTTAATGTAGAACTTAAAGCATGGCTGGAAAAAAAACAACAACTTTGTTCCAGGAGGGCTAGGGTTCTAAGAATAAAATCAGTGGAAGAAATAATAACAACAAAAAATTATAGGTCTGACTTTGTAAGATTTAAAAAGTTAAACATATTTGCATCAAAGACATCCTAATTGTAAAAGCCGCAATCTATCTTACAGACAAAGAAGAGGAATGGAGGAGATTTAAGTATCTAGTCTACAGTGACAGGATCTGAGCCCCAGCTGCCAACTCCACACCCCTCAACCCTACACTATTATGCTTTGCAGTAGCCTCACTTGGGTGTGAGCGTGGTACCTGTAGGGTCTAGGAGATGCTTTCTTTATTGTACACACATTTTTACATTAATTGAGGTCTCTTCATGGGGTATAAGTTCTGTTCCATTTATCTCTCTGACTCATACATTATTATCTCACTATTAAAATTTTAGTAATGCTCAGAGATATCATTAAATGCCATTCTACATTAAGCTTTTAGCATTTCCTCAACTAATTGCAACTAAGTTTTTGTTTGAATTTCAATGATACCTTTTTGATATTTTCTTTTCTAATTCATTCTTGAAAAATTTTTATATTCATTTTGTTTTACTTAATACTTATTTGCATACTCA
The DNA here is from genome assembly GCA_026230045.1 of Corynorhinus townsendii. Classification (NCBI taxonomy): domain Eukaryota; kingdom Metazoa; phylum Chordata; class Mammalia; order Chiroptera; family Vespertilionidae; genus Corynorhinus; species Corynorhinus townsendii. The sequence continues at coordinate 12,288,480 of JAPDVU010000010.1, forward strand.
TCTTACATCCTGTAAGTCGTTTTTAAAGACATGAGATATTTATTTATAGCACCATCACTGTGATTTCTTGTGGTTATTCAATAAATAGTTGCCCAATTTAATTCTTTTAAATTGGATCATATGGGTTGAATTTGGTTTATTTAACACACATGATTATAGTGCCTACTATGTGCCAGACTTTATTCTAATGCATATAACTTGGTAAAGCAGAACTAGTATTGCTGCGTTCGGGAGATGGGGAAGCTGCGGTGTGGAGTGGTTACGCAGCCAGTCCTCACAGAGTCAGAATCTGAACCTGACCTGCACGTTCTGTGTTCACTGCGTCCTCCAGCGCCTTGAGTGGTTGGTGGTGAGAGACGGGTGGTATTTGAAGTTCAGACAGAGGCCGTAGACGTGCACTTGGAGGGATGGTAAAATGTCTCCGGACTGGGAGAAGGAGGAGTACAAGTGTCCTCCTAACGTGGGAGAAGCAGAAGAAACAGCTTCATAACGTGGGAGAAGCAGAACTGCCATTTGTGGGAATCAACCAGACTTCAAAGGCAGATGTCTGCTGGGAAATCAAATAACTCTGGTAGGGTGGGGGGGGGATGTGGGGGGGGGGGCGGAATGTCACCAACAGCCCACTGTCGTTTTTAAAATAACTTTTGATCCCTAATTCTTTATTGAATCTAAGCCATTTGAAATTGTACTTTCCCCTAGCATTGTACTATATCTTTTTTACACACAACGTTAAAACAAAAACGATGCCAAGCCGCCGAAGAACTTGCATGTTAAGTGTGGCTTGTGTTCTCCAGTATGTTGTCTCAGCTCTTCCCCAAAAAGGCACCGTTGAGGGTTCTCTGGCTGCTCAGCACCTGGCGGCTGCTCCCTTGCTCCGTTTGTCCTTCGCTCTCTTGAACTCCGCAGAAGTCGGTGGGATGAAGAATATACTGGGAGGCAGGCTGAGCATCCAGCCAAGAGGCAGGCAAAAGCTGGTGGTCCAAGGCCAGCTCCTGCAAACTATTTTCTATCCGATATGCCAACACATTGTTGGAGCTAGTCTTCCTTAATTCAAAAGAAAAACCCTTTTGTTGTTGTGGTTGTTAATCCTCTCCCAGGATATTTTTCCATTGGTCTTTCAGAGAGAGAGGGAAAGACAGAGAGAAACATCGATGTGAGAGAAACACATCGATTGGTTGCCTCCTGCACGCACCCCAACCAGGGCCCAGGCTGGGAAGGAGCCTGCAACCAAGGTACGTGCCTTTGACCAGAATCAAACCCGGGACCCTTTGGTCCACAGACTGACGCTCTATCCACTGAGCCAAACCAGCTAGGGCAAGAAAAAACTTAAAAAAATTTTTTCTTACTGATTTCAGAGAGGAAGGGAGAGGGGGAGAGAGAGAGACTGATCGGCTGCCTCCTGTACTTTTGTTTGAGCCTCAAAATTATCCCAAACCCCTCTCCTTTTAATTGTCTGACCTTATTAAAAAGGTAGCATAACTATTCTGTTTTTAAGTAGGGGAAATCAGAGAGAGAAAATGAAATTTTGTATCAGGCAAAATTTCTGCACAGATATTTCAGAAGGATTCATAATTCTGTGACTATATACAAATGATCCATTTTGTTAATCTGAATTTCTAGGGTCATTAAAATTTCCCCCCCCTTCTCTGGAGTAGTTTATTACTTAGAGGGGGTGATGAGAAGCCAGTTTAAAACCAGGTAAGGGAAGAAAGCTGACAAAAACATAAATTAGAGGAAGAACTTAATTTAAAAAGTGTCAAAAAGGATAGATAGTCTTAGTTTAATAATAAAGCCTGGTTCAGGAGCTTTCTATCTTTAAATAAAGCGTTCAAGCACTCTATTACCTGTGTACAACCAATCTTTGATTTCCAATCTAAGTCTATTTTTGCTTCTGGTGATTAGCATACAAATGTGAGAAAAAGAAAAAGTGGTTACATGGGTGACGATTAGGACATGCCTTTGACTTGAATGTCAGTGGTTGTCAGGCCAGAGGTGATGAAATGAATTGCTGCTTTGTGGGCTCCTTAGAGGTAAATCTTGTCCGAAAATGACTCCTATCCATCTCCTTTTATTTGCATTCTGTGTTCATCATCCAAACTGCAAGCATATCAGTGCATATTTGTTTTCAAAGGAATAAAACTCAATAGCATATAGCAACGTGCTAATATATGTGAGCAGGCAGTGAGCTGTGTGTGATAACGCTGGGAAATACATCCTTTCCACACAGTAGATTTGAGTCCAAAGATTTAGCCTAAATGTGGGGGCTCTACCTTGTCAAGAGTCATGTGCTGAATTCAAGAAACAAGAGGGCAATATTTGTTCAGACAAATATTATGTTGGCCAGTGACTCAATGCACAGGAAGACCTGAGGCTAAAGGCATCTTCTTTTAGTTCTATCTTTGAGGATGGTGTTGACAGGCGTAGACTACCTATTCATGAGTTTTATGAAAATGCCAGCTCATCTACTTTTGTACGAGTAGAGGGTAAGCCTATGAAAGCTAAACGTTAAAACTCCCTAGTCGTGTTGTTAGGGAAGGATATATACCGAATCCCAGCCTACCAGAGTTTCCTCCAAGTGTTTGGAATCTTCTCTGAAGAGAGGGTCCCAGGTCTTGAGGGCTCTGGCTTATTTCCCGGTGCCCGGGACATGCTGAAACAGCAACTTCCTTGGTGGGCTTTGGTGCCTGCATGAAGGACTTTGCAGGAACAGGGAGGGTTGACTGCACGTAGGTGACTGCTGACGGATGGCCCCATTTACATCCAAGGCAGTTATTATGCATGAAACCACTCAAGCATCATTTGTTTCAGGGAGTTCAACCAGTCCATTTTTCAGTTCCATTCTGATTCAGGGTCAGACAGACATGAAGGATCTCAGGTTGGCTTCATTTTGGGCCAATGCTACTTGCCAGCTTATTTACAGCAAATTCGTTTAAAGAGTACCGCACTAATAGTATGTGAAAAAATCCTTTCACGGTGCCTCTGTGAGGCACTAGGGAAGCACGAGTATGGCTGAAGCCACGATTCACATGGCATATAAATTCATCTAAACAGATAAGCTATGCCCAGGGCTCACCTGGGCACTCGAAGGCATAAACCTGTGCGCAGTGTGCAGTGAGGAGGTGCCCACCATGTGCAAATGCACATGGAAACCGAGCTATGGCCACTGTTCCAAACCCAGGTCAGTTTTCAGTGTCACTTGAATCTGAACTTCAAGGAAACAAATCTTTCTCTGCTTTGATGGACGGCTCTAGATTTCATTCCCGGACTAGCAATGATGGCTGTGGTCTTGGAGTATCACTCAAAAGATTACTACCAGTGGTATAGTGCATTGTAATGTAAAAACAAGGAGTTATTTACAAATCACATGCTATTTAATCCACATAATAACCAGAGAAGGAAGGCATTCTTCTTACCCACCAATGAAGAAACCAAGTCTCTAAATAGTTCAATCAAATTTTAAAGACAAAATAGGTAAAATAAAGGAATTACACATTGCAAAACCATCTTTTTATGTAAAGAATTCAGCAACAATCCAATTCTGAATGAAAAAAATAAAAGGCAAAGTGCAGTGATGGAGTTTACGTTGGTTACTGGCCTAGTGAACGGAAACACTGGGCCAAAAGCACTCGTTTTTTTATTTTGTCTTTGGGCGTGGAGCAGGTGAAAGGACGTTCTTCACACTAAGCGTGCTCTGTGAGTTACTCATCACAGTGGCATGCTGTGTGTATTGCACTGCCCTTGCTTTTCTCCTTTGCCTTCACGTAGGCATCACGACCAGCTCTGGTCCATACAGCAGGGTCAGGACCTGTAGAATGTAGCGCAGACAGTTTCCCTTCATCCCTTCTAGGCGCTTTGCCTGGTCTCATAATTACATTGGTAATTATTAGATTATCAATAACTATATTATTGATTATTAGAAAAAACACAAAAATTTAATTACATATGTACAGGAGCCCCATAAAGATATGAAGACTTAAAGGGCAGCAGGTAATTGAGGATTTTCTCACATCCTGAGCTAAGGAAAGGAGGTCTGGGGATGCCAAGGGAAAGAAGACCTTTTATAGGAAGGGAGAGGAGATGTTTGGAAAACAAACATTGCCCTTCTATGCAGACAAGTTTCTTAGGAAAAAAGGTCCCTTTGGTAATAGCTCTCTTACTGATACAGGCCCTCTTTATAATGTAAGTTTAAGCAGTTGAGAAGCGGTAAAGAGCTTCATTGGAGCCTGGATTTTGACTATCTCTAGTTCAAAATAATCCTTATACCAAATCCTTATTTGGGGTGGCATATTCTGCATCCCTTCAAGAATACAGTATTAAGCTCTGTCTTCTTACCCTAAATTTTATCTATTCTGCTATCCCTTCTTACCTTTTTAGCAACTCTCTAAAGAATCTCATAGTGAATGAAGAACTAAAACACGTCATATGTAACGTTGCAGAACTGAGGCTTCTGCTACTTCATACAAGTAGCAGAACCTCATGGGTGTGTGTGTGTGTGTGTGTGTGTGTGTGTGTGTGATCTGTATAGATGTATAAATATCACACACAGGGAAGTCAAGGCCCAGAGGGAACACACATAATTATTATGATTTATTAACTTCCTACCTCCTACAAATATGGTTGAAGCCATAAAGGATGATATTTAATTGATAAGTTTTGTATGCTGATTTGTTTATAGGAAAGAGGCCAGAATAACTTCATTATACACAGACCTTATATCTGAGATTTTCCTCCTTTATTTGAAGGGAGGAGACAGAGTTGATTGACAACCTAATTTCTAAGCTTTCGTGTCTGGCTATTACAAAACCAAGGCTTTGTGTTTGTTCGCTGTGGAAAGAGGTTTTGTAGATGAGCCCCATCATTTAAAAACACTCAATTGTAAGTCTGAATAAAAGTAAAAACAATTAAACTCAATAGACACACACTGGAGTTAAATGCCTTTCTCAGTATTCCCAGTGATCGCTGAAGGCATTGGTGAGCCAAGACTTTTCCCTAAAGGACAGCGTGCCGGGAGCTTATTCATTTCATGTTAATAATATGTTATGGTCCAGAGTGAGAAGATTCTGTGCGATGCACACACACCTGAGGCTGTTTAAGGCATGGGGTGGATAAACTTGTAAGAAATAATTTTTTCTGCTGTCATCGCATCTCCTAGCAGCTGTTTCCTGCACACAGAATACATTTAATCAAAGATTTCTTCCATTGAGACACATACATGCACAAAATGTAACCAGGTCTTCTTGTCTTAGCACTGTCATATGATGTAGTACCATCTGGCCTCCAAACACCAGCACCTCTTACATTAGTGCATTTTGGGAAAGCAGCGAAGTGATACTGCTTTATGAAAACATATGAATAGGTACTTGTTAAGCAATATGCAAAAATAAACACTTTTTTCAGATTAATGCATGGAGTGCTTGAAGTGGTATCAGTGAGCATATTTCTAAATTTGCAAGTTAAATATTTTTTTCTGTGAGAAGTGTTAAAATCTATTTTAGTGATTTTTAGTAAATACTACTCAAGTTTATGTACATTTTCATAGTGTATGGATACTGTGTGCAAAAATGGAGAACAAACCTATTCATGAAGCTGAAAAGTGAGAAATCAAAAGTAGATGCAATAAAATTCAAGTCATTTGTAAATCCAAAGATGAAAACATAAGAATATATTTTGAGCCCTAACCGGTTTGGCTCAGTGGATAGAGCATCGGCCTGCGGACTGAAGGGTCCTGGGTTTGATTCTGGTCGAGGACATGTACCTTGGCTGCTGCGGGCACATCCCCAGTATGGAGTGTGCAGGAGGCAGCTGATCAATGTTTCTTTCTCATCGATTTTTCTAACTCTCTATCCCTCCCTCTTCCTCTCTGTAAAAAATCAATGAAATATATTTTTAAAAATTATTTAAAAAAAAGAATATATTTTGAACAAAAATGAGCAGTTGCAGATCTTTGAAGTCCATGAATTCATCTGGTAATATACAGTATCCATCAATTGGACTACTAAGATAATACTTCAAAAGAGAAAGGCTCAAGATCACTTTAATGCGCATCTAAATTTCCACACTCTTAAACTTTTTTGTTAAATGGTTAGACTAAAAGTAGTAGTAGATTAATTTTACTTTTCTAAAGCAAATAACAAGAGTAATAAGCCTTAACAATCACTGAGTATTTCAACAAACTAATGGAGCTTATACCGTGTACCAGGTGTTGCCAGCCACTGTGGGAATAGAGTAGTGGACAGCACAGAGACAGGACACGCCTGACCTGCCCACTGGGGGGAAAAGTCCTCTGCCAAGTTTTAGTTCATTCAACAAATGTTTGGTGGCACGTTCTGGGTGCTCAGCGCCGAGGAATGGGTAGTGGACAAGGCTCATGGTGCCTCTGTTCTTTTGGAGTCTGTATTGTGGTGGGAAAGGAGACTCTAAGTAGGCAGTAAATATTGGGCAGTGATGGAAACTTGGTGGTGATTGATCAGGGTACTCTGATCAGGGAGAGAAAAGAGAGGGATGACTTAGGGGTGATGCTCTTAAGGCTTCACTGCAGAGATTCCAGCCAAGCCCGTGTTGGGCAGATACGAGATTCCAGCTGCAATACAGTGAGCCCTTGAGGGAATGGTCAGCGCAAAGCCCTAGAATGGAAACCACATAGTAGAGAGCACAGAGTGGTTATGAAGAAGTGTTAGGGATAAAAAAGTCCAGGAAGCGCTGGAATCCTTTATTAGGAAAACCTGACTTAGCCTGATTGGCGGGGGGCGAAGGAGGGTAAGGGTTGTTGGGGGCTGATGAGGAAAGCCTCCCCTGAGCTGCATTCTGTGGATAAAGGGAGATTGCTAGAGACAGAGGGTAGAGGAAAATCGGCCACACCTCCTGCTTTGTCCTGGGGACACGAGGAATACGACTAAATGTCCCTGCCTTTCCCACAAATTCTGTATTAGCAAATCAACATATTTAGGAAGTTTAGCAAATTAATCTTCTCTCTTTCTGATATCAAACGGGGCAAGTATTTACGAAGGATGAAATGTTTGTCCCTTGAGAGGGAGTGTTGATCAAGTTACAACAGTAACGGGTTAGGTGCAGGTCTGAGTGACCAAGTGGTCATTTGACATAGGCCTTTCTCATCATATTTGTGGTAGATTTGTCTCAGAAGGTGATTTGGAGAAAGAAAGGGTTTGGAAGTGCTTATAAAGCATGCTTTAGTTTATGCCTGTGACTGCTGTGTCCTTGGCACGTGAAAACTTGGCATGCATTTTGATTACTGTGGCCTTGTAGTATAGTTTGATACCAGGTATGTGATTCCTCCAACTTTGTCCTTTCTCAAGATTGCTGTTGCTATTCATGGTCTTTTGTGGTTCCATATAAATGTCTTGGGTATTGGTTGTAGTTCTGTAAAATAGGCCATTGGTGTCTTGAGAGCAACTGCATTGAATCTGTAGATTGCGTTGGGTAGTATGGACATTTTAGTGATGTTTTTTCTCCTTCTTTCTTGCCTTATTTTGAATGATGTGATTTTTTCTTCAATGAATACTTCATTTGTTTCTTGCTACATTGGTGGGCTAGGACCTTCTAAAGTTTAGAGACTTCCAGCTTTTTCTTTCCTCTCACTTATGTTTTCTGGGCATGAGAAGCATTGTGCTACGTTGCTATGAAAAAATCTGTTTATAACTGTATGCAATTTGTTCTGAAATAGTGCCCACAGCTTTTATCAGCTTCACAAAATGGTTTGTGATTCTCTCCCACTAAATAATATAGGGTGTCCTAAAAATGTATGCACACACTTTGAATTATTATAAAGGCAGTGTTTATGAAAGTACATTTCATTTTCAAAATTGAGCTATCAGCTATTAAAGTGTATATACATTTTTGGAGGCACCCTGAGTATTAAATGATTTGTAATAGCCTATTTTACAGTGACGTCTGCTTAGTTTTTAGAAATCATACCATATTTTGTATTATTCCTTCAACTTTTTAGTTAGAAGGATAATAATTTATTACAGATAAATATTGACTTGCACTACTTGCATTTCAGTGATGAAGAAATTATTATTGTTTGGCTCTTCAGAGATAATGGATTGAATCTGGCAAAGCTTGATGATATGACACACCAAATGCACTGAGAAACATTGCTTCCAAATTGATAAACTGAGACAAATGAATTTAAACTTGAAGTGAACTTGAAGTCATCCAGCTCATTTTAGTTATAATTTACTTTTAAAAGAACATAAGAGACATAATTGTAATCCAGATAGTAGAAAACAGTGCACAATTGCTACTCACGAGGTCAAAGCTTTTATTTACTTGTGTAGTTTCCCTATTTCCAGATTCAATAGTCAGGATTATTTAAATTTTTACCTGGAGTTACAAAAAAGCCATAGAAGTATCCATCATTAAATTATTTTAAGTATTTGAATTATAATTTTATATCATTCAACATCTAAAATTTTGCCTATGAATTGTATAGAAATCAAACCTGTCGATATCAGCAAGTTTTCAATCTGAAGGAATGAGTAACATGTCTTATTCAAAGAACATCAGAATTAAAATGTTTTAAAGCTCTGTATAGTTTGCCTTATTATAAAGAAATAATTTTCTGTGTATTTCATATATTTAGACAAGTATATATCTAAATTTTTATTTCTTCATAAGTAAATAGTTTTCTATGAATTAAAAAACTTGTGAAAAGATGTAATAATACACCAATTATTAAACAGTGAAATGAATTGAACCAGTTTTTTACAGACTAAAAGCTTGACTATAGACCTGAACAAGTTTTAAAAATTGTGTCGTTATATGTTAATAGGAAATTTTTTTATTATGTATCAAAACTATATGCAACTAGAATGTAATATACTGTCACCATGAGACAGGGAATTTCTGTTTTGGTTTATGTATTTATAGTTAAGGTGTTTAATAAGATGGAGTAAGCAGGATCTATTTCTCACCTCCTTCCCTCTGTTTATTATATGTTGTTAGAAATTATCTGTTTTTTGACAGAACAAAAAGGATTGTGTCACTGAAATACCATAATGCTTTTCTTTCTTTATATTTGTGTTATGCTCACTAATGGAATTTTGCTGGACAAGTGCTGACTTCTGAAAACAAAGTTTATAGGTAAAGGACATATATATTTCACATACATATATTTTTATATGTTTAACATATACATGTTTATAGTTTATGAAAATACACATATGTACACATATGTATGTTCTATCTACATATCTATTTTACATGAACTATTTTTGATGTATTTTTTCCTAAAGGAACTCTGTTTAGCACATAAACATCAATCATTTCATTTCAAGACTGAATGTGTAAAGTGGGATACTACTTAGTGTGATTATGGCATTTGATACATTTCCATCTTATAATTTTAATTATTTTCAATGTGTCTACAAGCAGTTGAGTTTTTCTTTTTTAGCTGCTCTAAGACAAGATGTTAAGGTATCTGGTTTAAGGTATTTTTTTTTTATAGAAGCCTCCACTGTAGAGAGGATACACATGAGTTAAAAGAATTCACTTAAGAGAGTAGTGTCAATGGGTTACAGAACTGCTGAACTCATCTGAAGCATTGTGGAATAAAATGTTTGAGAAATACAGTATTCATAATTAAGATTTTTAATGAATTGCCTTGTTAATCCATATACTGTATGCATGTTGCAACATTTTCTAGGCTTAATTAGTGTACTTGATGATTATGTTTATTTTCTGATGTACACACTGATTAAGCATTGTCCACACACTGGAGCTTGCAACAAGATCAGTCTGTACAGTAGTACCTAGTCATCTAACTGGGGACTCAAAATGCAAATAGATCAACTTATGTAAAATTAAATTAGTTCTAATAGAACCCATTTTGCCTGAGCAGCTGGTGTCACATTATAAACAGCATTCTCTTGTCGTAAGAAATAACGGGCTTCTGTTGACAGACCCTTATATCCCTTTAAGCTTAAAATGCTGAATGCACATGATGTTAGAGTGGAACTGCAACTCTCAGACACAAGGAATCATGGGGTATTTTTACTTAACTCATTCTATTGTGCTCTAGAAATGCAACTCATTATGCCATTATGGCATTTGGGAGGTGTGAGTGCCAGGTTTCAAAATGCTTTTCATCAAAACCTCCTGTTTTCAGTCACTTACAACTTTCTGTGAATTTTCTTCTGTTACGTTGAAATGCTCCAGATTATTTTAGGTCATATATTCAAAATAGTCATATATTCAAAAATGTATTGAATACCTTTCTGCCTTAATCAACAAATACTTTAGGCACATTCTTTTTACTCCTCTCCATTTGATGACTAGATTTACAAAGTTCAATTTAGCATTTAAGATGTTGCTAGACTAAAAAGTTTTTTTAAAAAATACATTTTTATTGATTTCAGAGAAGAAGGAAGAGGGAGAGAGAGATTGAAACATCAATGATGAGAATCATTGATCGGCTGCCTCCCGCACACCCCCTACTGGGGACTGAACCCGTGACAGGAATCGAACCCAGGACCCTTCAGTCCCCAGGCCAGTGCTCTATCCACTGAGCCAAACCAGTCAGGGCAAGACTAAAAAGTTTTTAAACGTACTTGCAACACCATTAAGAAAGCATTTGTTCATTCACTTGTGCATTCTACAAACATTTGTTGAGCAGCTCCTGCTTTTCTATTTTATTATTTTTTATTTTTCAATTACAGCTTAATTTCAATATTATTTTGTATTGGTTTTAGGTGTACAGCATGGTGGTTAGACAATCATATGCTTTGCCAAGTATTTCCGCTGTTATTTTCAATACCACCTGGCACCATAGATAGCTATTACAGTATTATTGACTATATTCCCTGCGCTGGACTTTACATCCCCGTGGCTATTGTGAGTAGCTTCTGCTTGACATCATACACTGTTCTAAGCATGGGGTGTGTATAAAAGGTAGTTCCTGTCCTCAGGGAGACAATGACTTAATGGGGAATGTACTAGGAAGGAAGATCGATGACAAAATAGCAGACGGATGTCATTTGGAGATATTAATAGTGCTCTGGTGCAGAACAGAGAACCTAAAAGAAAAATTGTAAATAAACTGCACAAATAGTCATCCACATGACTTTTTAAAGAGCTGTTTCCTGCAAAAACCTTAATGTCACAAACCCATGAGCTCTGAGGGAGGACAAAGTGTGGGGGGAAATATGAAGTAGCATTGAGTATCCACTCGATGCCAAGTCTCTAGGGAGCGGTGCTTTAGCGAGATCCAGTGAGATCCAGCACTACTGAGTCATGACTGGAAGGACAAAATGACAAGGGGCTCTTTTGCATTATTGGTGGCAGTGTACATTAATGCTGCCATAGTGGGAAACAGTCTGGAAGAAGGTGCCAAATGCTTTAAATATGCTCAGGCACTTTATACAGTCTTTTCTGTTTCATGTTTTCAGCAGGGTAGTAAGAGTCTAGTGCCTTTAAAATCCCCTTTTTATTCAGATGGTTTTGTTGATGACACAACACACTAACCGGAGCATTAGGATTATTGTTAGGCAATTTCCATAGCCCAGTCAAATTTAGCCCCCTTTTCAATCTATTTGCCCATTTCCTTTTGTGAAACACATTTTTAAAAAGTGAACAATCGTTTTGTATTGTATCAAGAATGAAGCTTTTAAGTTTGGAGTCTGTCACTTTTTAACAGCAGCTTTTGCAGCTCTGACCGAAAAATGAACTAGTACTGGTATCTGAGCAGGTAGTTGGAAAGCCCTTAACAAATCAGTATCAGTTTCGTGTGAAATTGTTTAGTTTTTAAAAAAATATATATGTTCTTTGATATCAGAGAGGAAGGAAGAGGGAAAGAGAGATAGAAACATCAGTGATGAGGTAGAATCATTGATCAGCTGCCTCTGCATGATGGGGATCTAGCTTGCGACCCAGGCATGTGCCCTTGACTAGAATTGAACTCTTCAGTTTGCAGGCCAATACTCTATCCACTGAGCCAAACCAGCTAGGGCTGTTTTGTGGGGAGCAGCTTAAGCTGGCAGGCGGTCATCCCCTGAGGGGTCCTTAGTGCTGCTGCGGAGGCGAGAGAGGCTCCTGCCACCACTGCTGTGCTTGCCAGTTATCAGCATGGCTTCTGGCCGGGTGGTACTCCCCCTGTGGGAGCGCACTGACCACCAGGGGGGCAGCTACTGCATTAAGCATCTGCCCCCTGGTGATCAGTGTGCGTCATAGCGACTGGTCGTTCCATCATTTGGTTGATTTGCATGTTAGCGTTTATTTTTTATTTTATTTTGTTTTCTTTTAATAAATCTTTATTGTTCAGATTATTACAATTGTTCCTCTTTTTCCCCCCCATAGCTCCCCTCCACCCAGTTCCCACCCCACCCTCTGCCCTTACCACGCCCCGCCCCCCGCCACTGTCCTCATCCATAGATGTATGATTTTTGTCCAGTCTCTTCCTGCACCCCTGACACCACTTTCCCACGAGAATTGTCAGTCCACTCCCTTTCTATGCCCCTGATTTTATTATATTCACCAGTTTATTCTGTTCATCAGATTTTTTTAGTCACTTGATTTTTAGATTCACTTGTTGATAAACATATATTTGTTGTTCATAATTTTTATCTTTGCCTTTCTCTTCTTCTTCCTCTTCTTAAAGAATACCTTTCAGCATTTCATATAATACTGGTTTGGTGGTGATGAACTCCTTTAGCTTTTTCTTATCTGTGAAGCTCTTTATCTGACCTTCAATTCTGAATGATAGCTTTGCTGGGTAGAGTAATCTTGGTTGTAGGTTCTTGCTATTCATCACTTAGAATATTTCTTGCCACTCCCTTCTGGCCTGCAGAGTTTCTGTTGAGAAATCAGCTGACAGTCGTATGGGTGCTCCCTTGTAGGTAACTAACTGTTTTTCTCTTGCTGCTTTTAATATTTTCTCTTTGTCTTTTGCCCTTGGCATTTTAATTATGATGTGTCTTGGTGTGGTCCTCTTTGGTTTCCTTTTGTTTGGGGCTCTCTGTGCTTCCTGGACTTGTAAGTCTATTTCTTTCACTAGGTGGGGGAAGTTTTCAGTCATTATTTCTTCAAATAGGTTTCCGGTATCTTGCTCTCTCTCTTCTTCTGGCACCCCCATAATTCTGATGTTGGTACGCTTGAAGTTGTCCCAGAGGCTTCTTACACTATCTTCATATTTTTGGATTCTTTTTCTTTTTGCTTTTCTGGTTGAGTGTTTTTTGCTTCTTTGTATTTCACATCTTTGACTTGATTCTTGTGGATTCTCAGGGCGGAGCAGACAGCATTGGTTTCCTGTCAGCCCTGCCCTAATAGGCCCCTGTGTCTCAGTGTCCGGTGGTAATCACTGCAAGCACCTCTGAGAGAAACTCACCCTCGAGTTCTGCCTGCTGCCAGACAGTCCAATTTCTCCCCGAATGAGTCTGGGTCCCCAGAGTCTTGCCCGGAACTGGAGTTCAGTGCAGTCAGGAGCTTTTGTCTCCCTCCTGCTTGAGAAAGCCAGCCGTGCACTCAGTTGCCAGTTCTCCCCGCGTGCATCTCAGTACTTCTGCCTCCTGCAGCTCCTCTGAGTCTCAGTGTGCTTTTCTCTTTCCTTCTAGTTGTAGAATTTCCACTCAGCCAGCCTTCTTGTGGTTCTGGATGGTGTCCATTTTGTCTTTTAGTTGTAGTTTTGAAACTGTTGTGCGAGGCAGCAGTTTAGGTGCTTACCTATGCCGCCATCTTGGTTTTTCCTCATGTTAGGGTTTTATTATGTAGGATAGGATTACAGATGTCCTCTTTTTCCCCACCATTGATCTTCTTCACCCCACACTCTGCCCAGGCCTTCACTGCACTATTGTTTGTGTCCATGGGTTATGCATATCCTATATAATAAAGAGGCTCTGTGCAAATTGACCATCACACCCTCACACAAGATGGCCACCACAAGATGGCTGGCAGGGGAGGGCATTTGTGAGTGATCAGGCCATCAGGGGAGGGCAGTTAGGGGCGACCATGCCAATGGGGAGGGTAGTTGGGGGTGACCAGGCCGGCAGGGGAGGGCAGTTGGGGGCAATCAGACTGGCAGGGAAGCAGTTAGGTGTCAATCAGGCTGGCAGGGGAGTGGTTAGGGGGTGATCAGGCTGGCAGGCAGAAGTGGTTAGGGGCAATCAGGCAGGCAGGCAGGCAGGCGATTGGTTGGGAACCAGCAGTCCTGGATTGTGAGAGGAATGTCTGACTGCTGGTTTATGCTGGATTCCATAGGGAAAGGGCCTAAACCAGCAGTTGGCCATCCCCTGAGTGGTCCCAGATTGGAGCGGGTGCAGGCTGGGCTGAGAGACACCCCCCTCCCACAGTGCACAAATTTCATGCACCAGGCATCTGAAATACATATAAGTTCTTTGATTAATTTCTTCCAACTTCCTCACCTCTCCCCCAACCCCCCCAACCCCATTCCCTCTGAGATTCATCAGTCTGTTCCTTGCTTCCATATCTCTGGATCTATTTTGTTCTTCAGTTTATTTTGTTCATTAGATTCCACAAATAAGTGAGATCATGTGATCCTTGTCTTTCTCTTATTGGCTAATTTTGCTTAGCATAATATTCTTCAGGTCCCTCCATGTTATCTCAAAGGGTAAGAGATCCTTCATTTTTACAGCTGCCTAGTATTTCATTGTGTAAATGTACCACATATTTTTTATCCACTCATCTAAAGATGGCACTTGGGCTGTTTCCAGATCTTAGCTCTTGTAAATGATGCTGCTACGAACATAGGGGTGCCTATGTTCTTTTTGACTGGTGTTTCAGGACTCTTAAGGTATATTTCTAGAAGTGGGATCACTGGGTCAAATGATTGTTCCGTTTTTAATTTTTTAAGGAAACTTCATACTGCTTTCCATAGTGGCTGTACCAGTCCACACTCCCTCCAGCAGTGTACTGGGGTTCCCTTTTCTCCACATCCTCGCCAGCACTTGTTTGTTGATTTGTGATGGTAGCCATTCTGACAGGTGTGAAGTGATATTTCATTGTTATTTGAATTTGTATCTCCGTGGTGATTAGTGACTTGGAGCATTTTTTCATGTGTCTCTTGGCCTTCTGTGTGTCCTCTTTGGAGAAGTGTCTTTTTAGGTCCTTTGCCCATTTTTTAATTGGATTGTTTATCTTCCTTCTTTTAAGTTGCATGAGTTCTTTATATATTTTGGAAATTAAACCCTTATCAGATGTATCATTGGCAAATATATTCTTCCATAAATGGGATCCCTTTTCATTTTATTGATGGTTTCTTTTGCTGTGCAGGTTTTTATTTTAATGTAGTCCCATTTGTTTATTTTTTTCTTTGTGTCCTTTGGCCTAGGACAGTGGTCGGCAAACTGTGGCTCGCGAGCTGCGGTTTGCCGCTTTATTGACTAATGAGTTTGCCAACAACTGATCTAGATTCTCGATTCCAATAATTACAGGCTGTTGCTGTTCCTTGTGATTAAGCCCCTATCCCAGTGGTCGGCAAACTCATTAGTCAACAGAGCAGCAAACCTTGGCTCTCGAGCAGCATGTGGCTCGTGAGCCGCAGTTTGCCGACCACTGGCCTAGGAGATGTATCAGTACACATATTGCTATGAGAGATGTCTGAGATTTTGCTGCATATGGTTTCTTCTAGGATTTTTATGGTTTTATAACTTACATTTAATTATTTTATTCATTTTGAGTTTATTCTTGTGTATAGTGTAAATTGGTGGCCTAATTTCATTTTTTTTGCATGTACCTGTCTAATTTTCCCAATATTGAAGAGACTATTTTTACTCCATTGTATGCTTTTGCCTCCTTTGTCAAATATTAATTGAGCATAATGGCTTGGGTCAATTTGTGGATTCTCTGTTCTGTTCCATTGATCTATATGCCTGTTCTTGTGCCAGTGCAAGCCTGTTTTTATTACAATGGCTTTGTAGTATAGTTTGATATCCAATATTATGACCCCTCCTACTTTGTTTTTCTTTCTCAAAATTGCTGTACTACTCAGGGTATTTTTTTGTTTCCATATAAGTTTTGGAGTATTTGTTCTAGATCTGTGAAATATGCCATTTGTAATTTAATAGGGATTGTGTTTAATCTATAGATTGCTTTGGATAGTATGGACCTTTTATTGGTGGTAATTCTAATCCATGAACATGGTATATTTTTCCATTTGTTTGTGTCTTCCTCTATTTCCTTTAGGAATGTCCTGTAGTTTTCTGAGTACAGGTCTTTTACCTCCTTGGTTAAGTTTATTCCAAGGTATCTTATTTTTTTTGTTGCAATGGTGAATGGGATTGTTTTTTAGTTTCTCTTTCTCAGAGATCATTATTGGTGTTTAAAAATGCCATAGGTTTCTAGATGTTAATTTTGTATCCTTCTGCTTTGCCAAATTCATTTATTAAATCTAGTAGTATTTTGGGGGAGTCTTTAGGGTTTTCTACATACAATATCATGTCATCTGAGAATAATAACAGTTTTACTTCAAAGACTGACTTGGCAGAGTCTTCTTCATCCTTGACCTTGTAAGAGTGAATATTTCTGAAGATAGGGCCAGTATGAAAGAACATCAGATTTGGGGGTCAGAGACTTAATAAATAATTCAATAAACTTGGCCAAAATCACTTCTGTCAATTTCATCTGCAAAATGAATGGCTTGTGCTAAGTGACTTCTGAGGACCCATTTTGATTCCATGATCCTACCATGAAATTGGCAGTGCAGACAGAGAAAAAGAGTTACTCTCTTCTAACATGCCAAATACTGATACACCCCAGATGAAGAGTCACTCCAAGGAGGATCCAAGTTGATCCATGTCCTCTCTAATGTGATCGAACACCCCTCTAAGACGTGATGTCAATTACATCAATGCCTGTTCACACTGAACTTCTACTAGTTGAGCTGCTTAGTGGCCCAAAGGGCAGCCAGTATTTTCTCACACGTGCCTGTGGCAGTGATACAAACTGTGCCTTCATGTAGTTCTGACACCCTATTACATAACAGAGGCCTTTCAGAAACTTGGTGTCCCAGGCTATGCTCATCTTATGCCTTAGAGTTGGGTAGGTTATACCTGTCTTCACCATTTTCCTGGAGAAAATCATCAGTCATTCTGAGTGAATTGCATTCACCTACTTATCTGTGCACTAGAGTTCTTTTTTTTAAAAAAAATATTTTTATTGATTTCAGAGAGGAAGGAAGAGGGAGAGAGAGAGAGAAACGTACATGATGAGAAAGAATCATGGATCGGCTGCCTCCCGCAAGTTGCCCACTGGAGATTGAGCCCACAATCGAACCTGGGACCTTTCAGTTTGCAGACCGATGCTCTATCCACCGAGCCAAACCCAGCTAGGGCTAGAGTTCATCTTAAAGGTTTCTTACAAGTAAACCCCCAGTTCACATTCAAATGGAGGATTATGGGTCATCTTTTCAGGTGCATAGCCCCAGTTAGGTTTTGGATTTCCTCCAGAGTATGGGTCTGTATTTAACTGACAGATTACAGAGCTGCATTCCATGAAGGAGTATCTCAAAGCATCAGTACAAGCATTGGTCTAAATATTTTCTGATAAAAATAATACTTAGCCCTGGCTAGTATGCTCAGTGGTTAGAGCATCAGCCCATGCACTGAAGGGTCATAGGTTCTAGTCCCAGTCAAGGGCACATACCTGGGTTCCCCAGCTGGGCTGGGGAGCGTATGGGAAGCAACCATTCAATGTGTCTCTCACATAGACATTTCTTTCTCTCATTCCCCCCCTCCTTTCTCCTTCCCTCCCTCCCACTTTCTTTAAAAATCAATGGAAAAATATCCTCCAGTGAGGATTAACTACTACTACTACTACTACTACTACTACTACTATTTAGTGATGGTAGCTTGAAGGACATCTTAGATATCCTAAAATGTATTCCAGATTTAGTTACAGCAGCAAAGTCCATCCGTTTTGAATTCCACACACTATAGCTTGATGTCATCAGCCTCTACTGAGGGGCAGCACAAAAAGTCATATGTGGCCTGTGAGGTTGCAGCTGAGTCCCTGTCCATAGTGATATGCAGGGTCTTCTGAATGATGCAAACGTCCAGCTGGTCTCAGCGCCAGGAGTAGCTGTACTTTTCCTGAGCACAGGGTCTGTTGTGACCTCATAGGTACGCTGAGCTGTGTGACTGGTGTCTCTTAAGCACTGATGCTAAGAAACGTAGAGCAGTGTTGCTAGCATAGCCACAGCAAGGGACTAGGGCTTTCTGCTCCCCATTCTTCAGCCATATCCCTGCCCAATTTAGTATTTCCCAACTTGGCTTTTCCTTCTTTTACGCCTCATTTAGATTTATTATACATTCTTAAATGTTATGTATTCTTACAAGCTGCTTTATGTTCTTTCTGGAACAAATAATACATTAGTAAATAAGTAAGTAAACCAATGGTCTTCTCTGCTTCACCCAGTTTTCTGGAGGTTTGGGAAGATGCCACGTCTGCTCAGTGTTAAGCAAGACCTCCTCTTCCCTGCCTGTCTTTGGTCTGCTTCACATTTTAGGGCATGCAGAGTAAGGAACTTGTCTATATGTCACTCAATACTTAGTACAGCAGGTGAAGCACAGTAAAAAGTGGAATATAAGAAGACTCAGGAAGCCTACTTGTGTTTGCTTTCCAAATTAACACTCTATTTTTATAATGAAGAACCAATGAGGATTCATTTTTATGTGTACAGACACATTCATACTGGATCAAATGCTCTCTGCTGTTTCTCAATATTTGAATTTTGTCATAGTCAGCAAATATGCAGTAAGGAATCTTTAGTGAACTCTGTTCTATCCAAAGGGAGCTTGATGGTGAGGGTGAAAATTAATAACTCACCAAGCTTATATTTAGGGGTGAGTTGTGATTGTTATGCTTCCGTTCGTACCCTGCTTCCTTTCAATCTTACTCTGATCTCAGATGTCTATGCCTGGACGAATTAGCTGCCGAGATGAAAGGCGGGAACGAGACAGCATCGAGGGGATCCCAGAGAGAATGCATCCAAGATAAGATCAGGGTCTGGCAGCCAGAGCATGTTTCTGCTCTTTGCCACCTCCTAATTTCCAGGTGAAGAGTATTGACATGAACATCCCGCTTAAAATTTGTATGCAGCAAGAAGAATGTATGACACTACTCTTAAATATGAGCTTCATAGTAATTATTTTGCCATTTTTTGTTAATTAATAATAGATAGATATTTCTATTCGATTATAAGGCTCTTAAGGACATGGGTCTTCTAGTGTTCCATGGTCTAAGGACACCATCATCTCGAATCCTTCCCAAGGGCAGGTTGAAATTTTATGTTCTTTTTGTTTGTTTTTCTTTCTTTCTTTTTTTTAACTTACCTCTGAGTTTGGAGAGAGAATTGTAGTCTTGCCCCCCCACTTCCCCATTGCAACTTCCAATTTATTACCTCTCCTTCTAATTTTGAAAATTTTAATTTATGTGACGTTCATGTTATCTTAACCTCCCCTTGCTGTCCCCACGGTCATATATGATTCCAACCCCAGCTCACTATTCTCTTCACACTCCTGATACCTCTTGGTCATGTGGGCACCCTTCTCATATACCTGGCTCTCATTTCCCGGACCTCTCCACCTCCAGCGATCTTTCCTTTAGTTCCCCCAAGGGCTTATTCTCATGTCATATCTGAGCTTGTTGTCACAAATACCTGCAATGTCCCAGAAGTCTACATTTTAAGTATCCACTCCTTCCTGATCTCTCTCCTCTTTTACATCCATTGAAACCACCCTCAGCTCTCTTACCCCACCTTCACTCTATTGTACTCACCTGCTTACAAATTAATCCTCCTTATGGCCAACTCCCCTTCAACTCTGCACTGGCAGCCAAGCAGATACACACTCTCCTGAAGCCACTCTCCCTTCCCTTTCTCAGTGATGGTGGCATAGACAGACCCCCTCATTCCTCTCCTGTGAATATGCGCCATTCCGAATCTATACATTTCCTTCACTTGTGCAATGGATTTCATGCCCTTTCACTTCCTTAAGAGTTCACTCTTGTGACAATACCCTCCCTTCATTTCATTGTCTGTCCTTCTCTGGTGTATAATTCCTATGAGAACAAAATGATGTATCATTTTTAAACCAACCTTTCCCTGAACTCCATCTTTAACAACACTTATATTCCCACTAGAGGCCCAGTGCATGAATTCTGCATGGGTGGGGTCTGGCTGGCCCAACCCCAATTGGGGCGGATTGGGGCTGGGCCTGGCAGGAGGTTGGCTGGCAGGCCCCACCCCCAAATGGGTTGGGGGGCCAATCGGGGGTCAGTGGCCTGTGGGAGGGGCCATGGATGGTTGGCTGGCTGGCCCTGCCCCTGATCAAAGTGGAGGGGCAGATCAGGGGTGGAGCTGGCTGGGGGAAGGAGGGGCCACAGGCTGATCAGGGTGGTGGGAGCCCATTGGGGGTGGGGCCAGGAGGGGGAGGGGCTTTAGGAGGTTGGCCAGTTGGCCCTGCCCCCTATTGGGGTGGAGGGGCAATCAGGGGTGGGGCTGGCTGGGGGGAAGGGTTGCCCTGCCTTCAGTTGGGGTGGGAGAGGCCAATCAGGGGTGGGGCTGGCCAGGGAGGGGCTGTGGGAGGTTGGTTGGTGGCCCCACCCCCCAATCCTGCCGGTTCAGGATTGCTGGCTGCAGTGGGCATCATAGCGACCCACTGGTCATTCTGGCATTCCGGTTGCTGGCTTTTTATATATATACATCACTCTGCTCATTGTCACAGTAACACACTTCAAAGAGCCATCTATGGCCCAAGACTCTGCTTCTGTGCATCCATTTTCTCATCAGTACACTATTTTATCCTTACCATTTCTAAAACCTCTCTTGCCTGGTCACTATTGACTTCAAATTGCCAATTCAATGGTTCCTTTTCTGTCCCCGATTTATTTGACTAAGTGCCAGTATATGATACAGTTGACTGCATGCTCCTTCTAAATAAACTCTTTTTTCTTGACATCTGTGATATCATCTGCTCAGTGTCTCCTCCTGTGCTTGTCCCTAAGTGTTAACTTATTCCATTGTGTTCCTTGGGTTCCTACTGTTTCCTTTAGCTATACTCTCCCAGTGTAATCTTACCTAATCCCTTTGGCTTTAAATGCTATCTTCATGGCTACAACATCCAAATTTATATTTTCTAAACTATGTTTTTCACTGAAATCCAGAATTATTCCCAGTAGGTAGCTTAATTTTAACATGGCCAAAAGACAGCTCTTCTATTTCCCTACCCTTACTGAAACTTGTTCCTTTTAGTTTTTCTTTGTCGTTAAATGTATTACCTTCCATGAAGTTGCTCAGGCCCCCAAATAAGAGGTAATTCTTACTTCCAAAAAATTCTATCTCCAAAACTTTTTCTAAATCTGACCATATTTCTCCATCTCTGCTGCTCCCCTTTTAGAACAGAAGCTGCCATATAGTTGCCTGGATTATTTTCATAGCATTTAATTTTTTTTTTAAAATTTTCACCCCAGGATATTTTTCCATTGAAATTTAGAGAGGTTGGAAGGGAGGGAGGGGAGAGAGAGAGAGAGAGAGAGAGAGAGAGAGAGAGAGAGAGAGAGAGAGAGAGAGAGAGAGAAAGACATTGATGTGAGAAACATAGACCAGCTGCCTCCTGCATGCTCCCTACTGGGATTTGAGCCTGCAATCCGGGCATGTGCCCTGACTGGGAATTACTAGTAAACTGGTGACCTCTTGGTGTATGGGTTGATGCTCAATCACTGAGCAACCCTGGCTGGGCACTTTTTTAAACATCTTAAAGCCTAGGAATTTCTTTAACAACCTTTGAGAACATTTTGTTTTCTTTATCTCCTCAACATCTTACACTTTCCTTTTGTTTGCTTCTACTCTTCTTAATTATAGACTAAAAAATGAAGGCACAAGCCTGGTCTAATTTCACATATTAATTTACTGCCATATCTGGGCCCCAGTTCTTTCTGACTCAACATAGTGGTTAAGAGGTTAATTTTTTTGGCCAAATATTTCCTTATACAATATAAGCCTCATTTTTTTTTTTTGTCTCTACTATGGAGATTGTAAAATGTACACCTCAGTGTTTTTGTGAGAATCAAGTGACTTAGGAAAATAAAGCACTGGGGTAACTAAGTGTTAAATAGATATTAGCTATTGTTAATAATAATATGATTATTAGCTCAGGAAAAGTTTATAATGTTTCTATATAATATAATGTATTTGTGGTATTATATAGTAACAATAGCTTCATACTATTATTTTTATAACAATCTGGTAGAGCATGAAATGAATATAGTAAACTTGACTAGTTATATGCATCCACATGTTCGAATCTCTCTTGGCTTAAAGATATGGAAGCTACCGTAACTTAGGTATTTAGCAATTAAAAAATTAAAAGTATCTGGATCACTGACAACATCAAGTGCTGGGGAGAACTCTCAGTCATTGCTGGTGAAAAAGCAAAATTGTACAACCACTTTGGAGAACAGTTTGGCAGTTCCTTATAAAACTAAACGTGATCTTACTATCTATTCTAGCAAATGCACTCATTAGTGTTCCCCCTCCCCCCAGAGGAGTTGAAAACACATCTACACAAAAGTCTGCACATGGCTATGTATAGCAGCTTCATTCATAATAGTTGAAACTTGAGAGATTGGGTACTAGGTTATGTTAGGAGCTTGGATAGTGAAAAATGAGAGCTTAGAACAAGGCAGTAGAACTAAGGTTGAAAAACACAATTAAAGTAATCAAGTTCTGTGGGTGGCTGTGGGAATGGCTAAGCACTTGTTGGAGCCTGGGGGTCCTGAATGTGGTGTGGGTGGGCATGTTATGCAGAGCCCATTGGAAGCACGAAAAGACGTCAGCATGGTGAGTAGTCAATGCAATAGGACTAGAACTTTAAAATTTGAAATACCTGCTAAGATTGAGAAAGTTTACACTTGGGAGTCAACCCAACATGAGAATGAGCAAGTGCCTTGCCTCCTGGACCAGTGAAATGGCTGACTGAGCTCATTAACCAAATTGTGCGTTTCCATGTTGTGGAGAGCTCTTAATCACGCTGTAGGCCAGAGATGAAGAGTGAATGGTAAGAGACCCACCAAATCCGAGACAGCCCCCAAGACACTGAGCTTGGGGTTTAACTGGCTTTACTACCAGAATCTGAAACACTTCAAAGTAAACATTTCTCCTTCACTCTGATAGGATGCTAGTAACTTTCTTAGGGGTGCTCTGAGTCAGCAAGGCAGTCAAAACTGGAAAGAATGAATTCCCGTGTCAGATGATTCCAGCTATAACTCAGCAGATTTTAGGGAGGCAGGCTGCTAGGAAGGAAGTGTGGCCAACCTGGTGACAAATTCCACTCCAGGTACTTGTAAATTTTTAGAGTAGAGGATGTTTTTTTATCTCTCTAAAAAAACACACCAAGTTATGACAGTTTACTGTGTGCCAGGTAGCAATTAACTTTTAAGTTAAAATGCTTTTAAACTTAGCTCTCAAAATCCCCAAATTAGCTAATGTCCTGCTTAGTGGTGAAAGACTGAATTCTTTCCCTCTAAGATCAGGAACAAAAAGAAACCGATGTCTGTTCTTGTCAATTCCAATCCATACTGGATGTTCTAGCAAGGGCAATTAGATAATAAAATAAAATAAAATAAAAGTCATCCAGATTGAAAGGAAGTAGTAAAAATATCTTGATTTGCAGATGACAAGATATTGCATATAGAGTTGTGTGTAGAAAATACTAAGGAATCCACTAGAAAACTGTTAGAACTAATAAGTAAGTTCAAAATAAACATACAGAAATCAATTGTATTTCTATATAATAACAATGAACAAACTAAAGATGAAAGTAAAAAGCAATTTTACTTGTAATGGTATCAAGAAGAATAAAATACTTTGGAACAAATTTAACAAGAGAAGCATAAAACTTTGAAAACTGTAAAATATTGTTGAAGAAATTAAAGGCCTACATAAATGGAAAGACATGTACATGGATTAGAAATTTTAATATTGTAAAGATGGCAATACTAGTCAACATGATCTAATTCAACACATTCCCTATCAAAATCTCAGCTGGCCGAAACCGGTTTGGCTCAGTGGATAGAGCATCAGCCTGCAGACTGAAAGGTCCCAGGTTCAATTCTGGTCAAGGGCATGTACCTGGGTTGAGGGCACATCCCCAGTAGGGGGCGTGCAGGAGGCAGATGATCGATGTTTCCAACTATCTCCCTTCCTCTCTATAAAAAAATCAATAAAATATATTTTAAAAAAATCTCAGCTGGTTTCATTTTGAAAACTGACAAGCTGATCCCAAATTTTATATTAAAATTCAAGCGACCTAGAAGAGCCAAAACAATCTGGAAAAAGAACAAAGTTAGAGAACTCACACTTCTCATTTCAAAACTTACTCCAAGCCTAAAGTAATCAAGATAGTGTGGCACTGACATAAAGATACTGGTAGGCCTATAGATTAATGAAATAAATTTGAGAGTCCAGAAGTAAAACCCCACTTCTGTGGTAAATTGATTTTCTGTAAAGATGCCAAGGTAATTCAATGAGGAAAGAATATTTTTCTCAATAGAGACACTTGAACAACTGGATATTAATATGCAAATGAATGCAGTTGGACCCTACTTTATGTCAAATATAAAAAATTAACTGAAGGTGGATTAAGATCTAAATATAAGAGCTAAAACTATAAAACTCTTAGAAGAAAACACAGATGTAATCTTTGTGAGCTGGGATTTGGCAGTAGTTTCTTAGATATGACAATAAAGCACAAGCAAACAAAGAAACACATAGATAAATTGGACTTTTTCAAAATTAAAAACCTTTGGTTTTAAAGGACGAAGTCAAGAAAGCAAAAAGACACACCAGTGAGAGAAAACTTTTTGAAAATTATGTTTCTGATAAGGGACTTTTATCTAGAATACATATATAAAAAATTCTTACAACTTAAGAATAAAAGACAACCCAATTTAAAAATGGCCAAAAGACCTGAATAGACAGTTCTCCAAAAAAAGATATACAAATAACCAATAAGCACATGAAAATGTAAATCAAAACCACGAGATAGCATTTCACATGCCCTAGGATAGCCATAGTAAGAAAAGACAATAACAAGTTTCGGTGAAAATATGGAGAAATTAGAACTCTCAAACACTACTGATAGGAATTTATTTTTTTATTTTTTTTTCAATTTTATTTCATCTTTATTGTCCTAAGCACTACAAACAGCTTTTCCCCCTTTGATCTCCCCCCGACCTCCCCCACCCCCCAGGACATGCCCCCACCTGCCCACCCTCCCCCCCTACCCCAGTGTCCTATATCCACCGGTCGTGCTTATATGCATGCGCACAAGTCCTTCGGTTGGTCTCCTACAGCCCTCCCCGCCCAACCACCCCTGTCTTCCCAATGCAGCCCGACAGTCTGTTCAATGCTTCCCTGCCTCTGCATCCCCTTCCCACCATTTCCTTCCTTCAAAAAGTTTTGCCTTTGCAGACTGGAAATAAACATATAATAACAAAACAAGACAAAACAAAAAATGTTTGAGTCCCAATTTCAATGTCCAACAGTTCCTTATGTGTACATGTCAGCAGTGATATCTGGATGGTGGGCACATGGTGGCAATGCAGGTCCGACCCTCTCTGGTTTGGTCCTAGGTAACCTGCAGCGGTGCACAGCTGCTGACTGCTCCCATGGCAAGGCGTTGTCAGCGTCTTCCATCTCTGGACTGTTTTTTCCTCTTGTCTTCGTGGTTGGAGCACTCCTGTCAATTCCTCTCTGTTGCAGGAATCCATCTGGTCTTGGGGTTGTTTTCTGAAAATATACAAATATATTCTCGACCACAAGTTAATAAAGGAATCCCTTCCATACAATTGATTTGGGATCCTTTCCATTTTTGTTCAAACGATTTTCCTTTGTCCCATTTAGACACCATGTGTGTTTTTAATGGCCGTCTTGCTGTTAGCACCGCAATATCATGTAAGGAAAAATATCCTATAAGTAAATTACATCTAGAAAAATTTTACTTTACCAAATTAAGGTTCATTTGCGGTACTACTGATAGGAATTTAAAATGGAAAAGTTACTTTGGAAAACAATTTGGAAAGTCCTCAGAAAGTTAAACATAGGGCTACCAAATTGCCAAGAAATTCCACTCCTGGGTAAGACCCAAGAGAAATAAAAATATATTTTCACACAAAAACTATCTATTAATATATATAGCAGCATCATTCATAAATGCCCAGCAGCTGATGAATGAATAAATAAAATGTAGTATATTAAAATAAGGAAATATCCTTCAGTAATAAAGAGAAATATACTGACACATGCTATAACATGGGTGAAACTTGAACCTTGGAAATATTACGCTGAGTGAAAGAATCAAATGTTGTATGGTTATTATGAAATGTCCAAAATAGGCAAATTCATAGAGACTGAAAGTAGATTAGTGGTTTCTGGGCCTGAAGGAGGAAATTGGCGTGGGGGAGGGGAAGAGGGGGTGAATGGAGAGGGACTACTAATGGTTATGGCATCGTTTGGAGGGAGTGATACACATGTTTTAAAATGATGGCAATGGTCGTCCAACTCTACAATATAGCGAAAATCATTGAATTGTATGTACACTTTGAATGGGTAAGTAATTTGGTCATTTATATTTCAGTAAAACTTATTTTTTAATCCAATATTAGGTTTATTTCAGTGTTAATATCTGTTAAAGTCACTGAAATTGATCAGGTAACTGGTCTGTCAGTTAGAAATTCATATTGCTACTACACTGTACCTGCAGCAACAACATTTGCATCTTGTATGGATTTGTTTGCATCTCGTAGTGGTATAGCTGATAGCTCAGTAAAGAGGTTCATTTAAAGAGTTGAGTTTAAATACTATACATTCCCAGTGTGGGTATTTTCAGATTGGACATCTGCTCCCTAATTTCCCTTGCATTGGAGTATTACCTTTAAATAGCACAATGGTATTTTGCCCTAGGTGATTATTTTATTTACAGTGTATTGCAAGACATTGATGAATTGAGAGCGCCCACATGTTAGGAAGGAAAGTGAGGCTATACACCCCCTAATGTGGGAAATGGAACTATTTTTATTATTTTATTTATTTTTAATTCTCACCCAAAGATATTTTTCCATTGATCTCTTAGAGACAGTGGAAGAGAGAGGGAAAGACAGAGAGAAACATTATCAATTGGTTGCCTCCTGCACTTGCCCAACCAGGGCCGGGGCTGGGGCCGGGGAGGAGCCTGCAACCAAGGTATGTGCCCTTGACTGGAATCGAACCCAGAACCCGTCAGCCCACAGAGCCAAAACGGCTAGGGCAGAAATGGAACTATTTTTTAAAGTGAGGTTTTAAAGAATTCATTATTGTACCTGATTTTAGCAAGTAGTAGAATAGTTTGTTTAGATTAATATGGACTTGGAGGCTAGAGGAATGCTATCCCGGCTAGGACCTGGAGGGAAGGAGCTAGGAAGGAAGGCTGGGGCCAGCCAGAAAAGGTGAGCAGGAGTGGGGGTGGGAGTTAGGAAACCAGGAGTGAGGGCAGGGTGGGCAGTTGCGGTGCCTCTCCTAAAGCTAAGACACTGTAAGAGAACAATGCGGGGAAAGGGTCTCAAACAAGTTATTCAGGTGGTTCTGGAAGAGAAGACAAAGATCTGTTACCTCACAGCCGTCACTCTGGACAGAGAGCCTATCACAGTGTCTGTGGTGAAAGGATGTGAGAGGTGTTATTTATTTATTTATTTTAACAGCTATTCTCTCTGAAGGCAATGAGTTCTTACTGATATCTCTCTTTTCTATTATGGACAGAATCTAGTTTGCCCTTGTGAGATGATGCTGCCATGGTGTTTTTTAAAGCAATACAAAATAAGCAGACTCAAACTTTTAAAAATGTTAAAGTGGTTCACTTATATAACTTCTGGCATAGCAGAGAGAAAATTATTAATGACAAAATAAATGATACAGATTACAGTTATTTTTTAAAAAAGTGCTTCAAATCTATAAACGAGCAAAAAGTAAATCTTCATTTGTTTTTATTGGTTAGCATGGAAATATTTCAAAGAGTGTTTTTGTTGTTGTTAATCCTCACCGGAGGGTATTTTTCCCATTGAATTTTTGTTTTATAGAGAGTGGAAGGGCGGGGGCGGGGAGAAACATTGATGTGAGAGACACATTGATTGGTTGCCTCCTGCAGGTGCTACAAACAGGGAGCAGGCAGGGGATGGAGCCTGCATCGAGGTACATGGCCTGGACTGGAAGCGAACCTGGGACCCTTCAGTTCACGGGCCGAGGCTCTATTCACTGAGCAAAACTAGCTAGGGCGAAAAGGGTGTTTTAAAAATAGTTTCCTGGAGAAGATTTGGAGACAAGATTTTTCACTCAGATTTTCATCCGTACTTGTTTCACAAGCGCTCCTCTTGTCTGGGCAGTTTGATAGTCATTCTTTTATTTATTTCTAAAATAGGATATTTCATTGATTTTTTACAGAGAGGAAGGGAGAGGGATAGAAGAGTCAGAAACATCGATCAGCTGCCTCCTGCACACCTCCTACTGGGGATGTGCCCGCAACCAAGGTACTTGCCCTTGACTGGAATCGAACCCGGGACCCTTCAGTCCACAGGCGGACGCTCTATCTACTGAGCCAAACCGGTCAGGGCTGACAGTCATTCTTTTACAATGTAAAAGGGCTTGTACATTCTTAAGAATTGTTTTTCCATTATTTAATTTTTTTAGTACTATTAGGAGTGAGAGCACATCGAATATCCACATTCCCCAGTGGAAGGTCACCATCGGCGAAGAGCGAGCGGGGTGAGCTGGTGTCCAGTCGTGACCCCTAGGAAGTGAGCACAGGGCTTGGGGCTCTGCTCTCAACACCCTTCTGTGTGCCACTCACAGGGAGTCCAGCGCCGAATAAAGCTTTCCGAAGCTCCACCCCGAAGTGTGGTTGCCTTTGTCATTTTAATTGGTCTGTGTTTGTGAAGTGGGGCCTCTATTTACTTATAGCTTGAGGCTTGTGTTTACCAAGCCTGGTGGAGGCCAAGTGACGGGGCTCCCGCAAGCTCTCCCGCTGTATCTTGAGGCACTTTCCTTTTCAGTATCTGTGCCTGTCTAATGCGTGAGCTTCTGTGAAGCAAGCACAGGAGGGTACAAGGCCTACAGGGAGGAATTACACCTAATTACTCAAATAATTGCTAGGCTGTTGCCTTCTTAGTCACTGAAAATAATTTCCAGGTCCCTGGCTTTTATAGATAGTCTTCTCGAGGCAGGAGGACACAGCCCCCTTTTTAACTCAACCCATTCACTACAAAATCAGAACACTCGAGCCTGCAAAATTAATAAGCACCACTTCCATTACATATATTTTAGGTTGTTGTTGCCGTGGCGATAAAGTCAGGGACATTGAATCTCCTCTGTTGAGCCATTGTTATCATCCCTGGCCATCTGCTGCAGAGGAGTGATATTCCATCTCATTTGCATGATGACTGATATATGGGAGGTTTGGAAGGACATATGCCACAGCAATCATGTGATGAAAATTAAAGCGAAAGTTTTGGGCCCAGAGCCGAAAAAAAATCTGTGTATGCGCAAGAGGCTGTTGATGTGCAAATGTGAATTATATTGAGAAGGTCTGAATAGGGAGGTGTGACGTAAAGAGGGGACACAAACGCAGGTGCTTATCTCTACGCAGTCAAAGGCACTGGTTGTCATATCATGGGAACTACCTTTCAAAGAACCAGCGTTAGTGTTTCCGTTCAGCACACCAGGGAGAAGAGAAATGTAAGTTTTGCAAACAAGCAAAAAAGTAAGTTTAAAACTCCTGAATCACATATGGCTTGCGCTGATGTTAAAGTCGCTCAGTTAAGTTCTCATGTCTTATGCCATAACATTTAGTTCTGTTTCTGGGGAAATAATAGGTTGCTATCGGTTGAAGTTTAGAAGTGTGTGGATGGTTTTTCTGATATGTGTTTTGAACTTCTGTTTCAGGTTCGTGCTGTGATGTATACTTGGTCATTATTTTAAATGCTATTTCTGCCTCCTTTTTTTGTGTGGTAAAAATGATTATTGTATCTGCTTTGAGGAGGATTTCAGAATAAAATGTCATGGTGCAATTGCATTTATACTGCATCAGTAACGCCTTTGTTTATATACATATTTGAAATGTGCAAATTTGCAGCAGAGAATACTTGATATGAGATGAAACTTTGTACACTTTTTTTTCTTTATAACAAAGTAAAGTGGAAATAATTTCTGAAAATGCAAAAATTACCAGCGAGACCCAAAATCTGACATCTCACTATAATAGAGGAGATATTTTGGGGTACTGGGCTGTCAATACAATATAAGTTACTTGTATAAAGGAATAACCAATATCAAAAAGATGTCTCATATTATTGTTGAAAAGTAAAATTCTGGCCTTGGCTACACATAGGGAAAGAGTTTGTGGCAAGTGGCAAAAAATTAAATTGATAAGTATTGTAATTATAATCTTATTTGTAAATATTTAGAGAATTGAATAAGAGCAGTCTCCTTAAAAATGATAGTTCAGTTTTGATAAATGCGCTTGTCAGAAGACTTTTCAGCAAGTTAAAGAGTGATATTAGAAAAAACTGAAGAATGAGAAAGACTAACCTGAGCAAAATTTTGCAGAAGGATGAGTTCAATAAAATATTACTAAGAATAGAGAAAATTTTCAAACTTGATAAACAGTACTTCACCTCGTATTTCTTTCATCCTAACAAGGTATTTATTAAACATGCTTGCTTGGATTCATGTGGAAATAGAAGTAGCCTTCTAGATGGGGGTAGTAAGCTTTTACAAAGAACAAAGCAGCTATTAGGTAAAATATGTAAAACAACTTATCCAACATTGATTTTTTAGAGAAGAAAGTGGCTTATTGTCAGAAAAAGTAATACCAACTCTAATTTTATGCCATAACTAAAGGAAAAATGATTAAAAACCTCGAATATAATTGTGTATACTACCTTTATGTTAGGAAAAAAATAAAGTTCCAGGGAATAATCAGATTCATAATCTAAAATAAAACTGAAATTAGACTTTTCCTAACTTTTCTCCCTTGCTAATATCATCTGTCTATTATTCTACTTTTATGCGAGTAACTTAAGATTACCAGTTATCTCTTTTCTTCTTCTTCTAAATATTCAATTACTCAGTGGTGATTATTATGTGGCCTTCTTGGCTTACTCCAATATTAGATTAATATAGATTTCTTGTGCCAAATTAGCGGAAATCACTGTTGAACATCAGAGTGATTCACTCTCCTTTTGGTTATATTTATGTTAAAGAAGCAGCATCATTTTAGCTTAAAAGCTTTACTTTTTAAATTTGAATATACTGTACCTTGGAGAGCATCAGGTAGTTGTTTTTAAAACATTTCAAAGTACACTGGAACTTTTATGAGATTCTAATTCAGTTATGTTTAAAGGGGTCCCCCACCATTTTTTTGAAGAGTGGTATTACTATTCTGTTATAAAATTAGACAGTAGGATGTGAAGTTTCCTGGATCTTCTTAAATTAGACAATTGTAAGTGCAAATTAAGTAGAATAGAAATGTTTGGAGCTGTCCATGGTAGTATGATCTTCAAAATGTTAACTGTTATGAAATTCATATCTACATAATCTGTGTCATTGGCTTTATTACCATTTATAAAGGTCAGTATTAAATTCTTACTAGGTAGATTAACCTTGTATATACAGAAGTTTTTTTTAGGCAATGTAACAATCTTACTCTCATAACTAAATTACAAAACTTTAAATTTCCATAATGTTAATAAATGTTCCTAGTTGCAGCTTTAAAGTATTTACCAGTAAATAAACAGAAGTCACAAGCTATTAAATATATAATTCTTTAGGTTAGCAACATAAAAGCACAGTGCAAATAGTTGCCATGGTAGTAGGCCAATGTGAACAAACAGCAAAAAATGTAACTTGCCTGACTATTGCTCTTGAAATCAATTCTTGTCCTTATGTGACCTGCCATGTCTGCTATAGAAATCCAAAAGATCATAATTGTTTGATATGAAATGCAAAAAGAATAGTTAAATTGGAAGTTTAACATCATGAAATTCAAAATCCCAAGCGGTATATAAACATTAAAAGAAACTTTGGACTGCTAATCCTAGGAAATGAGTTTTATGGATTGAATTCAACAAGGCTTCAGAAATGGTTCCATCTGCTGCCTAGCAGCTGGTGAAAGGATAAATTTAATTCATTAATTCATTTGGAAAAAAGGATCCAAGTAGTAAAGACTTCATTGCTCATAATGCATATAGGTGAAAACACAAACTGAAATCTGGTCCAGTTGATCATCCTAGATAATGAGCTACATTTTGTCTTCCCTTTTTTGGTAAAGGTCTTAGTGATTGAGTCAATACGGTGTTGATTTTTATGACAATAACCAATCATTTCCAATCGTTTCAATGATTAAAAATAATCTCAGGGAAATTTCAACTAAGTCAGACTTTTTTAAATCTAGAGAACTGTAGGCACTAGAAATTATACCCTTTCTCAGTCTGTTTATGTATATATGAGTAGCAGTGTGTATATTTATGCGATATATGTGTGTGTGTGTGTGTGTGTGTGTGTGTGTATTCTGAATCACATATATTCTGACTGAGCTATCTGGGTTCTCACACTGAATCACATATATTCTGAATCACACTAATGAACTACCTATATAAAGACATTTTCCCATTGGTGGACATATTCAAAATTAGCATTCAAGGTTAATAAAGCAAATTTTAGTTTCAAAATTCACATTTACTCAAAAGTTTGGAGATTCCAAGTAACACTCGTTTTGTTTTCTCCTCTTTCGATACTTCAGGCTAGTTGCTGCAGTCTGTTTTCATTCACAGTCTGCAGAGCACTTCACAACATAGAAACTTGTACGCAGTCTCTGCCCAACTCCTCTGCCATGTTAGTCACTTTGACATAAGACATGGAAAAAAGATTTAGTTAGCTGGCTCGCACAGGACTTTTAGTACTCATGTATAAACATAATGGAAGTCTGATGCTCCGTGTTTGGATTGTTTAAGGTTAACCAATATAATAAGGCATTGGAAAAGCTACTGTTGAATTCCCTCTAACTTCTAGTCCTATTGGTGGATTTTTTATTTGCTAACATTTTAAGGAGAGCGAGGTCTCCCTTAGAAAGGCCAGGTCACCTTTCTGGGCCAGGTAAATGTTTCCTGGTTGCCAGTTAATTGATCCACGTCAAGATAAGAACATCCTTGAAAGCAGGGCTTGCTTTAGCAGCCAGCACTCAGTTTAGCAATTCTTTTTGGATGCTGGTTTCATGAATGGGTTTTTGACTTTTCTTCCTCTGTGGCCCAGAGCTCACTGTGGTGGGTTTGTTGGATTTACTATAAAGGTTCTGTTTGCACCCTGTGGGTTGGGTTAAGAATCAGGGTTTATGCATTTACTTGTACTGTTACATTGTTTATACAGCTTTGGTTTAGTTTTGATCTCTCTCTCTCTCCTTTTTTTTTTTTTTTTTTTTTGCCTTTGAGGCTCTTCCACAGTGTCAGCTGCTGACTGATAGTAGGAAAACGGCCTCGTGGTGTGAATGAAAGGGACCTAGCGGTTGGTAAACAGAGATAAGGAATAAATAGAGCACAGGCAAAAGGAGATAGTTCTGTGGGGGCCCAGATTGCTGCCAGTCTGTTCAAGGGAGATGCAGAGCCTGTCCTTTTCCCAGATTAAATTAGTGTGCGAAGTCTCCAGCGACCTGCTCCCCTTCTCCCCATACTCTTTAGCCAAGCTGAACAGCCTCTGCTGTAAAGTATTCATTTTATCCAGGGACAAGCCGGACAATAGAACTCTCCCTGATACTTATGGACAGCTGTCGTCATTCATAGTGCTCACAGCCTTTCATTTTTCATAGGAGTTAAAAGGGTTTTTACCTTGTAACTGAAAGAGGGCATAAATGCAACTTTGCCAGTTCTGAGGTTGCTAGGGCAAGGGTAGGACTGAGGTGGGGGTAACTTCGGAGTGAGGAGAAACTGCTAAAGAAAGCAATTCTTATTTTTTTTCTAATATTATTAAAATAAGACAGAAATTCAATTTCAAATCTGGGTTCCTTGCAAAGAGAAAATACTGTTGATTATGAAAGTTTCCTAAAATTAAGGTCACCAGTGCAAACTAGATATTTCATCTCTGCCTTTTCTACCCTTGTTTTGGCTAAATATGCATGCATTTTATTACCTGTGAATAACCACCCATAAATAGTAAGCCTGTAAGATACCTCTGTAGTCTCATTTTTTCTTTCTTTCTTCCTTTTTTTTTTTTTTTTTAGTGATTTACTGCAAATATATTCAGCATTTGACTGATTAAATAGACCTTCGGCAACCTTGAGGGTCACTGTGTAGAGTATGTACATAGAAAATGCATCAGCCCATTGTACCCTGGCAGCTAATGAGATTGGTCGTTAAGTAAATGACACAAAGCCTACAAAAAAAGCTTAGCAGCTCACTAGAGTATCACAGAGTGTCCCTGCACACCACACAACGACACAAACACTGGACTAACCTAGCCCACCCCTGCTTTATTCTACATCACTGCCTCCCTGATGTCAGCGTGAGAGGCAGAACAAAGGCTAGGAGGCACCGGTAAGTCAGTCTGGCAATTAAGCCCTAGGGAGAAAGTCGAACAAATCTTAGCCTAACCGTGCGTGGGGCTGAGAGTCCGGCTCTCGATAAGTAGGTCAGAATGAAGGGATTTTGCTATCACTCTGAAAATATTGTTCCACTGATCCGTGTTCTTATGTTGTTGTTATTGTTGTTTTGTTTTGCCGGTACATAAAAGTTTTTACATTTCAAAAGTAAAGTGTACTCCAAAATGCAAGTGAACCTGAATTTGCGGATAGGCTATTTGTTGGAGAAACGGTACTTTTGCAATCATGCAGGTGTGTGTGTTCAGGTTTGAAAAACTTTCAGATGCATGCGGCAACTTTGGTTTTAGTTAGTCCTGCTGCTTTTAAAAGAAAATGGAAACCTGGGGTATGAATGTGTGCAGTGAAGTTTATTCTCGTCAATCTAAAATGATCACATCTGCTAATATACATTTGATATAATATATAGGATGGTCATTTTCTTGATCAATGTCTTAAAAAATCTAATAACCGAACACAACAAAATGAAAAAAATAAAGGCTCCTCTTTTCTTTGTGTATTCTATTCTCTTGAATCTGCAAATAAAATCATTGCAAATCTGTGATATTGAATAGGATTAGTGGTTATTTGCTTGCTTTACTTGGGGAAAAAAAAATCCAAGCTGTCTGACACTGAGCGGCACTGGCTTCCTATGTCCCTGGGAAAAATGTATTTGCAGTATTGAAGTCTCAGCTTTCAGAGAAATATGGCAACAGGAAGTTGCCAGAAAGTCTTATTTGCCTTGCTGACATGTCTGTCTGCCTTAGACGTGGGTACTCAGAGGATGTTTAGTTCAAGAGGTGATGATTTTCTTACAAGAAATTCAGGTAAATCAAACATTTTATTCTAGGAAACTGTCAGTTGAGTGTATTGTCCCTGGTTTAACAAACTCTGCAATCTCATTGAGAATATTTGAAAAGTATTGTTAACATAAGTGTGGTGTTTTAAAATAGATGGCATGCATCATATCAGTGTCAGGATTCAATTTTTAATGACACTGTCATTTAATATCAGAATGTCATGTCATAATCATCGGTTCATGAAGTAAAACTCTCCATATTTTATAAAAATCAGTTGCTAACTTGCACTGAGACATTTTTATTTATGTAAGAATACAGGAATATTATGATATGGAATAAGACACTCTTATTGGTATTTAGGAGAGATTCATAATAGAGGTTCACAATATGATCTGGGTGATTAGAGGTCACATATTCTTTTTTTTTTAATCTTAAAGTACTTTTCTTCTTCCAAATGTGTTCCCAACATTCATTTTATTTATCTAATTTGTTTATGTCTATGTGTATATAATATATAACATATGTATTATAAACTCTATTATGTTTATAGTAATCAGAATTTAAAAGAAACAGATTTTCTAAACAAAGTGGTGTAATAGTGCTTTGTTAATTTCAAGTGAAATATATATAGGGAACATGTACCTTTACTTAACTAAATTCAGATTTTTCTAATATGTAATCTCATCATGATGCCTTTAATGTGGTAGCAATCATAGGAAAAGCAAGCTATCTGAAATGGCTACAATTACTACCTAACAATTTTAGTTTAAAGCAGAGTTATGCAACTAGTCATCCTTACAGATATATTAGATTATCATTCTGTGCTGAACATTTTAAGTTTGAATTTCCTGTTTTATAGCTTATTTTTCTATAGTTACTGAATGTTCAGCATGTTCAGACAGGACTGAAATGTTCAGAAAACGCGCAGTCATTTTGGATGGCTATGACTATTTTATCCCTGTCCTCACCAGTGTAGCAAAGGGTGAGCAAACTTGACTAAAATCTGTTTACAGTGTGGATATAACAGAGTAGAATTACTCTCACAGAACTGGAATTGTCATTCTTGAAAAAATATATAGAGCTCTGTTGTAATTAAGAGGAGAGGGTACAGATCATTACTTTTGGTTTATATGAACTTGTTTCCACTAATGTTGGTTCTGAATTGGAGAGATTTAAACATTTTTAACTATGGAAAACCACTAAGGAAATGGTTTTATCTAATGTATAACTTTGTTTTTTAAAGAAATTTGAGGGACTTCAATTTTGTTGACAGAAGAAAACTTTGTATTTCTGAACTTTTATTCAAATTCACGTATTTGACAAATGTGTATTATTTACATGACTTGGTTAGGGGCTGCAGGGACCATAGGGTCTTCATTCCTACCCCCAAGGACCTGTGATCTAAGAAGAACTAGAAAACATTTCCTAGATAATGAGGTAGTGATTTTAAGTGCCATATGAGGGGCAAAAGTGACAAGAGGATCTACAGCACCCCCTTCTCAAGTTCATATGCTTGAAACCTGGTTCTTCCATTTACTAAACCTGGAGTCCTGGGTCAGTTACTTAACTTTTCTGGCCTCGGTTTCCTGGTCTGTTAGATGGGGGCTAGGGTAGATGAATCTTGCCTTATGATCTGTATGAAAATGAAATGAAATAAGATAATGTGCCTACAGCCCTGGTGTATAGTGTTGTTGTTTTTAACTTCCACTTGGAGTTTGAGACAGTAAGTGGCCAATATCATGTTGTATGTTCCATCCACATTTGCTTCTACCGGTATCGAACTCTTTCTCATGTTTTTACTTTCAGAGCCCTAAATTTTGTGAAGTTTCTTGAAGGACTGTGGAAATTCCATTTTACATGACTGAGTGCTCAAGTCTAAGGTAACAAGTTAAAAATACTAAGTGAATATGAAGTATATGTGAGCAAATGGACCAATATGCATAGTTTTACTAACAGAAATCTAAAGTGTTCATTAGAATTTCATTACATTTCAACTTAAACTTCTATAAGCAGAAATATTTAATTTCATCTAATTTCAAAATGGTTTATCTATAACTTAAGTATTTATAGAAAAGGTTGTTATCTACTAAGATTATTTAAATTTATTCTTCATTCATTTAAAAAAATTAATATCTTAATTTTGCTCCTTTGAGACTTATTTCAAGCTTTGGCTTAGATTAGTTCCTTTATTTGGTACTTTATATTTGGGTAAAGAAAATTTCCTCTTCAAGTTAAGTATTATTTTATTTTATCACCTATCAAACCTAATTTTTTTTCTGAATATTTTAAAACCTCATTCCAGTGAGTTCTAAGAGATACCCAGATTTCTTTACAAGTGTTTGAATATTGTTTGTCAAGTGTTGCATCAAATTTATAAGGTTTCAGGCAAGAATTTATTACTTTCTTGATTTAACTCCAGATTTTTTGTAGGAATATTTGTTCTGTATCATTTGACATATACATTTAAGTTACAACTTTGCAAGAAATTTGTTGCTAAAAATTTCTGGTCTATAATTCTTCTATCTTCAGGTAAATTACATTGGCCCACAAAATTGCCTTCAAAGTCTTATTAGTAACTTAATTATACTATTAAGTGGTATTAATTACAATAGTATACTAGCTTTTTAGATCAGAACATTTTAATTTATTTGATTAATATAATGCAAATAGGACGAAGCTAGAGATACCTGCACAAAATACATGTTCTCCAAATATCTCTAAGTATCATATTTGCTGGTTTATTGAAGTAAAATATATTTTAATAGCTATACTATTATAATGAAGAGTTACATTTGGTAATTCCATGAAAAACACTTACATTATGATTTCATAAAAAATAAGTATGCAATTTTTGAGTGATACATTTTCTCCACCTTTTTCAAAACTTAAAAGTAACATAGCTAGTTTAATTTAATTTTCTAAAGGCTGAGGTTTTCCTCATGAAAGAAACATGGCTAAAGGCCAGCGTGTAAACCTCACTTCATCCTTTTTTATCAGATGTATCATATATGTACCCAGTTTTTAGAGTAAATTCTTGGCATGAGATGAAACTTAGTTATCTTTACTTGTCATGGTATCAGAACCAGATCAAAATGAACTGGTTAATTATTTAAGTGGAATAAATAGTATTTTCATTCCTGAGATGTAAAGAGAATAAGAAAACAAAAAAATGGACAATTTTGTTATTGAAAATCTAATTTGTAAAAGAATACTATCAGCTAGAAAGATGCATCTACTGTTCGCTTTTTTGTTTCTATAGTATATTTGGTGTGAATTAGAATAAAGGTGTTTACCTCTTTTAAATTTCCTTCTTTCAAATAGCAAACAAACATAGGGAATTAGTTTTAACATTTCTATTCTGAAGGGGGAAAACGAGGATGAGGGTGAAATATGCTCAAGAAGAAAATAAATCAAGAAAGATTGAGGCTGACAATATGACTACTGTAGAAAGAGGGCAAAAATTAGAGTATACAACCTTTTATGCACAGAGCTCTTGATCTTTTTTTGTGTGAGAGATACCAGTGTCTACCAAAAGGGTTAAAGAAAATGCATTCTGTTGCATCTGCTTACTAAATCCCTTACTTTAGTAGAAATTCAAATTTTGTAAAGATTATTCGTTTTATTGATGCATATAATTATAATCACAAGCCATCTGCTGATTTGGCAGGCATGGTTAAAATTCTCTAACTCTCATAACCTTTCAAGTACAGTGCCCTTGGGACTCTATTTCACTTTTATATTTTGGAAAACATGTAGGGACAAATAAGGGCGGTCATCTGCAGAATGTCAGACCTGAGGAAATGAAAGAAGGGAGATCAGGGTGGCTGTTACGGTTATTTTTAATGGTAGGAGAAATTATTTTTTCTCCTTTACTCTTTTTTTTTGCTCATGACTTCATGAAGGATTATTCTAGTTTCTATGATGTATTTGGGAATTATTTTTTCCTAGGGATTAAAGCTCTATCATTACTATAAACAAAACAAACAAATGAAAAAAACCCTTCCAAATATTGCTTACATTTGTTTTCACAAATAAATTAAATGTGTTTAAGTAGATTTTTTTAAACAGAATATTCCACTGTTTTTATTTTTCTGAAATTTTCACACTCAACTGATAACCTTCCAGCCATAGATTTTAAGTTGTAGAGGAGTTTGTATGTTTTGATACAGGCTTTTTGGTTTAAATTTTTGGTCACATTTCCAAGTGTTTTTTTTTTTTTGTAATGAAACTATGTACTGACCAGAATTTTTGTGTGAAATTATGTACATGGCAGGTATCTTCTTGTGGCCCTTCTTTGCTACCACCAAACATTTCATACCTGATTTACTTCCTTAGAAATATTTTTTCCATCATCAACCTATCAACGAGGGAAGTCCAAGGGTTAGGTTTTACAGGTTAGAATTGGTATATATGTCACATCACAGTAGATTGCAAGTAGACTGCAAATTTGAAGAAGCCACAGGATCCTAGGATTTGTCTTTGTCAAATAATGGAAACATACACACACACACCCCAACCCTCACCCCCACCACCTTCCTCTCTTTCTCTCTCTCTCTCTCTCTCTCCCCCTCTCCCTCTTTCCTTCGCTCCCTTTCAAACACACACACACACACACACACACACACACACACACACACCTTAAATATTTGTCCCAAGAACAATTTCTTAGAGTTTGGCAAATAACAGAAAGAACTTTGGGTATAAACATTGAATTTTTTACAAACAATGATGACATATATGACAGTAATAATAAATAATCTTTAACATTCACTGAGTGCTTACACTGTGCCAGGCACTGTGTTGTTTACATGTATATATAATTTAATACTCATAATATTTATATTGAAACCCCTTTTTTGCAGAGGAAGTGACAGACTGAGAGACATTAAGATGTTTTTTCTTAGGTCACCAGCAGGATAGAGGCTTGAACCCAAATCTAACTGTTCCCCAAACTCATGCTTTTAATCTCTCCCTATGCTACATGGCCTCTGGGCAAAAATAGAAGAAACAGAAACAGAACAAAACAGTGTCCCAAGTACACCTGGGTTCTGGTCATAGTTAAATGTCATTAAGTAGTTAAATGATCCTGATGAAGTGACTTGATGGATCGCTTTATTTCCCTTGTAGATAACATCTGTCCCATTAAGGGTTACGGTAGGGTCCCAGACTCTTTTCATTCCTCAAATTCTAAAGCTCTATGAACTTTTATGATTAAAACATCCCATGAATTTGAAAAAATAATTCAGCAACAGCATTAGCCTTCATTCTGTCTCTCTAAGATGTACATGCCAATTAATCTTGATGTCAGAAGTGGTCATTCTAAGGACCATACGAGCCTTAGCTCTATCATATTAAAACTCAAACATCTGGCCAAACTAGCTCTGTGAGCACCAACACAGATACTTAGAAACATCTGGTAATTCAGTTCTTCCTCTGAGTATGTTGGTGTAAAGCAGAA
Organism: Corynorhinus townsendii; assembly: GCA_026230045.1. Classification (NCBI taxonomy): domain Eukaryota; kingdom Metazoa; phylum Chordata; class Mammalia; order Chiroptera; family Vespertilionidae; genus Corynorhinus; species Corynorhinus townsendii. Next base: position 12,329,351 of record JAPDVU010000010.1, read on the forward strand.
TGTTTTCTATAATAATAATAATAATAACAACAACAACATAGCACTGACATAGGTCCAACCACTCTTGTAAGAACTTTATGTCTGTGAATTCTTTTAATTCTCACAACAACCACAACCAGAGCAGCAGCTGAGAAGACTGCCCCGAGAAGAGGCACTGCAGTGTGTGTGAGACCCCGTAGCTGCAGTGTCAGGGCCCGACTGCACCTCCACGCCATGGCCTTGGTCAGTGTGCCCGAACCATGACACATTTGGCCTCTGTGGGCTCATGCTTATTTCACTTTTGCTTGAAATAATCTTTGGAAACATACACTGAGTGGCCAGATTACTATGATTTCTGAATGTATAATAATCTGGCCACTCAGTGTATATCCTATATAATAAAAGGCTAATATGCAAATTGTGCCCTCAACCAGGAGTTCGACCAGCAGGCAGGCCGGCCAACCACCCATGTCCCCTCCCCCTAGCCAGGCTGGCCAGACCCCACCCATGCACGAATTCATGCACTGGGCCTCTAAAAAAAATATATATATATATACACACACACACACTAAGTGGCCAGGTTATTATGTGTTCAGAGATCATAATAATCTGGCCACTCAGTATAGATTACAGGTTACAAAATGTTTAGACAGTTTGTAGTATTTATTTATTTATTTATATTATTATTTTATTTTAATCCTTACCCAAGGATATTTTTCCATTGATTTTTTAGAGGGAGTGGAAGAGAGAGGGAAAATCAGAGAGAAACACTGATGTGACAGAAACACATCAATTGGTTGCCTCCTGCACGCTCCCTAACCAGGTTTGGGCCGGAGAGGAGCCTGCAACCGTGGTATGAGCCCTTGACATGAATCGAACCTGGGAACCTTTGATCCACAGGCCAATTCTCTATTCACTGAGCCAAACCTGCTAGGGCAATTTTTTTTTATTTTAGATTTTAATTAGGCAGTTGTAATACTCATATAGTTTCCTTAGATGATTCTAGATTAACCTGAAAGCCTTTTAAAAAAATTGTTCACAAATACCATGTTCAAAATATAATACTAAGTAAAAAGAGTCAAGTTAATGAGGTCAGACTAAAATCCTTTAAAGAAAACTGTAATTAAAATTATCTTATTCTCAGTATCTAGCAGAGAAACTTTGAGCATATTTGAGAACCACACAAGTGTTGTTAAAAGGAAGAATTGATGTAGGAATGAAGAGTTTCAATCACAATAGAACTCTTCCTAGGTTGATACCACATCGAATTCATAAGAAATTAAGATATTTTATTCCCGCTGGATATGATTTAAGATATGGTTGTATTTTATATCTACTGAAGTTGCCAAGAGAGTGAAGTAAAAAAAGTAAATGTCGGCACTAGAAAATTGTGAAGAGGTTATTTAGATTCTGTACAATGAGTTGACTAAGAAATATGTATGTTCTTAGAAGGTACCAGAAGTACAGAGAATTAATATAAGACATGGCATCTTCCCTCAAGGACTTTATGAGTAAGTGTAGAGGACCAAGGCTCTCCCAACTTGTTTATGTAATAGGGGAAGCTTGTACCATCATGGCCTGTGCAAAAAAAAAAATTAAAAAAAAATAGTAGACTGTGACCACATGAAATTCCACTTTGCCACTTGGCCTTAATGTATGAGGGGCCAGAGAATCTCACCAGACACAGTCAATCCTATTTTTACTCTAAAGATAGAGTTATGGCCCCAAAAATAGAATGACCACCTTTCTTTAGAGGTAGCATCTGGAAAGATTTCAGGGAAGAGGCATTTAAAGATTCATGAATCCACCCATTTAATAAACTTATTGAGAATCTATTATGTTTGAACAATTGTGTCAAACAGTGAGAATACAGACTTAAGTACTGTATAATCTCACACCAAAGCAGGTGACACAAACAAACAGAATTTACATAGACTGGGACTGTGCTATGCAAAAGGCAAGCCCAGGACAATGAATTGAACACTGGTCAAGAGTCATACATGACAGCCATCTGGCTTGGATTACAGGATGGATGGGTAACCAAGATAAGTGATCCAGAAGGAAAATGTTATATAGAAGAAAAAGATGATGTACACATTGAATGCAAAAACAGCCAGGTGATGTTTGACTATTCAGTTGTTCAGTGGAACTGAAATTCAAGAATGAGATCTGGGATGGGAAGATGGACATTGGATGTGTGGTTTCTAAGGAGAATATGTGGAGCGAGAAGAGGAACAAAACGAGGAATCCCAGGGAGTACCAATATTGAATGGAAAGGTAGAAAAGGGGGGCCAACAAAGAAGGAATTTAGAAAAGGCTGAATGCCAGGATTGTCAGAGAAAACAAAGACAGAATATTTCTCTAGGAAACCTGAGCAATAGTGTTAACTACTCAGAAAACAGACTGAAAATGCACCAGTAGATATACCAAATAGAAGGTCGCTGGTGATTTTAGTCAGAGAAAATTCAGTGGAATTACAGGTGGAAGCAAAGAGCCCATGAGTTGTACAGGTAAGGTAGGGTGAAAAAAAAGACTATGGGAAGTTAAGAAGTTTGACGCTGAAGAATAGAGATAGTAATAAATGGAGGAGAAATGTTTATATACTGAAGAGAAGGAACCACAAGAGATAAGAAATTTGAAAAGTTTGAAGAAATATGAAAGAAAAACAAACTAAGTGAAGTAGGAAGCAAATGTAATAGAGCCTATTTTCGATAGGAGGGACCGTCTTCCACTAAAACCAGAGCAAAGATGCAGATAGAATTATATTGGTAAGTGTCAAGATGAGAGGTTAAGACCATTCAGAATTAATAGCATCAAAATTTTCTATAAAATTAGGCAGTAACTCTGTGTTGAAATGTTTTAGACTGAAGGTTCCTTTAATATGTTAGTTTTTATTAATTATTACATTTACATCATACTATTCAAAACAAAAGGTTATGTCTCACTCCTAAATGTTATTTGTAATTCATAGTGGCATAGAAACTCAGAATATTAATGAGAACCAGAAGAGGTAGGGCTCCCTCCTTGGATCTGCACGCATTTAGGAAGGGTGAAGGGGAAGTGCAGAACACCCTTCCTTCTGGAGCCATATGGAGGAAGGAGGGCAAAGAGTGGGAGAGGGAGGAATTGGCTTCTCTCCATAGAGGACACGTGTCAGAGAGTTGGGAGTAATGAGTTTGGATCATAGCATGAGCAGCAGATACACTTCTGCTCTTGATATCTGTTCTTTCTGTATTTTTCCTTGTTATACTGGAGATAGAATTCCAAGCTGTCATCCTTCTCTTTACTTTTACTACCTCCTCCCCAGACAAAGCCCACCTTCTTATACCCTGATGACTTCCACTGCCTAGAAACTGATTTCTCTGCTTTCACTCCTCTGCTCAAAGCTGTCCAAGGGCATCCCATCACACTGAAAATAAAAAGGCTCCACCTGTTTTTTAATTTTTAAATATATTTTTTTATTGATTACAGAGAGGAAGGGAGAGGGAGAGAGAAATAGAAACACTAATGATGAGAGAGAATCATTGATCACTCCCCACACTGGGAATCGAGCCTGCAACTGAGTATGTATCCTGACCAGGAATCAAACTGTGACCTCCTGGTTCATAGGTCAGCATTCAGCTAATGAGCCACACTGGTAGGGCTCCACCTGATTTTTTAAAATAGCTTTAATTCACAAAATGTACAATTTACCCACCATTAGATAGTCTTTAGAATACTCATAGTTACGCACTCATCACCACCATGTTAGAACATTTTATTTCCCACAAAAGAAACTCTTATGTCCCTTAGCCATCACCCTCCAGTTTCTCCTGTTTCAGGTTCTAGGACTCACTAATCTACGTTATGTTTCTGTAGATATGCCTGTTGTGGAAATTCTATGTAAATGGAGTTACACAATATTTCGGTCTTTTCTAGCTGACTTCTTTTATTTAGCATACTGTTTTTAAGCCTTGGTACTTGATTCCTTCTTATTGCAGAGTAATATTCCACTGATTGTATGCACCACATTTTATTTACCCACTCATTCGTTGATGGACATTTGGGTTGTTTCCACGTTGGGGCTATTATGAGTAATGCTGTGAACATTCATGTATAGTTTTTTTTGGTGTATGTGGGCATATGTTTTCATTTCTCTGGGTATGTACCTAGGAGTTGAATTGCCAGGCTATATAGTCATCCTATGTTTAATCATCTGAGGAACTTCCAGTCTGTTTTCCAGCGCAGCTGCACCATGTTATATTCCCACCAATAATGTATACAAGTCCACTTCCTTCACCTCCTCTCCAACACTTGTTATTGTCCCTCCCTCTCTTTTTAAATTCTAGTCATCCTGGTGGGTATAAAGTTGTATCTCACTGTGGTTTTGATTTTCATTTCCCTGGTGACTAATGGTGTTGAGCATCTTTTCATGTGTTTATTGGCCATTTGTATGTCTTCTTTGGAGAAATGTTTATTTAAGACCTTTGCCCATTTTTAATTACTGAGTTGCAGTCATTCTTTTTTTTTTTTTTAAATAAATCTTTATTGTTCAGATTATTACAGGTGTTCCTCTTTTTTCCCCCCATAGCTCCCCTCCACCTGATTCCCCACCCCACCCCATGCCCTTAACCCTCGCAACTGTCTTCATCCATAGGAGTAAGATTTTTGTCCAATCTCTTCCCGCACCCCTCACACTTGCTTCCCCTGAGAATCATCAGTCCACTCCCTTTCTATGTCCCTGATTCTATTATATTCACTGGTCCATTCTGTTCTTCAGGTTTTTTATTCACTTGATTTTTAGATTCACTTGTTGGTAGGTATGTATTTGATGTCATTTTGTTGTTCATAATTTTTATCTTTACCTTTTTCTTCTTCTTCCTCTTCTTAAAGAATACCCTTCAGCATTTCATGTAATCCTGGTTTGGTGGTGATAAACTCCTTTAGCTTTTTCTTGTCTGTGAAGCTCTTTATCTGCCTTTCATTTCTGAATGATAGCTTTGCTGGGTAGAGTAATCTTGGTTGTAGGTTCTTGCTGTTCATCACTTTGAATATTTCTTGCCACTCCCTTCTGGCCTACATAGTTTCTGTTGAGAAATCAGCTGACAGTCATATGGGTACTCCCTTGTAGGTAACTAACTGTTTTTCTCTTGCTGCTTTTAATATTCTCTCTTTGTCTTTTGCCCTTGGCATTTTAATTATGATGTGTCTTGGTGTGGTCCTCTTTGGATTCCTCTTGTATGGGGTTCTGTGCGCTTCCTGAACTTGTACATCTATTTCTTTCACCAGGTAGGGAAAGTTTTCTGTCATTATTTCTTCTAATAGGTTTTCAATATTTTGCTCTCTCCCTTCTTCTGGCACCCCAAAAATTCGGATGTTGGTTCGCTTAAAGTTGTCCCAGAGGCTCCTTACACTATCTTCATATTTTTGGATTCTTTTTTCTTTTTGTTTTTCTGGTTGGATGTTTTTTGTTTCCACATATTTCAGATCTTTGGTTTGATTCTTGGGGTACGTTGATCTACAGTTGAGTTTCTGTATGTTCTTTATTTCAGACAGTGTATGCTTCATTTCTGACTGATCCTTTTCCATTTTTTTGGCATTCTCATTAATATCCTTAAAGGTCTCATCAAGTTTCTCAGCGGTTTTTAGAAGATTCTTGAGTAACCTTATAAATGTGGTTCTGAACTCTATGCCATCCAGTAGTTTGCTTTCCTCTGTTTCTTTCATTCGTGACATGTTTCTTTGTTTCCGCATTTTGGCTGCTTCCCTGTGTTGATGGAGTAGCTTTGTGTGGTAGGTGACCTATAGGGGGCAGTAGCTCAGCCTCCTCAATCACATGAGGTGGATGCTCTTGGTACACTCCTTTGTGGGCTGAGTGCAAAGTCTTGGTCTAGTTAAGCCTTGATTGCTGTTGGTATGCTGGGAGGAATTGACCTCCAGGCCAATTAGCTGTGAGCACTCACTGTGTCTATAATGGAAGAACTGCTGCGCTGAAGACACGCTTATGGAGCAGGACTTGTTTCAGTGGGGCTTTGGTGCTCACTGAGTCTGCCTCTTGAATGTGTCACTTATGGATGTGAGGAGTTGAAATCTGGTGTCTCACACTGACCACTAGGTACACTGGCTTCTGGATCTCCAATGGGGTGCAGGTCAGCTACTGTCTGAGGCCACCCAGCAGGAGCTACAGTGAGAGCTACAGTTTTCTCCTCTTTGCTTGGGGTTTGGAGGTTTTGGAGATGTCTGACCCGGGCTGCAAGTTTGCTAGGTTAAGCTGCGATAGGGCAGGGCTTTCTTATGCTAACCCTGCTACTTGGAGCTTGGGTGGGTTTGTAGGTTATGCAGGGTGGGGTCTCAGGGCATCACTAGGCTAGGGTGTGGCAAACAGCAATGGCTGCTAGTTAGCCGGCTCTGTGTCCCTGTAGGCATCCGCAGTCTCGTGCCCCAGCGCAGTAAACAATTATTCCTGCGCGCAGCTCTGCAAGCAAGCCACCCTCACTGGCAGACAGTCCAGCTTCTCCCCGTAGGAGTTTGGGTCCCCCGTGTCTCCCCAGAAACTGTATTTCAGAGTAATCGGGGGCTTGTCTCCCTTTGGGTTGAAAAAAGCAACGCCCGCCGCCAGCCCGGATCACGCGCCTCTGTACCTCAGCTTTTCAGCGCTCGTGCACGTCTCAATGCTCTTTTCTCTTTCCTTCTAGTTGTAGAACTTCCACTCAGCCAGCTTTCCCGTGGTTCTGGGTGATAGACGTTTTATCTCTTAGCTGTATTTTTGAAATTGTTGCGTGAGGCAGCAGTTTAGGTGTTTACCTATGTCGCCATCTTGGATTTTGCAGTCATTCTTTATATATGTTAGATACAATGGCTCCGATTTCCCTCTAGGCACACGGTTCTTGTACTCTTTCCTGAGTGAACAAAGGTTACTCTGACCTCAAACTAAAATATCCCCCCACCCTTAGCCTACATTATTTTCCATAGCACTTATCTCTGTTTTAAATTGCATTGTGTATTTATCGTTTCCTTGGTTTGGTTCCCACACTGGGATATTATTTCTGTTTATCTATCCTTGCTTTTCCATCACCTGTCTTGTGATGTTGAGAGACTGTTGTGGCTAAACACATGGGTATTGGAGCTAGAGTCCAATTCCCAGTGCTGCTCCTCATTGGCTGTGTGACCCTGGGCAAACACTTCTCCATGTTTTAATCTCCTCATTTGAAAAACAGGAATAATTAATAATCCCTGATTCATATAATTGTGCAGATTGAGTTAATATATAATATACAAAAGCATTTTTATAATAGTATCTAATACAAATAAATAATAGACGTAAAGTACCAACAAGTATTTTTGAGTACTTAGCAAAATTTCCTACTAATTACATGTTCTCTTGAAGAAAATGAACTGTTTAATCTCCAAGGATTTATCTAATCTCATCTACACATCACCACGGAGGGTTATAATTGTGTACTACCCATCTGTGGGCTTTGCCTATGGACTGATCTATTTTTGGATCATATAATTTACAAATTTGTACTGTGTGCAGTGTCTTTTATATGTGACATCTCATGTAATTCTCACAGCTCTAGAGTGAGGTTCTGTTACTGTACCTTCTTTAGGGATTAAGAACCTGAAGATTAGGGAGATTAAATGCAATTCTGGAATCATAGAACTAGTAAATGTGTGAGTTAGGATTCAAACTCAGCTTGGTATTAGTTCAGAAACAAAGCATGTCACCACTCTAAATCTGTGCTCACAGTCTTCAGTCATTATCAAAGCATTTCCAGGTCGTGTATCACTGTTTGCCCTACATACCATTTTTATCATACTTCAGTGTCCCCCACCCCCACCCCAGAGTTGTCAGCCTGCTCTGTCTCTATCCATGAGTCTGTCTCTATTTTGCTTGCTAGTTCAGTTTGTTCATTACATTCCACATATGAGTGAAATCACGTGCTACTTGCCTTTCTCTGATTGGCTTATTTCACTTAGCATAATGTTCTCCAGGTCCATCCAGGCTGTCACAAAGGGTAAATTTTTCTTCTTTTTTTATGGCCCAGTAGTATTCCACTGTGTAAATTTACCATAGCTTTTTTATCCACTCATCTACTGCTGGACACTTGGGCTGCTTACAAACCTTGTCTATTATAAATAATGCTGCAATGAGCATATATTCTTTCGAATTAGTCTTTTGGGTTTCTTCGGATAAAAGACCCTGAATAACAATGGTGATCTTGAGAAAGAATAATAAAGTTTGAGGAATCATGATACCTGATATCAAACTACATTACAAGGCCATAGTAATCAAAGCAGCTTGGTACCAGCATAAAAACAGACTTACAGATCAATGGAACAGAACAGAGAGCCCAGACATAAACCCAGACCTTTATAGTCAATTAATTCTTGACAAAGGAGGCAAAAACATGCGATGGACTAAAGATAGTATACTCAATAAAGTGTGTTGGGAAAATTGGACAGGTATGCACAAAAAAAGAAAGAAAGAAAGAAAAGAAATGAGACCACCTTCTTACATCACACACAAGAATGAACTCAAAATGGAACAAAGACTTAAATGTTAGATTTGAAACCATGAAAATCCTAGAAGTCATGCACCATTAATTAATGGCAGCTCTTGCTGAAAGCCTCACCTGGTTTTGTTTGTTTTTACCTTTTGCCTCCTTTAGACACATAAGGCATTGCCTACCACTTTCTATTCTCCACCACCAATGTCTAATTTGAGGTCATTAAGTCTCTTAGCACATTCATTTATACTTTCATGATAATAACATCATGTTATTCTGTTACCTTTTTATTTTATTTCCTGGTTTTTAAAAAGCTTCTCAATTTAGTTTCTTTAGGCTTTTGTAACATACTAGTCACTCTTTTAATTTTAACACATGATTGAACTGGCTGTGATAGTCCTTAAATTTTAATACTCTCTCCCCTTTGCATTAAAGTCAATAGTTAGATGTGTTAACAGCATAGCAGTATCACATGTGCTTTTTGTCTATTTTTTAAATTTTTAAAATGAGTCTCAATTTACAAGTAACTATTCATAGAATTATTTTCTACTTTATTAGTTTTCTGATATAAAATCAATAATATAATAATCTACTTTAAGCATTACACTTATTATAAGATAATCTAAACTGCATATTGTCACCCGCATAACTTTTTGCTATACACTATAGACATTTTTATGTTTTATCTTTAAATATTTGATGCATTGTTTTCTTAAAATTTATTATCACAGAGGCAATAGACTCATCATATTCCTTATTTTTTTAAATAGTCAAAAGATACTCAAATAGCCAACACTCCCATTGAGTTCCTTGTCTAGGAAAGGGAAGCAAAGAGGACATCTTCTTCAGGAACTTTCAATCCAGAGCCGATGGTGAACATGCCAACAATTCATGATGGGGGCTAGGTGCTATTCTGGGAGTAGGTATAGCTTCCTATGGGAACATGGAACCCAGATGGGAGACAAGAGGATTTAACAAAATAAACGGAAACCCATCCAGATTACTCAGACAAAAATCTTCATTTCATGAGCACTCCCATTATTCACTCTGAAAACACTAGTGTGTAAATTAGGTCTTTGAAAGAAAGGATTCTATAGTTCTTCCAAGGCATTTTCTTTTTCTTTTTAAAAAATATATTTTTATTGATTTCAGAGAGTAAGGAAGAGGGAGAGAGAGGTAGAAACATCAATGATGAGAGAAAATCATTGATCAGCTGCCTCCTCCACACCCCCTACTAGGGGTTGAGCCCACAACCCGGGCATGTGCCCTGACTGGGAATCGAACTGTGACCTTCTGGTTCACAGATCGATGCTCAATCACTGAGCTACACTGGCTGGGCCCAAGGCATTTTCTTCTTGTACATGCATTTTGGGAAAAATATGAATGTAGCTAAAAAATATGTATTCTGTTACTTCTGACAGAAAACTAAGGTCAGATTCCCTCAGTCATGCTTATAGCTAAAATAATATTGTGATATAGAGAGAAACCAACTGACCAATGAAAGCCAATAAAAATAATAGACTGGAATTGGTTAACCATAGGACAAAATGTCTGATGTGAACTGTACTGACCTGCGATTAACCACAGAAGACAACTATAGAACCAGATGTTCAAATGACCAAAAACACTTATTTAGTCTGACTCATTGGAACTCTTAAAAATCATCCAAGGAGAGAGATCAGTTTAGGATCTCCATATTCACATGAAGTCTCAGTCCATGCTAACCAAGTGTATGTCCCATCTAAATGTGTATGGTTATGAGTTCTTGATTCAAACTACATACCCTGATGTGCATACTTCTGAAGGGGAGTTTTTAAGGAGCCCAGCAGATTGTTCTCCCCAGTTACCAGTACGTAAATTGGCACCCACATCTCCTCATAGACTTTTTTTGTGTGTAGGTATTAATCCTCATCCGAGGATATTTTTTCCCATTGATTTTTTTAGAGAGAGTGGAAGGGAGGGGGAGAGACATAGAGAGAGAAACATTATTGATGTGTTGATTGGTTGCACAGCAGAGGTACATGCCCTTGACCAGAATCGATCCTGGGACCCTTCAGTCCACAGGCCGACACTCTATCCACTGAGTCAAACTGGCTAGGGCTCCTCATAGATTTTTATTTTATTGTCTTTTTGATTTCCACAACAGAAATGCCTATACTATTAGAGTGGCACACACCATACACCCCTCTCCACTTACTGAAGACTCCACTTGTTTATGTAAACAGTTTCTCCTCTTCTTCCAAAAGAATAGGTGCTTAATGAAGATTTGAGTAAATAAATTATGAATTCATTAATTAATACTGCTCTGTACTGAAAGGGTGGGTTACGCAGATACAATCAAATTCCTTATTTGTGACACTATCATCTCATCTTCTTCTATTTAGGTGAGATTGATGATTTTAAAGTAGCTTTGTTAATCAACGTCAGTGGGGTAGCACAACCAAATAAGGAGCATGAGAATCCAGTAGTGGCATTTATCCCTTTAAAATCTTCCTTATGTGCTTACTAATATTTCTTACTGTAAGCCATCTTCCTCCAGCATTACTGCAGTCCTATTTAACAAGTTGGGGTTTCAGGACAATAAATATTTTCTCCTGGTCAGAGCAGCCTAATTTCTGCTCAGAGGGTCACTAGTTTGGAAACTCACCTTCCATGTTTTTCCCGAACCTCACTCAGCCAGGGTTCATTCTGTAATTTATCTTATCACCAACTGCTTGCACGCTCCTCTTCCTAATACACTGAGTGGCCAGATTTTGATGATCTCTGAACGCATAATAATCTGGCCACTCAGTGTATATCCTATATAATAAAAGGCTAATATGCAAATTGTCCCCTCAACCAGGAGTTCGACCAGCAGGCAGGCCAGCCAACCGCCCATGTCCCCTCCCCCTGGCCAGGCTGGCTGGACTCCACCCATGCACGAATTCATGCACCGGGCCTCTAATATATATACATATATATATATTGAGTGGCCAGATTATTATGCATTCAGAAATCATAATAATCTGGCCACTCAGTGTATTTGTATTCCTATGCATTACATTGCAAAATGCCCTTCTAAGAGGTTTATCACTGAGATATTTATATGAACAGCAATGCAAATATATCTTTAGTATTAGACTAAAAGGCTTTTCATCCTTCAAGAAAATTTCAGGATAATATTCTTCAAAACAGCAGCAATGAAAAGGACACTTCACACAGTGTATACATATAAGACACTCACACTATTTAGAAAATGTGAAAATTTCCTAGAGCTGGCAAAATAATGAGTGCCTTGAGGAACTTTGCATCATTGCTTGACATTGAAATTTGTGTGCATTATATAATTTTTATTTATTTATTTATTTATTTATTTATTTATTTATTCAGTTTTGTTAAATTTTTATTTGGTAACTTTAAAATACTTCCTTCCTGTCACCAAGTTAGGGATGTAGCTTTTTCTTTTTTTTAATTTAATAAATCTTTATTGTTCAGATTATTAAAATTATTCCTCTTTTTCCCCCTGTAGCTCCCCTCCACCCGGTTGCCACCCCACCCTCTGTCCTTACCTCCCACCCGCTCCACTGTCCTCATCCATAGGTGCACGATTTTTGTCCAGTCTCTTCACGCACCCCCCACACCTCTTTCCCTCCGAGAATTGTCACTCCACTCCCTTCCTATGCCCCTGATTTTATCATATTCACCAGTTTATTCTGTTCATCATATTTTTTTAATCACTTGATTTTTAGATTCACTTGTTGATAGATATGTATTTGTTGTTCATAATTTTTATCTTTACCTTTTTCTTCTTCTTCCTCTTCTTAAAGAATGCCTTTCAGCATTTCATATAATACTGGTTTGGTGGTGATGAACTCCTTTAGCTTTTTCTTATCTGTGAAGCTCTTTATCTGCCTTTCATTTCTGAATGATAGCTTTGCTGGGTAGAGCAATCTTGGTTGTAGGTTCTTGCTATTCATCACTTTGTATATTTCTTGCCACTCCCATCTGGCCTGCATAGTTTCTGTTGAGAAATCAGCTGACAGTCGTATGGGTGCTCCCTTGTAGGTAACTGTTTTTCTCTTGCTGCTTTTAATATTCTCTCTTTGTCTTTTGCTCTTGGCATTTTAATTATGATATGTGTTGGCGTGGTCCTCTTTGGTTTCCTTTTGTTTAGGGTTCTGTGCGCTTCCTGGACTTGTAAGTCTATTTCTTTCACCAGGTGGGGGGAGTTTTCTGTCATTATTTCTTCAAATAGGTTTTCAGTATCTTGCTCTCTCTCTTCTTCTGGCACCCCCAGAATTCTGATGTTGATACGCTTGAAGTTGTCCCAGAGGCTCCTTACACTATTCATATTTTTGGATTCTTTTTTCTTTTTGCTTTTCTGGCTGAGTGTTTTTTGCTTCTTTGTATTTCACATCTTTGACTTGATTCTTGCCATCCTCTAGTCTGCTGTTAGATCTCTGTATAATATTTTTTATTTCAGTCAGTGTATGCTTAATTTCTAGTTGGTCCTTTTTCATATCCTCAAGGGTCTTGCTAAATTTATCGGGCTTTTCTAGAAAATTCTTGAAAAACCTTATAACCGTGGTTTTGAACTCTATATCCAGTCGTTTGCTTTCCTCCATTTCTTTCATTTGTGATCTGTTTCTTTGTCTCTGTATTTTGGCTGCTTCCCTGAGTTGATAGAGTGGCTTTGTGTGCTAGTGTCCTGTAGGGCCTAGTATCTCAGCCTCCCCAGTTACCTGAGGTGGACATTCTTGGTGCACCCCTTTGTGGGCTGCGTGCACAGTCTTGTTGTAGTTAAGCTTTGATTGTTGTTGGCATCACTGGGAAGAATTGACCTCCAGACCAATTGGCTCTGAGGATCAGCTGTGTCTATGCTGGGAGAACTTCTGTGTTGGAGATACCCTTATGGGAGAAGACTTGCAAAAGCCTCTGTGCTCAGCTTGGATGGGGCAGAGTCTCAGGGTGGAGCAGACAGCATTGGTTTCCTGTCAGCCCTGCCCTAATAGGCCCCTGTGTCTCAGTGTCCAGTGGTAATTGCTGTAAGCACCTCTGAGAGAAAGCCTCCCTCGAGTTCCGCCCACTGCCAGACTGTCCAGTTTCTCCCCGAATGAGTCTGGGTCCCCAGAGTCTCACCTGGAACTGGAGTTCAGCGCAGTTGGGAGCTTTTGTCTCCCTCCTGCTTGAGAAAGCCAGCCGTGCACTTAGTTGCCAGTCCTCTCCGCGCATGTGTCTCAGTACCTCTCCCTCCTGCAGGTCCTCTGAGTCTCAGTGTGCTTTTCTCTTTCCTTCTAGTTGTAGAATTTCCACTCAGCCAGCCTTCCTGTGGTTCTAGATGATGTCTTTTTTTGTCTCTTATTTGTAGTTTTGAAACTGTTGTGTGAGGCAGCAGTTTAGGTGTTTACCTATGCCGCCATCTTGGTTTCTTTTATATAATTTTTAATAAATTCATTTTCGTATTGTTTTTGCTCTTGGCACTTTTAAATGTTGTGCAGTCCTAGATTTGTAATTTGTGTGCTTACATTTGTTAATGACACCTGAGATGAAGGGAGTACATAATTGTTATTTCTTTCCTGCCCAGTGGGCTCATCTGAAGGGAAGATCAAGTTCAGTAAACTATAAAGTGGTTCTCAGAATGTACCTCAATGATAGGCCAGAACATTCACTTTTTATCTGTTCCCTTCTATCATAAAGTATTAAAACACAAAGCAGACAAATAGCCCTAGAATAAATGGAACTGTTTCCGTTTCACGTGGATGCATTTAGCCTTTGGCGACTGAGTTGTTTCAATGCATCTAATAGTAAATATCTAAGGCAGCAATTCTCAGAGTTCAGTCCCCAAACCATCAGCACCAGTATGGTCTGAAAACTTGATAGAAATGTACATCCTCAGTTCTCGTCACAGACTTCCAATCAGTAACCTGTGCTTTAACCAGCCCGTGGTTCTGATGCCTACAAAAGTATGTGAACCACTGCTGTGACACTGCTATTCAAAGTGTGGTCCATGGGTTGGCAGGCACACCTGGACCCTTATTAGTAATGTCGGACCTGAGGGTGCCGGAGTCAGGACCTACATTGTAACACAATGCCTAGGCGATCCAGATGCACATGAAAAATGGAGAGCCACTGATCTAAGGTTTATAGCAGGAACGTCACCAATGGGAGAGTATCCTTTATTCAGAAGCATTTTGGAGGTTGTGGAAGTGGAACTCCATGGATACTTTACTGATTTTATATTCCTCTTAGTTCCCTCTGAAATTTAAAACAAAAGGTGGGGGAAAGAGATGTCTAAATCTCTTGGTTGCAATATTAAAAAATATTTAAAGGCACACTGTCTAGATTATGAGATGGAGAGTAGAGCCATTATCTGGGTAGCAGAGCTATTATCTGGATAATAAATCATGTTTCTATGTATATGGTATATATATTCCATAATCCCACATATAGATCATATATATATATATCACACAATGACCTAGACATATTAGGTGAAAGTCGAAATTTTTTCAAAAACTCAGTTTTCTAATTCACTTTGCATATACAGATAAATCCAAGATATGTTTTGTGTCTTTTCACATGAGATTATTTTCTACCTCTGATTTTAATTTTCTGTAGTGAATCTTTTTAGAAAGTCTTTGTAACCAGTGAAGCAAGTTGCAGATTTTCCAGGCTCTGTCTTAGACAGGGTGATTGTTATGATGCTAAGGAATTAGTAAAACAAAGCATTCCGTGGAGGCAGTGCTGAAGTTTGCTTCATCTTAAGCGTTTGGCATTTTACATTTGCTAGTGGTGAATCTAGGGGAGGAAAGGAATAGTTGACCAAGTAAAATCTGATTTGCAAAAATATTTTTAGCATGGAAACTCATGAAAATTAAAGGATTAAAAAATCCTTTAGAAATTTTTGCACAACCCCCCCCCCCCATGTAAATAGAACTGTCACTCGGTGTTTGTCCACAGCTAGAACTCCAGATGAACCAGTGTAGTGTGCGATGACAGGAACAGCTGACTCATTAGCAGAGAGCAGAGAAAGGTAATTAACCCTGGGAAAAGTACAGCTGCCATGCGGGCTGTTCCTTTCTGTAGGATCTGATTAGAAATTAGTGTTAAACCACTGATTCTTTTTTTTTTAAAGACTGTCATTGATAATTTTCACTTTCACTCTCAGGTGTGTCCCTAGAAAAGGTTCTCAAATGTACTTATATATACAATAGGGCTCAAATTTAAAAAGCATTTCCTGAAAACAGTAGACACTTATTTTGCTTGTTGGGGGAGAATTCTTTCAAAGCAATATTTTGCTTGATTATTGAAGATTGGTCATACCCCAACCCATACATGAATAGTCAGTGTGTAAATTACTTGAAAGGATTGTTTTATATAGTCAATAAGCTGTACCTAATTACCACTTAATTAAGTTTTTTCTTTTTTTTTTCTTTTTTCCTCTGATGATGCTTCTCATCAGTAGCAATGGAAACTCTGCAGTTCAAATCCAATGGGTGTGAGTGAAGGTAAGTGAAGACTATTTAAAACTAAAGTTTCCCCCCAAAGAAGAGTAATCCCTCACTTACAATGCCATTCACAAACTTGAGACATTAAGGAACTTGTGTTTAGGGAACAACCAAAAATCTTTGACTTTATTGCTGTTTCTGTCCTCATGGTAATTTGAGTTACATTCTTATATTTTTGAGGAGTGTGTACACCTGTTCATCTTGATTTATGACTTCACTTGTCTCCTATAAGGAGCATTAACACTTTAACACAGTCAAGTTCATGTTCATAGCTAAGGAATGTGGAAGGCAGAATGACGCCTTCCTACCCCCTCCCAAATGTCTGTGTCTTAATTCCTGAAACCTGTGAATCGGTTACCTTACTAGGCAGTGTGATTAAATTAAGAACATTGAGAGAGAGATGACCCTGGATTAGCCAGGTAGGCCCAACTACTCACACGGTTCTTAAAGAAAAAGGCAGAAGAATGGGTCAGAGAGATGCCAACTTGAGAAGAACTCAACTCACCAATTGTGGCGTTGAAGATGGAGACAGGGAGCTATGAATCAAGGAATGCAGAGACCTCTAGAGTCTAAAAATAGCTCTTAAGAGTACCGCCAGCAAGAAAATAGGGACCTCAGTCCTAGAATATAAAGAAGCTGGAGGCTGCCAGCAGCCCAGATGAGCAAGGAAATGGATTCTCCCCCGGGGCCTCCAGAAGAGCTGTAGGCCGACTTTAACGTTCGGCCTGGTGAGGCTGTACCAGACTTTGGACTTCCATAGCTGTACAGTAACATATCTGTGTTGGTTTAAAAGCCTTTACATTTGTGAATATGTGTTACAACAGCAAAAGAAAACTAACATGGAAGATTAATAAGCCAGCCAATAGATGGGATGTGTTTTGCCATTGGCCATATACATTCTATGAAGAGTGTCCAGTGTTTGAGTGAAGAGTGAGAGCCCAAGACTGAGAGTCTTTAGGAGTTGGAAGGTTCACTTAGTAGATGCTAACGGTGATTGTCACCAACTCTGGGATTTCTGTCTTCTGCTTTGCTATACCCCTCCCCACACCAAAAATAATTCTCCACGTGATATTTGTGTGAACACAATGCCTATCATCCAAAGTGCAAATGAGTACACGCTTTATTGGAATGTCTAGCCACCTGTGGGGACAGTGGGTAAGGCAGTGAGCTCACTTTGTTCCCTTTCTTCATATGGGAAATGGATAGTACCTTCCCCATAGGCAGGCCATTCGGACTAAGGAGAAAGTGCATGTAAATACTTTCTTGTTAAGAGTTTAGTCAAGGTGAGCTATAGTTAGTTAGAAAATACTGTCATTTACTATTCTGAGCAAAATAATATGTTACTTTTGTCTTTCCTTATGATTAGTACTACTTTATCTCCAGTACAAATGTCATTAGTTTAAAATAAAACGTAAGTGCATAATAGTCAGGACATTCTGACACAGTGTGTGTAGGAAAAGTGAGATATAAAAACTGGGAACTTGGTTATAGGTTGAGTGAGTTGGAGATCTTTTAGATTATTTTCATGCCAAATTGGGAAAAAAAGACTATATTTCGATTTTTCCTTTGGCTTTTATTCTCACAAAAGAACCAAATCAAATCACAAATTGTGCTTCTTATACAAATTAAGTAATAGTAGACATTAGGTAAAAGCTGACCACGAAATGCTCATGTTTGCTCTTCTTTGCATTTGGGTGCTGACATCTTCAACATAAGGGAAGGCAAGAAGGCAAATTCTCTTTAGCTGGCATAGAAATAAAACAGTCTAAAGCTATAGAATCCTAGATGCTGTGTACCTGGGATGCTTTGTATTGAACTACAATTAATAAAGTATCTCAGGCATCTGAAGAGGGTTATTTTTGTTTGTTTCAATTCAATTCACCTACTCTGGTTGCAATATTATGTCGCAGTAAAAGGTCAACAGGACATAGCCTCTCACTTCCATGAGGTTATACTGGGCACAGAGAAAAGGAAGTGGACATGAGTGAGTATAAAATCAGGTCAAGCATAATAATCAAGATGAAGGTGCCATCCAAACACTTTTGGGACACAGAATTTCTGTGAAATACTGTCACTCGAATCCCAACATGAGCGATAAATCACATTTCAGCAGATAGATTTTGCGGTTCTGGCTCTGAAGAGAAAAGTTTCTTTGAAAGTGACAAATGAAATTGACAAGTTCTAAACATTTAATTTTAGACATTTCATTTTACCATCTACTCTCCTTTGACCCTTTTGTAGCTCTCTGGCTTAATACATTGTGTAACCGAGCCAAGCACAATGTTGACTCTGTGTCTTTCCGATTGGTCTTGGGGGACATTTATTTATTTTAGTTAAAGTTCTCTGCATCTCTCTAGGGATGAATTCTTCAGTAATCATCATTTTCTGGAAGCTTTTTCCCAGTCTGGTCTAAGCCTGCACTTCCATTTCTCCCTCTGCCTCTCTCTGTGGTCATACTTCCCACTTATTGGATAACCAGTTTGCTGGTCTGTACTCGTGAGAACAAGAGTTGAGGCTTATATATCTCTTACTGCCCGCTGTCTAGCATAGAGCAACTTGTGCTAGACAAATGTGTATTGAGCCAATAAGGAGAAAGGTACTTGTATTAAAATAATGCATATTAAGTTAAACACTGGAGTGAGATTAAAATGCTGCAAAAATCCAGTGCCCATTGTCCCCAACAACTGAGAATCATGTCATTTTCTTTGTAAATTTCAGTAGGTTCTCCCATTCCACATTTCCTAGTCACATAATGAAGATAAATGACTTTATTATGATTATTTTTTATCTTCATGAAAAACAAATAGCTGGGAAAAACAGCAGACTTGTTGAAAAAAAATTCTAAATATCTCATAAAATAGATAAAGGAAAATAGAAAGCACCTATGGTTATAAAGCATATTTTGTAACAATCTATAAAACAAAATAGCTTAAAAAGAGAAAATTCCCTTTTCATAATAAAAAGCCTCATTTTTGAAGCAACAAGTGCTCTTTGAACTTTATTCGAAATGTTTTGACATTATACGCATGCTTAGTATAGATTTACTCAAAATAGCACATTTAATGGCAACACAAGTCTGGAAGTTAAGTGCTTAGTTTAATAGAACAGAGTTTCCATAGTTACCATAAAGAACAGACGATAACTTTTATTTCTTTGGAAGCCAGGAAGGGGCTTTAAGGAAAGAATTAAACAAACAGAACCAAGCAGGTTCTGTATTATGTATATAGCTGCACACCTGGTTGGCTTTTTAGAAGAGGGAACTCTTGATATTACTGGAAATGAAAGTTTTTTCCACTGAAATCTATAGCAGCACCTTAAGAAATCTGAGCATTCTTTCCTCTGGGCGTTTCAAACTAGATTCTGAGTCAGAGGGAAAGCCAGTTTAATACGATTATCTCCGTGAGATGCATTTTTGCTCAGAGTGTTTGGTTCATAAACCACGTCATAAACAAGTAGAAAAGACAGCGATGCCCTGCGCTCCATGGCGAATCATGCCGCCTCGGGTCTGACTTTACTGTTCTTGGTCAACATGGTGTTGGAAGTCCTGAGGGAAGGGAAATGGACACCCACGGCTGGCGAAGGCGTCTCCTTGGGCCAGCTTTGTTGCTTCTCCTGGTAGCGTGGAGATGTGCTCTCTAAGTGTTGATGGAGGTCACTTTCAGCGTTGTTTCTCGCTGAGCCTAACCCAAGGAGTTCTTCCAGGTTGACGGTTGAGAAACAAAATGATGCGGTTTCTAGTATCTCACCTTGGCTCCCCAGCCTTTAAAGCAGCAGTGATTAACAGGACTTTCACAAAGTTTCTATGTAGTTACAAGGACAGTTTCAATCTTCTGTCATTTTTTTGCATTAGCTATGATTATGCTTTTACCACCAAAATGCATTTGTTTTAAAGGTAACAATGCAGACTAGGAGAATAGCTTATGTTTCATCTATATTTATCAGCACTCACTGTACATTTGTGTCTTCATTACCAGGAAATATTAAGGGACATTGTGCCATCTATTCCTGTTTACAGTTTATTATGCAGAGATAGGAAACACTTAGCATGTAAAATGAATGTAGAAATTATTCCTGGATAGAAACACGGACATTTCCCACTCGTTGGCTCTTTCTCCTCCATCACCGGATCAGAGTGTAATTGTCAGTAATCAGGCCTGCTTGCTGCTGATAAAACCACTCTGAATGCTAGCAGCCTTCTTTGTGTGATGACTCAATTATTCCAGAAGTGCCTCATCAAATCTGCCCCATCAGCTGGGCTAATAAATAAGGAGAAGAAACTGGCCCCCCAAAGCAAATTATAAATCCATTTGCATTAACCATTTCACTGGTCCATGATCTAGGCAGAAATAAGCATGGCAGATTGTGCTAAGCTTATTTGAATATGTTTATAATGTTTACAGCATGCAACTTTTCCCCCCACAAGGTGTTGGAATTATCCGTCATGAATGGCATCTAAATGCAGTTATGTTAATTGCAGCAAGGCTGGAGGTATCTTTGAGGGCTATTTTGTTACTTAAATCAGGTGGAAGTCAAATCCTCTTGCCCTGAGAAATACAGGTCTTGCACAAGTTATTGGTGTTGCTTCAGAGTTTAGGGAGAAGAGGCCTGTGTTCTCGTTTCCCAGGTGCTGGAAGGACAAATATAAACCCTCTAATGCCTGCTAGGACAAGGACAATTACTTCATAGACAGTGCCAGTGTGGTGGAACAGGAGTTGTTTTGAAGCTCCGGTGCTCTGTATGACTTCCGCAATTTGCAAAACAAAAATTGCGTTTTCTGGGAGAGCAGAGTTGCCTTAGAACCCCTTGTACTTAGAATTCCTTGAAAAAATACGCAGGGCAGAGAATTTCATAAACCTGAGCAAGCCAGTAAAAACCAATGAAATCCACCCGTGGAAACTGTGTACATGGACCAATCTTAGTTTTGTTCTTTTCAAAGTACAAACTATACTGAATAACAAAAAGTTTTATCGACATTTGAACTAAAGTGGCCACTTGGGGAAGCCAAAAAAATGTTCAAAATGGATCGTGAAAAGCAACTTGATTGCTAATATCAAAGACTTAATCTGGTTGACTATTTAATGATTTAAAACCCAAACATCCTCTCTGAGAGTAAGGGGTACCACTGGCTCACTCTGCAATGTGAGCAGTTTCTCCTGCAGAGCAGTTCATGCCGAGGAAGCTCTTTTTCTGCTCCTAGTGGGATCTGGCGCCTGATGATGGGCTGGTGGTAAAATGAAAGCTTCTGGCCCATCACAGTGTTCCCCTCCCCTCCCCTCCCCTCCCCTCCCCTCCCCTCCCCTTCCCTCCTCTCCCTTCCTCTCTCCTTTCCTTTTTGATTTCAGAGAGGAAGGGAGAGGGAGAGAGAGAGAAACATCAATGATGAGAGAGAATCATTGATTGGATGCCTCCTGCACAGCCCCTATTGGAGATTGAGCCCACAACCCCGGGCATGTGCCCTTGACCGGAATCGAACCCGGGACCCTTCAGTTCGTAGGCGGGTGCTCTATTCACTGAGCCAAACCAGCTAGGGCCACAGTGTTTTTCTTTGCCTAAAGCAACTTACATGAAACTCACCACTTCTCTTCATCTGCTCCAGCCAATGCAGCATATGCCGAACACCAACCTGGAGAGCTAAGTAGAACAGCGTCATCTGTGAGGCATGAGTATAAAGTGGCAACTGGCTTACAGAATTTTTATGAATCAATTTCTAAATGTCTCTTGCTATAATGGGAAAAAAACAATTCTATAGCTCACTGATCAGAAACTCTGAAGTAAGGGGCTTACATGTTCCTGGGAAATTTAATACAGCAAAATGGGAAATGGAAAACTGAAGAATTTGATTGTCCGGGCAAAGATATCATTAAAGTTTATATGAAATTGAACTCTTAACCTAAAATAACATACTGATTAATATAAAAATAAACCTGGACGCTTAGAGCTCCAAAGGACTTGCTATACCATTCGCAAAAATAAACAAGTGAGAAGAACCCCTCCCCCGCCCTCCTTCATTCCAACTAATAAATGATTGGTAAAGATGTTCAGGCTAGAAGAGTGATTAAGAGACTAAAACCACTAGGAGTTGTGGAGATGGAGGTAGCAATGCTAAGGTAAACATGCTGGCATGCTGCTGCTTTTATTTACTTCTTAAGACACTAATTCTGGGCAGGCGTGGTCTCTGGAGCTTGTATTAACTTTCCAGATTTCCGAGGGGACCCTGCTGTGCCTTTGCAACCTGACTGAAATAGACCAGCAAATCCCAGGAACAAGTGGGTGGTTGTGATGAGCTCATCTTAGTTATATGACAGGGCTTCAAGTGCTACATGCATTTCACATTACATTTATTTGTCTTCTCATCCCATTTTTTACTTTGAGTCTAGTTGGAGGATTTTTTAAATGTTGCAGTTTTTTTTCTTCCTGTTTTTTTTTGTTTGGAAAGACAGGTAAATCTATGGTTCTCTGCTTTAAGGATACAACTGACATATACATCATCTCACTTTAGGTCATTCACCGCCTCCCAATAAAATATAATCTGATATGCCTTTTTTTCTCTTAATAGCACAGCAGATTCATTACATTGTGTCATAGGTTTAAAGAGCTTTTTCAGAAGCAGGGACTCACCCAGGAAGCAGCTGTAAAGAACCGTGTCCCTAATTATTGACACATAGTAAAGCCGACAAATGGACTACTTTGTGATGACTCCATTAAACAAGTAGAGCCATGCCTTTGTTTTGTTAATCCTCCCGAGGATATTTTTTCTATTAATTTTTAGAGAGAGTTGAAGGGAGGGAGGGAGGAAAAGAGAGAGGGGGGAGAGCGAGAAAGAGAAACATTGATGTGTGAGAGACACATGAATTGGTTGCCTCCCGCACCCACCCTGACCAGGGCTAGGGGTCAAATCTGCAACCCAGGTACGTGCCCTTGACCGGAAGTAGAACCTGAGATCCTTCAGTTCCTGGGGCAAGGCTCCAACCACTGAGAAACACTGCCCAGGGCCGTAGAGACATGTCTTAGAGGGCACACTTAAAGATTTTGTAGCCCATTAGATTACTAACACCTTAGTTGTCATGCGGTTTTATCTCTTACGATTGCTGTTTTATAAAAATACGAGCTTCAGTGTGTAGCTAGAACTAACTCTGTTGCCAGGTGTGGGAGCTTGGTCTGGATCCCAAGTCTTGACCAGGTTAGCTGTCTTCCAAAATGCGTATTTCTCATAAATATTTTAGTAAGACTGTAAGTGTTATAAAGTGGTTTAAGATTAGCAAAAGAGATTAAAGTGTGGCTATTAATAAAAACGGGGTTTTAAGGGATTGCCTTCAAAATATCATAAATATAGGGACCATGCAGGGGATGGAGGGAACCGACTTCAGCGGTATCAGCCAGGAGGGTGGGTGCAGTGAGTGATGATGGACACAGGGAATGAGGATCCCCCGAAGGGCTTGCACTTTCCATATGTATTTTGTGTCCTTGGACTTTTCGAGCCTGTGTGTGTCAAATCATGTTTCTAAAGTCGCATTTTGTCCCAGCCCTCTGCCCACTTCTCTGAGTCGATCTCAGCTGTGCAGCCTTAACTCTGGTCCCCGGGGAGGGGAGAGGCAGCAGATGGGGTTAGGGCAGAGGCCTGGTGCGTCTGACAGCAAACGGCCGGGTTGTTGAGTGAAGCTGCAAGCATCAGGAAGCTGCTTTTCCCCTGAGAACCAACTAACCACTGAAGAAAGTTGAAAATGAGCCCTTTGAGGAACGCTATTAAAAGTAGTAAAAAAATGGCAATTGTGCAGATGATATGCTGCTGTGTGCTTATTCGGATGCTAATGACTTTGACATTAGGGAACTCGGAGGGTTTACAGCTACTCCCTTATGCGATTCCGTTCTTTATTGGCAATCTTTGAGAAAATAAATGGAAAACGTATTGCTAATAAATACATAACACGATAGGATATTAGACAAAAAGCCATTACTTTTAGGATTTAGAAAGAGCTTTGCTCGCCAGTGGGACTGTTTTCCAGGATCTTTTGTTTTAGGTTCGAGTCTGGCAGACAAAGGGGAATGGGCAGGTGGGAAGCTTCAGAACTCTTTCTGAACTGAGGGTGAAGCAGAATAAGCCAAACACATTTGTAGAGAAAGTCTTTTTATGTATTTTTGGCTGCCATCGACCACAGACTAAGAATTCCCCAACTCCCATGCTACTCTTCAATTCTTGCATCCTGGCAGTAGTCTACTCTAGCACTTGAGAGAGTTTCATCCCTCTTCTTCCCAGGAGCCACAGTTGCTGACTGGAGTTGAAGAAGCATCAGCTTAATGTGTGGTCAAACCTTGCAAGTCACAGAGAAATCTATGGTTCATAATAAGCCGGTCACTTCAGTCCACTGCAAAGGGTAAAACACAGGACGAGAGAAATCGGCAAGGAAGGTTGGTGGTGTGTGTGTGTTAACATGCCAGGACTGCCAGAGAGAAACATGTTCAGTCTGTGTGATGTACGTGATGTTTGTATGAACAGCCCCGCTAATATGCTGAGTTGCACTGCCCCGAATTTCAAAGTTTTCTCTCAAGGGCCATATGGCCTGCAGACAGATTCTGTTCTTATCCCCGAGACCAAATGGAAGTGCTACAGCTCCGTGCGTTCTGTCTGAGTGCAAAGCAAACCAAGGGCAAATTGCTTCCTGGAAAACAGATTAACTCAGTGGCAAGAAGAGTTAGTTGCGTTTTATGACAGCCTCATCCATGAGAGCCCTGCATACCAGCAGGCTGCATTTCGATCTGTCTTCTGTGACTTGAGGGTGGCACATCCCAAAGCTTGTCTGAACTTTCTCTCTTGGTGGTTGGAAGTAAAATAACAGGCAAATAGAGGGTCTTTCGTACCCACTTTCCCTGGTAAGTTGAAGACATCTATATATATATATATATATATATATATATATATATATATATATATATATATATATATATAATAGCCTAGTATGCAAGGTGGCCCCTCGGGAGTTTGACCGACTGAGAGTGGACATGCACTGACCACCAGGAGGCAGTGCGGAATGAAGGCAGGCCCCAGCTGGCAGCCGCTAGGGACCCTACCCGTGCACGAATGTTGTGCACTGGGCCTCTAGTAATATATATATAGTTTGGTAATAAAGACAAAAATGAATTTGGCTTACCTTTGGGAAAGTAAAAATGTTTTTACACTGATATGTAGTGTACATTTCTTCATAGTATAGTCCAACAGAATTATAAGTAAAAGTGTCAGCACATCATTTATTGTGCACTTCAGTGTTTATTACGGATCTATTTAACTTGCCCTGCCTGATAGACTTCCCTTCTTTTTATCTTAATAGAATGAATTTTAGGATTTCTCACTGAAGTGGGCAGAGACATTTGAGAGACTTGAACGAAGCCGGGCAAACCAAGTTGGCATATAAGTTACCTGGAGAAACAGAGAGGTAAGGCAACATTTTTATGAAAAGTATCATCTAGGGAGAGAAAATGAATCCAATCAAAGCATGCTTGTAAAGGCTCTCCTGGATAGCCGCGCTTTATCTCTGTAAATTTGTTTGGAAACAAATGTTTTGTTAGTGCTGAATTTGGAAGTGTGATTTTTGTCAGAAACATGGTCACTTTGATATTTAAAAATGTTAAGCAGGTGAAGAAGTCCTCTGAGCCTAAAAACCTTTTACATATCGACTGGGATATGTTATTTGTCCACAGATTTGCCCTTAAAGAAAGGTTCAGTGTTAAAATAGTTTTAAAAATTCAATTTAAATTCATTTGTATTAGAAAATTAGTACTTAAGGATTAAAAGTAAATAAGTGATATGTTTTTAAAGCATGTTTTAAAAAGCACTATGTGATGTGTAGAGTTAATTCCTACAAACACTGAAAAGTAAGGAATTGGGTTGTCCTTGGGAAAAAAAAATCTATTTAAAATAATTTATCCATCTATGAAGGCACTTGTTTGCTAGCATTTACCTATTCTGCAACACATGCATCTCAAAATATCAATAAGAAAAAAAATTAAGGCCCTTTTAAGGTGTTACTAACTCTGAGTTATTTTTAAATAGGGCCCACTAAGAAAATACAACAAAAAATGTCTCCTAAAACATAAAGCCAGCAATTACCCCCTTATGTTACAAAGCTGTGACTCAGAGGCCACTACAGCAACTAATAGAAAACCTTGGCACACATTGGCTACCTAAGGGAATAATAGAACTATTTGCTGGAGTCGTTTGGCAAAAGGACACAAACATATGGCTTCGGTTTATGTTCGGCATTGCCAGTTGTGCAAAGTTGCAGGGTGAAGTCTACAACAGCAGTGACAACTCAGAAATGAGAAGTGAGACTCAAAATAGACCAGCCTCCTTACAACTCTCACCAGCTGGTGTCAAGTTTAAGATTTCTCTAGTGCCGTGCATGTCCAAGGGATTCTGGAAGATCACCTTGTCTCTGGGAAATGTGCATCACTGGGCCCTGGGGAAGAGCTGTTCTCAGAGAACTGTGCTGAATCTGGTAGCAGACCAGATCTGCCCCTTCCTTTCAGTGTGGTGTTTGTTGGGTGTAAGAGGGGTTCGTGGAGACAAGGAGCGGTAGCATACATGTAAAGCGTAGACATTATGCAATTCTTTGGCTTTCTACAGAGTCAGACAGTACAATAAGAGACAGATAGGAGCAGAGAGTTGAAATCAGGGTCGGTGTGCCCTAAACGAAAGATTCAGAAAATATTTATTTTATTTAGGATAAAGAATTCAGAAAAGATTTAAAAGATTATACATATGTTGTCACAAATTATATAAAAACCCTGTTTTATTAGGTTAGGTTCTTGAATGCTTATTTTCTGAATTACTCTTCCTGAGTTATTAATAAATGTATGAAAAAAAAAAAAACCAACCCAGAAAAGTAAGCAGAGGGTACAAACAGAAAAACGTACTTGAACATTCTGTCTTAGTGTTCTTCTTGGTAAGTCAACTATTCTTTTAGAATCACAACTTATTTCCTTCCATGTTACCCAGTGTATCAGGGAAACAAACATCTTTTCCTGCCATTTTGGGCTGATCCAAAGCCATGTTCAAACAAAGCGATGGCAGAATTATTCAAGAAAGGGCACTCACTGTAGGGTTCCTAGTTCTTCAACCTAGCCAAGTTTTATTCCAAGGTACTGGCATCATCTAGTTGTTTCATTTTGGGGGGTTTAGTCTTTTCCAACTCCCTGCATCTCTCTGTGTCATTTTTTAAAAAATTGATCCTTATAAAGGAAGTTACAAAAGGTCCAGGGCTCCTCAGGGAGAGGACCCTGGCACTTGCTCTCACCATTGCAATGAGAGCTCCTGGACTGAAAGGCCATCACACAGATGAATGTGACACGGCATAGAAAACTACTTCATCGGTTCAGAAATATCAGGAGAGGAACACAATGCAATCTGGTTAAACACGGAAATTATTGCAAGTTGAATGTATGTGAAGGACTTTTCAAATGTAAAGTCGCTTCCTGCATAAGACTATATATACCTATACAGTATTATGATTAATTGTATAAGGATTATGAGAAAGTGTCCTTAAAACCTTATGATCACCATGGCTTTTTATATTAAGACTAGAGGCCTGGTGCACAGATTCGTGCACTGGTGGGGTTCCTTGGCCTGGCCCGCAGGGATCAGGCTGAAACTGGCTCTCCGACATCCCCTGAGGGGTCCAGATTGCGAGAGGGCATAGGCCAGGCCAAGGGACCCCACCGGTGCACGATCGGGGCCGGGGAGGAACCGCGGGAGGGCTCCAGGGTGTGTCCAGCCCATCTTGCCCAGTCCTGATTGGCTGGACCCCAGCAGCAAGCTAAACTATCGGTCAAGCACCTACCCCCTGGTGTTCAGCATGCACATAGCGACTGGTCGAATAGTCGGATACTTAGCATATTAGGCTTTCATTATATAGAATTAAGAAACACAAGACTACTTATAAACGAGTAGTGAGAATGTTTGTGTCTAGAGTTCTGTTGAAGGAGACATAAAACGTAAACATGATCAAAAGATTTGTTTTATATAGTTTTTAAGAAGTAAGTAAAGCATGGGAAATATACAAATAATACTGTGATAACTATGTAGGGTGCCAGGTGGGGTACTGGAAATATCAAGGGGAACACAATGTAAAGTATATGATTGTCTAACCACTAAGCTGTACACCTAAAACAAAAGCAACATAAAATTGAAAGAAAATAAATAAATAAATAAATAAATTGGAGAAGCAGAAAATTTAAAATATATATATATACTTGAATATTTTTTTTACCATTAGTTTAAAATAAGATTATAAGTGAAAAATAAAATCAAACTAAATCTACTCACATACCAGTAATTTACTTGTGTGAATAAAAGCAAAATTGAGTTTATGAATGATGTGTCCTGCTTCTTGAGTCTCTCTACCCCACAAAATGGTAATTTCAGGGCTCCCTCATTAGTGCAAAGGAAGGTACCAGATCTGTGCACTGGGGTGCTGTGGACAGATCAGGTGATTGTCCCTGATGTAAGCACTAAATACTAGTGAGAAAAGATGCTCAAGTACCAGTAACTAGAAAATGACTGTGTTTACCTGTATATAGGTTTATCCTATCTAATAAACAAGTAATATGCAAATTAACCATCATGCTGCTGCACCCACAAGCCATGCCTACCAGCCAATCAGGAGCAAGTATGCAAACTAACCCAACCAAGATGGCTGCAGCCATGGAGTGAGCAGGAGGCTTGGGTTTTCCTGACAATGGAGGAAGCCAAGCTTTCTGCACACCCTGGCCAGCCCAGGCCTCCACTCAAGGCTACAAAGTTTCAATTATAGAAGATAAATAAATCCCAACAAAAATGGTGACAGCCAGGAGCTGAGAGAGCAGGAGGCTTGAGTTGCCCCTGGCAATGGAGGAAGCCAAGCTTCTGCAGCCCTGGCCTGCCTTGGCCTCTGCTAAAAGGCTACAAAGTTTCAATTATAGAAGATAAATCACAACAAAAATGGCTGCAGCCATGGAGCAAGCAGGAGGCTTGGCTCCGCTCAAGGTTACAAAGTTTCAATTATAGAAGATAAATAAATCCAAGATACCAGGGCCTCTGCTTGGGTCACTGGGTGGTGTGGCCAGCCTGCAAACCACCACAGGCCCCTTGCCCAGGCTGCCCCATGCCCCAAGGGAACCCCCACTCTGGTCCGGCACACCCTTCAGGGGAAACCAGCTGGCCCCCACCCGTGCACCAGGCCTCTATCCTATCTAATAAAAGAGTAATATGTAAATTGACCATCACTCCAACACATAAGATGGCTGCCCCCATGTGGACACAAGATGGCCACCACAAGATGGCCAGCAGGAGAGGGCAGATGGGAGGGACCAGGCCAGCAAGGGAGGGCAGTTGGGGGGGACCAGGCCTGCAGGGGAGGGCAGTTAGGCATCAATCAGGCTGGCAGAGGAGTGGTTAGGGGGTGATAAGGCTGGCAGGCAGAAGCAGTTAGGGGCAATCAGGAAGGCAGGCAGGTGAGCATTTGGGAGCCAGCAGTCCTGGATTGTGAGAGGGATGTCTGACTGCCCGTTTAGGCCCAATCCTACCTGGGCCTAAATGGGAAGTTGGGCATCCCTCAAGGGGTCCCAGATTGGAGAGGGTGCAGGCTGGGCTGAGGGACACCCCCCCCCCCCCGCCAATGCACGAATTTCGTGCACCGGGCCTCTAATAAGTGTATAAAGATGTTAAATGAGAACTCCCCAAATTCAACTAAGTAGTTACATTTTATTTTGTGGTCACTTTTCTTCTTCATTGCCTATCTACTTATTCTTGCATGTCCTTCCTCCAACTTTTGCTTCTTTGCTTTCTTTATTTTATAATTTTTTCCCTCTTGTCATTTCTCCTTGCATTAACTCCTAGAGAACTGGGAAATAAAGTATTCTTAAAGATTTCTTCATGCCTTTATCATGATTCAGATACCAAACAATAACCACTTTTTTCTCCTTTCTACATAAATATTATATTATATATACTAATATAAGGGTAATATGCTAATTAGACCAGGTCAACCGGACATCTTCTGGTCATCCTGCCTTCCTTCTGGACAAAGCCACAGTGGCAGGGGCCAAGGCAGGGGTGGTTAGGGGCAATCAGGCCAGAAGGGGAGAGCAGTTAGAGGTGATCAGGCCGGCAGGGGAGGGCAATTAGGGGCAATCAGGCAGGCAGGTAGTCGGATATCTCCCGAGGGGTCCTGGATTGGAGAGGGTGCAGGCCAGGCTGAGGGCCCCTCCCCCCCCATGCACGAATTTTGTGCACCGGGCCTCTAGTTATATAATATTATATGTATATTAAACATGTCCATGCTTATAAGTTAAATAAACTTTTAAAAAAGTAGTTTCAGATCAATGAAAATAAGAGTGGCAAAGCCTACCTTTAATATTATTACTCTATTGAGAAGTAGACTGCAAAGCCAGGAGGAATCATAGGAATCTCAGAAAATATCTTGTCTTGTTCCTCTATAAACAATGGAATGAGATAGATGAAGGCCCTAAGAAACAGAGAAGGACAGCTTTTTAGAAAATCACATTTCTGTTTTGAAAAAAGAAGTGACTCATTAAATTTTACAAAATTAATTGCAGACTTGCCAATAACATTTGGGACTTAAGTAGTAAAAATGATCAAGTCTCCTTTTCCAATGAAAAACAACCATGTTCCCAATGGGAAAAGTCATTTTAAGATTGCAGTATGTTATTTAGGTCAGTGTCCTGATTCATACCATAATCACGTGCCTCTTCCATAAATCTGAGTTTCTGAAACCTCAGAAACCTCAGGATTTGGAAGATGATGATCCTCACCACACCCACTTTAGGTCTCACCACACCCACCTAGGTCTCTTTCTGCCTTTCATCAACCATTACCTGAATGAGGTATCCACTGAATATCAGGTTTGATTTTACAAAAATTAAGGCTATTCATGAGAAATTTATTAAAGTTCCTGGTAATAATTCAAATGAAGAACACTTAGAAATTTTTATTCCCATATTCAAGATCTTATTTTTAAAAAAATATGTCTTTATTGACTTTTTTGGTGGACTTTTTTTCTCATATTCAAGATTTTAGAGAACAGATACTTGTTTTCAAACTAGAGGCCCGGTGCACTGGGGAGGGGGTCCCCTCAGACCAGCCCCCACCCTCTCACAGTCCAGGATCCCTGAGGGATCCCTAACGCTGCTGCAGAGGCGAGAGAGGCCCCCACCACTGCCACTGCACTAACCAGCCATGAGCCCAGCTCCCTGTGGGAGCACACTGACCACCAGAGGGCAGCTCCTGCTTTGAGCTTCTGCCCCCTGGTGGTCAGTGCAGTCATAGTGACCGGTTGTTCCGCTGTTCGGTCGATTTGCATATTAGCCTTTTGGTGTATAGGATTGAGATGTATGAGGAGAGTGAGCCATCTCATAAATGGTAGAAACTTCCACTCCCAGCCCAAAGGAAAAGCACATGCTTTAGATTTCTGATATTTTTGCTCCCTGACAAACTATAAGACAAGAGTGGACACTGATTTTCATACTTTTATTATTCTTCAAGTGTGAGGGAGAGAAAGAAGGTGAAATAGATAGGCTGTATATTATGGCCTTGGTCCACTTTGTTCCTACAACTTGGCCCACAGGTTAAACCTGAAAACATAGTTGTGTCAATGAGTATCAGTTTTTACAATATTTATATAGGACATACATGCTACACCAACAAGAGGACAGTAGCTCCACAAAGTGCAGTTACAAACCTGCATTCTAAGCCCTATCAAGCAGAGGGCCATGTGTATTTACACATCCCTTCCAACGACCTTAATGGGGAGGTGGCTGCATGGTTTGATGAAAAAACAGTTAGGTCCTTGGATAGCCACACTGCAAAATGGAAGTAGTCTTGCCCTGGTGGGTGTGGTCAGTGTGGTTCATTGGTTAGAGCATCAGCGTGCAAACTGGAGGGTCACGGGTTTGATTCTTGGTCAGGGGTACATGCCTGGATTGTAGGATCATTCCCTGTCCCTGGTTGGGGCGCCTGTAGGAGGCAACAAATAGATGTCTCTCTCTCCCCTCTCCTCTCTGCCTTGCTCCCTCCTCCCTTCCACTCTCTCTAAATATCAATGGGAAAAATATCCTCACTCCTCAGGTGATGATTAAAAATAAATAAATAAATAAATGAACACATAGATAGATAGATAGAACTAGTCCTAAAGCTGTTATAAAGAAGGTCACATTTAAGGAGGTTTCAGAAACTTTTATTTGTGCCCACTGGCACTTTTTTGCAGTCTATGCTTCATTTTGGGAAAGAAACTCATGGAGTTCAACCTTCACTTGCCTCTTGGGGAAAATTTTCAGTGGCTGGGGAGAGCTAATGCCACCTGTGTGGCAGAATAGCATTGCGTTAGGCCTGAGTTGAGTAGCTTTTTCAGAAAGACTGGATGGTTTTCGTCATTTTAACCCCCTGTTACCATTCTCTCTTAATCTAGTTATTCGTTTAGCACTTGGAGGGGAGTTTGCATGAGTTGAGCTACTTTATATGCAACAGAGATACTCACAGAGGAGGAGGGTTTTACAACACAGTGCTCACCATCCTGAGTAAACCAAGCCATTGTAATCCTAGTCAGTGTCACATCTGGCATAAATCCATGTGGTTTTAAGAGGGGGGAAATCTACAGGAAAAAAAACACCACCTTTGTTTTATCGTTGTTTTGTCTTATTATGTAATTTAAAATATTCATAACAATGAACCGTTTTATGCTGTTCAGCAAAAGCAGTGTGCACTCCTTGTTTGCTAATTTAAAAAAGCAGTTCAATGATCGGTGTGGTGTTTATTATGAAATGATGACAAAAGAGTGCTGGTGGTTTTAATAGTTTTAGCTGACGAGAGCTGCTGTTAATTTTGTCTGTAGTGTTGCAGGTGAAAAAATGCACAATGGATAAATAGTCTATATTGGTTTAACTGAACATAATATATAGTGTGTTCTGGAGTTGTTTGTCTCAATAGACTATAGTAATCAAAAGTAATGAACCTATTATGTGCAGGACCTTGGAGAGCGTCAAATGGCAGTAAAAGTGTGGCACATAAAAGGTTTATTAAAGGAAATTAAAGTCCATCATTGCCACACCTGCTCCCCTATTATAAGTCTATGGCAGGTCAGTGCCTTCAATCACAACTCAGCCTCGGAGAGCAGAGATGTGTCTCCCATTGCCATCGCAGTCACTGGCTTCCACGCTGGTGTCAGGATTCAGGGATGGGAGCCACACAGAGCACCTTCTGCCCATGTCTGATTTCCAACGAGCAAAGCAACTTCTTTCTATCTAAGAAATCCTTCTGACAACGTGTAAAAGTGAATTACGCTAAGAAATTACTAGGGAAATCTACTGAAATGGATGTATGTACCCAAGTCAGACTCTGTCTTCATGTGGACAAAAACTATCGGCTTGTAGAATTTTTGCATCCCTTTGAGAATGTATTTGATTATATTTAAAATATTTAGTGGTGGTGTTTTAGGATATTTACTGCCACACCCAACACTCAAATTTCACCTTCCTTATAGATTGGGATGATTTTAACCAGTGTTTATTCTGGAATTCTTAAAGCGAATGCGTGCACCAACATTCCCAACGGTATTTTGAAATAGGGACATTTCAAGGGGTTGCCTTCATGTTGCTCTTTTTAAAGGGGGAATAATTTTTTTCTGAGGTGGCAGGAGGTATGTATCAGAAAAGGTCTAAAAATGCAAAGGAATCAAGTTTTAGGAAATCAGTCTGAAACCCTTAGGTTTGGCATTTGAGGTTTCGTCTCCTTCACCACCACTGTTAATCAGACAATCTTTTTTTTTTTTTTTTTTTTCTGTCCTTATAATGCCAACAGTGTTTGAATCACTAGCAAACACTTATGGACAAGGACATCTGCCCTCTTGTCACTGTTTCCTGTGGCTCCAGCATTATAGAAGTATTTCCAAAACTCAGGGAGTGTGAGGGCAGTCACAGTTCTATCCCTGCAGGGTCAGAGTGCTATTCAAGAACATGGAAGTCTACTCTGTTTTTCATCGCGACCTTAAGAACTCCTAATGACGTGTTTCCACATTTTGGTCAATGTCAAAGAAATGACCTCAGGACTTGTGCTCCTGTTACAGATGGATGCAGAGGCTGAAGATAAAACGCTGCGTACCCGCTCTAAAGGCACGAAGGGTGAGTTAGCAAGCAGGTTCCAGGACACCCTGCCCACCACACCGTGAACTATGGGTGCTCTGGTGCTCAGTCCCTGCCCTGCAGAATGATGACAACTTCCTCCTTCCTCAGAGCTGCTGCTGCTTCTTCTTCTTCTTCTTCTTCTTCTTCTTCTTCTTCTTCTTCTTCTTCTTCTTCTTCTTCTCCTCCTCCTCCTCCTCCTCCTCCTCCTCCTCCTCCTCCTCCTCCTTCTCCTCCTCCTCCTCCCTCTCCTCATTGGGTCATGGTATTGAGAGGCAGAATATTCCGAACCAGGAGTTAAAGGACTCAGATAAGCCCAAATGATAGAGGATGCTAATTTTTGTGAAGTGCAATCATGAGTAGACTTGAACATCTTGCAAAGCAACATCAGGGTCCGCGAGGGAAGAATGCTTCCTGGAGACCTTCACATTATTGATGTGACCTTTAATGGCCCAGGGAAAAAACCAAATTGTTCGTTTATTGCCAAAACGGGTTTTGATTTTTATGTTATCTGGCTTCATGGCTCCCAATCCAAACTTAGTTCAAGTAAAATGATGATGTTTATCTTTTGACTGTCCCTGCTGGGAATTTCCGACAGCTCCGCAAAGAAATGTGTGAAAGGTTTAACTTAATGGTTCTCCCTCCCTTTTTGTAACCAACAGATGGTAATGTAACATTGAAATAGAAACAGGCCCTTGATGATATAAACATCTGGAAAACGGGATTGACTTGCAATAATACACCTTAAGGAAAATAACTTTTATTATAATTAGCTATATTTTTGTGACCCTTAATTTGAAATGGACATCTGTAGGTTCATCATGGCGTCTGAAAAGACTCTGGGTAGCCGTTCCTCACCCAGTCTTCTCACAGTCGGCCTTGCTGAGAGGGCCTGAGTCAGGAAGCAATGGAGCGATATTTTGGAAGCATTTTGAGATTCATCATTGAAAGTGGCTACTCCAATGGAATGCTTTTGTTAGCTATGCTTACATATGTCGTCAAGGTCAATAATTCCTGTTTGAGAAAAGTTCAGATTCCAAAATTTTAAATAAATACCAGGATGATTTTTTTCCAGTTAAAATGTAATTATGTTTATCACTAGCCATGATAACCAAAATACAGAATAATGCTATATGAGATATGGGGCTTTACCTAAACAGAAATTTGACATTGTATTATTTTCCAGTTTTAGTTTTATGTTACCTTTAAAGTAATTGCATCATATAGTCTAATATTTACTAATAGAATGCAGTATTTCTAAACATTAAGTTTTTATGTAGCAAACTTCCCCATAAAATATAAAGTTAAGAAAAAGCGTTTGCATCATTATTTAGTATAAGCTCATGTCTGCCATAAATATCAGAGTTCAGGGACTGGGTTTGGGTTATTTGAATCTCTTGCTTAGACTCCTAAAAGCACACTACTCTGGCATACTTGGAAATTGTGGCTGTTTTAATTTGCAATTTTTTTTTACTTCAAATTCCTTTGGCACATACATATACATTCTTAAATAGAGCCACAATGTTCTTCGAGAAATGAGACAACTGTTTCTTGTGCAGCATGAGTAATCTTTCAAACCACCTGTTGTCTCTCTCAGTATGCTGCTTTCCTTGTGTAGGCAGGTATTTATAAACATGGACTTCT
The DNA here is from genome assembly GCA_026230045.1 of Corynorhinus townsendii. Classification (NCBI taxonomy): domain Eukaryota; kingdom Metazoa; phylum Chordata; class Mammalia; order Chiroptera; family Vespertilionidae; genus Corynorhinus; species Corynorhinus townsendii. Next base: position 12,365,112 of record JAPDVU010000010.1, read on the forward strand.
GTAGTTCCCATCACCCCAGTAAGAAAAATCAAAGCTCTTTTTTTCTACAAATTGCTTATTTTGAAAGATGTCGATATTTAACATGGCTGATGCTTATCCTGCTCTCTCTATGTATAAAATGTATGAAACAAATCTTGGGACATATTCTTTAGTAAATCTTTTGCCAGTTTTATTTATATACTTGTTTAATGTCAATGAAAATGTAAATAAAGGTGTGTTATTTTTTTTTTTGGAAAAATTCTCCATAAACAATAAAATGGGTTAAATTGATTTAAAAAGTAATTCAAGTCCTTCCTGCCCCTGTGAGTTTTGAATGTATCTCTGAAGACAAATATTCAGAAAGTCCAACCCATGACATCAAGTTCCCAGGGTCACCCTAGGCACTAACCCCAGAGTCATCTGTTCTGGGCCATAGTCATTTGTCTTCTTGTCTCCAAGGAACCAGAGCCAGAAGAGAGCAGCCCACCCGTGGGAGCTTGAGTGGGGTCTGTACCAACCATCTGTTGGTCAGTATGTCTAGGGAGGTGAATAATTTCAGTTGTACAGTTTTCTAAATTAGTAACTGATTTTTTTTTCCAACAGTGCCAATGAATTCTCTAATCCAGGAGCTCAGGTAAGTTTTGCCCTACATTACTTTTTCTAATATTGATTTGCTTTAATTATTTGAATGTTTCATATCCAGAATCCCTGTTTTAGTATGAGGAATAAGCCAATGGGCTTACTCCGCGTAGCCTCTGTCTGTACACCAAAAAAGGGAAAAACTATCGATAATTAACCTAAAACAATTCAAACTACTCTTGTGATAATAAAACCCCACAGCATTTTGCTGTAATGTGAGTAATTTTCCACTTTTCTCCGAAGAGTGTGCGCTGCCTCTGTGTACACACCTCACATGTGGTTTGTTTGTGCACTGATGGTAAGTGAAGAACTTGATTAATGGATAACCCACGTCCTAAACCTAAATTCTCTACTCTTTTTTTTTTTTTAAATACTCAGATAATTCTATCAGGTAATCACATGACTTTTTCTAATGTGACTGATAGGTATTGGGGTGGGTCCAAGCATTTCCACCTTGTATACTGTAAATGCACCTCAGGTAATATTCTGAAACGTCCACCTTAATAGGTTTTGCAGAATAAACTCCAATTAGATTTTCTTTCACAGTATCATTGTGAAGTAGTGTGGTTTTTAAAAAGTATTTATTTATTTATTTAAAATACATTTTTTATTGATTTCAGAGAGCAAGGGAGAGGGAGAGAATCATTGATTGTCAGCCTTCGGCAGGCCCCCTACTGGGATCGAGCCCACAACCCAGGCAGGTGCCCTGATTGGGAATGGAACCATGACCTCCTGGTTCATAGGTTGACACTCGACCACTGAGCCACACCAGCCAGGCTAGTGTGGTTGTTTTAAGTACATATTTGAAAATAAACACATACTGACAATACGTTTCCTGTACTGGTGATACTCTGTAGTGAAATTGTGTCAGGAGCAGGATTAGAACCTTGTCTCTCCTCTAGGTTTCCTGTGGCAATCCCAGGAAGTCCCAGACCCACTAACTAACCCACTTTTGTGAAAACAACATTGGTGTGTATGTGTTCCTCCGGGAAATGTTTGGAAACTGAAGGATACGTAACAGTGTCTGATCCACATTGAAATCGATCATGTGTGTATTAACAATTCACATGGTTATTTTTCCAGGCAACTGTGCTCTGTGGCTTCCCGAAGCAAGGGCCGAGTTACTTCTGTGTCCCAGGATTCATTCTGTCCGTTTTGGTTCACCCATTTAGTGGGACACAAATCCATCAGAACTGAGTACAAGTTTTCACGCGAATGCTCTTAGCTGTGGAAATATTTTAGTAGGGAATCCATGTCCCTGCCTCCATGATCAATGTAATCATTGAGAATTTTATATGATAAGCTACTTTTTATAAGAGCAAAACATATAGCATAACCCACATTGAGACAGAATGAAAAGATTGAATTTTCTGGCTCACTTAAATTCTTGCTTTTAAAATCTGTTCTCATTGAAAAGTCCTGTCTGTTTGGAGACTTTATGTTCCCTGCAGAATGATCAAAAGACGGTTACATGATCAAAGGCTCAAAGTAGGTGAGATATTTGCCATCACAGGGAACGGGTTCCTACTGGTCTGCCCAGAAACTGGGTGCCCAGGGGCCCACGATCCACTCGCCTGTGGAAGTGGTTGTGTTTTCAGCCAGAGTCTCTTTTAGAGACTCCAGCTATTCGGAGGGGAGGGGAGAGGCCTTTTGAGTGACATGTCTTGTATGATAACATGAAAAGGAGTATGTTGAACAAATGAGTGTGTGCTTTGGCCAAGGAGAAATATATAATTCATAGAGAAAAAGGAAGGAATTCATAGAGAGAAGCAACTTTGTGGGGGGAAAACATGTTTAATAGAACTTTCTGGAGAAATAGGAATTACTATTTAAGTTACTTTATTAGCATTTATTATAATAATAGAACTAATATTTATTGTGATCTTATTGTATGCCAGACATTCTTGAGCATTGTCATTTAATCCTCACAACAACATTATAAGGAAAACAAAATAATGAGAGTTCCAATTTTCAGATGAAAAAAGTGAAACTAAATAGCTTATGTAAATAGTCCAAGATTTCACCACTAGTAAGTAATCCAGACTTCTGACTCAGAGACCAGCTTCTCAACTCCAAAGTATGCTTTCTGTCCTACACAATTAAAAGTACCTGCTTAGAATATAAATTAAAAAAAAGAAATGGTTCAGCTGGATTTTGAAATTCTATGCTTTAACACGTACGGTGTGTTTCTCAAAGCTTAATTTTCTGAAATTCAAACAAATAATATGTTTTAATTAAAAATAATAAAACAATAAAATAATACATTGTTCTAATTCCCTAAAACTTACTTTTATCAGATATTTAATTTTACCTAATTTGTCATTAGACCAACTCAGAAAGCTGTTGATAATTGCTGATAAAATTTAGAAACCAAATGAATTCACCTTTTTTTCTTGAATAAGAACCAGTTGGTAAAAATTACTGAATACAGTTAATTTTATAATTGCTTGTTTTCAATAGAATGATCATGCTTAGGCTGAGTAGGTCCCAAGCTGCTGCTGAAATGGTTTAAATGTACCCCAGATATACACCCTAATGATCATTCTATGTAAATTCTTGAAAAAAAAGTTCTAATTTACTTGCTAGGTTATATTTTTAGTGTCTTTTTAATTTTGTACAACTTCATGGGCTACACTTGCTCCTCCATTTTCCCCTCAGGTTTGTGATGATCTAGAATCCAGAATTTCTTTTGCGTCTGAAATTTGAGTATCTTAGGCAATGTAGCATATTTTCCTTGGTATGAAAGTTAAGGCTATTTTGTAGAGAATATTGGCAACTTTATTTAGTTTTCCTTTTTAGAATGCATTGAGCATGCTATTGCTTCTAGAGATACCACTTACAAAAATACTAAACCAAAAGAAGCTAATTTAAATACACTATATTATTCAGGACGCTAATAAAAATTGATACTGACATTCTCATCTTCTTATTATCCTCTATGTCAGCTACTATCATCACCATTAGAAAAGCAATTTATAACCACAGGCCCACCTTTAATCATATTTCTTATTAGCATTCCCCAGTCTTTCCTCCAACACAATTCAGGTTACAGGTGGTGTTTAGAAGGCTCTCTTGGCATCTTTCTACATCATGACCATTGTGTTATCTTTGCTCTTCTCCTTTGTTACTATTATCCTTAATCCGATCCTCATGTATGGCACCTACTAATATCGGTAATTGTCCCATGCGCTGGAAAAATGTTTTTACACTAGTCCAGCCCCTTTGTTCTAATTAGAAGATATAGTCCAGCTTCATAATGGCTTTCCTATGCTTCTGCTGCAGGGGGTACGGAAAAGCACGGGGCAACCACAGACCGCCCAATGCTGCCTCTGGTTCAGTCACGTAGTCAAAAACCATGCAGAAAGCCCTAAACTGCCCTGAACTTGGCTCACGAGTTAAATGTGGATAATACCATTTGTCCTGACTATCCTGTGAGCTTTTATGGATCCAATTAGACACAGTGCATATTATTTCAACAGTTCACTCAATAGGCACATATTGCAGGCCCACTCGATAGCAAATTCAAAGCTAAATGCTATAAAAGACTATGTCATACTATAAATATGTGATAGCATTATAGTAAATGGAATGTACTTATTAAAGAACAAACTCTTTTTATTTATTTTCATTCTTGTCAAAAGCCTCCCTAATACATTTAAAGACACTTTCTTACCCTAGTCAATACAGTACAATAAACAAAATGATCTCTCTGGAATGATTAAGTCATCTTATGCCTCAAAGTTGCACTCCCTGTTCCCTATGTTTTAAAGTATGTCTTCATTTTAGAAAAAATGCTATGAGGCTTATGAGTAAAAATTCAGAGTGGCACTTCTCAGAAAAGAATCAGAACAAGAAAATATGCTTTATTTACTTTACCTTTTTCCTGTGATCAAATACTATCACAAGGATATTTACCAATGAGTTACAGGAGTCTAAGGCACTAATATTCTTGAAATAAGACATTTTCTAACACTGACAAAATGCCACCACTGCAGGTTGCACACGAAAATTTACTTCACTGTGGCGTTCAGGTTTGCAGAGCTCACTCGTAGAGATAATTTTTTTCACCCATCTAGCTTTTATTTTTTGTAACATAAATCTTTTTACATAGGAGAATTTGTCACTTTTGATTGAGGAATGAATATTCCCTTCAATGTTTGTTCACTCAGCCCTTCTTCTATAGAGCGTTGTACTAGGTGTTGCAGTGGGGATGAAATGAAAGTATCCATGTAATAAACCCAAGGAATTATATAATAACATCACTGTGGGTGTTATAAGCATTTGGAGGGAGAGATCACTTCCAATCTGAGGATCAAATATAACCCCGGAGCCTGACTACTCAGAGTATCAGCTGGTCGGCATTTCGTGGGAGCTTCTTAGAAATGAAGATTTTTGGGCCACACCAGACCTGTTGAACCTGCCTTTTAACAAGATCTGTAGGCTATTAACAAGTGTATAACAGTTTGAGAAGTGCTAGTTTTTTAGTACTTACTTGGAAAAGCTAGCTTTCAATGGTGTTTCTTTGGAATTTTCTTAATCTCTGAATTCTTGTTAATGATTGCTAGCATTTCTAGTTGATGAAGAGTAGCAGGATCCCAAACAAACAATTTTGACGCAAGTCTTTGATTTGACCTCTTGGAAGTGTTTGAAATCAACTAAATCTTTCTTCAACATTTTTCAAAGGTCATTAGAAAGAGAATTTATATAAGGACACTTTAAACACCATTTTATATGTATCCATAGATGACTCTCTAGCCATGAGTGTATTCTCAGAAAAGTTACTTTCTCAAACAAAATCCAAAATCTGTCAACTTCCATACGTCACATGACTGTCTTGCTACTTTGATGCATTGGTAACCAATATGCGGAGGTTTCTTTCAACCTACTGAGCACTTCACAGTGTTGTTTTGGTTGGTATCTTCTCATCCTAATGTGCTCTTTGAAAATCTCTGACTCAACACAAAATTATTTAACACTATTTCTTGTTTCTCATCAACCCTCCTTGAAGGAATGCATTAACTTTAATTCTCAAGCAAAACCCTTCATTTCTTGTTACTGTTTGAGTAAACTGTGATCATTTGAAGTCCCATTTCACTTACACGATATGTTTGTAAACAGTGTTTCTGACATGTCACATTGCTCTTGCTTAAAGTCCGACCTGTAATAAATGTCCCACAATGTTGACAAATCAACTCCCTACAACCAAGTCATGGGGTGCTTTAGCTCCTAATATTTTCTTACAGTGGGTTACTTCCACAATTCTAAGTGCGAACCCTCACTTAGACTTTGACTGGTTCATGTGGTGGAGTGAACAGTGGGGTGGTTGCAGGCCTGGGTTCTGGGGCTCTATCAGTGACTAGCTGATTGGCCTTGGAGAAGTGTTCCAAAGTCAAGTCTTGCTACCTTCTTGACTAATGAAACTTTTTTTCTGGAAAGCACCTTCAGTTCTGGCCTCTAAATTCACCTCCCTGTCCCATGCTCCTTCCCCTTCCCCATCTCAAAGCATAGCTCAATGTAACCTCTTGCTTTATTCAAACACTAGAGGCCCGATGCACGAAATTCGTGCAAGAGTAGGCCTTCCTTCCCCCGGCTGCCAACACTGGCTTCCCTCTGGCACCCAGAACACAGGCTTTGTCTGGAAGGTCGTCCAGAGGACGTCCGGTCTAATTAGCATATTACTGCTTTTATTATTATAGATACCTCCTGAGTTTATCTTTGCCTTTGAGCCTCTCTTTCACTTGTTTTTTTTCTTTGCATATTTTCTCTCATTTATGTTCTTCTCCTTGAGAGAGAAAGTACTTTTTTTCCCTAAACAACCCCCTCCCCCCCCAATTTTGTTCTTCCAATCTCATCACCATACTATTTTCTTCAGGAAACCCATACCTAAGGATACTTCTTATTTTTCATTTTATAAAATGCTCTTTCCATCTCAACTCTGTTACAGGCTATTCTGGCAAAATTCTTTCCTTCATCTTTTCCCATTTGGAATTTGTTCTCATACTTGAAGGCTAATGATTAATGTCATCTCCTCCATGCGTTCTCCCCATGACCTCCCAGCCTGACGGATACTTTTTTTCATTGTGTACCCAAAGCTCTTCTTTTCCTGTCTGTCATCAGGCACTTATTACATTTAATCATAGCTATTTTATTATTCATTTCATCCATCTGTCCACTCATGCAAAAGAAAGCAGATCCCTGCCTTTAAGTTTACAGTTTAGTTGGGAAAACAATAAAAAAGGAGCAAACTATTTAAAAAAACCCCACACTGTAATCATAATATAATTCTTCCTTTTTGATACAGTCAACATTTTAAGGATAAGAAATCTATTTTATTCAGTTGTGGCCCTAGTACACGATGTTCCTTGAGAAATATTTTACTTCATATTGCCTATCAGTGTTTGTTTTGAGAATAAATAATGCAATTAGTAGTTCATTGTTAAAGGAATATCTCATATATCAATTTTCTCTAACATCTTTAAAGGGACTGCAACTTTTTGCTTCTAAATTCTTAGATTATTTCGCTAGTTCTGTCCCTTTAAAGTCAAAACGGTTTGCTAATAGAGCTTCCACTGGCCCCTTAACTACAAAACAGCCTCCTCCAGCTATAATCATTTCTAACTCATTTTCCTACTTCCAATAAGTGTTTTCCTCTGCAAATAAATTTCCTGAAAGTATCAAATGGAAAAGTGAGGTTCTCTTAATGTTGTTAACCTCTCCCTTGATCTCATTTGGTCACTCTCAGTCCCGAAAAGAAAACAAAACGAATAGAAATGCATCATGCCCTTCCTGGGTTTGCTTGTACGAAGGGATCTGCCAGTAAGTCTGTGGACAGCAGTGGCCGAGCCACAAGACAAGGAAGTAAAGCCACTGCTGGATATGTGAACACAGAAGGAATCAGAGGCAGTGACAGCCCAGCACAGAGACTGTAGATAAGAAAGCATGCTTTTGGGGCTTTATTTAAAGATCCTCACAGTGGTTCTCAGCCTGAGGCATGGTGTGGCTGGTTCTCCCTCCCTCTGTGTGGCTGGTTCTCTCTCCCTCTGTGTGGCTGGTGCTCCCTCCCTCTGTGTGGCTGGTGCTCCCTCCCTCTGTGTGGCTGGTTCTCCCTCCCTCTGTGTGGCTGGTGCTCCCTCCCTCTGTGTGGCTGCTTCTCCCTCCCTCTGTGTGGCTGGTGCTCCCTCCCTCTGTGTGGCTGCTTCTCCCTCCCTCTGTGTGGCTGGTGCTCCCTCCCTCTGTGTGGCTGGTTCTCTCTCCCTCTGTGTGGCTGGTGCTCCCTCCCTCTGTGTGGCTGCTTCTCCCTCCCTCTGTGTGGCTGGTGCTCCCTTCCTCTGTGTGGCTGCTTCTCCCTCCCTCTGTGTGGCTGGTGCTCCCTCCCTCTGTGTGGCTGGATCTCCCTCCCTCTGTGTGGCTGGTGCTCCCTCCCTCTGTGTGGCTGGTGCTCCCTCCCTCTGTGTGGCTGCTTCTCCCTCCCTCTGTGTGGCTGGTGCTCCCTCCCTCTGTGTGGCTGCTTCTCCCACAGGCACATGTGGGGTTCTCCTCAGAGTTGGAACAGACAGCGTGTCTCTAGGGACTCACTCAAACTCAGGGCCAGGGAGTGATGCGTGGGCAGGGAAATGATTGCAATACGCCCCCGGGGGCTGCTCTTCATCTCTCTCGCCCTGTGTGAATAGAGAGGCTTGAGACACCTGGACACCCCAAGTGTTCATGGTCATGATTGCAGAGCCTCCGAGGCCCCTGTATCCTTGTGGGTGACAGCCGGCACAAAGCCTGCTTTCTTTCTGTCCTGCGGGACCATGGCTCTGAGTTTCCGAGAGGCGAGTCGGGCAGGCTCGCTCTCCATGGCCGTTTTCAAAGACGTGTGGCCTCCCAACACAACATGCTCCCCAATTTCCTTTCATCACACGGACTGTACCTTCTTAGTGTTCATTGCTGGTCCCCCTCAACACCCCAAACACCCACCACACTCACACTTCTTCCTGATCTCCCTGCCTTCCTCCATGCCCACCCTTCCACCTCAGACACTTCCTCCCTCTCCTCTCTTCCCCTCTTTTTGCATTACCCGTCCTCCTTCTGCAAATTGCTGCTCTAACTGTTCGTAATAGACCCACCTTTCTTCAAGCTGGGGAAACATTCTTCTGGACATTGAGAAATATCTATAGTAAAAACAACAGAAATCGTCAGAAAAAGAAACTGGAGAACAACGAAAAGGTCAACATTAATAAAATCTGTTCTAGATGACAAATACAATATGACTCTCCTCACTAAGAAATAATACAGATATGAATAACACCCGATAAAACTATTTATACACGAATTTCACTTACAAGCAGCAAATTTCAAAGAGAAAGAAGCCACCATATTATATTCTAATATGCAAGGTAGGGTTATCTATTGCATGAAAAAAAACCATTTAATTCTTACATCAAAAGTTTAAGCTTACGTTAAGCTCCATTCTCTGTCATTCTCAATAACCCCCCAGAGCCTTCTCCTTAGGAAGAGTTCATGTATGTACGTCTTGGGAAAAAGAAAAAAACATGTTCATACTAGAGAGCAGAGGGACACCTATACTTCATTCATCACGGTACTAATTAGACCTTTGTGCTTCCTGATGTTGATTTCAAGCCCTACTACATTAACTCAGTGTTACTTACGTGGCCCTGGGAGGGATTGACCCACAGTAACAAAGAAGGGCCAGCCCCCATCATTAATTGGTTAATGATTTTTACTTTGTGAATAAACGAGATCATTTGGATTAATAAAGATGTGTCTGCATTATACACAGAATAGGAAATGGATATTTGGTAGATTTGGATATGGCAGAATAGAGATAATGTCCTTACCTGTTGATCACAATAAACGTTTCCCCCTCGGAGTGCTCTAACTCAGAAGATCTGGAGTTTATTCACATGACCACAGAAGAAGTATTAACCCCCTTCGTCACTTTTGTGCAGAAATAACGTAGAGCAGACCCTTTTCTGTGCGTACTTTACGATCACGATCACTTACTCGATTCTGATGTCCCATCCAACACCGAGGGCCGAAAGCAAGCTTGTGAAATGCGGTTTCGCCAGCAGCCGCGGTAGTGGTTCTGCCTTCTCTTCACCAGCCTCACAGTCTCATTCCCGTCAGTAAGCGGCTGCAGTTCACTCTGACCTCTGCGCTTTGTGAGGAAGGCCACCGGCTCTTCTTTAGTTCGGAGTGTGCACGGCAGGGTCCTGCTTCTCCTCCCCCGGCACAAAGTGCTTGCACAGGGCCGAGGCGACCCCCCCAGACTCCCCATGACCTCTAGCAGGCCCCCGGCACTGCACTGCACACCACTCTAGAACGTCTAGACCAGGTGCAAAGTTAGGGAGAGGGCGTACCGGCTGTTATTATTCACCAGGCAAAATAAACTAGGATGTTGACTGAGTAAATGGCAGGGTGAATGACGGTTTTCTGTGTCATTCATGAAAATACTTGTATTTAAGATTTATTTTTTTCCTTTCAAGTTTGAGGTTTGGGGCTTAAAACCCCTTTTCAGATGGGAAAAAGCTGAGCCAGTGTGGCTGGTTCTTCCGCAGGAAGCAGGAGGGCCTCTGGCAGACCGTGCAGTCCTGTAGACCCAGCCAGGGAGGAGGGGGGGGGGCACCTTCCAATCCCCTCACCTAAGCATACCCTGATATTTTGCTTTTAAAAATTTAACCGTTTTTGCAAGCATAATATGCCAACAAAATTTCCGCTGGCAGCACCATCTATAATAATAAAAGGGCAATATGCTAATTAGACCGGACATCTTCCGGACGTCATTCCGGATGTCCTTCTTGATGAAGCTGGGCTGGAGGGAAGCCAGCCCGGGTCCCGGGTGTCTGCGGGCAGCTGGGGGAGGGAAGCCTGGGTTCCGGGTGCCGGAGGGAAGCCGGTGCCAGAAGCTGGGGAAAGGAAGGCCTATGCTTGCATAAATTTTCGTGCATCAGGCCTCTAGTTTCTATATAAAAGTCTATGAAATACTGTGGGAGAGAAATTAAAGGGGGAATTCTATAAAATACTGTGCGAGAGAAATTAAAGGGGGATACAATTTATTTTCTTCTAAAACTAGGTATTTGTGAATGTATATGGGCTTATCATATGCTAACAAAAATACAGTATTTTTATCTTCATTATTTTAAAAATTTCACAGCTGTCATTCTTATTTTATTGTTAGGAATACAAGTTCAAGTAAAAAAGTATTCAGATGATTGACTAATTCATTGAAGTTAAAAGAGTCACTTTAAACTTGATTTTATAATTGCATTTAACCTGCATTGTCAAGATGCTGTTTTTATTCAACCACATTTAATTTTTAGCAAATCCAATCTGTAATAGGTCAACTAAGATGCTGTCATCAACATAATTTGCCAATGATGTTTTGTGGGATGTCCTGCTCTCCAGGTCCCTGTGGACTGTTATGACGGAGAGCAGTAGAATTTGCACAGTGCTCAGTAAGGCTATAGATCTCCACTCTTTTTCTTTTTATTGGAGTGTTAACTGCTCCTGGTTCTGCACTCTGATAGCAATGGGAAAGAACGTATTTGTCCTGTTAGTGACTACAAAACACATACTTGAGTCTGTTAATCTGCTGAAGTAAACATCACATATTTTGGTCTAGCAGAAAAGACTATTATTTGTTTGAGTTTGTGGCAGTCCATTGTAAATCACCAGGATCAATCTCATTGGGGTCCACACTTGTAAATTTAATGGAAAAATGATAGGAACCACCCACCAAGCATTTTCTAAGTTTTAAGGGTGGCACTAACCTTTGCCATTCCTTCTAGAATATAATGTTGCAGATTTACTATTTGGTGCTGAGAAGGGAGAAGTTTTAGAGGGTCCCACTTAGGGTTCCTACTTTATTAGCCAAGAAGCCAATGCATGCATATATATATATATATATATATATATATATATATATATATATATTTTTTTTTTTTTTTTGCATTTCCCTGCAGATAAAAGAGCCTGAGCACCTCACATTTGTGTATCAGTTCTTTTGTGATGTGGCTGCCCATGGCTTTTGTTACTTTTTAAATTGATTGTCATTTTCTTAATTATCTGGAAGATTTTTAAAGTATTCTGTATATATGAGTTAGAAGAAACTTTTCCCACTCGGTAGCTTACTTTTTTACTCTTACTGGTCTTTAAAATACTGTTTTGAAGGGTATAATGGGAGGAGGTACATATCCTAAGAGTAGAGCTCAATGACTCTTCACAATGTAAACATGCTTGTGTCAACAGATTAAGAATCAGAATATTGGTAGGAAGCACTGCTTACTGGTATCATTTGGTGAATGAAAGCTTTTAATTTTAAGCCATTCTAATTAGTCTTTTCCTTGAAATTAGTGCTTTTTGTAATCTTCGCTAAGGTTGTGAGGATATTGTTGCACATTTTTTTTTTAGCAGCTTTAAATCCGGACTTTTTTTGGAATTATTTCTTGTATCTGCTATACAGTAGAAGTGAAGACTTTTTTCAGAAAGATATCCCATTGACATGGCACTATTCATTAAAGTAACAGCCCCTTCCCAAATGACACCTTTGTCATAAATTGACCACGTATGTGTGAGGCTATTTCTGGACCCAATAGATGGAGCATCTGTCTCTTCGGTCTCATTGGGTCTATTTGTTGATGCGTGCCCCAATAACACTCTATCTTAAGTACTACAGATTTATGACAAACTTTGACATCCAAGACTATAAGTCTTTCAACTTTGTTCTTGTTCTTCTTTGAGATGATCTTTGCTATTTGTGGGGCTTTTCATTTTCATACAAATTTTAGAATTAACTTGTTAATTTCTAAGAAAATTCTTCTTGAGATTTTTTCTGGGGACTGTATTAAATCTAAAAGATAAGTTTAGGGAGAATTCAAATTGCACAATACTGGGTCTTTTATTCCATGAATATTTTATATTTCTCTATTTGTCTTTAATTTTCTCAAAATGTTATTTGCTTTGTATTCACTTTATAAATATTTTGTTATACTTATTCCTAGGTATTTATTTCTATATTGTATAAATAGTTTTATTTTTTAAATTATTATTTCTAATTGTTTATTGCTTCTTTATAGAAATGCAAATAATTTTCTAAAGTAACCTTACTAAGTTCACCTTCTTATTTTAGTGTTTTATCTATAGATTCTTTTTGGTTTTCCTCAAACATAACATGCCTCTGAAAAAAATAATAGTTTAAGTTTTTCTTTTTCCATCACCATATACCTTTTTATTTTCTTTTTAATTCAAATTTATATTTTCTGGTACCTCCCCATGAGTCTGTAGTATTCTGCTTAGATAGAAGAAATCAGTAGAAATACCCACTATGAAATTTTCATGGAAATATTGGAGCATGTAAATAATTTCTTTGGACTCAGGGATTAATAACTTCCAAATCATTTTTGTTATATTCTTTTGGGGAAATGTTCATCAGAATATATCTATTGCTGAAGCTACATTTTAAAATATATTACATATTTTCTGGTAACTTGCATTGAAAATTGATTACTGTGGAAAATAAACTAGAAAACTGTTCAGGAGTCCAGAGCTTAATGGACAACTGTTGGGGGTTACAGTTCCCTAATTTGTTGTACTCTTTTCTGAGATCTGAAAAGTTAATGAATTTGATTTCTAAATATATTTCCAACACTGACTTTTTCATTCATGTTATCTAATTATTGTTTTCCTCGGTGATTTATTAAATAAAAATTCAGTCATATGTTGTCATCAGAGGCAATATGATTTCAAATTAGAATTTGAGTTTCTAAATGGAAGCATTTATTAAATATGTAACCAAACACTTCCTTTGGATAAAAATGCAGATATATTAAAGATATTTTAATGAAATCAAAACCATAGATTTGAAATATGGCATTGAAAGGTATTTGGTGCGTTTATAAAGTTCCCTGGAGGACTCTGGATGTTTAAAGCAACAGTTTGATGGAATAGAACAATAAATGCAGGGGTATTTTTTCTCTTTCTTTCTCATCTACTAGAAAAATATAGATAATAGAGCTCATTTATTTCCTTAACATTTCAGAGCTCTGCAGATGGGAAAACACAACCCAGTGGAAATTATTTCTGGCAACCTTGAGAAGATATGTTAGCATTTTGTGGCATTTCTTTCAGTGACATGTAAAGCATGGCTTTCCCTCATTGCAGTGTCACAGTGAAGTGTCACAATAAAGCCAAAATTGTGTGCCCTCGGGGAAAACTAGGGAAAGGGACCATTTTCCATGCGCACACAAAGGGTAATATTGATTATAAAGCCTTTTCATTTTAACTCCAAATGTTGTCGGGGGCCATGGCTACTTTGCAATGGAGAAGTGCACAGAGTGTGAGATTTAAAGCAAATGTTATGTATAAATCTAATGTAATTTATGTAAATATAAATTATACGTTAAAAGAGGAAAGTGCCTGTATGGACAGGCAAGCGTGCCTAACTCCGCACAGTGTGTCGGAGAGAGAGTCTGTGTGGCTGAGGGTGGGAACATCAGCCTGAGGTTGATGGAGTCCAAAGAGCACTGACCTGGGAGTCAGACCAGCGCTAATTTGTCCTATTTTTGTTCTTACCAGCCCAGAGATCACCTTCTACCTACAACATGTGACGTAAAAATTGTTACCCTTGTTCTCTGGATGAGGAATTTGGTTTTCCAAAAGATTCATTATGTGTTGCAGATTACACAGCTAGTATTACTTAAGGAAGCCATACACAGTGTACCAAATACAATGACATTGTTTTCAGTTAAATGTGTACTTTTGCTAAAGCCTTGTATTTCCTCTTAGTCCTTGACACAGTTATTGTTTGGATCCGGATACTGATCTTGAGTTTTATTGCCATTAAATGTCACCTCATTAGTTTCATTCCACTGCTCCATCTCTGGACACTTTGGGGGTCTTAATTACATCTCGCAACACTTTCATTGCTGCAAGTCAGTAGCACCCCCAGAGCGCATGGACATTATAGGTATCTGCACCCCAAGCATGGGGCGACTCCCCGTGACAGGCAGCTTCCTTCCAGTTAGAGAGGTGGCTGGTTTATCCAGGCACCACTTCGCCCACCTGTCACATGCATACGGAAATCACCCAAGTTCACTGTTCTGATTTGGCAACAGGCAGGAGGGAGCCTGAGCCTCCGGGCCGAAGGCTGGGATTTAAATATCAGCACCACCAGTTACCGGATATGTGATTGGGGAATGTAATTTGTCTTTATAAGTACATGTAGGTAACAATGTTAACAAGACCAAGTTGGTAAGGGTAGTAGATGTCTACTCCCATTCATCACCCCAACCATCAAAGAAAAAGAACATTTTCCTGACTGACCAGATCCTTTTAACCATCCCGACCACCGCATGTCTCCTTGATCAGTGTTTCCGGTACTGACATGTCTTCATCTTCGTAAACTTTCTCAGCCTCTTTCCGTTGTTATGCTTAAATTGGTTTTAGGAATCCACTCCAACCCCCCCCCCCCCCCCCCGCCGCTTTAATATCTCAGTGACATTTTTTAGGTCTCTTTCATTTTCTATAAAGCTTCGTAGGTTGAGATAATGGTTTAGTGGTCTTGTATTTCTTCTGAGCATCTTTGGTGGAAATTCACTTGATTTAGGAGACTGTTGTTTAGGGAACTTCTTGAACTCTTTTTTTTTTTCTAACTAGGAAATTTATTCCCTTTGATATGTTTTTTTCTGTCCCTCCTTCTTTAAAGGTCTATCTCCTTGACAAGAAGGCAAGGGGCAGGGTAGCTCGGTGTCTCTGGGCTTGGTCTCATTCTATCATAACCACATTTGTAGGCTAGTTTTCTTTGACAAATTGGTAGATTCTGGCCCGTAAGTTTCTGTTTGCTGCAGTCTTCTTATAAAGGCACGTGTTTGCTCTCTGGTTGTATTCTCTTTTGCTCCATCTTCTGTACATGGCCAATTTAAATCTGAGCTCCTGAGAGTAATTTTACACAAGCACATTAGCTTATTTAGGCACTACACCCTTCTCTTCCTCAGAATAATTTTAAATTCTTCTATTTTAATCTATTTTTGAGAGATTTCTAACCCTCTTCAGTGATCTTTCCTTCCAGAATCTTTTTTTCCCCCTAGAAGAAATATTATTTTTTCTTCTGGCATTTTTTAAAAATCTACTCTTTGAAATCCAAGGATTCATGTATAACTATAATCAAGTAATCCTCGTGAATGGGCCAACATCTTTGCATTGATGTTTCTGAGAGAACCACTTAAGGCCTTTGCTATTTAGTAATATTGCTAAGTAGCTTTTTAGTGATGGAGTAAGGAATAACATATTACTTCGAGACTCACTGTTGCCTAAACGCCCTGGTCTTCTTGTATGCTGCCAAGAAAATGCTTGTCTTAACTTCAGTGCGTAGAGTGATCTACACTAAATCCGAGTGAGCTGTATGCAGGAAATCTATTTGGAAGGCCACCTTCAGGAGCATTTGCAAATAAAACGATATGAGAACAGGAGTAAGAATAAATTGTTGTCCATTTTTGTGAAACCCAATCTTATTTCTCCCCCTTTTATGTGTTTGTTCTGTGTGCTGAAAGGGTGAGAATAAAAAAATAGAATGTCACATAGCACCCTTTTACTTTTTTTGGGTGGGGGGTCTTCTGGAGATGGGCTAATTAAATGCTCATTATGTCCCCTCCTTTCATTCTCCTTTCTTTCAAGTCAAAGCTCAGGTTGTGGCATCTCAAGTTTGACTTGCAACTGTGGCAGAGATAAGCAGTTTGGGTAGCCAACAACTATTGAAAAACCTTGCAATTTATCCATATTGGAAATGTGGTTTTATTTATTTATTTTTTGTATCCAGTGGTAATTTTTCACATTAGCTGTTTCTTAGGATTAGCAAACCAGTGCAAATCTTGTTTCATCCTTCCCTGGGTATTTAGTGTAGTGCCAAGCAAAGCACAGATTAACATATACTTACTCAGGATTAAGGATGATTTTAAAAAACTCTTTTGATAGGCAGTAAAATAGAATCCGCAATCGATTCAGTGGATGGGCTGTTTCCTTTCATGCCAACAACAAACCCTAAACTTTAGGGTTTGCCCAAAACAAACCCTAAACTTTTAGTCCCAAGTTCCCACAGACTTGGAGTCATACTCATGAACGTAAAAAGGCAAATAGCAGTAAACTATTTTACCATGTTCTTCATTTGCCTCAATCACTACAGTGTGGCATATGATTGCTCCATGGCAAAGAAGAGGAGAGCTGAAGAGCAGGCCTCGGGTGTCCCTGTCAATAAGAGAAAGTCCCTGCTGATGAAGCCCAGACATTACAGCCCAAACATGAGCGGCCAGGAGGGGCTTGATACTAGGACGGAGGCGGAGGAGGACAACGGCCTGCTGGGGACCAACGCTCACCTGACCACAGGTAGCAAGGAGGGGCCCAAACCCTATATTTGCTCTCTGGCACCGAAGACTCAGTCTTAGCTGCTGTAGAGCACATACAGCTTGTGTGTTTGAATTTGGAAGCCAAATTAAATATTTATTTCACGTAGAATCCATTTGTTGAGGGCTGATTTTTATCTGTGACTGTGGGATGTCTAAAGATAAGCATTGGGAAGGCCTTGCCCCGAGTTCATTTTCAAAATTCAGGATTGGACTGTGCCTCTTTTTGAAGAATATAAAAGACACCAAGCCTGAAAGCGATGGACACCTTGACTCCCAAATAGGGTAGATGTCTAATGCCTAAAAGAACCTTTCAAAATAGAAGGACAAATTTAATCTTGAGGATATTTAAGATATGATATACATGAATAAAACATATTTTTGTTTCTTAAATATATATAGTATTATTTAGCCCTCCAGATATAATTGTTGATAACAACATGGACCAATGCAGGTGGAATGCAACCTTAATATTTTCAACATTAAAAAAAATAAATATTTATAGCAACGGACTGCAGAAGGACATAAAGTTGGCTGTCTAGCATTTCCATCTAGAAAAATGATATAGAAAATTTATTACTGTGCCCAATATTTCCAAACTATTTCCAAACTAAAATCATTTTAATTTACCTATAAGCACACAGTATGTTTCGTGAATTCAATTCTTCACTCATTAAATGCTGTTTGCATTACAAGTTATATGTAGTTATGATTTCAGAATTTTAGGATGTTTGTACCCAGTTCACAGTTACTCCCACTGGTCCCTGGTAGTCACAGTGCTTCCAGGAGTCAGAATACCGCCAACCACATTGTGCATGAGGCTGAAGTTAAAGGACATGCAAAATATCTCAAAAATTATATTTAAAAAAAGAAATCTAAAGCTTGACTTATTAGAAAATGAAATCAGTTGTTCTAAATCAAATACACATTTTTTTTCTAAATGAGACTTTATAGGAATCAAAATATACCAAATGAATTGTTATTTGAAAAAAAAAAGTATCCTATGTAATAAAGAGCTAATATGCTAATTAGACCGAACAGCAGAATAACCTTCTGGATGTCCTTCCGGACGAAGCCAGGCCTGAATTTCGTGCATCAGGCCTCTAGTATATTATACAAACCAAAGGCAACGAGAGTGTTAGATCATAAATATCTATTATATGTAGAAATATAGTAATAGCAATAGGTGTCAACAGAAAAGATGTAAAAGCATATGGAAGTTGAGTGTGCACAAATCTCAGATCACAATCAATAGATCTCCAGTAATCTTGGCTTACAAGTAGTTTGAGATTCTGTAGTTAAAAAAATTTATATTCTGATTTGATGATGTTTAAGTAAATTTTCTGACTTTCCTATATTTAACATATGGCTTAAAACCTCATGGCTCATCTGTAAATTATAATCATCTTTGATTTTTTTGTTTGTTTCCTTGAGTTGGTTAGATTTTTGTTGATTCATGAAAATTGCAGATAGAATCTAGAAAGTCCTTGAATCAGTGTGGTTGGACTTGGACTATATCTGCCCACTGATGGTGTAACCATTGTAGATGCTTAGTATTTACCAAGAAAATATATTGTCAAAATGTACTCAGTTAAAATTTCAGTTATAAGTGTTGATGGACATCTACTTGCAGGTTCACAAATGCTACCTATTTTTTATATTTAGTACTAGAATCACGACTAATAACAATGAATATGCTGAAATTCCAGAAGTAGTGGCCATTATTGTTGAATTTTTAATATATTCTTTTTTATTAGTAGAAAAATTTTTAAAAAATTTCTTTATTGATTAAGGTATTACATATGTGTCCTTATCCCCCCACCCCTCCCCCCCACCCCTTGCATGCCCTCACCCCCCGTTGTCTGTGTCCATTTATATTCTTGGCAAATAAGTTATATCACTTAACCAACCCAACAATGACATGTGTATGATTATGGACAGAATTTTATAGACATGATGATTAAGGACCAAGGAGATTTAATGCTTAAGGTAATGCAGCTTGTCAATGTTGAAAAGGACATAATTAGAAAACAATTGAAGAATAAGCAAAATAACCAGCTAGCCATGCTTCAGCATCTCATTCTTCAGCAAAGCTCTGACCACCTTCAGAAAGCAGACTGCGCAAAGTTTCTGCAACATTAGGTCAACATTTCCAGAAATGACAGGTCGCAGATGCTCCGATCTCTGGTCAAAAGAGCAAAACTCTAAGTTTTCTTCAGTCCTCTGAGCAAGTTATCCCCCACCCTGCGACTGGAAGAGAGCTAAGTTGGTCCCCAGGCCCAGTGTAAGGGCTTCCCATCTCTCGTCTGCTTTCCTGCTGGCACGCCAAGGTTTTTACCTGGCCAGGTGTGTGCCTCGTTGTGTCTTCAGGGGGCAAGTTCAGGTGCTGAAGAGAGGGTAGAGTGCTCCCGGAAGTTCAGATAATGAGCTTGTATCCATTTAATGGCAAAACTCCACCCGGTATCCTGCGTGTGGTAAACAAGCTCCACCTCACTGAGGTGGAGGGCCCCATGTAGCCTCTGCCTATACTATCATCTAAAATAGCATCCAGGGAAGGGGAAGGGCGCCATCCTTACGGAGTACCTCTGGGGTGTCGCCTGCTTTCCACGCGCTCCCCCGTGATGCCTACAGGTGCCTCACAGTGTGAGTGAGGACGCCAGGATCAGAAAGGTGAGAAACCTGTCAGACTTTGAACAGAGATACACGCCAGGCCCATAATCAAACCTAGGTGCCTCTGATTTTAAAGGCAGATATCTTCTGGTTATTTCAGTGGCAAAAGCACAGAATAAGACACTAGGCCACCATGGGGAATAGAAACACACTAGCATAAAGAAGCAGGCAGCCCGTGACAGAGCCAGGAGAAACAAGTGTCTCGTCACAGATCTGTCAGGTTCAAAGGCTCACTCAACTCCGCCCCCCCCCCCTCCCCGCCCGCCACCCTTATAACGACAGTGAAAGCCAGGGAGAGAGGGATTCACGGAAAGTTGGATTGCAGGTTTTCAGGCCATCCCTGGAAACCTTCGTGTGCAATGCACACAGGCACGGCTGCCGGCAGGACTCCTCTCTTTCTGAAGAATAATTAATTAATATTTTCTTTTAGCATATAACAAACAGTTGAACCAAGCAATTATGTAAACTGGAAATGACCCAAAATGCTAGCGGTTGGCAGCAGCACAGTGAAGTGCATTGTCGTGCACATGTGCATTTTTGTCACTCCCGCCTCTCTGGTGATCTGCACTTAATAGGAATATTTTAAACTATGTAGCTAAGCAACAGAGGTAATTGTTGCTTTCTAGAGCTTTTGTTAGCACTCTACCACAGCCCAAATATGCATAATTAGGTATAATGTCTATAAATCATTATTGTACACATGTGGGTAGTTAAGTGGAGTGAGAGAATAGTTCAATGAATTGAGCATATTCACTGAAAATGCTTTTTATTTGTTTTCTGTAGTTCATAATACTTTAAAATTATCATAACCCTTTACACTTTCTCTTAATCACCAACCGTGATATTGAGAAAAACTTCATTTGCATTTTAGACTATGTTTAATATATTATTTAAACCTGGAGTTCCTCTGATATGAATTCAGGAGAGGATAGACCATCCTATCAAACATTATGTGCTTGTTTATCCAGTCTCTTTTCTAGGAAGTAAAATGTTAAATTTTTCAGTTTATGTTGAATACATCCCAACAAAAGACTGCACCCTATAATCAGCATTATTTAAAGGGGCTAGTGTTGTGACTAAATTCTTCCCTTCATCCAAAAATGCTTTTAGTTACTATGGCAATATTTACTTGATCCTGGCAGTCCAGTGTTGATTTAGGGAGATAATTACCAGAAAGGAAGATGACGGAGATGTATTTTTGAGTGTCCTTGTCAGAGACAATGTTTATAAAAAAAAATTAAATTAGACAAAAAAAGGCTCATTGTCTTCTGCTCAGACACCCTCGCCCACAGCCCTCACATTGGATGGCTGTGCTTCTCTTCCCTCCAAAGATGCTTATTAACACAGAATGCACTTCACTTGGTGTCTTTAGCAGTCTTTTAGGTAGCTGATTATTGTGTGTTGCTGGTCCCCCACTCCCCTCCTGCTCCTCCTCCTCCTTCTCTTCCACTTCCTCCTCCTTTTTGTCATAGTATTCACGCAGTGGTCGGCAAACTCATTGGTCAACAGAGCCAAATATCAACAGTACAATGATTGAAATTTCTTTTGAGAGCCAAATTTTTTAAAGTTAAACTTCTTCTAACGCCACTTCTTCAAAATAGACTCGCCCAGGCTATGGTATTTTGTGGAAGAGCCGCACTCAAGGGGCCAAAGAGCCGCATGTGGCTCGCGAGCCACAGTTTGCTGACCACGGCACTAAAGGAAGCATTGCTGGATTGTCTGGTCATTTCACAGCCTGGTATGTGCTGGGTGCTGTGCTCGCTGGAGTACAGCTTGAGCTGGGCAAGGGTTAGGTCACCAGGTAATCTGGACCCTTCATTGATGTGTTTGCACTGGGACACACACCACACACACACACACACACACACACACACACACACACACACACACACACAATCCCACTGGGCCATTGCTGAGAAGGAAAGCGGGTGACGCTCACAGTTGCCCTGGGACAAGAGGGATCGGTGAGCTGTCCTAGGCAGACCAGCACTGGGATCTGTCCTCAGTCCTGGGCTCCGTGACTGTCAAGACTGCAGCTGGTCCTGCACCAAGAACAACCAGTGAACATTCAGCATCCTCCAAACATCCCCGTCTCTCGTCTCATTTCCTTTTCACACAAATGCACTAAGCACCAGACCAGAAACTGTGTTACTATGTGAGATGTTATTTGATCGTGCTGATTTTCCCACTTGCTTGTATTTCCTTCCACATGGAACTTTTGGGTGACAATTATAGATTTCCTGAAAGTGGTCAGGAAATCTAGAAAGCTTTCAGAACTTGTTTAGTTATCATCATGTAGATGAATTTCTTATTTTAGTGAAAATCCCATAAAATCCGAAAGTATGTTTGAAAAACTATGAAGGCAGAAAACTGAAACTAAATAAGCTTTGAAGATATATTGCCATGCTAACAGAGAAATCTGATAAGTATTTCCTTTATAATGCATAGTATTATATATATTTGATTTCCTTTTAGGTGGCTAAGGTTTGCAAATATAAGAGGTAAAGTAACAATAATTTCACATTCAGCATTCTGTTACTATTATGTATGGACTTCAGTACCCTAGAAGTTCTTAGTTCTTAATATACTGAAAATTCTAGTAGCTCATTTCTTTAAAGTTAATTCTCAGAATATGAAGGTCTACTAAGTTTTAAGAAGATATATATTTTCTCCCTAATGCCTTAAAAATTAATAGAGCTTCATATTCACATATTTCACATATTATATATACATGTTTATGTATATATTATGTATATTTGAATTATTTTTGAAAATACTTCTTAAATAACTTTTAATTGTTAAACAAATTTAAATAATTTTCTTAGAATAATTTCCATAAACTTTTTATTCTTGTCTTTCAAATATTGGTGTATGGTGTTTTTTTCCGTAGAAGAGATCGTGACAAAACCTATGGGTGAGAATGTTCATTCAGCTGCGCCAGAAAGCTCTCACGGGAAGGAAGGCAGATATGGCTGCTACCAAGAGCTCGTGGTCAAATCTTTAATGCACTTGGGGACGTTGGAAAAGAGCGCATCTGGTCAGACCGCAAATGAAAACTTAAATGACAGTGGCATCCAGTCTCTCAAAGCAGAGAGTGACGAAGCAGACGAGTGCTTTCTGACGCATTCCGATGATGGAAAAGACAAAAGCAGCGACTCCCAGCTGAGATTCTGCTCCTCCGACGACAATGAAAGCAACTCGGAAAGTACAGAGAACGGTTGGGACAGTGGCTCCAACTTCTCAGAAGAAACCAAACCACACAGAGTTCCAAAGTATATTCTAGCGGGTAACAGGAAAGACACATTGGGTGTTCCCGAGGTAAAAGCTGAAGCTGACGGATTTATTTCTTGTGAAAATAGGTGTGATTCTGGCCTAGAAAGGAGAGCCCTGCAGAATGCTCACGCAGACGCAGCGGATGGCAAAGCGCAGGCCTCCTTCCCTGGGGCCCGGGAGGATGACAGCCAGTGCCTGGCGGTGATGGCGGAGGAGTCTGTGGACCTGGAGAAAGCGAAGGGGGATTTAAGTTTGCTGGAGCAGGCAGTTGCCCTGCAGGCCGAGCGAGGCTGTGCTTTCCATAACACCTACAGAGAGCTGGACAGGTTTCTGCTGGAGCACCTCGCAGGGGAAAGGAGAGAAACCAAAGGTTTTGACATGGGTGGAAGACAAATCTTTAACAATAAACGTAAGACATGTTTTTGCATTTACTTTAGAAATAAAATTGCGTTAGGGTCGGGAAAAAATTAGTTAAGACTTGATTACTTCTTCCAGATAGCTGTTTTGACAACTTACCACAATTTGAAAACTAGTTTATATTTTATATTATAAAATAAACAATTTATTTTTGTTTCCTTACTCTCTAAATTGTTCTCAGGTCAAGCTTGGTCAGTTGTGTAGTGTTTTGACACACGATAAAAGGATCATTGCCTCTATTTCTTTTAATTTGATTGCTTTTACAAAGTACATAGTACTTTTAAAAGATTTACATAGTACTTTTTGAAAAGGACTTTTTTGCACATTAGAAGTACATTAGTACTTATTGGATTTTAAATCATCATATTAATCAAGTCAATTCCAGAAATTTATTATTTCTTTCCCACCCTCTTTCTGGGATCATCTGACTGTCTTTAAGCTTCAAAATAGCCTGGCCAGTGTGGCTCCGTGGTTGAGCATCAACCTATGAACCATGAGGTCATGGTTGGATTCCTAGTCAGGGCACATGCCCAGGTTGCGGGCTCCATCCCCAGTGTGACATGCAGGAAGCAGCCGATTAATGATTCTCTCTCATCATTGATGTTTCTAGCTCTCTCTCCCTCTCCCTTCCTCTGAAATTAATAATAATAAAATAATGTTAAACTACTTGTAAGTCAAGCAGGATGATCTATCTGATCCTTCTTAGGATAATGTTTTTATAAGCCTATGATTTTTATAAGCTTTCTAACTCAGGGTCCACAAAAATCTGGGCCAACCTTGAATGAGAGAGTAAATAAGCTTAAAATTGTTCCTCAGACTTTAGGGAAATTGTGTTTTCTCTCCCATAGAGATAATCCCCTCCCCGACTCCGCCCCCAGCCTCGCACAAGGGGGGCCTGATGATGATTTTTACAGTGAAGCAGAGTTTCCCACATGGTGGCGTGTAAGTGCCTGGAAAGCTTGTGTAAGATGGGTATTTCCAGGATCTCATGAGACTCACTGCTCCAGAACTTGACATTTTTTTAAGCAAGTTTGTCAAGTGATTCTTGGACACCCTGAAGGCTGGTAACCACGGAATCAGGGCAAATCAAGGTGGTGGCCCCAAGCTTATGCTTATTAGAAGGTTTAGATGTTTGGTTGCTAATTTTGCATTAATGAATGATATGTTTTGTCATTTTAAGTCCATTTTAGCACTCACCTGCAATCTTGTTAGGCATTGCCTTGCAGCTCAAAGCTGAGAAAGCAGAAAAGAATAAGATGATGTCACAACGTAGTGAGGAACAAGATAATGCTGCGCAAACATACTGCCAGGACTGGGACCGGACAGAATATTAATGACGTGTGTGTGGTTTGGGACAGGACACTGTATTTAGCTCTGTGTACTCCACTACTATGCAACTGTTGGATTTATCTGTGTGTTTTGTTTGTTTGTTTGGTTGATTTTTGTTTTTTAATAAACTACAAGCAAGAAAAAAAGAAATTTACTTCCAATTCTCCCAACTCAGGATATCTAATATATTACATTTCATTCATCCTAAGATAGTTTCCCAGTTCAATATCTCTGAAGTCAAAGAATGTGCCATAATTTAATTTTAATAGTTTTTTCTTTCTTAGGATTATGTTTCATCTTACAATTGATGAAATCTTCCAGCCAATGAAATCCAGCATTTGGAGAAATTTTAATTATTTGTGCTACAGCTTAAAATACTTGATGATCCTTGGGTCAATTTTGTAAATCTTTTGAAATTATTTTTTCCCCCCAAAAATTAACAAGGCATTGGAATCTGTGCTTGTAGACTTGGGTCATGTTGGAGATTTACTGAATTATGAATGCTGCTGCATGAGTCAATAGTATATCTTACTGCGTAGGGCGTTGTCCTGCCTTGGGGTATAAAAAGCCTATGCAAGGAAGATCCAGACAAGATTCTTAATATAACATCGAGGGAAAAAGAAGTGGAATTCAGGGAAATTGTAGGTTTGGTCCAGAGAATGCCTACAGAGTTCAAATTAAGTATTAACTTTCCTGTTCCTCTTTTTTAGATGTGGGAGCCAGCAGAGTTAGAGGTGCTTTTTTCTCTGGCATAAATTTCATGCTTCTAAGTCAACACTTTTCCCAAATGATAGCCACGCTCTTCAAAATATCATCCTCATTTTCTATAGACTATGGGCATGTGACAGCTGTTAAGCAGACAACAGTAGAATTTTAAAATATCATTTTACCCAAGACTTCAGATGAGTCAGCAATTCTAAAATAAAGTTTGACTACCCACTAAGCATCCAGTGAGACTTTAAGTCGAAATACAAGTAGAGTCATCGTATAATGTATGATTCAGCCTCGCAGAGTGTGAGGGGGAGAGAGATGAACAACTGCACAGGTATATCAGGTGTGAATTAGGACAGTCCCGGACAAACCAGGATGTAAAGTCACCAGGGGATAAGGTCATTATGCAGCATTTCACACAAAAAATAGAGGCGCCAGGCCCGAGATCACAGGAGCTCTGGCTTCTCAGCCCGCACACACGGGTTCTGCCCTATAGAGCATTTCATTAGCATCTCGTTTCACCCACAGAAAAGAGCTGCAGACAAAGGTGCACGATGGCTGTCAGGGGACTGCACCTGGTCAGGAGCCAGCCTGCCTTATCTCCCACACCCTCTCTGGCTTCCTGTACACGGATAGTGTGGCAAAGAGGAGGCACACTCGACGCCAAACCTTTCAGTGTGGTTTAGAAATGTGGCCTCACCTGGGTGAGATCCAAGAGAGGAAAGGCACCGAATGACCCATTGTTTCTCCTTTTTTCTAATTCACTCTCCTGTGCTGTCAACCCTCCGAGTTTCGCTATCAGCAAACTTCAAGGAATTTGACGAGCCGTCTGCTGGAGAGTACATGCCCAACTCGGACTCAAAGTGGGCAACGTTCTTGGACTTAATAAAATCTATCGCCATAAAAATCATAGAACATGGCAAAGCTCTTAATAGGACCCTTTTGTCTCGTACAGAAAAGTGTATATTCACCACATGATGGCATTTAAACCCTGTCTCTCTTTAAGCAAAATGCCTGTGCCTCAAGGCATCCCTGTCTTTCCTCTGTTCACTTCTCACTTAACGTTCTTTGGGCTCCCCTGCCCCCAGCCCCTGAGTGGCAACTCGAAGGATCCTTGGCTCCTCCCCCTTTGCTGAAACCATGCCCCCAAATAAGTGCATTACCTACAACCCGCTGTGCCCATCTGCACAGGACCGCCTGTACTCCAACAACTGGGGCGGCGTGCTAGCACAGAGCACGTCTGCTCTCACGGTCTCCTGCGACTCTGCCCCGCCCCGGGGCCCCGCTTGGAGCCGCAGCATATGTGCCCTCCGCATCCGCCAGGCAGGACTCTGCCCCCCATCCCCCCTGCACCCCCATCCCATCGCCGGCAGCTTATTTATTTTCATTATTATTTTCCATTCCGTGCACTGGTGAGGGGGCTGTTTGGGCTACAAGAATGCATTGGTGTTTGAAGTTCATCTGTCACCTCACCCACAAATACGAAAGTTCTCTAGGCTCTGTTGGTCCTAACCTCCTCGGCAGTCCTGTTAGTTCTCATTCATTTTATGTATTTAGCTGACCCTTTAGCTAACCCTCAGCCGTGTGTGTGCCAGAAGATTAAAACCCGGGGCTTGTCTTCAGCCCTTCCCTTGACCAAGGTGTCCCTGGTCCCTGCCTGGCTGTGCCTGGGATCCGCACCCCCACCTCTGCTCTTGGCAGCACCCCCAGGCTATGCGGGGCAGCCTCCACTCTTTGTACTCCCACAAGATTGTAGTTTTGCCAGACCTTCTTCCTATGGCCTCTGTTTTCAGCTTTTGCTTTCAGAGCAAAACTAGCAGCTCCTTTTCTGTAGCCACTGCATACAGACCCTGAGTGGCAAGCCGCTGGTGTTTTGGAGCCTTGGGCCTCTGCGGCACTGGGCCCGCACCAGGTGGCCTGCTGGCACCCTTGTCCTAACTCTTGCAGAAGCAGGTTCCGCACGTGTCTAGGAGCAGCCGCTGGGCCACTGGGCCCTGAAGCCAGGGGGCCGCCGGCTTTCTGAGTGACAAGGCCAGAGATGTCTTTCTCAGATACGGTGGCTTCTTTGTTTTGTCATTTTGAACCCGCTTTTTCCAGACGCCTTCAATTAGGAGATAGGTTTTGGTTTAAATAAAAAGTCTTTCTTCTTTCTCACTTCTTGTCTTTTTCTTTCCAGGAGCCTGTGTGTCCTGTGGTGTGGACTTGCTTTTTCACAAGGAGGCTCTAACTACAGTCTTTGGCATGACAACTTAAAGCCATCTTGTGTTTTAGCACTCCTTCGCCCTGGGTCAGCCTTTGCTCAGGAAACCAAGGAAATTGAAAACCGTTTTATGTGTCTACAGGTCTTAGTTGAGGGTCTCACTCAAGGCATTGTGAGAGGAATGTTTATGAAGATAAACCTGAGTAAAGTGAGAATGTCACCGTGCAAGGCCGTTCTATTGAAAGGGAAGGGAAAGAAGAATAACCAAATGAAACTTTCCATTTTATTTCTCTGCAGATTCACCAAGGCCTGAGAAGAGGGAGACAAAGTGCCCCATCCCCGGGTGCGATGGCACAGGCCATGTGACAGGGCTCTACCCCCACCACCGCAGCCTTTCCGGGTGCCCCCACAAAGTGCGGGTTCCCCTCGAAAGTGAGTACTGCTTAGCCCTAAAAAAAGTAGATGCCTTGTTGTACATCCCACAGCATCACAGTGTGATCCTCTTTCTCCTTTAATTTGGAATTAGGAATTGAAATATAAAGTTTTTAAACATTTCATCAAGATACTTTTCACCTGGCCTGGTGTTTAAAATACCGTGTGGAGATAGAAAAGGTGGGGACAGCCAGGCCAATAGGTCATGCAATGACTGATATGGAGAAGATAATTTGTTCCTCATAGTTCCCAAGAGGAGGGGCAGGCCTCACCAGGCAGGACCACCCTGGGAAGTCCCAGGGCCAGTCAGAGGGCAGAGTGGTGGTGTTGGGGGGAGGGGGTGTGGGCAACAGCCTTTATTGTGGTTTCCTGGGAAGGAACAGAGTGAGCAGGTTTAGGATTGGCTAGTTGGACTCCTTTCAGTGGGCTCTGGCCCTGGGAGGTTGGGGCAGGTGAGAGTGTTAGCCTGTGCACTTAGGGTCACAGAATGCCTGGGATGTTGTCCCAGGACATCCTACAGCAGCTGAGGGCCCTGGGCAAGAGCAAACCTGAGTTGGTCTCCCCACCCACATGCCCCCTGTGAACTAGGAAACTAAAGGGAAAGGGAAGGACTGCCGCCTGAGTTTTCAAGTATCTCTGTGTTACAGCCTCTACTTATTGAAACACTTCTTGGGTCATAAAAACCACAGTGATGGGAATGCTTCAATATCACCTTTCTCAAAAGGTGGCTTTTTTGTTTGTTTTTGCAAATCACTGAAACTAATCAGCTCATCACTGCCCCCACCGGATTAGCGTTCCTCACACTGATTGCCTCAACCATACTCTTTCACCAATAATTGAATGGCAGTGAGGGTGAGGCGTGGGGGTGATGGACAAAGAATCAAAATAATGTCTCTTAGGAAATAAAAAAGACCATATTCAGAACTTCACACTGTGGGGAAAAGATAGAAAGAACAACTATTTGATAAACAATGTTTTCCATTCGCTCCAAGGAAAATCATATAAATATAAAAGGAAGAATATAAGCTTTTCAGTTTAAGTTAAATATAAGCAGAGTCGTCTCATTTAAGTCTAGCGTTAACCATAATATGAAGTTTAGAAGACCTCAAACTTGGGCCAGCTTGCTGAATTTAATTGTTGAAGTCCGTAAGTGCTCATATACTTCAACCCCAATACCTAAGCGGAGGGAGCAGAACGGGTTATGTAACTAAATTCATTTGAATGCAGACTTGAGAAGTCCTCTTGTTCCTGTGTTATGTGCTTACGGGATGTTATTTTTCCCCTTTATGTGACATCTTGTGCTTAGTTCTTGCCATGCATGAAAATGTGCTCAAGTGCCCCACCCCGGGATGCACGGGAAGAGGGCATGTGAACAGCAACCGGAACACCCACAGGAGGTAATTGTGATGCCTTGCTAACCTTTTACATCACAGAAAAGACGTGAGAGGCTCTTTCCACCAGGAAATAAGAAACTAGCCATGTGTTACCCAAAATCCCTGCATCAGCATCAGATACCTGACCACTTGGAGTAGATAAGTATTCTCAATTTGTGCAGGCTGGAAAAAAAAATGACCTCATTATTTACTTTCCTAGAAATGTTCATTTAGCAGTCAATGATGCTAACACCAATGTTCAATTTGAAGACCAGGATTACACATTCATGTAGTCATACAAGTAGAACATGTTGTTTTTTGCTCTGAACCCATAGCTGTTTTGATATTGAAAAGAATTGCTCAGGAGTTACCTTGAACCCCATTCTAACAGCATTAAACAGGTACCCAAAGGGCTTCAGTATACTGTGGTTTTGACTATACGTTAGGATGAAGCTGAATATTATTACATTTCATGGAGATTCACCTCACTGAGATCTCATCTACCTTAAAACACATATGTGCATTTTTATACAAATGTATCGTGTATATGTAAATATTTTTGGTGAAAATGCTCATTGTTTTATGTGTATTTTGTATTATGTATAGACAATGTGGTCTGGAGATACTATTTGATTCATAAGCATATTGGCAGACACTTTCATATTCTATTTAAACTAAGACATCCAATGAAGTCGCCAACATTTCCCTAAAGATCCGAAGATAAATCATGGCGTTATCATGCTAACATCTATAGTTGGATACATTGCAATTGGAGTGAGCACTTTCCACTTAAAGTATTATAGAAGTTTCAGGATAATTTAGTTATTTCTTCCTTAGGTAATATTTTGATTTTTAATATGAGTTTGTTTATCTACCACCTCTGAGATGTGGTTGAGGGATATATGTTGACACTATAGTTTTTAAAGCCCGTTTACTGTGGTAAGTGAGCTATTAATGTGACAATATTTAGTGTGTGCCAGGTATGATGTGAGGTACATGCCAAAGCAAATCATGTTATCTTTTTTTTAACTAAAATCCTCACCTTTTTATTTTTGACAGTCTTTCAGGTTGTCCAATCGCTGCGGCTGAAAAATTGGCAATGTCCCAGGACAAAAGTCAGTTTGATTCTTCCCAAACTGGGCAGTGTTCTGACCAGGTTCACAGGTATGATCCTCCCATGACACGCCTGGTACTGTATTCATGCCATGCTCCTACACAAAGGGTCTGTCACCTCTCGTGTGCTAGTTCACACAATGGCCCAACCTTGGTTCTCAGCTACCAATATCCGCTGGAGGGGTTGGTCCAGTTGATCATACTGTCTTAAGTGAACTTCTAGACCCTCCAGAAGTTTCACTTGAAATTAATTTATGCAAAGGTAACATAACGTGGATGAATCTAAAAGAACTAAAGCACAGATAACATATATTAATAAAACATTTGCATCGCTAAAGGCAACCCATCCCACTGGTCAGCTATGGTCTTCCTAATGATTGACTTAACCTGTCTCCCCAGAGAAAATGCCACCATCAATCACTCACATCACTCAAACTACGTGATGCTATGTATTCATCCTTCTCTTCCACATGTACACTTAGCTTTTTTTTAACAAAGATTTAATGAAGTTGATAACTATTAATAAAATATATCTAATT
Organism: Corynorhinus townsendii; assembly: GCA_026230045.1. NCBI lineage: Eukaryota > Metazoa > Chordata > Mammalia > Chiroptera > Vespertilionidae > Corynorhinus > Corynorhinus townsendii. Next base: position 12,396,181 of record JAPDVU010000010.1, read on the forward strand.
GGTCCTAGGTGCATCACACTCTCTGGTAGTTTAGAAGACAATATTTATACCTAAGTAGTAAACTATATATGATGCTACTTAATGTGATGTTATACATTTAGTCATACAAAAATTATATATCTAAGAAAAGTGATTTCAGGATGAAAACAGATGATCAGATCTTCATTGTTACTGAGATACTGAAATACAAAATAGGTAGTAGGAATATTTTTTTTTTGAGATTTGGTTTCTATTAATATGTGATCCTATAGATTTAATTAAAAGATTCAAAATAGGCATTCAAATCCCATGAGTGAAGAATGTATGTCAAATGAAGTACATGGATTACTGAATAACTAGCAATTTAATATTTTATAACAAGCTTCTTTGTTAGTATTACTGTATTCTCTATTTTCTCCCGAAGTAGGTTATTTATTAACTATAGAAATAACATTAAGTTTTAATTTGCTAATTTCTTAAAAAACAAATATTGTTTTAGACTGGAACACATGCACCATTAGGCGTATAAACCAAGTTATATACACAATAGCAAGATTAATTCATCACTCAAATAATTTTATATTTCAGCAAAAAAGTTTTTTACAAATCCAGGAAATTTCATCAAAACTTTGACATTCTGATGAGTCAGGCATGTTTTGGTAGGAGACACACATGTATAAATATACATAGGTATCCCCCAGAAATGTATACACACTTTGAATGATAATAAGGTCAGTGTTTATTAACATGCAGTTCATTTTCAAGATTTAAAAGAATCTACAGAAATGAATAATTTTTTTTGGTCAACACCTGTTTTCAAACTGATTACTGTTCTGGTCCAGGCACTGCTGATAATGCAAAGCACTAGAATCGCAAGCATCAAGAATCCTTTCCTTTGGGATTTGTGCACTCTCAATTTGTTAATTGTTGCCAGTTTTGTACTGTAAACTGTATCTTTTATGTATCCCCATAAAAAAGTCTAGTGGATAAATTTTCTTTGTTCAAAGCTTAGTCTGGCTTCACCTATTATTTCAAATCAGTTAAACCTGAAAAAGAGTGAAAATTAAGTGAGTTACCAGCTGTTAAGTGTATACATGTTTTTGGGACACCTTATATATCTATCTATATCTATATATCTATGTATCTATCTATATCTATCTATATACATATCTATCTATATACATATCTATATATGTATATATGTCTGTGTGTGTGTGTGTGTGTGTGTGTGTGTGTGTGTATATATATATATATATATATATATATTCTAAAAGGTATATTTGTTTAAGTTCTTTTTACCATTAGACCATAGCACAACGATATCTGTGTTTTCATTGGCTGGAATTGGTACTACATAAATATGATGCCCTTGTTTAATCCAAATACAATAATTCTAAAGGAATAGTTAATTCACGTTTAACTTAGATTGGGATAATTTTGTTGAAAACTGTGATAGCTGTGATAACACAGTAATATAGATTCACATTGAAATGATGGCCAATTTAATAGCTAAAATGCTGAAATGCTATTTAAACTATTTGTAAATTAGCAAAAACATTCCGACTGCAGTTAGCAAGGAAAGGTGAAAAGCCCGAGAAGAAGCTCACAACACAGCAACCCGCTTCCTGGTGCCTTTGCTGGCCCTGTTAGTGCGAGGCTCCTGCCAGTGCCGCTGAGCACGGCAGAGGCCGGCACCGCGTCCCCCGAACAGAATAGAGCGGCTTTTCCGCACTAGTTGTAAGTTATGGTCATGACTCCTCACTGCTAATTTGATGAACAGGCCTCGCAAGCAGAGTGTGCACGCATTGTCAGTGCCCTACTAATAGCTCTCTGGCCCTTTTCTCTAAGGAGCTCAAAGTACTAACATCCATCAGATGCTTGCTCCTTGTGGCATCTGTATAAGACGAATGGGAGATTGTACATCTTTCTTTTGCCGATGGGAGACTCGGACACACAGAATGAAGCCTCACCTTAGCCACCCAGAGCCCAAAGCACCTCCCTATCTCTTACTTCGGGCAGAGCTGTGAACACAGGACTTCCCCACAGTGCAGTGTCGCTAAGGGTACCCTCCCGCAGGCATGCCACCTCTCATCTGCTTTAATTCTGAGGCTGATGTGTTCACCAACAGTGTCACCATATTTCTTTCAAACTCTTCAGGACAAGCTTGGTGAAGCAAATAGAGTTCAATTTCCGATCACAAGCCATCGCCTCCCCCAGAGCCACGGTGTCAAAAGAACAAGAGAAATTTGGAAAAGTACCATTTGATTACGCCAGCTTCGATGCACAGGTTTTTGGTAAACGCCCTCTAATACAAACAGGTCAAGGACAAAAACCTCCACCGTTTCCTGAATGTAAGCTTTGAATTCTAATGCTTATTCCAAAATATGTGTGTATGGGGGGGGGTGTGGGGGGTGTACTTAAATATGCTATTCACTGCTGGGAGGAGAGAAAATATATTGTACATCGAAATAACAGAAACAACGATAAGTTGATGAGTGTTGCTGATTTTATATGAAGTTACACTGAATATGGTGATTAATGAATGAATGAATTATTCTATGAAGATGGTACTATTATTGAGTCGGAATACAATTTTCTAAAGAAATATTTAATTCACATTTGGCTGAGATTGGGATTAATATTTTGAAAATGGTAATAGCTATTATAAGAGAGTAAATTTGACTGAGAGTGAAATTTTGAAAATTTAATAGGTAAAATATTGAAATACCACTTAAAACATTACTTAATTAGCAAAAGTGTTCAGACTGAAAGTAGGAGAAAAAGTGAAAAGTCTAAGAAGAAACACAATTTACTGGGGGAAAAATGTGTGTGGCTCTGGAGATATTTACTCACAAACTGAAGAATTTATATAGAAACATTTAAAATGTGTTAATACTCTAATGCTAACACATCCACATGGAAGATGTGCTCATAACTCAGAGATGCTCTAACATATAAATCTTGATGGTTTTCCTAACGTTATTTTTCAAGTTGTTTAGAGTCTTTGAATATTTTAATGAAAAGGAGAGAAAGTGACATTGGCAATAAAGCCAGGAATGATTTTTTTCATTATAGCAATTTAGGGAAGAAGCAAACTAATTTTCCACTTTGAGTCCTCCATAGACCATGAATTATATACAACATTCCACAAGTCTATGAAACCCTTTGATCTCACACCTCTTACCAAGACTGAGTGCTCCTAGAACACAGAATCTTTGCTCATTCTGTGATATTGACCTCCTCTTTCTAGGAACTAGGATGCTGCATAAAACCCAACAGTGGATAAAACCAGCCTTGATTTGAGTCTGCTATCACTGAGAAGGAGATTATACTCCAAAATATACTTTGCCTGTTCTTACCAAAAATAGGTACCAGACACCATAAATAACCACTGAAAACTGTTAGATTAAGGAAAAAATATCACACGCACACATGGGCGCACACACATGCACAGAGTATGTTTTGTATCTATCTATGCAATTTTATGCATAGTTTCATTAAAATTATGCAAAACACACACATGTGCATATCTGTTTAATTCTGGTAAAGCTAGTTACTAAGAGCTATCTGTATACTCATATAATATCAATATTGGTTTAGAAATGTGAAATATCCAGTGATATTTTCATATTTTTATGTAGGGATAACATTTGGTAAATTTTCAAATTTTGTTTTATAAAAATAATGATAAAACATTTAAAATAAACAACATGGACAGCAAAATGCATAACTAAATGCTTTTATGTAATCCCCCATTAAATCTTGGGTGTGTCTCCTGTAACCTTGAGTGGTGTTTACAAACACCCAGTGAAGAGAGGTACGTACAACCCTATCTCTCAGCAATGCCTTGGTACCCACAACAGAAACATAAAACAGAAACTCCGCCTTGGTATCTAAGTTGCTTTTCTGTTCACCTCGAGGACATTTTCTCTGTCCTTTGCTCATCATGTGCTATCAGAATATGCAAAATGCCAGCTCGTTGAGGACTCTGCCATCTAGTTAGTCCCATCTAGTTGGAGGAAGAACAAGTTCTACTGGTTTAAGTACAAAGCAAACCTGGGTATCCAATAAACAAAGATGCAATTCCATGTCTAAATGTAACTTGTTATTGTGAAAGCAGATATTGAAAGGATATCCGTATATTTTCTCCACTGGAATTATTGTCCACACACACGCAGTTCATGGATGTACAAGCCTTAACCCTCTGTAGGCCCTGATGTGTTTTTGCTGGAGTGGTTTTTAATGTACAACCTTTGCCCCAAATGCTTCCAGTGAACCTTCCCCATAACATTAGCTCTGGAGTTTTGCCATAAGGTGTATAAATACAAAAAGTATTAAGAGAACAGGCCTTTTTTTTTTTCTCTCCAGCAATCACACCATTTGATCTGTGAACTTCTGTGAAAACCAATCTGAATAACCTTCCTTGAGTGTACCAGTGCATAATGGATCGTGCTTTAATTTAGTCTTCACATATCTTAATGCAAGAAGTTATATCTTTAAAACAAATCTGTTTAATGACCGGCACCACGTACATGCAATTGCTAATCAAATCTCTTTTCAGCAGCAAAGCATTTTTCAAATCCAGGGAAATTTCCTAATGGGCTGCCGAGTGCAGGCGCCCACACACAGAGCCCTTGCCGTGCCAGCTCTTACAGCTACGGTCAGTGCAGTGAAGACACCCACATAGCAGCAGCTGCTGCCATCCTGAACCTTTCCACCCGCTGCAGGGAGGCTGCAGACATCCTCTCCAACAAACCACAGAGCCTGCATGCCAAGGTAGGCCAGTCCAAGAGCCTGGAGGGGGGGCCGGCGACTGAACCGTGAGAATAAACTGCCTTTCATGTTCCTAACCACGTGCACTGCCCTGCCGCTCCCACCCCTACAGCACACCCCCTCCTGGTCTTAAGAAGAGGGTCCGGGCCACAGGGACAGGGATGAGCTTGGCCGGTTCCAGGAGGCACGAAAGAGGGGCTGTTCTGGAAGGTGGTGCCCCAAGTTGGGGGAGACGTGAGCTATAGAGACCGGTTGGGGAGATGTGTAGCTTTCAAAGTCATGTTGTGTGTTTTTTTGTTTGAGAAGTTTGGCACACAAGAAAAGAGGGTTGCCATTAAAATCAGTCCGAACAAGGGAAGCTTTTTGCTGTGTGCAAATCAGCGATGGTAGGAACTGTATGATTCAACAGTGACTTGTAAAACCTTCACAAAATTGACTCAGGGCACTTTGTGATTGCACACGACAGCTAGCCCACGGTGCTGTAGTGTTCTCAAAGGACATGTAGTAAAACCTGGACACATTAAATCCACAAGAGATACTTCAGGGGGACTGGAGGACTTAGGGCATTCAAATCCAAAATCTAATTCTAGGAGGTTCATGCAGATGCCACATTTCTGAAGCCTCAGAAGTTAATTGTATTTCTCTAATGACCTCACCTTTCTAACCAACAACGAGAAGTCCACATGCGTGTTTATGATACCTCGATGACAAGAAACACGGGCCCTCCATGTCCTGCCTTTTGAGAAGGAGGGGTTGATGGGCTGCGAATAACAGTGATCCTCCCTAGAGGGAGGGCAGGACTGAGCCTGCCATCAGCCTCAGCCGGAGCCAGGAAGTCCTACCTACACAAAGGGCTCCGTTAAAATAAACCATTTCCTACCCAGATGACTGAAGGCAACTGAAATAGAGTGTGGGCTCATTTGGAGGAGAGATTTTACTCCTACTTTCAGTGAAAGAACCTTGTGTTAAACGCTAACCCCAAGATTCAGGCGATCAAAGGATATTGGTCTCTTTGCCAATTAAGCGCAGCCCCATCCCCAGTGTGGTCAGCTGCTCACCTGTGCCTGCCAGGCCTTCAGGAGAGCGGGAACGCGGTGCTATGGAGCATTTGACAGAAGAATCGGAATTAGCTTCTGGACAAATCTGAGCCAAGTAAACCCCAGGAAGAGTTGGTGGCCAAGAATCACTCAAAAACAATTTTTAAACAAATGAGATTCTTAAACAAAGAAAAATACATCCTCTAAAAATATAAAGAAAATACCAAGTTATCCAAATTCAAAGGATGCCAAGTCAGAAATTATTTACTTAAATAAATGATCTAAGGTGCTTTAAAATGCAACTTCAGTTATTTTAAAATTTATTTTTAAATCTGAATAATTTTTTTTTCTTTTTCAATATGCAGGTAGTTGGAAAAATACTAAACTATCGTCCTTCTTAGTGCTTTATTATTTCTTTGTATAGGCTCTTCTATGAAAATAAAGGACCAATATTATAATGATTAGTGCTGCTAAATCACTGGAGTAAAAGATTCTAGGTTGAATGCTTTCCATGTGCACATGTAGATATTATTTTTGTCCCTCAGAATTCTGACTTTAACCTTAATTAATACACTCTGTGTTCTATTAATTGATGAAGCCAAACAATGAATCAAAAATGACTAAAATCTGAGAGCATTTTCCCTTATCAATATGTGTTCTCTTTTAAAAACACATTTCTGGTCAGAAAAGTGACTGTTAAATTGGCTTATTTCAGAAATGCAAATGATCGACTTCCTGTGTATGTTCTGCTCCTACTGGGCACACACTGAGTGCCAGTGCTCCCCTGTGGAGCAGATGCACCTGCCCAGGGGACAGGGGCTCAACTGCTGGTCTCAGTCTCCCAGCTGCCAGCCCAGTCTTAACTGCAGAAGCCAAATCAGCGACGGGATGATGAAGATGGAAGAGACAGGAAGTGCATAGATAGATAGACTTTTAGAAGGAGTTTGCTCTTCTGGAAGCTTTCTAAACCATTCCCCCATGAAAATGACCTCGTTTGACATAGTGGTTGTTAAAACAGGCTGAAGATGGCACCTCAAAAATGTCACTTTGTAAGGAATCCTTCTCCTAGGCACACATTTGCACACAGCTATAACAATTGGTAGAATTCTGTCCTTGTCGGGTGCTATTTTTCTGAATAAAGAAGAGAATCTCATAAGTTCCTAAAACCACAAAATATAATTTTTGTAGCAAAAAAGAAAAGAGAGAGAAAGGTGAGGAGGGAGAGAAAGCCAAAGTAATTCACCCTGAAAAATGGCCTCTGACAAACAGTGCCCATTGTGGACCGTTTGTGTCGCCAGCATTGTGCTTTGCTCTGCACCTTTTCCTTAACGTTGGATCAACCACCTTCCCCTCCACATTGAGTACCAGACTGCTTCTCTTTCCACTAGGTTTGCTTTTTCCTCCAGGGCAGGCTGTTAGCATGTTTATTTCGGAGAGCAAGCAGCCATAGATCTCTTGAGTTCCCGAATCAGAACCAAGGATGCAGACATGTGAGGTTTTCCCTTCCTCTTGACTTCCATAGCCAAGCATTTTTGATGTATAAAGAGACAGTTTGGCAGATGGACTCTCAATTATATGGACCAAAGGTGTTGAAGTGCAGGCCTACGCAAACCCAGGTTAGATTCCAACACAGGCCCTGCCTTCCAGACAAAGCAGGCACAATGGTTGTCCCAGGCAGAGGGCTAGGTTTTCAGAGGCATGATCCTCGTGTCTGGGTGCGGATGGGTGGCTTTGCAGAGAATTTGATCAGAACTTGGGCAGGAGCTGATTTCTCATTTTTCTTCTGCCGCCATCCAGTCTTTTTTTTTTTTTTTTTTTTTAACATAAGCAGCTTCTCTGAAGTCACTTAAGGAGCCCAATGAGAGAACAAAATTATAGATCATGATGTCACCCAGGCACAACCTTCTTTTTTTTTTTTTTTTTTAATAAATCTCTATTTAGATTATTACAATTGTTTCTCCTTTTCCCCCCATAGCTCCCCTCCACCCAGTTCCCACCCCACCTTCTGCCCTTACCTTCTCCCCTCTGTCCTCATCCATAGGTGTACGATTTTTGTCCAGTCTCTTCCTGCACCCGCCCCCCCATACCCCTTTCCCCCTGAGAATTATCAGTTCACTCCCTTTCTATGCCCCTGATTCTATTATATTCACCAGTTTATTCTGTTCCTCAGGTTTTTAATTCACTTGATTTTTAGGTTCACTTGTTGATAGATATGTATTTGTTGTTCATAATTTTTATCTTTACTTTTTTCTTCTTCCTCTTCTTAAAGAATACCTTTCAGCATTTCATATAATACTGGTTTGGTGGTGATGAACTCCTTTAGCTTTTTCTTATCTGTGAAGCTCTTTATCTGACCTTCAATTCTGAATGATAACTTTGCTGGGTAGAGTAATGTTGGTTGTAGGTTCTTGCTATTCATCACTTTGAAAATTTCTTGCCACTCCCGTCTGGCCTGCATAGTTTCTGTTGAGAAATCAGCTGACAATCTTATGGGTGCCCCCTTGTAGGTAATTAACTGTTTTTGTCTTGCTGCTTTTAATATTCTCTCTTTGTCTTTTGCTCTTGGCATTTTAATTATGATGTGTCTTGGTGTGGTCCTCTTTGGATTCCTTTTGTTTGGGGTTCTGTGTGCTTCCTGGACTTGTAAGTCTATTTCTTTCACCAGGTGGGGGAAGTTTTCAGTTATTATTTCTTCAAATAGGTTTTCAGTATCTTGCTCTCTCTCTTCTTCTGGCACCCCATAATTCTGATGTTGGTACGCTTGAAGTTGACCCAGAGGCTTCTTACACTATCTTCAACTTTTTGGATTCTTTTTTCTTTTTTCTTTTTCGGTTGAGTGTTTTTTGCTTCTTTGTATTTCAATTCTTTGACTTGATTCTTGCGTTCCTCTAGTTTGTTGTTGGGTCTCTGTATAATATTTTTTATTTCAGTCAGTGTATGTTTAATTTCTGGTTGGATCTTTTTCATATCTTCGAGGGTCTCATTATATTTATTGGCCTTTTCTAGGATACTCTTGAAAAGCCTTATAACCGTGGTTTTGAATTCTATATCCAGTCGTTTGTTTTCCTCCATTTCTTTAGTTTGTGATCTGTTTCTTTGTCGCCACATTTTCACTGCTTCCCTGAATTGGTAGGGTAGCTTTGTGTGCTACGTTTCCTATATGGCCCAGTGGGTTGGCCTCCCAGTTACCTGAGGTGGACACCCTTGGTGCACCCCTTTGTGGACTGTGTGTACAGCCTTGTTGTAGTTAAGTCTTGATTGTTGTTGGTATCACTGGGAGGAATTGACCTCCAGGCCATTTGGCTGTGAGGATCAGCTGTGTCTATGCTGGAGGAAGTTCGGTGCTGGAGACAGCCTTATAGGATTAGACTTGCCAAATTGCAAAAGCCTCTGTGCTCATTTTGGATGGGGTGGAGTCTCAGGGCGGAGCAGACAGTCTTCGCTTCCTATCAGCCCTGCCATTGTGCGCGTGCAGCCTTCCCTGGTTCCCGAGCCTCTGCCCGAGAGAGTCCAGATTCCCCCCACAAGAGTGTGGGTCCCCAGGGGCTTGCCTGGAACTGGGGTTCAGTGTAGTTAGAACTGGGGCTCAGTGCAGTCAGGAGCTTCTGACTTCCTTCTGCTAGGGAAAGCCTATGGCAACCTCCACAGTCTTTGTGTGCACTAGCGCATGCACGCATCCAGATCCTTGCCCGCCGCAGCTGCCCCCGGATCTCTGAGTCTCCGAGCGCCTTCCTCTCTACCTGACAGTCTAGACTCCCCCTGTATGAGCCTGGGTCCATGGGGTTTTGCCCTGAACTGGGGTTCAGTGCAGTCGAAACTGGGGTTCATTGCAGTTGGGGGCTTCCTTCCCCCTCCCGCCAGAGAAAGTCAGCCAGGCTCTCAGCCGCCCTTCCTCTCTGCATGCACAAAGACCCTTTGCTGTACCTCAACCCTTTACCGTTCCTCCAGTTCTCCGTGAGCTTTTCTCTTCCCTTCCAGTTGTAGAATTTCCACTCAGCCAGCTTTCCTGTGGTTCTGGATGGTGTCCGTTCTGTCTTTTAGTTGTAGTTGTAAAATTGTTGTGCGAGGCAGCAGTTTAGGTGCTTGCCTATGCCACCATCTTGGTTTCTCCGTCACAACCTTCTTAACATCAAGCCTAAGGACAGTAACCTTGACATTGCCTTCCTATTCACCTGTTGAGGTGAATATAGATTTTTTTTCATGCTATTTGCAAGCTCTAAACTGATTCCAAGTTTAGTGGGAGATCTGGATTCTTGATTTGCAAAATCCCTACTCTAATGGAAGATAGAAGCAGAGGCTGTTTTCAGAGTGGCAAGAGAGCTTTGAGTTCTTAACACTAAAAACAATGAAGAGTGGGTGTTATGGATATTCTAAAACGGTATTCTCTTTCTGAAGTTCCTCAGCCCTGAGCAGCTCTCCACCTAACACTGAGACACTGTCTTCATCAGCCCCTTCCCAACACTGCTCTGAGGATATCAGTACTAACACCCCCGCCCAAACTCAAGTCCATTGTGTCGGAATATAACTTATAAAGGGATTATTCATTAAAATACAACCTGGCATGAATGTAATACATCCACACTGCCAAAAATTGCCCGTATATGTTTTAAATATCTCTTGGAAGAATCAAGTCAGGAGAAACAATAATATCAATACTTAGTGGATAGCATAATAGTTAGAGGTAATTTTGTGTGAGGTCTGAGCCCTCTTTTGATCTAGTACTTACATGTGTTCTAAGATTTATATAATGTCTTCTATTTTAATTTGGAATTCATATGAGTTTGTTAAGCATACATGGACCACAGCCTCAGACACTCTCCCTTTAGTCTGGTGACTGTTGCTACTGGTATTAGCAGAGAATTCAGTCAAATGGGCAGCAGGCATGGAGTGAGCATCCTGGGTGTGTGGAGTTTGCTGAGTGCTTTCCTCCTGCCCCATGATAGCAGGTGCCAGCATGGGTCAGAGACACGCCCCATTTTTCTTCCTCCCTCCCACTCTCATCAGCAGAGGTAGAAACACGCTTCACAGTCTATCTTTATCCCAGGCACTGCTGCTTGCCAAGCATTCTGTTGTTTGTTTTGGTCTCTCCCCCACCTGTTCAGACAAAGTGGCATATGCACAGTGTGCCTTAAAAGAAAACAAAAAATTGACACTTGCTTGAAATGTTTAAAGTTCAAAGTCTGTTTTGTGCTTGAACAAGGCCGAGAAACAACATGATATCACATCGCCATTCTTGCTGCCTGATATCAGAAATAGCCTGGCGGCTCTCAGGGTGGTTAGAATCCGAAAGCAGGCTTTTCAGTAACTTTACACCATGTACTGTGTGTAAAATGCTGTAAGGGACTCAGGTCAAGGATCTCCAGGAACCAATTAATACACGTGTAGGGAAAATAGATATTTAACAACTGGTGCTTTACCTCTGTGCACAGTAGCATAGAAACATGTCTCTTTGGTATTCAAAAACCCAAATTATTATTATTACTAGAGGCCCAGTGCACGAATTCTTGCATGGGTGGAGTCTGGCCAGCCTGCCCTTATCAAGGCTGATTGGGCCAGGCCAGCCAGGGGAGGGGTTGGAGGTGCTGATTGGAGGCGGGGCTGGCTGGGTGGGGGTGGGGCCATGGGTGGTTGGCTGGCCGGCCTAAGCAAACTCCTGGTTGAACCCTCAAACGCCTGGTCGAGGGGACAATTTGCATATTAGCCTTTTATTATATAGGATTAGTTGTCATTCAGTGAATACCCATCATGTACCAGGCACTATAAACTAGCACTTTGCCCACATTAATCCTTTTTAATCTTTCTAGAAATCCCATAAAGCAGATATTATCATCTCATTTTGCAGAAGAAGCAGCAGTGGTACAGAGATATTACATACTTCTCTCCTAGTGGCACAGCTATGCATGTTGGAGCTGCAGTTTGAACTCACACCTGTTCCACTTCTCATCTTTTTAGAGAGCTTGTCATTGTGTGCTATTCAGACTGTGGCCCACCAACAGTTTCCACTGACTGTGATTCCAAGTCCCAGACAAAGATTTTTGGGAACTTCCATTTTAATTTTATACATTTTTCAGACAAACACTTGGGGGAAATTTCATTTTAATTTTATACCCTATGGCAGACACCTATTTTTCCTCTGAATTCCATCATTCTGTTTACATTGAGTACATTTCACTAGTTTATACTCTTAGTTTAGGAGTTTTAATACTCAATTACTATTTAGTAAGAAGTAGATATTTCTTTTTTCCCCCTTATTTTTAATAATCTGCCTGCTTTGAAAGAAGATTTCAGATAGCTTTCAATTATTTAAAGATACTCCCCAAACACCGCGAAGCTAGTATGAAAGAACACAGGCCAAGAGATGAAAACGAGGGAGGGGCTAATTCCCGCAGAGCCCTGGGCTGAGGGACACTTCATTTTGCCCGCCCTTTTAGCCGAGTCAAAAAGGAAAAGGTGATGGGTGACTTACTGTGTATTATTAGAAAATTTTGCCAAATATGAAAAACAATGGCTTATCCTACCAATATTTTGAATATTCATAATTTTTATAATCAGAACATTTAAAGCAAAAATTATTATTTTGCTTCTTAAACTGTATCGTCATCTTTAATGTATGGTAAAATTTTTAATTGTTGAAACAATGCACTATTTTCATTTGCCTGGAAAATATGGGAGGGAGTAGCCACAAGTCCATCCTCTAACTATAAGGACCATACTTTATGCAGTTTTCTTTTTTGTTCTTCTGGAAACAAATTTCTATTTATTTTTTTCCTACTTGTAAGCAGAGTAGAAATGCCAGGTTGTTTCCTGCTTTCGGTGGTAGGTGATATGTCTTTTCCATGTTGCTACAAAGTCTTCATAATTATTATTTTACAAGTAGCATAATGTGTCATTAAATAGATGCAGCATAATTTCAGTAATCATTTCTCTGTTGGTGTACAACTGAGATACTTCTTATTTATAGAGCAGATAACAATTACAATGAATAATTATCTCAATTTTCAGTTTAATAATTTATAATATTTATTAAATCACCTTTTACTACACATTTCTTATACACATAAAATAAGCTCCTCGGAGGCAGGAGCAATGTATTTTTTCAATTTTCTTTTCCCCCAAATATAGTAGCTTGACAATATTAAATGCTTTATCAGCAGTTTAATGAATGAATAAATAAATCGCAGGTGACGTCTTTAACTTGAAAGTGGCCGAAATGGGTAAGATGGTGCCTGATAGGCTCCCAAATTGGAAAGAACATGAGTAGTAATGGACTTATGCCTACCCTCAAGAAAACTTAAAATTTAAAGTTAAAATAAAGATCCCAAATAGCACTTGGAGAAATTAGAATACTACAAGTCTGGGGTTGGGGCTCCAAATCAGCTGAAGGGCTATTTTCTCCTCCTACAGGCCCCCCCCCACCCTTCTCCCCCCTTTTATCCTGCCATTTGGAGCTTCAGACTCTGGAGAGAAGTGCTGTCCCTAGATACAGCTCGGAATAAAAACCCATGCAGTAAACGTGTGATCCAGCCATCGATGGGCAGAAAGGGACCCTTCCCTGGGACCGTGTGTAATTGTTGAATGCATCTGTGTGCTCGCTTAAAGCCCATCTGTACCCTGTCGCCCAAACGTGCTCGCTCCCAGTCCAGTCAGGTGCTCAGAGCAGCCGGCTGGACCTTGGGCTGCAGAAAGTGCCTCTTTTAAACATTAGGAGTGCTTTTTTTTCCCCCCAACAGCACATGATTACTCAAGATGTATACTCATAACAACTCTATTTTTTAAAAATTTACTATTTGGAACTTTTCCCCCTGTGAAAACTAAAATACATATTAGCGTTGCCTTGGGATAATTGATTTTTTTCAGTGAGCTCAAATCTACACTGTCTGTGGGTTTTGTACTATAAAATTCTGCAGCCCAGTCACATGGCTCCTTTTTCCTGAGCCATCTGTCACAGAGGTCTGGAATTTCATGTGAATGTTAGTTGTACAGTCTTAACCCAAGTTTTTTGTTGTGTTTTTTTTTAAATGAAAAAATGCCAGCAACTATGGCATTTAGCACTTTACGTTGGTTATTAAACTTGATTACTATAGATCTGTTTTATTGCTATCGTTACATAGCAGCTATGAAGCCAATAATTGCCTTGCTATGCTCATGACAGAATGCATTGTCGTATCATGGAGAGAGCACATGGCACTGATATGGTTAATATCTTGGATTTCTGTGACTTAGGTTTATTAATGCTGGTATGAAAATGTATTTGATGTTATACAGATGGCATAAGATGTCGTGGTTACTAAGTTATTATCCCGGATAAGCTGTACTGTCAAATTCAGGGCTTAAAACTATCACAGGAGATTAAACTATTTACTAAAAAGGACAGAAAGATATAGCCAAAGCATCTTAATACAAACATATTAGAAGTGTATTTACCTCCCACAAGTACAATAAAGCATATCTGTCTTACAGACTGAGAGCCTGTAAATAGGAACTTTACAGGAACAAACACGCAGAAGAGGTGATTTTAAAATATATTTTTATTGATTTCAGAGAGGATGGGAGAGGGAGAGAGAGAGAGAAACATCAACGATGAGAGAAAATCATTGATGGGCTGCCTCCTGCAGGCCCCCCACTGGGGACAGAGCCCACAACCCGGGTGTGTGCCCTGACCCGGAATCTACCATGACCTCCTGGTTCACAGACCAGCGCTCAACCACTGGGCCACGCCGGCCGGGCTTCATTTTCTAAATCAGGGGCAAGCAGTGAGCCCAGCTACCGGGGTGGCCCACACCTGAGTGGCAGCTGCTGGGCGGGCTGAGGCTGCGGGGGAGGTGCAGGCACAGTGTCAGTGGGGAGTTGAAGTCAGCCCCCTGGGAAGTAACTGGCTACCACACACGTTAGGGATCCTGCTAACATTCAAGGACGCCTCCTGCTCTGCCCGCCTAAAGGAAAGTGTAGAGGAGTCATTCAAAAGTTAACCGTGAATGGACGGATGATGGTGAAAACGCCAGAAAGATACTCATTGGACCCGCTTAGGAAGATGACAAGCGTGTTCTTCCCAACATCTGGCAGCGCTCCCAGCTTGTGAGGCCATGAAAAACCTGCCTGAGCAGGGGCCGAGCAGAATATTCAGAACACACGAATAGGTGGACCTCAAAAACAAAACAAGAAAACCTTAGCCAAAGGGGTCCCCCAAATAAATGCTGTGAGGAGGTTACTTTTGAGTCTTTTACCAAGTATCTGGGAGATACTCACCTTTCCTCTGAAGATTTGACTGTAGAACTTAAACCGTGAGCGGCCACCCTGGCAGTTGCTACCCAAAGGCCCCCAGAGTGAATCTTGGTTTGCGCGTCTGCCTCCCCCACGCTGCCTCCCCGCAATTCAACAAAGCTTTTCTGGCTCAAGTAACCCAGGGTAATATGTTACTTTCATGGTAATCTAATATTCCAATAAAAATTCTCTCCCGCTTGGTTACTTTTCCATATTTCTCATGTTGGATTAATATTGTGATTTGGGCGGGGGGGCGGTGGAGAGGAATATTGTACTTTTTTATAAAGTCAAGTATTAATGCTTTAAATGATGGATTGCGAGTGAGAATTCTGCAAACTAGGAAAGAAGATTTAAAGCTAGACTTAAAAAAAAAACACCTAACAGGTTTAGCCAATACATTTGGTATTTGGAACGTCTTATTTCTATTAGGCTTACTTTGTTGAAACCCAGAAACATGAAGCTCACTAATGGGGCTGCTCTGAAAAGTCCGCCTAAGAATCGAACATTAACCAAAGCAAATCAGAAAGCGAGGTTTAAAATCAGATATACTTACATAAAAGCTTGCATCTAAAATGATCCCTTAAAAGCTCCACGTGGCTAAGCTATAACAGCAAACAGCTTAAATGTTGTTGTTTTTTTCTGTTTCCTATGTATACCAGGGAGCCGAGATAGAAGTGGATGAAAATGGCACATTGGACTTGAGCATGAAAAAAAATCGAACCCCGGACAAAGCTGCACCCCTAACTCCCTCCAACACGTCTATTCCGACTCCTTCCTCTTCCCCATTCAAAACAAGCAGCATTTTGGTCAATGCAGCATTCTACCAGGCTCTGTGTGTCCAGGAGGGCTGGGGTGCTCCTATCAACTACAGCAAAGCTCATGGGAAGACGGAGGAGGAGAAAGAGGTATTGTTTCAGTGTGACGATTAGTTTAAGAAAGCATGATTGAAGAGTATTACTGGCTTTTTTCTCCCAAATTATTTTTCACAGTGCTGTTGAGATGATACATTGTTCTGTACCTTGTTTTAGATTTTGGTAGAGTGTTAAGTTTACATTTCAGAGGAAATTTATAAATAAATCCAACTTTTCCTGTTACCTGCCTAAAATAATACGTTATTATTATGGGGGGGAAAAATCTTTTTTGGTTAATCCTCACCCGAGGACATTTTTCCATTGATTTTTAGATAGTGGAAGGGAGAGGGAGAGACACAGAGAGAGAAACATCAATTTGAGAGGGACACATCGATTGGTTGCCTCCCACACTGGGGAATGAGCCTGCAACCAGCCATGTGCCCTTGGCCACATTCGAACCTGAGACCCTTCAGTCCACAGGCCAACACTCTACCCACTGAGCCCAACAAGCGAGGGCTATTATTGTGAATTTTATCTCCATTATGGCTACAATTGTGTGAACTGGGCCAGAGATTACATTATCCATCTCTTCAGATACAGCAGCCTGTATTATGAATTCCTTCTGAGCCAGGAAATAGAAGATGAAACCAATTCAGGGACAAATAAGAATCATGTCAAATGTATTTCCTTGGTTTTGTGAAGGAACTGTGTTAGCAAAACTATGTGCTGTCTGCCTTGCAGATTCACCCAACTGCAGATGGAAAATATTCAGAAAAAAGTTACGTTGTTGCTGACATGTGCTATGGAGTTAACCCAATGATTGAATGTGTGCCGAACATGTAGAGACATTTTTTCCTTGTCATTATTCCCTAAACAATACAGTATCACAACTATGAACATTGCACTTACATTGTGTTAGGTCTGATAAGTAATCTAGAGGTGATTTAAAGTATACAGGAGGATGTGTGTAGGTTCTATGCAAATTCCTCAAGTACCCATGGATTTTGGTATGTGAGGGGGTCCTGGAACCAATACCTGAAGACCCCGCGGGACAGCTGTATGGAGTCACTGGGTCACATGCTGGATGACTGAGTTGTCTCAATCCCAAAGTCAAGAAGATGCATTCATGTACTTGGTTATCTTAGAGGCGCTTTTACTCCTGCAGGCCAGATGTCGTGACTGTGCAGGAGTTCCCGTAGCCTTCATCTCCCTACTTAGAGCCACCTGGCTTGGCCTAATTAGCATGACTTAGTGTCTTTCAAAAGAATTCATGGCCAGAGCCCTCTGTGGTTTAGACTCTCTATCACTGCAAATGTGACCCTAATTGCTACAGTAAGTGATTCTCTTTTGCTAGTTTGTCAGGAAAGTTATAGATACTTGCCAGTTTACATGTTTCAAGAACCGAAAGAGCCATTCTCTTTGGAAGTGTGCACCGCCTTTTTCAGGTTTTTGAAGTCCAGAGACTAAAGGGGAAGAGTAATTTCATTTTAGCATATGCTTTAGCATCTCAG
Organism: Corynorhinus townsendii; assembly: GCA_026230045.1. NCBI lineage: Eukaryota > Metazoa > Chordata > Mammalia > Chiroptera > Vespertilionidae > Corynorhinus > Corynorhinus townsendii. Next base: position 12,413,593 of record JAPDVU010000010.1, read on the forward strand.
AACATAAGTCAACATAAACAGCAGTGATCTCAGATGGGGTTGTTTGCAATTCCCCTCTCCCTGCCCTCCTCCGTTCCCTCCTCCCCTCCCTCCCGCCCTCCTTCTCTCCCTTCCTCCCTTCTTTCCTTCCTGGAGCACATGTTCACTGGCAGTACTATCTCTGTGTCCAGTCAGTCAGTAGGCCCTGAGGACGCAGTCCCATTCTCCCACCACGTATGTGCTCAATCTAGCAGGAGGACTGACATAACAAATCCCGCTGATACATGGAGCAGGAGCAGGCACACAAAGTAGAAAGGAAAGGCCAGCCCTATGTGTCATGACTGGGGACGGGTTCCCGGGAGTCCTGAGGACCCCAGGCATGCTCTGTGTCACCAGCACACACACCATCCCAGGAATGGAGAGGGAAATGGATACAGCAGCTGCTTCCGATTAGATTCTGTCATGCTGGACTTAGTCACTTTATTCTGCGTGGCTTTTAAGAATGTATCTAGAGTGTTGAGGGATGGTCTTAGTTAATCTATCCTAATTGTATTTTAGAAGAACAGTTTCTTAAAATAATGTGTATTTGACTTTAATAAATATGAAACTGACACATACAAAGGATAAAAAGCTGGCTTACCCTAAGCGATGACCACAAACTGACAAACATGTTCCTCCCACCACATTCCACCCACCCCCTGCCCCTGCCGCTTCAGGCTCCTGTCTGTTTTTATAACCCAGAAACCTGCTGAAATTCATAGTAACTGATCAAGCATAGTCATGATGAGATCAGGATTGTTGACTCAATCCCACTTCATACAAGTCAGCTTTAGAAAAGTGGGGGGGGATACCCTCCAATTCACAAGTCTTCTGAGTCTCCAGCCAGTCCATTGCTGATGGGATGGTGGCCTATCCTACCCACGCCACTGATGGGAATCCTCATCCAAGTGGTAAGACCTGCTGCTGGGGGTTCAGTAAAAGTTGTGTGTCACGTGAAGGACAGTGCTTTGCCAAGTCAGCATAACTGCGTGCTTATTCTTGGATGGATCCTGCTGGGATAAAACCCACCATGTTTGAAAGTGTCTCAAGGCCACGTGCAGGGTGGGACTCGGGCTTTCTGGCCTCATCCTTGTGACCGTGCTGTGATGGGCCATGGTCCATGTTCGCCGGACAGCCTTCTGTTCCTACAGAGTTAGACAAACGGATCCAGTCCTGAGTTAAGGAAGCAAATTTCAGACAAGTGGGCTCTCATTTCCATGTAGGGTCTTGTGTGTGACATTGGTTATAATTCTGCGCCCTCTGCAACAATGCCAACACTGTACCTTTTATATGCTGAGAAACTCCTCCCATTTGGGGGGCTAATTAGTGCCTAAGGGACCTCCTTTGCTACACTTTTATCACTCAGCCAGAAAGTGAAGTCTTATAACAAATAGTTTGTTTACTTTCCAATCTCAGTTTTTGCATAATTCAAAAAAATATGGATTCACCTTGGCAGCTTTTATAATTCTATAGAAGGATGTTCTTATCTAATCCTTTATCTATGAGCATGTTTTATTTTCTGGCAAATTCATGGGGGAAAAAATGGATTTGTTTAGATTCTTGCTCTTTTGGATGGCTTACTTACTTCAGGTCTGATAGTACAGACTTTTACTTCTACAGTTTGCAACCTAAATAATCTAAAATCTGGAATTTAGAAAGTATGTGGAGATTCAATGTCATTAAGAAGAACAAAAAGGAATTTGAAGATGCTAAGTGAGTTCTTGGAGTCAAAGTGCGTGCCCTAGGTTTGAGTTGACAAAGCAGTTTTTAAGCTTAACGCGTCTTTACCACAGTTATCTGACATGGGTGAGCCATTGCCTGGGAAGCTACAGCCAGCGGGGACAGGCACAAGGAAGAGTGCTTCTGGATCACCTTAGCCCCAGTACATGTTCTCACCTTTTGTTCTTTGTTCCTTTATCTGTGACAAGGTAATCGACTGATAGAGAGCATGTTTCACATCCTGTTCTGAATCTTGAAAATGAGAAGTGAGATACTTAATAGGTATTATTTTGAAAAAGTAGATTGCATTCAATGTCCTCCTTGGAAAGGTATCAGAGGGATACCTTGTCCAGAAAAATAAAGATAAGGGATCTTTATACTGAGATCTATATATTGAGAAGCAGGATTATTATCAGTGTTTTAGAGGAGAAAATTGAAGCTGAAGGAGGGAAAGGTGTTGATCCTTGGTCATGTAGAAATTAAGTAATGGGCTGGGCTTCCCTAATGTGAAGAGAAGGGAGAAGAGAGGAAATAGAGAGAAACAAAAGAAAAATATATACCAAAAAAAATGGAGACAACTAGGGAATATTGAAAAAAATTAGAAAGGAAGAAAAAAGGAATAAAGAAGAAACATGATGTGGCAAGATTGGTGGAGGCAACCGTGGTCTACAGTGCTTCTCAGAATAGCAGGATCCAGAACTATAGGATGTGACGACACAAGTTACAAGGACTGGTCCACACTTGTCACTTTCCCTGAGCTTTACTGGGATGGCTGCACATGGCCCAGTGATATATTGAAGACTCTCTTGTGGTCTGTTCCTGCTTCCATACCCCCATCCTTCCTGTTGCCACCTCTGTCACCTCCCCACCCCACCTCACATGAAGCACATACATCTACACACAGGCAACCAGAAATTGAGCGATTATTTCTAATTCATTGTTATCTAGCTCATATGCCCAACAGTTGCTTAATTTTGGTGGCAATTTTCAGAAAATATTGTCTGTCTCTCTCAGTGAAATAGCCTGTCCAGATGCCCCCTAAAAAATTCCTGAATCTGGAAAAAACTCAAAATATCTCAGAAGGAAAGTGTTGAGAAATAACTACGGCTGTCAGTTTCATTCAACTGTCAGTTCTCCAACAATTTCAGGGCTTAAAATGTTAAAAGTGCCAGATGCTATTATCTGTTATTCATGCTACCATTATGTTCTGGTCTTTACTAAAATCCATATAAACTTCCATCTGTACATTAAAGGAATCTCATTGCATCCATGTCCTCTCTAAACACACACACATATGCCACATTCTTTCTTACATAGCCGTAATATAAAAATACTAACTTCAAAATATTCATTTAAAAATAATATTATTTTATTTAATGATATTTTATATAATGAAAAAATTCTTATATATTCTTATAACTTATTGTCTTACTCAGTCTTGTTTATGAATTTATCCAATATAAAATGCTTCTGTAACAAATGAAGAATTTTCTTAGTAATGGCCATCTGTATTTGAATATCTATGTTCTCTGCAAGTGTTTTAAGGGCAATATGCTGAGCAAAGAAAAGGCAGAAAACAATTATTTTATAATGAAACTAGAGGCCTGGTGCACAAGATTCGTGCACATGGGGAGAGGGTCCCTCAGCCTGGTCTGCACCCTCTCACAGTCCTTGGGGGATGTCTGACTAACTGCTTAGGCCCACTCCCCCCAGAAAGTGGGCCTACACCATCAGTTGGACATCCTTAGCACTGCTGCAGAGGCGGGAGAGGCTCCCGCCACCACCGCTGCACTTGCCAGCAGCCCAGCTCTGACTGAGCAGCACTCTCCCTGTGAGAAGGCACTGACCACCAGGGGGCAGCTCTTGTGTTGAATGTCTGCCCGCTGGTGGTCAGTGCACATGATGGTGACCGGTGGTTCCACCATTCAGTTGATTTGCATATTAGCCTTTTATTATATAGGACTGCATACATAAGAGTCCACAGTTTTTAAAAGAAGTTTTAAAAATATTTAAAAAGTCATACCCAATAAAATTGTCTTATTAAAGCATTACCACATATTATTATACCGAACAAAATATCATATATTCTGCAAGCATTATTTTGTATGCATTTTAGTCAAATAACTTAAACTTTCATAACTGGTCATTTCTTTCAAAGGCCCCTACTTCCTTGCTTTCTATAATGCACAGATTCAGCAGTTGAATAGCTGATAAGCTTTACATGTTCATCTATAACTGTTCATACCTTCTTAGAGATTCTTTGTTCTTTATCATAAAAAACATAGTAAGATGGCTTTTTACTTTATGCCATTTTTTGTGAGAACTTCAATATCTATACAGAAAAACAAAGACTGTTCTACATTGAGACTTATTACTGGACTTAACATTTGTGTCTGCTTTCCAAAAGCCAGGACATTTATAAATTATAGTAGAAAATATTAACCAGGCTGAATCAATATAATACTAAATGGAATGGATGGTGCTATTATTAGGTTTTACATCTTATAATTAGGAATTGCTTCACTTTAGGCATTCACACTATAAAACTTGAAAAGTATAAGCATCATTCACCTACTTTGCTTCCATGAAAGCAACCACTAAAATAGCACTTCTCATTGTATCTTAGTAGGCAAGTTTTATCAAGTAAATATTTCTCTTTAATTTTCAAGGGTATATTGTTCTCTGCTGCTGTTTTCAAATGTTTATCAATAAAGTAAGGCGAGCCCTGGCAAGTGTGGCTCCGTGGATAGAGTGTCAGCCTGTGGACTGCAGGGGCCTGGCTTCAATTCAAATCAGGGCACATGCCAGGTTGTGGGCTCGATCCCCAGTGTGGGGGGTGCAGGAGGCAGCTGATCAATGATTCTCTCACATCAGTGATGTTTCTATCTCTCTCTCCCTCTCCTTTCCTCTCTGAATTCAATAAAAATATATTAAAAAATAAAATAAGATGGAATATTTAACACTCTAAATGATATGTAGAAAAATTACATCAAAACAGGTTTTATTAATTTTGTCTGATGATAATATAACGAGATAGTTTACCAATGTATTTACACTATATGGTCTTGTGTAAAATAATTGATTGAATTGTTATCTAAGTAATTAATGAAAGAAATTGCATTTGCTTTTATAACTGAGATCAAGGTTTAGTATTTTTCTTTAGTTGGAAATATTCAGGGATGTTGTTTTTCCATTGCTTTTTAATGTAGACTCAGGTTATTACAATTATATTTTACCATTGCATTTTATATTAATTTGATTTAAATGAGGTTTACCTTAAAAATTTAAAATTGTTTTATCACCTTATTTAGATCAGTACTTTTGAGAATTAGAATACAGTTTTCTATATTAGTTCATCTGAATTTAATATCAAATCCAGAAAATATTTACCAGATATAAACTAAATGATAAACTAATTATGTGATTGAGGAAAATGATAATTAGTTTCCTGTAACATGATATATCAGATGGTAAATAAGTGATTTGAAAGGATTAATGAGCCTTATGAAATAAAGAACAGTATTAAGCTTAAAAGAAGGCCATGAAAATTAGTGATAACCCAACAAGAAATTTCATTCAATAAGTAAAAGCATACCAATTTAGCAAAATAAAAACCTCCACAACAGCCCTAACTGGCTTGGCTCGGTGAATAGAGCGTCGGCCTCCAGACTGAAGGGTCCCAGGTTCAGTTCTGGTCAAGGGCATGTACCTTGGTACATGGGCACATCCCCAGTAGTGGGTGTGCAGGAGTCAGCTGATCGATGTCTCTCTCATAGATGTTTCTAACTCTCTATCTCTCTCCCTTTCTCTCTGTAAAAAAATCAATAAAATAATAATAATAAAAAAACCCACTTCCAGAGCAATTAACTAAGGTAACACATAAGAAAAAACAGAAAGTGCTGCAATAATTAAACTGATTACCCAGGAAAAACAAACTAAATACCTAAATATTGTGGGCTCAGTTATTATTTATTTATTTATTTGTTAATCCTCACCTGAGGATATTTTTCCATTGATTCTTAGGGAGGGTAAGAGAGGGAATGATAGAGAGAAACATTGATGTGAGAGAAACACATCGATTGGTTGCCTCCTGCACAAGCCCCAACCAGGGCCCTAACTGGTTGGAACCTGCAACCAAGGTATGTGCCTCTGACTGGAATTGAACCTGGGACCCTTTGGTTCGAAGGCCAATGCTCTATCCACTGAGCCAGACCAACTAGGGCAGTAATTAGTTAAACAAATAATTTAAATCTTAGATTTTTGTATATTAGAAAGAACATTCTGTTAACTTAAATTTACTTATTCCTTTCCAGATTTAAACTTTTTGTGATTTACTTTCGCAATATTTCTTCTGTTTTATGACTTCTGTGCACATAAAGAACTAGCCCTATGTTTCTAGGAAATGTTCACCGTACAACAAAACCTGAACTCTGTTAGAACAGTAACTTAATTATTTGGCTCAACAAATGCCTCTGTAATATATTTGCCAAAATGTGAACATTTTAAAGGTATCCCCATGAATTATAATTTCTCATTCCTTATACTCATTATCTTACTTATTTTGTGTACAAATTCTAGAGGAATTTCAGCTAAGTCTTTAAGCCAAAACTCACATTTGACCTTGAGGACTTCAAATACAGCTGTCTTTCCAGAGTTCCCTAATGCCTTCTGTGTGTCTGTGTTTTTTTTTTTTTTTTATCTCTTTTTCTCCAGAAAGACCCAGTGAACTCTCTAGAAAATTTAGAGGAAAAAAAGTTTTCTGGAGAGGCCTCCATGCCAAGCCCTAAACCCAAGCTCCATGCAAGAGATCTAAAAAAAGAACTAATCACGTAAGTGATCCGAAATGGCATATTCTGTGAGACTCTGGAAATAAGGTACTCAAGGTCGTATATTTTGAGTAATAGTATCTTGGCTTATATAGTTGATTTTAGGAATGTTTTAGGGCAATTTCAACCATTCAGTCATTAGATATTCTATATGGACCCATACCTATGCACAGAACTAAGAGGATTATGAAGAAAAAAGAAACTCCACCAACCAAAAAACAACCCGTTTACTTGACATGATCTTATGCTAAAAGAATGAAAAGTCTGTTTAAAAACAACAACATTAAGCCAATAGAAATATTTATGTTTTGATCAGAAATTCTTAATCTGATATCCATCGACTCCAGAAAACCCGTCAGAGCTTCAGGTGTCTACAAACCTTTTTGCACTTAATGCAAATTGCTATTTGGGGCAGACAGTTCATCATTTCCATCACATCATCAAAGGACAGAAAAATGAAGCGTGATTCTTCTAATGGGTACTTCTTACTGGTACAAAAGTAAACCAACGAGGAAGGGTTTTTAAAAGATTTTGAACAACTTTTGGAATATATTTATGAGTTCCTAGAAAATGATCTCTAGAGACCTCACGGGTCGCACCACACTTCACACCGGTGAGCGCTCTGGTGGATACCCCTTGTATTTATGGGTTGACATTCTGGTTTTGTGAAAGTCTCACTACTTTACAGTTTCACCCTGTTCTCCTTACGTTTTATGTTTCTAGCACATAAATACACGTACCTCAATTACTTCCCAAAAGTAGTTTGAAATAGGATTTTTTGGTGTTGTTGATTAGCATAAATTTGCTTAGAGTTGGAATGCCACTTATTGGGGGAACTAGCTCGTTTCTGCTCTCTAATTTTGATACTTTCACTTGCAAACCTTCTCAGCATACTGGGAAATGTTATTGTGTAGGATTTTTCAGTGAAGATTTGTAACGAAAGCCAGCTGTCAGAGTCTGAAACATAAGTGTTTCCCACTACAACACTGCCCTCAATTCTTTTTTTTGTTGTTTAACCTCTTCATAACACCAAACATGAAAATTAATCAGTAGATCAGTGCACAACTTATTATTATATTTACTAAGTATTTATAGCTGATTTGTTTAAAAATTATTAGTACTTCTTTACCTATCCCTGGCAGTATTAACAGTAGTAATTTAAAAATAGAAATAAGAAATAAAGTAAATGCAATGCTGTTTTGAACACTAGGTGGTGATGTATTTCCAAAGTGGGAATTAACAGATCATTATAACTCATATTTCACCCTCTGATATACCATTTGTATAATGTTCAGAAAAGATTGTTTCTTCATTTGGGGGGAGAATGTCACTTGCAAGATAACCCAGCTCAAATGTTAGTCATTGTTCATTTTTTCTTTACTTGTTTACATATGCTATAGCTGGACACAAAACTGCTCAGAATAATGCACCTGTTAGCTTATTTTTAAAAGACACAGAAGAGGCCCAGAATGTGACTAGCTTCTGAGATAAAATCAAGACTCTGATCTTTGCCAGATGCCCTGAGAGCCTATTGCTTAGGTTTATTTTTAATTAGCAATTGCTTTGTTGGGTTCAAGACTTGAATAAAAGTCTTACTTATTTCTGAACTGTCAGCAACTTTGTCAACTATTAATGTCAGTTTATATTTCAGTCACATGTAGTATTTTCAAAGATTTTTTCTTTTTCAGATGATTTAAAAAATGTTTATGAAATTACTATGTTGCCTGGCCCCTTAAAAACTTACGAAAATTCCTTTCTGAAATCTGTTATATAATTGGTGGTGGTATTCCTAAGAGCCACTATCATTGCAAAGCATGGGTTTACAATATTTATTTTTATAACCCATATTTTCAAAGAAATAAAACATCATTGATTGTTGACTCACAACATCACTGCAACATATATTTTAGCATCGCTTTCCTACGTTATTTGAGTCAGAGAATTGGATGTGATGCTGAGAGCTGATAAAAGTGTGCCAGTTTTCTTTCCACTAGTCTACTCGTTCTTCTGTAGCATAGATCCTTAGTTCACTAGCTTCTGCAGGTCCTATATACTGTGTTAACTGACCTTGAAAAGAGAAGCTACCTTATAATGAACCAGACAAAGCAAATGAAGCAATAAAATGCTCTTGACGCTAATTATATATTTTTTGTTGGTCCAGCTGTCCAACCCCAGGATGTGATGGAAGTGGCCACGTCACTGGAAACTATGCATCCCATCGCAGGTACCTCGTTTTATCATCTGGTTCTGATTTAAATATTAATTCTTGACCATTCTAGAACGATATCTTGATCATGAATTAGAGAGTAAATTAGTTGTGTGTGTGTGTGTGTGTGTGTGTGTGTGTGTGTGTGTGGTGGTTTGTTTTTCATTAATAAAACTAAGTTAAATCTTTAGTCTTTTCACTTATGTAGTATAGATATCATGATTTTGGTAAAAATGGTTTTCTGCTCCTGTAGTCCAGGCTACAAAGTTAGAGTTTATGTCAGGGCTTTGGTTGTATCTAGCTTTAGGATTCAGGTAAAAAACAAAGGCAAGACAACAGAGTGACTGCGGTTGACCACTTACCTGTGCATGTGGCATCCCCAGTCCTGGGCATGTAACAAGTCAAGGTGTTAAAGAGGTTAAGCAGTGACAAAAGGCTCTGCTTAATCTTTGCACTTACCTTCTTCATTGATTTTCTTGCCCTTTGGGTGCTGATTTAAACCTTTAAGCCACCATCCTTTGGTGATGCCGTGGGAATGGACTCCTTGTCAGTAATGATTGTATCACTGAATTCTAGAATTGCAGAGTGTCACTGGGTTAAAGCCCCTCATTTGATAAATAGCAAACCCAAGTCTATCAGGAATAATTGAGGTGTCCATGAGCCCAACCTGGTTAGAGTAACAAAGCCAGATTCAAACCTAATTATTTTTTTTCCAATCCCCAGTCACCAGAAAATTTAACAGATATTCACAGACTCAGGATGCCATTTGAGTCAGATTTGTGTAATTCAGTGTTCTGTGTTTTGTTTTTGTTTTTCTCACCCCTTTTTAGTGTTTCTGGATGTCCTTTAGCAGATAAGACGCTTAAGTCCCTCATGGCTGCTAACTCTCAGGAGCTTAAGTAAGTGTGGGAAGCATGACCTCTGTGCCCTGTGCCTACTGTGTTGGGACTCTGCTCACTCAGGACCAGTGTGGTCACTAACAAGTCACTCCTTTGTCTCAGTGAATTATAACCAGCACACTCTTTCACTAAAATGTTCAAATGACTAAGCCCAAATCACTAGCAGTTAATTATTTTGCTTGCTTTGGAAGTTTTGATTTTCATAATAATTTTTAAAGCAGTGATGTAATAGTATAAAAATACCCTTTTTCCCCCTATTAACTTCAGAATTTATATAATAAATCAGATTTCTGAAGGTGTGGCAAACAATTTCCATCATCTGATTTTAAGAAAATGGCATAATATTTTTCTTTATGGGCATTTTGAATCATCTGACTGCCTTTCACTTTTGAGTGCTAGACACATGTGGCTCATTTTTACCCAGTTTACAGAATCTCAAAGTCATATGTATATTAACTTTTACTTATTGATTTTTATTTTCTCTATTCTTATCTTCTTTTTAAAAAATATTTTTATTGATTTTAGAGAGGAAGGGAGAGGGAGAGAGAGATAGAAACATCAACTATGAGAGAATCATTGATTGGCTGCCTCCTGCACGCCCCTTACTGGGGATCAAGCTTGCAACCCTGGGCATGTGCCCTGACTGGGAGTTGACCAGTGACCTCCTGGTTCATAGGTCAACGCTCAACCACTGAGCCAGTCTGGCCAGACTCTTATCTTCTTTTATTCCAAAGTTCTCACTTGTTTATTTTCATATCTTGTTATATTACATGTAGAATAATTAAAAGTAGTGATTTACCTTATACCCTTTAAAAATATAATAGGCCATACATTTTTAAAAGAAAAAGGAATAATATTAAACAAAATTAATGAATTTTACTTGAAAATAATATTTTAGGAAAAATGAGTGTTACTAAGTTTAATGATAAAACACTATTTATATAAATAGTAGAATCAACTTTTGGTATCTAAACCACAGGTAAAATTTCAGATATTAAATGTTCTTAATTGTTGTTAGTATTTCCATTTTCTAATTTGTTCTAAAATTTTATCTAAAACTTACAGAAAATAAGTCTGTGAAGAAAGATGGAATATTAAATAGATATAACATTCAGAATTTTAGTACCAGAAAAAGTAAAGGGAACTATACAATATACAACTTTTCTCATTTCAAAGTGTAAATTATAATAGATTGTGTTGGTGTAGATTCTGGAAATTGTTTTATTGACTACCACTTTCGCAGACTGACACATATGAATGCTAACTAAAGACTAATAAGAGATTGAAAAGAAAGAAGTGCTAGGTATACTTACTCTTATTTCATCTTATTCACTACTTAACTATTCAGTCTTACAGAATTGCTCTAAACTTCCACATTGCCATGCCTTCATAGTAATTGTCGGTTCTCTTAAGTATTTTCTCTAAACATTATTTCTAGGGAAAAATGTTGGTAGTAAATTTAAAACATGTAGGTTGGTAGGTCTTATAGCAGTCTCCAGTACTTATGTTTTATACAGTCATGTAATAAGTAACAACTTTGGATCTTCTCTGTACATAGAAGAAAGAGACATTTCATTAACCTCTTCTTTAGAGATACAAGAAGAACTCCAAAACAAGGTCACTTGACACAGATTTTTCTATAATTGCAACATGCTACTAAGCCAGTAAAATATTAATAGAAAAAAAACTAGCATTTAACCCTTTCCTACAAAATAAATAATATTATATATGAAAATGGTTGATTGAAGATTCAATGCATAAGTATGATTTCACTCATATGCAGGCTATAAACCTGAAAACAACAAATGAACAAACAAGACAATCAAACAAAAATTCATAGACACAGACAACAATAAGGTGGCTACCAGAAGGAAGGGAGGGTGGGAAGGGTAGGAAGTGGCAAATATGTGGTGATGGGAGGAGATTTGACTTTGGTTGGTAAACACACAATGCAATATACAGATGATGTATTATAGAACTGTGCACTTGAAAATGATATAATTTTATTAATCAAGGTCATCCCAATAAATTTATTTTTTAAAAAGTAAAAAATAAAAAATCAGTGCAGGTTTCTCTGGTTGGCTTAAAGAGATGTATGCTGATTTTATATTTCATTTGAAAAAAGCATTTACTCCTATTTTCTGCCTCAGGATTGAATATAAAAACATTTTCATGAAAGTTCAGTGGGTTCAAGTTTAAGAAAAGGGGAAGTATTCACATTTTCCTTTTGGTTATTATTTTTCTAAAACTTGTGTTTGTGTAGAAATCTGAACCATTGTGAGCATATAATTGAAATAATAAAGATAATTTCTTCAAGAAAATTTAAAAAAAATCAAGCATTTTATGTCAGTCGGTGTGTATCTATTAGCATTTGGGATTTTTAAAAAGGCAAAAAGGAGAGAAGCAGTATTAACTGTATTCCAGTGTATTTTGAAACTTAATTCTAATTAGCCTTCCAAGCAGAATTGGGTTTTCCCTCCTCTTTCACCCTCCTCATTCCAAATTCAACGGTTGATTGTCAATAACAGTTATTGGTAGACTTTCCAAAAGGCCATTTAAGTTGGACCACGAGGCAGAACAGACCAGGTGCAAATGACTTAGCTCCTTCGGCAGCCATATTAATGTGCCAAGTCTCTGGAGTTCACACAGAACACTGTTGTTCACCTGAACTCAAGGATTATTATGGTAGTGGAGCATATCAAGGAAAATAAATTATGCTCTAAAACAATTTGGAAAACCGTTTTTCTTAAGTGAAAGATAAGAACGTTGCATGATGTAGACAGAAGCCCAGCAGTAAGTTGTGGGTCAAAGCTTAGGTTCCTTCCCAAACAAGTTAAAAAAAAAAGAATGTAGGATAACTAATACAGTCTATCAAGCCTAACAGAGGAGTCACATAGCTTAATACATTTTTAAAATGGATTCTTAGCCAAAAACTAATTTTATTTAAGCAACACGGGCCCCACCCAAAGCAGCTCATCCTGGTGAGTTCTGTCGGCATGTGTCACGACCGCGCTGCCTCCACCACAGCCACGCGGCCAGAGCTCTGTGCCTGTGTTTTCCAGGTGTCCAACCCCAGGTTGTGATGGTTCGGGGCACGTGACTGGAAACTACGCTTCCCACAGAAGGTAGGACTGACCCATTCCTGAGAAATGAAATCAGTGCCGGCAGCAGTGGCCACGGAGATGACACGGTTTGTTCTCTGTTGGGTACATATCTTAGTTTGTCCGGCTGCCCGCGTGCCAGGAAAAGTGGTGTCAAAATGACTGCTACGAAGGAAGAGAAGGAAGAACCTGAACTCAAGTAAGTGCGACCGCTGGGGCAGCAGCAGCAGCGGGGCCGGAGGTAGCGTGTGGGTCCAATGGGCGGGACCTTCGCTGTGGTGCCAGTGGGCGCTGATGGCATCTCACACACACGGGTCCTTGAGGCAGCTCTCAGTGTTTGGATGTTTGAGAAAATTTTTCCGTTCATAGCCGTGTTTCCACAGATGATTGGTACTGTGAAGTTAGAAGGAGGGGGACCATACCACTTGCAATTGTTTTAAAGGAAAGCAGCATCGTGGAAGCACTACAGAGCAGCAAATCGGCAGCCTTCCCATTGGAGCTTTAATTTTGCTTAAGGCAAACTTTTATGTAAATTAAATTCCCTCCTCTGAGACATATGTTACCAAGGTTAGGGTGACATATAAAAATATAGATGTAGAAATTAAAAAAAAATTTAATTGATTTCAGAGAGGAAGGGAGAGGGAGAGAGAGAGATAGAGACATTGGTGATGAGAGAAATCACTGATCGGCTGCCTTCTACACGTTGCACATTGTGGATCAAGCCCATAACCCGGGGCATGTGCCCTGACCGGGAATCGAACCATGACCTCCTGGTTCCTAGGTCAACGCTCAACCACCGAGCCACACCAGCTGGGCTAGATGTAGAATTTTAAATTGCTTGCTCTACAGTGTTTCTAAGTATGATATTTAGGCATTTGGACACCAAAATTCCAGTTCTATGAGTAATGTGCTATGGAATGTAGGACAAGGTAGTTAACATTTTGCACGTGTGGTCTTTGCAGGCAGTGTAACACAGGGCTTACCTGGTTGGTTAGGGCTAAAAAGTGTGCGGCCGAACTTGACTCCACTTTTTATAAAATGGATGACAAGTTTCCGAAGCTTTATAAGCCTCATTGTCCCCACCTGTAAAATGGGATAATTAACACTCTCTGCCCATTAGGTTTGCAGTGAAAATTGCTTAGCCCAGAGCCCGTGGGCCATTAGTACTGCTAGAACCATGGTGTTTTGCTGGTTGTATTGGCATCTTTTAAAGTCTATAACCTCCCCATTTGCCTTCTGGATAGTGAGGGACCGCCACTCGCTTCTTGTTCACTCAGTTACTGCATGTCATGTGAGTTGTCCATTCTCTCCCAGCTGGTAACATCTCTGCTGTGTCCCTCTAGATGTCCTGTGATAGGGTGTGACGGCCAAGGTCACATATCAGGTAAATACACATCCCATCGCACAGCTTCTGGCTGTCCCCTGGCTGCCAAGAGACAGAAGGAGAATCCTCTCCATGGGGCCCCCCTCTCCTGGAAACTGAACAAACAAGAACTTCCACACTGTCCCCTGCCAGGCTGCAATGGGCTGGGCCATGTCAATAATGTTTTTGTCACCCACAGAAGGTAACCTTTATTCTCTTTGTGTCGTGCTGTTGTGGTTATTTGTCACCTGGGGGGCTTTGTGGGTGGGTGGAGCCCTCCTCAGGGTCACGGGTTCCAGCATTTTCGATGTGATGACAATGAGTGTTGCCGAGAGTTGACTAGTTTGAAGAATCAAGCCTATTTTCCCGACTTCTGAAAATTTACTACACGATTTACAAGTGTTGTAGAAACGGTGCCTTTGCCCTTTGTGTACTGAAATATTGCTTATGCTGCTATCTTTTAGTGGTTCAGTCTTGGAATGGTCCACTTCAGTTCCCAGAGGTAATAGCTACTCGATTAGGTTGTATCATTGCAAACTTTCACTTTACATATTGATGCCATTCCCTGCCTCTGGTGAACTGGCGCCATTTCAGGCCCAATTGTAGTTATTTTTCTGCTGGGGAGATGTGACTCATCCCCAGCAGCCAGAAAGAGAAGGACACAGTGACCGCTAAGTGTGTGACAGGATGAGAGAGGTTTGGAAAACCCTTTATAGCTTCCAATGATGTCATTCCGTTGTCACCGAGTGTCACGCATTAAACAGAGTCCTCTGTGGGCACAGTGATCACACTCTGCTAAAGGAAGATTTCCTGCACGCTCCTCCCATAGCGAGGGCCCTCCCAGCCTGGCAGCCCGAGCCTGGGATGCGGGTTTCTTAGCAAACGGAGCTTCAGTGAGCCCGATGCTTTGCTTAGGAGCAGAATGTGGATTGAGCAAAGCCAGGGCATTTTAACATTTTGTTCCATTTTAAGGCTGCATATCAATGGAATCAGAAAAGTGAAACCTTCTAGGAATTGCTGATTTAAGTGGATATGCAGTGACACCTGCTTATGGAGAAAAACTGAACTTTTTAAGTCATTTATTTTTTGATGGTTTTCAAATGCCTGGTCTCTTCCCCAGTAGTACAAATTGTTTTATTCTGAGTTGGAATCACCATCCCATAGTTAGAAATGACAGTGGCAAATCAAGTGTGCCTAATGTCACAATTACTGCAGAGTAGCTTTACTTTCTTATCACGGACTGGGCAATAGCCACGTTAACACTGATAATGAAATGTTACTGCTATGCTATGGTGAGCGCACCCCTCAGTCAGAGGTAGCTTTTTTTGTAATAGTATTTTTATTGATTTCAGAGAGGAAGGGAGAGGGAGAGAGAGAGAGAAACATCAATGATGAGAGAGGATCATTGATCGACTGCCTTCTGCATGCCCCTACTGGGGATCGAGCCCATAACCCAGGCACGTGCCCTTGACCGGAATTGAACCTGGGACCCTTCAGTCCACAGGCCGACACTCTATCCACTGAGCCAAACTGGCTAGGGCAACAGAGGTGAGCTGAGGAGCACAGGGATCCTCATACAGCTGCAGGTGGAAGAGTAGTGGGGAAAGCCACGCCAGGAAGCAAGTTGCCTTCAGGAGTCACGTTGAAAAAGAGCAGAGGAACAGGCCTGCTGCCCAGCCTCTGAGCTGTTGGGCAGATGCCCCAGAAGGCTCCTGCATGGGGGAGCTCAGAGACACATCTGAGAATGTCTGCTATGGCATTGCTCTACTAACTCCAAGCTGGCGGTGACCTGCCTGCCCACTGGCTGCCGAGAGCACGAGGGATCAGTGTCTGTACCCGTACACAAGGACTGCCATGCAGGGGTGACAATGAAGGCACAGCGCGGGGACTTTAGAACACAATGCCGAGTGGGAAAAAATGGCTGCTGGAGAATATGTTCAGGATGATTCTAATTACAAAGAGTTAAAAATGTAACAACATTACATTGTAAAAACGAGGTAATTATTCCCCCCAATTCCAGTTAATGGTTTTCTCTGGGGACAGGAGACAGCAATTGTGCTCAAGGAGGGGCTCAAGGAGCGGCTGAGGTGCTAATAAGGCACGCGCTCGTGGGAAGGGAAACGGTATTCGTTTTGGGAGTATTCCTTACACTGCAGGTCCATCGTGTCTGTGTCTGTGTACACACGATGTATTTCATAATATGGAAATCAAAAGGACGAGTTCAAAGAAAATACGGCTGCAAAATTAATGGCCAGATAGTGCTTTTCTAGGAGAAGGAAAGCAATTAAGAATTTGGACAAATGAGTAACTCAGATCTCACTGCTCTTCACTGGAGATCTCCAGGAGACTGCATTTCACTTGTGTGATTCTCTTTAATGTGGAATGCTTTTTCTTCCTTATATATGTGCATATGTGCATATTATTGTTCATATTATTTAATGGAATAATATAACAAAAATGCCCAGCTTCTTCTGGCACACCCACAGGTGTTCGATACAGACTATCTTCTTTCTCTTTTATAAAAATTACATTAACACACATATGACACAATACTTTTTTAAAGTAAGAATGACTTAAACTGGAATAGCACATTCTGACCTACCATAGACATTTACATGCAATGTATTCTGAACCTAAAGTTCAGGACTCTTTCCAGTCACCAATGACAGCTGACGATCACCTGCTCGGGGCTCTCTCTGTTCCGGCAGAAAGCACTGTGCTAAGTCACGGTCATGGTTTATTCTCTCAAACCTTCACACATCCCTGCAAGCTACAGAGGTATTGTAATGATCTTCCACGGACAGGAAAAGACATAAGCACAGGGATGTTCAGGAGTTGCCCCTGCAGACGGCATTGGGATGCCAGCCTCCTTGGGTGAGTGCTGCGTCATCCATGTCCCTGTGTTTAATGAGTCCTTCCGTGTACCAGGCCACATGTGCATACAGCTTCCTCAGCCATCGTCTAAGGTAAGTTTTCTAATTTTTTCCATTTTCTCTCCAGGAAAATGGGAATAATTACAAAACTTGCCTTGTACAATAGTTAAAAAATATCCAATCTCTATGTTAAATCAGCATTATATTTACATACCAATTGCTTTAAAAGCTTGCTTTAAATCTTTACATTATAAACTTCCATTTGAGAAATAGCAATCTGGCCCTGGCTGGTTTAGTTCAATGGATAGAGCATCGGCCTGCAGACCAAAGGGTCCCGGGTTCGATTCCGGTACAAGGGTATGTACCTTGGTGGAAGGCTCCTCCCTGGCCTGGTCCTGGTCAGGGCTCATGCAGGAGGCAACCAATCAATGTGTTTCTCTCCCATCGATGTTTCTCTCCATCTTGCCCCTTCCTCTCTTTCACCCTCCCTAAGAATCAAGGGGAAAATATCCTTGGGTGAGGATTAACAACAACAACAAAAGAAATAATACTTAAAATCTTTTTTTTTCTTGAAATATTAATGTTTATTGCATGTGATATTATTATATTTGAAATAGTTTTTCTTGAAATATTAATGTTTATTGCATGTGACATTATTATATTAAAAATCATTTTTCTCAAATTAAAAAAAAGAAAGAAGAAATAGCAATCTGAAGACAAATATGAGATTAAAATACAAAGACACAAACACACACGCACATAATTGTGGTTGTATGTAGCTTTTAAAACAGAATTTCTGTGACTAATAGAACTCAGTGCTATGCCATAACTTTGTAATTTTATGAGGTTCATTAATCTATTAGAAACAGTGATGTCCACTACATAAATTTTATCACTTGCCATTTTATTTTAACAAGGCAGATGAAGATACGATGTTCAAAATTGCCTTGATGTGCCTTAATAGAACTTCAAATTTGATCAAAACCATGTAAGGCACACTTTCCCAGCCATTTGCATTATGGAGCCCAAATCCTGACAGGGACATATCCCAGCCAACTGCCACCTTTTCTCAGCCAGCGACATAGAACCGCATGGAGGGCATCCTCAAAAGAATAAGGACTTTTAAAATATTTTTCCACCCAATTTTTAAACTGTAGGATCTGCTTTATATTCTGAAAGGTAGAGTTGCATTGGAAGATACAAAATATCAAACAGCTATTTTGAAATCAAACCCCCCCCCCTTTCATATCTTAAATATACTCTGTGGTTCCAAGTCACGTAGTTGGGAACACTTCACGCACTTCCCACACCAGTGAGTTACAACTGGGCATTTACTGCCGGGCTGTCCGAGCCAGGCAGACCCTTTAGGGGAGACGGAGAAGGCGAATGAGCTGTCAATGTCCATTACTTCACACATGGACACTGACAGGTCACTTTAAAACCGAACTTAGCGACAAGGCATTAGTCCCCTTCATGACCATTTTCTGAGAGCAATATGTGCCATGAAACAAGACAGATTTGTGCAAATATTCCAGAGGGACAAATAAGGAAGCTTAAGTGGACCACACTTTACCATGAGAAACTTCTAAAATCGAAAACTCAGGTGCAAATTCAGTTTGTGCGTTTTCATTATTGTACATAATTTATCAATTTTTGGCAAATCACATGATCCTTTTTATGTATATTACTTACTTAACTTTTATATTTTATATAATCCGCATATAATAATTTAGAATTCTCTAAAAATACACTCACTCAACAAACATTTACTTTGCTTCAGACAGAATATTTTTTCACTTGGCCAAGTGCCCTCACCTTCGGATTGAAAAGAATTGTTTCCTACATGGGTTATAGTCACATTTCTGTGGGAAAATGCTTTAAATGGCTGCGATCATCTTTCATTTTATTTAAAAATTGTAGCTCCAAAAACACAACAAAATTACAAAAGGATTAATAGGAGTTTAAAACAACAAAATCATCTGATTATGTACCATGGAATGTAAGCTTTGTTCAATGTTGTTATCCTCTTGGTGCAATTTAAATACAGCAGCTCCATCAGCGAAAGGCCTGCTGCATACTGAAAATAAGGAACAGGGTAGAAACACCGCTCTAGGTGATGTGTTGCCTGGGCAGTGATTGTGTCTGAATATATTCATAGTGGTTCCTTTTATTTTCCTTTCAAGGTAGAGCTTTTTTTGAATGACAAATAATGGCTTAAAAGTTAAAAAATAAGTTAGAAACTTTCCCATACCCAACTGCCTGGGGAGGGAGGGTTATTATTTTGTAATAATTGGAATCATTCTGTATAGGTCAGGCTATATAGTGTGTATAAAGATGGAAAGAACTAGATTCTGCTTTATTGTTCATGGAAGTTGGACTAATTTGGAACAATTCTTATTAATAATGTATGTATTAATTTCATGTTTACAGGAAATAAAGTAACCACTACTAAAGAAAGGCACTCACATGAATGCAGAATAGAAATAATTTGATAACATTAATTAAATGATATCAGCAGTAGCTATTTGTATTTTTATTGAAAAACACACACAAAACATTTTACATCTTTTCAGGGCATTTTGCTTTTATTTTTATAGATATTGTTACTTTCTACAAAGGGACAGCATGTTATAATGTCATTAATAGGCAGGCAAACACTTAAATTGTAAGTAGTGAATAAAAAATTTAATTTTTATATGAAATAATATGTTTCACACATCAGCATATTCCTATTTTCACAGCTTATCTGGGTGTCCTTTAAATGCACAAGCTATCAAAAAGGGCAAGGTTTCGGAAGAACTAATGACTATCAAGCTCAAAGCAACTGGAGGTAAGAGTTCATGGCCAGGGTCACCATCTCCATGGAGGTCCAGGTAGTAGTTCCTCACAGGGTTCTGCATGCCAAATTATACTTTATTTGGGAATTGTATTTTAATATACACTAAAGAAGGTTTTCTCACATTTGAACTAAAAGTATAATGTTTATTTCAAAACAATAGCTTGGTTTTTTTTCTTACTTTTTAAAAATATGTTTTTATTGATTTTAAAGAGAGAGGAAGGGAGAAGGATAGAGATAGAAAAATCGATGAGAAAGAAACATCAATCAGCTGCCTCCTGCACATCTCCTATTGGGGATTGAGCCTGCAACCTGGGCATGTGCCCTGACTCGGAATTGAACCGGTGACCTCTTGGTTCATGGGTCAACACTCAACCACTGAGCTATACCAATTGAAAATGCCATTCCTTGAAAAGGAAGTTGACTCCAAAGAGACATAAAGAAAAAACACAATATATCTAAAAGAAATATAGCAATAGAAGTTTTCATTGGCTCAAAACACTTGTTTAATTGAAAATCTATGCTCCATAAAGTTGTTGAAAACAAATATTTTAATCCCTTTTGCCTGGGAAAAGATTCTTCTACCAGCAAATCAGCCAATAAGATATGGTGCTGACGGTGCAATACAATTCTCCAGATGCAGCAGCCAGTGCGGAATGAGCCCCATGTCCCAGATAGTGCCGTTAGTGAGGTCATGGGTAATTGTTTAATCTTAATGACTGCGTCATCCTGTTACTCATATTCAAGTTCATTCAGAGACTAAAATACTGAGATCCAAGTTGGTAAGTTTGCTTTTCTTCTTTGTTGAATCTCAGAGCCCAGTATTAGGCATCTTATGACACACTCTGTGCATTGGTCCATGCATGGCCCTTTTTGTTTAGGTAGTTAGTTACTTATAATAAAGCAATAAGTACCTACAAAATAGCCACCCGATTTGTCATGCTGTATGTAAATTTCCCAGGCTTATTTTTTTCTCTCGTAACATTCCATTATTAAGATTCATCGATATTGTTTTTGGTGGGCATGTGGCTTGTTTCCAGGTCGTACCTTTGTAAACAATATGCCGCATATACATTGTGCCACCTCCCATCAGACATATGCGACTGTTTGTCTCTGGTGTGTACCGAGGGCTGAAGTTGCTGGCTCACAGCGTAAAGTTCACCTACAGCAGATCATGAACTGTGTGCCACAGCAGTAACCCCACGAAAGTGTAAGAGCCTGCATCTCCTTCAAACAAATTGTCAAGTCCCCATCCTGCTCTCATGAAATTGGTCTTATTAAATCTAAAGCGAAAGTTTACATTTATCTCTCTTAATTGCCATCTGTTTGGTTTAGATTCATCACTATGGACTGTTGAGATGACCTTAAATCCTGCTGCTGGCAATCTTATGGTTAACTACCCATCCCACCTTTAAAAAACCTTTATAATACATTCATATTCCTCCTATAAAATAGTGATGGGAAAGTGATGCCTGTTCATTGAGAGTTTACTCTGTGTTCAGCACTTTATATATATTTTTGCATTAATTCTCACAACATAGATTTTTATGCCTCTTTTACAGACAAGGAAATGGAAGCACAAGGAAGTAAGTTTCCCAAGTTCAAGAATAAGAGTCACGGGCAAAATACTTGTTTCTTCTAGGTTGCATTTGCTCTCAACCCAGGCCCATGTCGAGAACCCAAATTATGTGTCCCTGGACTCGCACCCACCTCTACCCGTGTAATGGTGCATTAATTAATCAGCATAACTTGGGTCTTAATAGCCTTTACAGCGTTGTGCATGAGAGAACGCATGACCTTTGGAATTCAGTCCCACCTCTGCCTCTGACTTTGGACTTGGGCAGGTTCTTTTTTTTTTTTTAATATATTTTATTGATTTTTTACAGGAAGGAAGGGAGAGGGATAGAGAGTTAGAAACATCCATGAGAGAGAAACATCGATCAGCTGCCTCCTGCACACCCCCTACTGGGGATGTGCCCACAACCAAGGTACATGCCCTTGACTGGAATTGAACCTGGGACCCTTGAGTCTGCAGGCCAACGCTCTATCCACTGAGCCAAACCGGTCAGGGCTTGGGCAGGTTCTCTCTCCTGTCAGTGATAAGCATGGCCTCACTTAGCTTAAGGCTCAATGTCTTCGTGTATGAGAAAGGTACATGGAACACGACTCCTCGTGCACAGTGAAGCTGAAATGAGAAAACACTTATGAACACCACCGTTGTCTCGCAGCACACCTGTGGCATAATGGGCAACATTAAACGGTGGCGCTTTTATATGCCCTTCTTTTTCTTACAAGGGACTTAAATCCTTCAACTCCTTTTACCTCTCATTTTAGAATCCTGAACATGGATGTGGAGACATATCCAACATTTCAAACTGAAGTCTACTTTCCACTTCACAAACCACAAACTAAATGTAAAGTGACTGAGATTTATCAGTCTCGTAATTTCAGTGTGAACTAAGAGAGTCTGATTCTTTGCAGGTATAGAGAGTGATGAAGAAATTAGGCATTTGGATAAAGAGATAAAGGAATTGAACGAATCCAACCTTAAAATTGAAGCAGATATGATGAAACTTCAGACGCAGGTAAAGAACCAGAAAAGTATCTTCATGGTAATCATGCTCTTTAGTGGAGGCAAAACATGGAACTGCTAAACCTTGTGATAAAAAGCCCCCCACACACTGATATCTTATAATGAATATGCTAAGCACGTCTAGGTTACATAATTATTTTAAATATGTGAGTAGGTGGGTCACCTGGGCCATCATTGTTTTGGAAGCTGAAGGCAAAGGTAGTCATGTTTCTGCTTTGGGGGCAGGTCATCCTGTAGTTGTAGAGTCCTTTAGAGCTCATGGTGCTTTAGAGAAATTGTGTATGAGAAGATATGAGTACTTAGTTTTAGTCAAAAATTTAAGTAAAACAGGGCAACTTTTCGCGTTCAATTTTTCTACGACACCTCTGAATGTGTCCATTTTTGTTAAAAACAGATTTTTCTGGAGATTTTCCTGCATAGTTTCTTTACCAAAAATTGCAAGCAATGTCTTAACTCTGCATTCTCCTTTGTAATGTCTGCCCCACCCCTACTAAATTTATCCAAATGGCACACTAAATAATAGCTCTTTTGCAAAAGTACAGTATCTTTCTCCCTTCTCTCCTCTCCTGCAATGTAGGATATTTAGACCACTGTGGTTACTGACTCTCAGAAGCCATTGCCAGCAGTTTAAGACAGAAGGTTAAGTCCATCTGAAACGTAGGTTTGGTTTCCTGACCCAGCGTAACATGAACAATGCCATGATTTTCCATTGAATAATGATCCGTCTATAAAAGATCTCAGTTTACAACTCCGTATGACCATTGGCAAAGACAGCAGAGGCCTCTGCCCTCATGGAGCTTCAAGTCTAGAAGGGGGAGGCCGACAATAACAAAAAGTCATAAATAAAAAATTGTTTGACCTGACTGGCATGGCTCAGTGGTTGAGCATCAACCTATGAGCCAGGAGGTCATGGTTCCATTCTTGGTCAGGGCACATGCCCAGGCTGTGGGCTTGATCCCCAGTGTGGGGCCTGCAGGAGGCAGCCGATCAATGATTCTCTCTCATCATTGATGTTTCCCTCTCCCTCCCCCTCCCCCCACCCTCTCTCCTTTCCTCTCTGAAAGCAATAATAATAATAATAATAATAAAGAAATCGTTTGTATGGAAGAAACAGGTGGGGAGAGGCAACCAGATTTCAATATAAAACAGGGGAGCCAGGCCAGGAATCAAGAAGAAGGAATCATTTTAGCAAAGACTTCAGGAATTGAGGGAGTTTGCCAAACAAGTATGGGGGCGGGAGTGGGGTGGGGGGGAATGTTTCAAAGAGTGAAAGCACCGTGCAAAAACACTACATCTAGAGAAAGCACAGGGTTTTGAGAACGAGCAGGTGAGTGATGTGGGAGATCAAAGGAGACAAGTCCCAGGGGTAGCACATGAGGGTCCTAGGCCATTCTAAGCACCTGGTTTTTATTCTGAATGAACACAGAACATTTTAGGGTTTTGAGCCAAAAGTTAATGTGGTCATATTTGACCTACATGTGATCTGCATGTTAAGAAACTTGTATTGGTAGCTGTGTGGAAGAGGGACCAAAAGGATGGATTGCAGGAGGCAAAGCCACACCCAGGGCCACCCGTAAGAAGGCAGTCCGTCACTCTGGTGGCTGGGCCCAGGGGACAGCAGTGAAGAGGGGACCGTCGTCCCATCCTGGATATTCTGAAGGAGGAGCCCAGTGGATTTAGAGTGTGAGAGAAAGAGAGCCATCAGGGATAACGTGAAGGCCTGAGCAACATTCTAGTTTCTATTAACTGGGAAGGAGAAGACTATAGTGTATGGAGCAGGCTTGGGGAAACACATAGAGCTTGAGATATCCATCATATAGCCACATGGAGATGTGGGGGAAGTCTGGGCTGAACACATAAGTTTGGGAATGCAATTTCAAACTTTAGAGCCGTCGATGGGGTTGCTGTTTTGTGAAGAGAAGTTACAGGGGAGGCATTCCTGGGCATTGAGGTTCAGCCATGCATTTCCTTCAAAAAGAAACATTTTGTACTCCTTCCAAACTCCACTTCTTTTATTTTCAAGTCATTTCCATTGCAGATCACATCTATGGAGAGCAATTTAAAGACAATAGAGGCGGAGAACAAGCTTATAGAGCAGAGTAACGAAAGCCTGCTGAAGGAGCTGGCAGGTCTAAGCCAAGCTCTCATTTCAAGCCTTGCTGACATCCAGCTCCCACAGATGGTAAGTCCAAGGCCAGGACATGCCACCCCATTCCAAGGGTTTGCAGGGTCAGTGTCAGTCACCAACAGGGCAGCTAGACAGAAGTACTGAGCTTTGAGGAGACCTGTCAGCAGTCACCAAGGTATCATGCTTTAACATGTATGACTTACAATGACCTCCTACATTCGGAGATTCATACACTTAAATTACATTAAGGCCAAGGGTTTTTGATACTGTAGAAGTCATTTAAAAATGAAGGTTTATTTGAAACTTTTTAAATAATGTAATATGAAAGTTGGAGGCCAAAATTCTCTGGCTAAAATTGTTTCTCCAAATAAAAAGCTTACATGGCTTACAAATCTGAGACACAGCCATTTGTGTCATCCACCCAATTTAAGAATCGTAGGAAAGAATTTAACCTGATGGTTTCTT
The DNA here is from genome assembly GCA_026230045.1 of Corynorhinus townsendii. Classification (NCBI taxonomy): domain Eukaryota; kingdom Metazoa; phylum Chordata; class Mammalia; order Chiroptera; family Vespertilionidae; genus Corynorhinus; species Corynorhinus townsendii. Next base: position 12,438,620 of record JAPDVU010000010.1, read on the forward strand.
TGTACTAAATATGAAGGCCATACTTAAGTCTTCTTCATATAGAACAAAAAGCACACAAGTGATATTTCTTAAATCTAAACACATATTTGAAGCATGGCAACTATTTAAAATTTATAGAAAATTAGTTTCCTTTACATTTTCATAAATATAATAAACATTGGAAAGGGGGGATGCATTGCTGAATGCTTTTAATTTCCTCACGGTGTCCATTTTTAGAACAAGTTTTCTAATGCTGCAAACTTTATATATAGAATATTTTAAAGAAGCAGCAATTTAATAAAAGAAATATGATTGATTTTCTGAAAACAAGTCCCTCAAGTTACCCAACTTTCCAGCATGGAGCCCTCATCTTAACCAATTCCAAATCTGTCTCTTGACAATTAAAAAAAAAAAAATCAATAATATAATATTATAAAACACAAAGAAAAACAAATGATTACTTTGTGGTCAGTCTTGAGGTAATTATTGAACATTATTTAATATTATTTATTAATGGTTGTTTAACTCATACTTCAAACATATTCCTTAATATTATTTCCTAATCAGTGCCACTAAAATAATCATCACCATACAAGATAACTTATACTTTGTGTAGTTATCATATAAGGTACTCTAGTGGTAAGTTTTAGGGTTAATCACACTAAATTTTCACAAAAGCACCAAAGACCTTCTCATTCTGTAGTTGAGGAAGTAGAGGCTCAGAAAATTTCCATAATTTGGTCAAGGCCCCAATGTTAGCATGAGTCGGGCAGGCCTGGCTTTAGTGCGGGCTTTGTTGACTGCCAACTGGGTCCCTGTTCAGTTCTGTGACTCCAAGAAGCATGTGACATCACAAACGCAGAAGCTAAAAGGGAACAGAAAACCACAGTTAAGACAACACTAATAATTTAGATCAGTACTTTGCTGAGCAGAACAAAATAACCTTCAAATACAGGAAGCTCCCCTTCTAAATAGCAACAACAATAATATTCTTTATACCTAAAGTATTTAGACCTTGTAAAAGTCTTCTCTTCTAACCAGCTTGTGAAGTAAGTAAGGCACATACATTTAAAAAAAAGATGGGGCAGTGGGGATACCACAAAGAATGGTTGGGTAGGATTGCTTTGTGTCATTTATTTCCTTGCACACAGTGTGCAGTTTCTACATGTCAAGTGTCTGTTCTCTCTGAAGCACCACATTAGGCCAAAGAGATACCAAAACACACAATAATGTGAGCTGAGCAGTTCCTGACTTTGTGGATCTCACATTCTACCTGGAAAGACGGGGAGGCTGCAAGGGGGGAATGCACAGAGAGGTGTCTGAGAACGAAAGAGGGACATTTTCTACCAGACACCTGATTAGGGGCCAGCTTGCTCAAATCTGAGATTCCTTAACCCAGCCCAGTGCTGTCAAAGGAAACATCCGGTGCAAACAAGCCTTTCTCCCCAGCCTTGCTGACATTCCCCTTCCACAAACAGGAGGCCTGAGACTGCATTTCAGGAGATGCAGGGCAGTTTGGGGGCCCACCTCAGCAGCCAGACAGCTACCTTATGCAGCTCCACACGGACCACAAAACACAGTCCAATCACATGAATCCCATAAATCGAGGAAAGAATGAGCAGATGAATCCCAATGCGCCCTTCCCCTCTCTCTTTCTCCCCAAACTCCAGCAGCCGCAGGCATCCTTACCTTCCTTCCTGCATTCAGAGTCCCTGATAGGCTTCCGTGCCCTTTGGTCCTCCTTTTGCCTCAGCCTGAATCCCTGTGATTGGTTCCATGTGTTTCGTCTTCATTCAGGGGCCTATCAGTGAGCAGAATTTCGAAGCATATGTAAATACACTCACAGACATGTACAGCAACCTGGAACGGGACTATTCCCCAGAATGCAAAGCTCTGCTAGAAAGTATCAAACAGGCAGTGAAGGGCATCCACGTGTAGGACCGCAGCGCGGCGGGCATCAGAAATCACCAACAGCAGTCACACCAGTGAATCGGGCGCCTGCGCTGCTGAGGCATGCAGGCTGCCGCACTGCATTTACAACTGCAACATTGCACTAATTTCCTCCCCAGCTGACATAAAAAGGAAAGAGAAAAAAAAACCTATAATAGACTCTATGGATTAAAAGCAATGCTGTCAAATATTAGATTGTATTTATTTTCATATGTTTTTCTTTTATTTCCTCATTGCACTCTTTGGAACTTTTTCTTTGTAAAGTATATGTAAAGTAATGTGACATTTTAATATTTTATTCATTTTTAATCAAAGAGTTTTTTATCTTTTAACTGCATTTTGAAGTCTGCCATATTTTTACAAGTGTGTTTCTTTTCCAATAGAATTTAAATAGAAATGCTAGTCTCAAATCACATATCTTGCTGGGCTTCAATGAGAAACAAAAAAGCCTAAAGGAAATCTGTGTCTGAGGACTGCACTGTGCCCCAGTTTGATTTTTATTGCACTCCCCCCCCCCCCCCCCCCCGCCCCTTTCACTGGCCTTTGCATTTGTAAGCGGGCTTGTGGTGTGGTGAGGCGCATGGAAGGAAGAAGGTAAATGGCGCCCACTAGTGGGCAATGCGCTCTCACAGAAGCACAGGTACTGAAAAAGCCTGTTCAGAATTGGTTAGCAATAATTAAATATAGAAATCAGCAAATTACTCGACTTGGCTGTATGGTTTTGGTAAACATGAATTATTTATTTGAAATGTTTTAAAGAAACATAAGCTTTTTTTAGTGGTGCAGATTTGTCTGTTTGTTTTTCAAGTCATATCAGATAGTTGGCAACTCTTATCCCAAGACGAGAAATAAGACTTGATGTGACCAGCCAGGCTTCCCTGCCATATGTTGGTACAATATACAAGTGACAATATTGATGTAGATTTGTACTTAGCAAATACAAACACATCCAAATGGAAAATTTTGTAGATACCATATCCCCTGAAATAGCATTTATCTTACTTGGTTGACTGAAAGGAATGGAAAACTATAGTAACACATGAAAAAAATGTTACTCCGATCTGAGTAATTACTTTAGGCAACAATAAAACTTTCAATTTGATCACTATCTTTCTGAAGAACTATAAGTGCTGCAGAGTAAACACACTCAACACACAGGCACACACCCACATAGACACACTCACATACACTCAGACACACATAAAATTGAGCCCCAAATCTTGAATTTCTGCATAGAACAGAGTTTAGTAGTTGCTATAGTAAAGGCAATGTCTATTTCAGGGATTGTAAAGTAGTTAAGCATTGTTTCAAAAGTTTTTTTATATTTATTTTTTTTAAGAAAAGGTATAGACAACCAGCTAAACTGCCTTTTTGGTGTGCACACACACCTCGTGTGCAATGTGCCTCCGTGTAAATGGACTTGAACTTAGTGTGGGCTTAATTTTCTGTTCTATAATGAAAGTGTTTATTTTCTATTAGCCTCATGGATATGTAGATTGAATGTGATGGCACTCACAGGCTTGATATATTCCACTATTATTACTGTTACCTGCACAAATTAAGAGTAATATCAACAGTAATTCCACTTCCATGCCACTGTGGTCATTGTTATGTATTAAATGGGGCTTATCTTTGGTTTGGGGTTCATTTGAACTCTTGAATTTAGTTTAGTGACAATGAGATGTCTGTTCTTAGGTAGGAATGGTGTTTATTTAAAAATCAATTTATAAAGAAAAAGAGCTACCATATGTGCTGTCTATTATAAATGGGACACCAAACAAAATTTTCTATTAAAGTTATGTACTGCAAACAGTTTGCTCTAGAGTACTTGATAGATGCATACAAATGAGTTCACTTATTACAGAGACAAATCTTAATTTGCTAAATATTTTAACAACTTTGTTATATATTTTATTTAATTTAAAAGAAATTTCTTACCAGCCTATGTATTTATTACTATAATTTACTATGACTTCGGGTTAATAATTTATTTGTGTTCGCTAGTTTGAGCAGTATGTTTTATGAAGTATATTTGTATTTATTTGCCTCCTTTGTACTTGACGTGTTTTGTAATTTGCACTGAATTATTTTCCTTTCAACTATGTTGATTGATACTGTAAATTGGGTCTTTTGTAAACAACAAAAGGACAATGATGTATGCATTTTTTTAATTTCAAGTAGTTTGTATACTGTTTCTTCAAACAATTAATATTTCTTACATCAAAGCAACAAAATTGTGTTCAGTGCTGTACATTTGGTGTATGGTAGGAAATAAAAATTGATAATGAGTTTTGCTGTGATCTTTCTCAAGCTACCATGTAGAGCAATCATGTCAAACTCAAAGGCTAACATGGGCCAAATAAATGAGGCATGCGGCCTGCGGGCCACGAGCTTGATATGCTGGATGTAGAGACTGTTATTACTGTCACATGGAAAGCATGGAGCTCGGCTGCAGTAAAGTACCCCTGAATCCTCCAGTAGTTCTGATGTATGTTGATTCTGTCAACCCATCTTCTTGGTTTGTTTTTGCACTACAAGGAGGAAGGATTTTTGCCCATTGACAAGTCGACAGCCTTTGGCTCAGTACACACTATGGACAAGTGGGCACCTTTGATATAAGAAACACCTTTGCTAGCACTAGCAGGAAATGCACCTGGATCTAGTGAGCAAAAGACTATAGGCCTCACCCTCCTGATTCCAAAGCTGCTGTGGGTATATTTGCATATTCATACAAGTTTGTTGAACTCAAAGAAAACTAGTTATCAATTCTTTTTTAAAAGTATTTTTTGTTCGTTTGTTTTTCATTGATTTCAGAGAGAGGAAAGGAGAGGGGGAGAGAGAGAAAGATAGCAACATTAACGATGAGAAGGAATCATTGATCCTCTGCCTTTTGCACACTCTCTACTGGGGTTGAGCCTGCAACCCAGGCATGTGACTGGCCTGGAATCCAACTGTGACCTCCTGGTTCATAGGTTGCTGCTCAACCACTGAGCAACAGTGGCTGGGCTAATTATTAATTCTTGACAGCACTCCTTTACTTATGTGTTTTTTTTTCATCTAATATCAATCAGCTTAATTTAATTTTCCAGTTTCTGAAATAAGTCAGGCGGAAAGGTCAAGAACCGTATAATTTCACTCACATATGGGATATAAAGCAAAGAGCAAAAACCAAACCAAAAATGAGGTCCTGGATACAAATGAAAGAATGGAGAAGGTAAAGGGGGGTCAAATTCATGGTGACAGAAGGAGACTAGACTTCAGGGGGTGAGGACACAATAGAGTATGCAGATGTCATATTATAAAGTTGTACACGTGAAATTTATATAATGTCATTAGCTAATGTAACCCCATTACATTTAATTTACAAAGTCCCATTTCTGCTCAGATTTACATATCTCTAGGATTGGATGCCATTTACACTCAATGTAGTAAAATCCATGTGATCCATGCATTGAAGCAAAATTGGCTAAAGGGAAGCCTGGGTCCCCAGAGGAAAGCAGGGTACTTGGGTAGACCTTTATGTAACGGGTTGGCACGGGCGGTCCATGAACAATAGAGCTTGCTTTTCGTCACCAAATTTATTTGTCCGAGATGTGCATACAATACATCCTGTGAAAATGGATCATAAGATGCAAATCTGCTCAGCTAGTTTCTTACTCTTTGCAAACTATGTGTATCTTGCTTTGACTGGGATTTTACATCAATGAGTAGTGTCTGCATTCTTGTCACTCAACATGACAGAACAGTACCAGTTCTATTGGAAATAAGAAGACAGTGATGAGTAAGTATCATACATGCACACAACAGAAGTTTAATTAGAAGATATTGATGTCAGGTCCACTTCCTGACTACCATGTAAGTTCAGCCTAGGGGTGATGATGAAATGAGTGGTAAGATGGTAACTGAGGTACACACAGGTTCTTGTGGAAACAGTGTAGAGGGTTATATAAATAACTGATTTCCTGGGGAAAGTGCTGGTTACAGATGAGCTCGGCACGTTTGAGGAAAGGCATTGCAGGTAGCAGGAACGTCATGGTGATGAGACAAATGCAAGCAGCTTAAGGTAATAAAAATACAAAAACTAGTGAGAAGCAAAAAGCCCAGGTAAGTGAGAGAACAAGTTATATTCTAAACAGCCATGTTAAAGAGTTCTAATTTCCACAGGCAGACTTTGGAATGCCAAAGAAAGATTTAAAACCAGAATGATGGGATCCGATTTCCATTAAAGATAATGTATTCTAGCAGTTTAAACAATGAATATTTGTTTCTTACACTAAAGCAACAAAAGTGTATTCAGTGATGTGCCTTTGCTATATGATAGGAAATAAAAATTAATAATGAGTTTTGCTGTGTTCATTTTCACCTACTCCATAGAAACTATTGTCACCCTCCCATGAAAAGTGTTGGAGCCTTAATTTTTTTAAAAATATATTTTATTGTTTTTTTCCAGAGAGGAAGGGAGAGGGATAGAGAGTTAGAAACATCGATGAGAGAGAAACATCGATCAGCTGCCTCCTGTACACTCCCTACTGGGTATGTGCCTGCAACCAAGGTACATGCCCCTGACCTGAACCGAACCTGGGACCCTTGAGTCCGTAGGCCGATGCTCTAGCCACCGAGCCAAACTGGTCAGGGCTGTTGGAGCCTTTAGACACAAAGCTAAAATACTTCTGCTTGAACCAATCATCTGATTGAAAAGAAGGGGTGAATGATTTTTGACTTGTCTCATTAGAAAAAGTTTTAAAAATTAATTTGTTATGGTACATAAATATTTTATCAATATGCATAAAGCTAATGTTCTCTGCGTCTCTGCACATGATGTCCATGTTATTGTGGCCTGGGAATAGGACCTGCTCTTTCAGCAGGTAATTCTATAGTAAGCAGATTTAACTGGCTAATAGCCGTCTATACTGTTAGACACAATCAGTGATGCCTTGCATACTTTATCTCATGAAATCCTCAAACAAATTTAGGGAGCAAATGCCACCGTGCCCGATTACACCGATGAGGAAACTGGTGCTCAGAAAAGTCAGTAACTGGTCCAAGATTGTAAGACTCAGATGCAGAGAACAAACTGATGGCTGCCAAAAAGGAGGGGAGATGGGGGCTGAGTGAAAACAGATAAAGGGATTGCAAAGCACAAACTGGTAGTTACAGAGCAGTCCTGAGTATGTAAAGCACAGGATAGGGAATATAGTCAATAATATTGTAATACCTATGTATGGTACCAGGTGGGTGCTTGAAATATCGTGGGAACCACTTCATAAATATATGATTGTCTAATCACTATGCATACACCTGAAACCAGTACAAAATAATATTGAATGTGAACTATAATTGAAAAATTAAAAAAAAACAACTAGGAAAATGTACAGCCTAGAGTTGACACCTTTTCACTAATTTTAAGGTGTAATCCATGGGGATCTGTCAGAAAGAAAGAAAACCTGGGAGGAAGAAAGTAGGAATTAATTAAGATTCAGATACAGACTAGGGCCCAGACATATCCAATATTATTAAATCCTAACACAATAATAGTGCCTAGCTGCCATTCCTGAGTGCCTCACCGTGCCCCCTTGAGCCCCTGAATTCACTCTCATAAGCTTGACTGACACACCAAAATGTATTATGATCAGACTTACACTGACAGGAACCTGAGGCTTAGAGAGAATAAAGAATTTGCCTGAGCCTCAGAATTAAGTACCAGAGTCAGGATTCAACCCAGGTCTGACCTGGAGTGGAGCTCCTGTCTCTGCTGCAAGCCATTGGTCCTGTCTCTGGCCAACCCCGACCTTGCTGACCATCCTCGTAACCTGCCTCAAGTCATAGTCACCGGTCAGTTTAATCCCACTCCAGACAAAGCTGTTTAAAGAAGCACTATTTTCACACTTAAATCACACTCTTATGATATATTTCTCTTGTAAAAGCATAATCATAAAAATGTGACACCTTAATAATTTATCTGACAAATTGGGATTGAAAAATCTGAATATAGTTGTAATAGCCACACAGTCAGAAAAATGTAAACACCACATTTTTTTTGTTGCTTCTAGAGCAAAACAACACAATCATTGTGTTCTGTCATGAGCTGCGGTTTTGGATTGGCCTCCAGTAAATAAAAGGACACTTTGTACTGACCTTTATCGGCCATTAAAAACTTAAAAACATAAAGGGAACATAAAGTTCCCTGCTCTTAAGAAACAGCTGCTGTTTTAGGTTTTCCACTTAAATATATATTCTCACCTGTAAATGCAGTCATTGTCACTCTGTGATGATTACCTGATGCAGTCTGAAATGAAATCCGGGATTCGATGGGCGGGCCAGATATTTTGAACTCAGAATGGCTCTTTGGGGATATGACACCCTGATAATGTTTAAAAGGATCAAGCTTTTAACCCCTGGAAATGTTTGTAAATACTTATCCCCAACACTAGTGTACTTGAGAGAACTTGCCAGTATTATGCCTCATCAAAACCCTGAGGTTGGTGTGGCTCAGTGGTTGAGTGTTGAGTGTTGACTATGAACGAGGAGGTCTTGGTTTGATTCCCGGTCAGGACACATGCCCAGGTTGCAGGCTCAGTCCCCAGTAGGGGGCATGTAGGGGGCATGCAGGAGGCAGTCGACCAATGATTCTCCCTTGTCAGTGATGTTTCTATCTCTTCCTCTCCCTTCCTCTCTGAAATAATAATAATAAAAATAATAAAATGAAAAACCCTGAGAACCAAAACCCTCCATACTCACCCAGCGGGCAGCGCAGGCCACAGTGTGCTGTCTCCTCTCACAAGCCTTGACTATTGGATTATCCCCATTAGCATGGGTTTACTATTCTAGGAAATTCTTTCCCAGGAAGAAAAATTGAAAAGACCTTCATTATTTGTTCCAGGAACTTTCTGATAGTACATTGATTTGCACGGGGGCTGTTCAGTGTACTCGCGGAGTAAATACCCCTCCTCAGGACCACATGCTCTGAAGTGATTGTGTTCTCTCGGAGACTCCCTTTAGAGCCCCGAGCTGTGCTGGGTGCCTCTCTTCTACACTGTTATGTTGTGAATTTGCCTAATTCTAACCACAGTCTCACACCTTCCTTAAACCAGACCTCCCAAACCACAGGAATACCCCACCTTTGCCTGTCCGGAGGTGCGAGGTCAGCCACTGCCTGGGGCCCCCGGGCAGGAGCTTCAGAGAGGTCTGTAGATGGCTAATACTTGTGTTATGTTTGGAAATGCCCAGGTGAGGCCCAGCTGTGAAGCAACGCAGGCTGCTGCTAGGGCCACGTCTGGGGCCTTTTATTGATGGGTTTGGAGCACGCTGACTCCAGCTGCAGCTGGTTTGAGAGATTTTACAAAGTCTAAAGCCTGAGCCAGGCCAGGCCCTTCATATGGAAAAGCTGCTGCAAACAGCTTGGGTGGGGCTACAAATTGGACGGGGCGGGACCTCAGGGAATCACCAGGGCAGAGCCAACAGTGCGGGCGGCTGCCAGTCAGCTCTGCAACTTGCGAGCTCTCTGCACAGGAACGATGACCCCTGGGAGCGCCGAGTTCCTGCCTGGATGCCAGACAGTCCAGTTCCTCCCGCTACGTCCCTGGCTCCGGAAGCGGGACCGTGGAAGTTCATGCGCCGGCCCTTTAGGAGGAGCTGCCATGGGTCTCCAGCAGCCTCCCTGTCACTCAACCACAATTCCCGCTGGTTTTTACAGCCCACACTTACAGGGACTTGTCGCCCCAGCTCTCAAACCCTGTGCTGAGGGGGCTGGTGTGGGGCTGGGACCCCCTGCTTCTCAGGGGAGGCCTTGGAGATATCCCTCCCGACTAAAAACACGCCACATGCGGGTGCCCAAGCAGCCTGTTCCCTGCCTCTGCCCCTCCTACTGTAACCGGACAACCAATGGGCCCGTGCTGCCTGTCACTACCTGAGCCAGTTAAGCAGAGACAGGGCTGAATCATATATGAGCATTTATGCCAACACTGCCGGCAGTATGGGAGGGCAGCAGGTCGTCCACAGAAATCTGCTCTGCACCTCACCATAAGCTGGCAGCTTATTCTGGGTAGAAGGACAAAGATGAGATGGGGAAGTAGGCAAAAGGGATCAGAATGGGTATGCAAAATGGGCAGTTTATAGGCAATGCGGGCCGGGGGGTTTGCAAAGACCTGGGGATATGCAAAGGCCTGAGAGAGTGCCAAGGCCTGGCGCCTCTGGTTTCTGCAACAAGGTTGTCAATCTTCCCATGAGAATAGGCAGCTCCCAGATGGGGAGGACGAGCTGCATTTCCAGGTGAGCTCCCAGGTCCCACGTGCAACTCCCGGCCAGGTTAGAACGTGCCTTCTTTAATCAGCACAAAACAATCCTGGTTAACAGAGGATTAATATAATTACAGCTGGTCCCCAATATTTCTTCCCCTAGCACTACTAGTCTCAATGTGTTTTCTTTACTTCTCTAGCTGTCGGATATCCATGCAGATTTCCGGTGCTTCTGAATGATGGTGGTTCTATATTTTTAGATGTAATTTTGGTGTAGGTTGTGGGAGGTGGTGAGTACTGGCATTTACCTCCACCTCTGTTAGAAATTAGAAAACTAAAAACATCACATAGATTTCTTTTCCTTTAAGCAACAGCGCTCTTTGGTTGTTAGGGAAACCTAGGTTTGTTGTTGTCAGGGAGGGGGAGGCAGTGTGGGTTATTTATAATTGGTGAGCTCTGGTTTAAGACAGATCTTTCAATGGCAGTGCCAGTTAGAACTGGGTAAGGCTGGTGATCCGATAGCTTACAACCCGTGGGCATGGGTTAAGAAGTGACAGATTGGAAGAGAGTCCTGGGACAGTAAGCAGCCGTTTGAAGCCATCAATTGAAAGCTGACTGCTCCGATATTCATTTAAGTGGAGTTTGGAGAAGATCCTGGAAGGAACAATCAAGTGATCTGCAGTTTTATCTTCCGGGGCAGAATTTTCTGGGATGATCAAGTCCTATGGATAAAGACATTGTAATAGCAAAGTCGTGTCAATTTATGTGGCAGGCTGTGTGGGGTAAAGGGTTTCTCCTCTCCCACGTACATTTGCAGAGATTTCACTGTGGACTCGAGGCTTCCTGAGGCCTTGGAGCGGTCAGGGGTGGTTCCAGGAAAGATGTGGGGACCACGTAGCCAGGGTCAGCAGGAGTTCCCAGGCATGGGGACAGAACATGTTCTCAAAACATGACGATAGCAACAGCACCAGTGTGGACACCTCAGTCAAGCACCCGGTGCTGCGTGTGTCTGGGAAGGGGCTAATGGGAAAGAAAGAATGCCCAGTGCCCTTGCCCTTAGCAGACATAGTCCTTGAACACAGCGAAAGTGGAGAGCAGAGGGCTGGGGCAGAAACCAAAGGGGAGATGGCCACGTAAATCAAACACTGCCAAGTGATGAGCATATGTGATCTTAGTCTCTCAGCACCAGGCTGGTATTTGTATTATTATTTTTTTACTAAAAAAAAAAATAATGATAACTTGTCCAATATCATCCAGCTGGCTATTGGAATAGCTAGAATTTAGCTTGTTTAACTCCAAATATTATGGTTCTCCCACCACTTTATCATGACCCTGATCCTTGATTGGGAAAATTCCAGACCTGGTGGGAGATAAAGTAAATGGTGGATACAAAGTTGGGAAGAAAAGGCAGAAAAGATGGTGAGGGATTAAACAAAGGCAATTGTATGGGAAGTTAGGAGGAAGGCCAAGTTCCAGAAAACGTTCAAATAGTAGTCTTATTAAACTTTGAGATTAGCTAAGAAAATTGACACCTTTTCTTTTCACTTGTACACTTAATAGAAAAAAGGTGTTCATGACATTTGTTTACCCTCCAAAACCCTGAAAGTTAGCTGACCATCTAATGCCCTTTCTTTAATCAGAACAAACCAATCATGGTTAACAGAGCATGGTTAATATTTCTTATAGTTATAGCTGGCCCCCAATATTCTGTTTCTCCCCAATATTCCATTTCTCCTTTATGTTCTATTCCCGTAGTCTGGTGAGCAGGCCACCTGTGAGGCCCAGAGGCCAGCTCCATAACCTGCAACAAGTGTGACCGTTTTAGAGAAGCAGGAGGGAAACAAATTGGTCAAATGCATTTTACAAATTTGAAATGTGATCTCAATGATTATTTTCACAGGAATCCCAATCACCACTAACTTCTTAAGAACTGCATACAAGCAATAGGATGGCCAAGGTTAGTTTATACAAGCTAATAGTGCTAATGGGAGGCAGTTCATCTCAGCAAACATGTTTTCAAGTCCATTGTGCCTTTGGTTTAAGCTGATTAAATTTCCCTTGTCTTTGTTGTTGATAGTCAAATCAGGGGCTCACACTGGATTCATTGAAGTGAAAATGAAGAGGTGGCAATTCCAACACAAATATTTCCGTTTAGAAAAACATAGTCCTGTGAGGCAGGTACTCATGCTTTCCCCAGTGATCTACGAGGAAACCGAGGCATAAACAGATTTCTTAAACTAGGATTGCAAAGTTCCCACATGGCAGAACTTGGATTTGAACCCTGCCATTGTGGGTGGGTCTGGAGCCTGAAGTTGTAAGCGCTGTGACACATTGCCACACAGTTAATGAGGGAGACTTGTTCTATTAGCACTCAAAACCTGTGAGTTTTTTTTTTCTGAATTAATGACGAATTTTAAGCCATTATTTATACTTAGTATCAGCACTAATGAAGCACCTGCTAAGTGTGAAAAAAGGAAGGGCATGCCTGATGGAACAAAACTGGTTCCACCTGACTGCCAATCCACAAACTACTTCAGTCACAGGGAGCAGCTGGCATTGCAATATGCCTCTTGATGTTAATGCTGAGTTGAAGGAAATAGTGGAAATTGAAAATTTATCTTTGGCCACTAAAAGTACATGTTCTTAGCATTCCTTGTGCTTTTTCGCTCTGAAGTGCACTCTCTAATCAAGGGAAGGAGCAAATGCTCTTCAAGGTCATTTTAAAATAAAGAATGAGATAAAGATATTTATTATCTTGATATTGCTATTATAGCCATCTCTAAGATTTCATGCATCTTTGTCAATTTTGGATCTGAAAGGTATTCAGTGTCTTAAATGTGCTGGACTTACAACTTTAAAGTCAAAATCATAATTTTTAAAAAATATATATTTTATTGATTTTTTACAGAGAGGAAGAGAGAGGGATAGAAAGCTAGAAACATCGATGAGAGAGAAACATCGATCAGCTGCCTCTTGCACACCTCCTACTGGGGATGTGCCCGCAACCCAGGTACATGCCCTTGACTGGAATTGAACCTGGGACCCTTCAGTCCGCAGGCCTACGCTCTATCCACTGAGCCAAACCGGTTAGGGTCAAAATCATAAATTTTATTGTTGAGGATAAGATAGCAGAATTTCTGAGTAAAGCAAACTATGGGTCAGTTTGGTCACCTGGAGTTCTTTCACAGCACTTGATTATGTTTTCACGCATGGGGGAAAGAAATCAGTGGTCCCTACTGGATAGATTTATCAGCTATACCAAGATCAAGTACATTCCAAAATGCTTTCAGAGACACATACAACCAAAGAATGGATTAGAAGTCTATTTACAGCTGTTGTCCAAGTTAACAAACCTCAGTTTTGGGTGAGGTATTTGTCTCAATTCCTTTGAAGCACTTAAAATAGTAAGGAGTGAGAAACCCCACCATTACTTTCAAACCTATGTTCAATCCAAATATCCAGAACTTCCTGCCAGAGCCATCAAACAATTTCTATCTTCATAATGACTGATCAATCATGTTGGGATTTTCCAATAGAAATCAGGAGTGTGCCCTAGCTGGTTGGGCTCAGTGGGTAGAGCATTGACCTGCTGACTAACGGGTCCTAGGTTTGATTCTGGCCAAGGGCACATGCCTGGGTTGTAGGCTCGATTCCCCCCTTCGCCCCTCCCCACCCCAGTAGGGGACATGCAGGAGGCAGCCAATCAATGATTCTCTCTCATCATTGATGTTTTTATTTATCTCTCTCCCTTCCTCCCTGAAATCTATAAAAATTATATACATTAAAAAAATCAGGAGTAATACACAATTGTTTGGATAGATTTGGTTCATCTGAACATAACAATAAAACCCCATTAAGAGAAGCTTTGTGATCTCTCTGTCTTTATCTCTCTATCTCTCTCTCCAAGAAGTTGAGTGGTTGGCAGTCCAATGTGGCTTTAGTTTCATCTGCCTTTCTAATCCATCATCCTATCACTAGGTTGCATCCTCAAGGTTATCACATAAGTCAATAAGGCTGCTAGATCTCCAGCCATCTTATCTGCATCCTAGAAAAGGATGTCAAACAGACAAAAAGAGCCAAAAAGGGACCCACGTTGCTTGGCCAGATCCTTTTAACCAGCCATTTCCTAAACGACATATAACACTGTATGTACTTTCATTGGCCAGAATAAGTAAGTCACAGGGACTTACCCAACTCCAGAGGAACTCTTTTATTCTGGAGAATGAGGTACATAGCTAATAATTAGAATTCAGAGTTCTGTTACTTAGGAGGAGGAGAATAGGGTTGCAGGCACCTCTAGTTCTCAACTACTGAGCCAACGTGATGTGACAGTCAGTGTGGCTCATTTATCCAGGGGAAATTGGTGAAAGGTCTTCACTGCAATTTTAAAAGTTATTATTTTTAAATACTGTTTATTATTTTTTAAATTCAGATAAATCTCTTTCCTTCCTAAAAAATGGCAGTTTGCAATTGTTGGACACTCATTAAACAAATCCATTGCGTATGCCCAAAGTTTGATATGTACTTATTGATGTGACTTATTTTGAGGGGACAAAAAAGCCCAGTTTCTCTAAATACCACACAGGCTTCCACTCGCCACTCATCCTAAAATTCTCATCCATGGGAGGAGCATGAGTTTGCAATATCAGGCACACCAAACACTTATTAATTTGTGGCTGTTTACCTGACCTGGTAGAAATGTGAGATAAAGGGGCCCAGACCTCCACCATAGTCATTGTTTCCAAGGGCAAGGGATAGTCCGGCGGTAGTCTTTTTTAGCCTCTGTTTACTTAGTGCCAAACAGTGTGACTGCCTGACTAAATGAATACGCGAATAAAGCACCTGAGTAAGCAGCCATATCTAAAATGTCACTAGATCTTTGCTATATATATCTGTTTTCCAAAATGTGAAATAGTATTTGACCCAGTTTTCCTCAGGGTTCTTGGAAGATAACAGAAATTTTAAAGAGGAGAGTTATACGGTGATATATTACATTCTCTCTCTATAATCTATACATGTGCAAGGCTAATATGCAAAGTGTCCCCTGGGGAGTTTGACCTGGGAGACTGGGAGTTCAATTGCTCGCTATGACGTGCACTGACCACTAGGTGGTGGCACGGAATGAAGGAAGTCCCTGGCCAGCAGCCAGGGAAGGGAGGACCTGGCTGGCAGCCAGAAGGCCCCTGATAGGCCCTGATCACCAGCCAGGCCTAGGGACCCTACCTGTGTATGAATTTTATACACCGGGCCTCTAGTTACATTATAACTAGACTATATAGCAATTGTGATTACCAATAATTTTCAGTACATTAATGCTTTTTAGTTTTAGAAATGCTTGAGATGTCCTGAAAAATATTGTCTAACATTTATGGTATCTGATGCCCCAGACGCCAACCCACTCCTGCAGATGTGCAGGCACCGTGTTTAGCTTGGGGGGGGGCAGGCTGAGGGCTGGTGGATCTCCAGGCTTCCTGATGGTGGGTCCTGCAGTAACCCCCTCCTCACTGACCTGACACTGCAGACAGGGAGCCTGTAAGTCTCCCCATTGGCCAAGATGGCTCAGAAAGAGGCTCTACACTGACCTCACCAAAGGCTGGACAGATGAATGGATAGGGCCCGAGCGTGCCGATAGCTACCAAGATAACTGGATAGAGAAAAAAAGCAAAAGCTCTTCCCGCCCTATCCCTAAAAGCACTGGGGCTTGGGCAGGAAGGCAAGATGGTCTTGAGATGTGAGTCCACCATTCTCCCAGGTTGTGGCATCTGCATAACCTGTATAAATACAGTGGTTTTTGTTGTTGTTGTTGTTTTTTAAACTTTCCATTTGGAGGTTTTGGCAATAAGTAAACAGAGGCTAAAAAAGATTACCGCCTGACTCATGTTGGCTAATGCTATATAGATTTAGAAAAACAAATTGGCCAATGCACAGTTTTTCAAAAACTGTTCTGCAATAATCTAATGCTAATTCCCCGACTGCAATTACATTTGGATCTGGCACTAAACAATGAGTAAATCAACTTTTCAATGGCCTTTTTTAGCCTCTTCCTGTGACTGAATTATACACATTTCCCACGATGCTCTTAATTTCAGAACTCATTTCCTATCCCAGTGCATTTCATTTTTCCAAACGATTCTGAGGCGGTTTCTCCATTTGATTCCTCCAACACCTGATCAGTTAGGATACACAGTGTGAGGAAAGCTTATGTCACATATAGACAAATGGTTTACTCTTTAGCAAACAGGTTACAAGATCCTTGGAGAGGAACTCATTAAAATGGGCTGGGATTTATATATATTTCATAGACTATGACATAATTTCATCACCTTTCAACAACTCATTTTAATTTTGTTTTTCTCCCACTTCCTTTGATCTAATAATTCCTTTCCAGCCAAACCTACATAATAGTCTATTTGAAAATCAGTCTGATTTATACTCTGATAAAATTTGGTCAAAAGCCCTGGTTCGTAAATTTATAATCAATTGATATCCACTCTATTTGTAGACCCAAAAGAATTTCTCTTAATAAATGTCCTTCAATGGTTCTTACGATGTTTGAAGGCTTTTTCTAAAAATACCCATAATAAAATTTTCTTTTATTAACTTTGGGTAATCCAAAGGAGTGATGAGACAAAAGCATAGCCTACAGCCATAGTGTCCCATCACTCCCAAGGATCACAAATAAACATGGCCTCCCTGTGTATCTTCCTGGGGGATAATCTCAGGTGTCCTCTCAAGACGGAAGGAAGGGCCATTCCCTCTCTCTGCTCTCTCACTAGAAGCTGGCCCACAAAGCTTTCAAGGGATGCAGGGCAGGTTCATCGGGGATTTTAAACATGTTTTGGATTGTAATAGTGGAGCTAGAAACCCAGACCCTATTAATCTGATTTCCACCTCTCCCAACATCTCATAGCTCCTTATCCTAGCACTTCCCTGCAGGGTAGGGATGCTGGAAACTTCAGAAGATGCCCGAGACAGATGAGCCCCAGCTTCAAAGTAAAGTTTCAAAACCATAGCTAGAGACCACCCAGAAAAAGGTCCAGATTCCAGAGAGAAGTCTGGATTTCCAGAGAGTGTGAGGACCAGGAGAAGCCCACCAGACACTTCAACCAGGAATGTTTGAATTTTAGGTCAGTGGCAAAGTAAGACCTCAAACATGAAGTCCAAAGTGGAGCTAAACTTGATTTTATTTTATTAAAAAAAAATTAGCTGAAGAACACACATGCATAGTTCATGGACTCAGTCAACAGTGTTGTGAGGGCCATGAGGGGGGAGGTGCTGGGTAGAGGTGGGCAAAGGGAGCGGGGGATGGGGGATATCTGTAATAGTGTCAACAACAAAGAAAAGAAAACATTATCTTTTTATAATGATTCCACTGGAATCAAGAATTTCAAGGGCTCTGAGTCACAGGCTCTTTATGAGCGGGTGGGAAGCCGTTCGGACTAAGGAGAGGACTGGGTTGCAGGTCTACTCTGTTACTTACTAGCTGTGTGATCTTGGCTGAGGCTTCTTTAAGCCTCTCCTGACCTCTTGTACAGTTTCTCCCACTATACAAGGCACAGGTTTAATTTAATTCAGTATTGCATTCCCACCTAGGAATAAAAGGCCCAGTCTCCTGTACAAAGCCTTTAAAAAGCTCAGAGCTAATCTGTCGTAAGAGTGAGGCCAAGATTGGATTCCTGTCTTGATGTTGAGCTCTGGGAGAGGACAGAACTGAGAAACTAGGAATTGTGGTTCTCTGTGTGTGTGATCTTGTCCTCTGGAAGTATTTGTATTTAGGGAAAAGTTTAAAGTGGTTTTCCCCAGACTTTGAGACCTTGAGCCTTGAAGTGCACTAAGATTTCGAAATAATATGAATATATCTGCTTAAGAAATCGAACGGAATTATTCTGAATAGGCCATACATATCTGTGTCAGGTCATCATTTTGTGCATCTTAAACTTCAGCAATGTCATGTATCACTTATTTCTCAACAAAGCAGGGTGAGAAGAACTAACAGGCTCTATTATTCTTTTTCTAAAAATATATTTGGATTGATTTCAGAGAGGAAGGGAGAGGGAGAGAGAGAAACATCAATGATGGGAGAGAATCATTGATCCGCTGTCTCCTGCATGCCCCCTACTGGGGATCGAGCCCATAATGGGGCATGTACGCTGGACCAGAATTGAACCTGGGACCCTTCAGTCAGCAGGTTGATGCTCTATCCACTGAGCCAAACCAGCTAGGGCTCTATTATTATTAACTTAATTGATTGTGTAATTAAAACAGTGCCTGCCCCCCTCCCCGCCCTTTACCCCCCCCAAAAAAAAATCCCAACCAACCAACCAACAAAAAATGCCTGCTACATTGGCTATTAATATTTTTTATTGTTGTCAGTGGGAAATAGATTTGAGAAGTAATTTTTAAACAAAATCTGAAGTAAAAATACATTGATGAAGTTTTACTTGTGTTAGAGCCAAACAAATATTTATTGATTTATCATTAGCTTATTATAATCCTAATATTTTTGTGTGCCTCATTTGGAAGCATTGTTTTTCCTACAGGTAATTTATCCACCAATGTTTTACTGCCACAGCTTCGTTTCCTTGGCATGTTAGGTGATTTTGCAACAAGATATTAAATTAATGGAAAATTAATTGGCTTATAAAGATGATAAAATATGTTAATGTGGGTGATACAATTCCACAACCAATTCAGAATAATTCAGTTTGATTTGTTAATAAGCTATATTCATATTATTTCAAAATCTTAGTGTATTTCAAGGCTCAAGGTCATAAAGTCTGGAGAAAACTATTTTAAACTTTTTCCCAAATGTAAATACTTTCAGAGGACAAGATCACATACACACACACACACACACACACACACACACACAGAGAGAGAACTACAATTCCACATATAGAGATGTAGAAAGAGAGAAACAGAGAGAGAGTTGATATTGACATTAATCAGGTTAGAAATAACACTGAATTAAATTAAAAATTGATATATATATTATAGTCTTGAATCTGCAACTAACATTGGATAAGCTACTTACTTTCTCTGGTTTACCTTCCCACAACAAAAAATAAGAGGTTGGATTAGAAGGTCTCCTGGGTATCTTTTTCTTCTAAAAACATTAAAATTCTACCGAAACAATTTCAACCCCTGCGGTCATCTTATTGTTACTCTACTCTTTCTTGTATTTTCTCCTAAGAAACTCCTTTTTAACACTAACACTCTAGTAGAAGCTGATAATACTTATAACGGAAGTCATCTAGTCAAGAATACAGTTTATAATGGATAAGTCAGATCAAAATGAAATTAAAAAGGTTAGAGTTTGCTTTAAAAAAACATTGAAACAAAAGAAATTCTATGTTCATCAAGAAAAGTGTTCTGGAACTAATAAATTTATTTAATATAATAATTCCACATTAATATAATGTTCTATTTGGGACTGGGCCACATGAACACTCATTAATGCAGAACAGATCAAATCAACATCATCATTCTAGCTTTTCCAGCCATTTCTCTAAGATGACCTGAGGGAAGTCATTCTGGTAATGACAGATTATGCTAGATTATCAAATTAACAGTAGAAAAAAAATTATAATATGTGTTGAAATTCCTAAAAGGTGGGCATTTTCTAATATTAGAATGGATAAACTTTAACAAATGGTATTTTTTTTCTTGATTTTTACCATGAATAAGTAATTTTGTGACATTCTTCATGGAGAGAAAAAGCAATATTTGTGTTTTAATTCAACTACCACAAGTTTGGTTTTTAAGGTTTTATGGCTTGATACCTTTAGACTTGGTCAAAATCAATGGAATCAAAATTCTCCCAGCTAAGATAAATATTGCTTCTTTGAAAACAAAGAAGGAGATAGACATTCTGGGATAATAAGAGACTGGGGTCATCAAGGGTTTTCTATTTCCCATTTATCTTCTACCCCAAATACTATTAAACATTTAGATATTACTTACATTAGTGTCAGCCTTCTGCTGGATTTAATTAAGCCATCTGCTAGAGAGATTTCTTCTTCCTGTTTTTTTCTCAAAAGTTCAAACTGGTTCTGAGCCTCATCCTCTTTTGGAGAGTAAATATGGAGGGTTTAACATGTAACCACATGATTATTTCGGTGCTCTGAACACCCCGTATTACCTTTCCTGGAACAGAGTGATGAGCCACTTACAACTAATAATTTTGTATTTAATTGGTGTTCAATAGGCAAATCCCTCTTTCTCTGATCTAATATATTTAAAAGACCACAAGCATTACAAAGTTTACTTTTGCAATATGCACATTGACTATTTCAGAGAAAGGTATTGATGCATTTTGACGTGCTTAACTTAAAGACAACAGGTAACAGAAATATTTTCCGCATTTGCGCAGCCATGGTTTCCACGAGAGAGGGGAATCCACCATGCCTGTAAAAGTCTCTGGAATACTCGGTAACAGAGTTTACCCGGGTTGTTACTGGTGAATAGAAACAATGAGGAGAATCTGTAGGGATGAGAAGCAATATTCACTCCGGGCCAGGTTTGTGTGTGTGTGTGTTTTTTCACCTGGAAATCTGTGAGTAACCACAATTGGATCTTTGTGGTTGTGGCTTTGTTAGTTGTGTTGGCAGTAGCAAGTCTCCCGAAAAGGAAGTTGTGTTTTTCCTGTAGGATGGAGGCTGGCGTCAGACTAGTGGGAGGCCTGTCAACCGGACTCAACTCCGATGCACACTCTAGACTGCCTGGTAATGAATGTGTGTAGCAGGTATTCATTTACCTCCTTTATTTTGCTGTCCTTTGGACTTCTGATGAGAACACACTTCATTCTCCTGTCAGCTTTTTTCCTTTCCTGTCTCAGGAGGGACAGTTATCTCTTCTTAGGTGCATTGTGTGTACATGGAAATCTGTATTAATGTCAATCTAAAGACATTTATAGACTAGCATTTTTTTTTAATAAGTAAAAAATAAAAAGGTATCAGTGACTCCTTCCTTCACAGATCTCGGTGACTTAGGTTGATGAAGGAAGTAAGAAGACAATAGTTAGCATGAAAAGACTAAATTTATAGAAACCAGCTCACTTTTCTCTTTTAATGTCTAAAAGTGTTTATCATAACATTATATTTAATATTCTATAATAATATCTTATTGGCTATCTGCCTCCACTCATTTTCATTCTCCTTCCCCAGGCATCTCTTGGCAATTTATACTAGGATTTACCAAAGATTCATTTATTCTCCAAAATCCCCTGTTGCCCGGCCGGCATGGCTCAGTGGTTGAGCGAGGAGGCCATAGCTAGATTCCCTGTCAGGGCACATGCCAAGGTTGCAGGCTTGATCCTCAGTAGGAAGCAGCTGATCAATGATGCTCTCTCATCATGGATGTTTCTCTCTCTCTCTCCCTCTCTGAAATCAATAAAAATGTATTTTAAAAAAAAACAACCCTCTGTTAAATAGGCCCAATGCCAATGATGACCAAGGCTGAAGAGCTCTTCACTTGTCTTTACTCAATCTTGGTAGGCCTAATCCTTAGCATTCTCATCTCATATCCCATATAATAAAAGGCTGATAATGCAAATCGACCAAATGGCAGAACGACTGATGGCTGTGATGTGCACTGACCACCAGGGCGCAGGCGCTCCATGCAGGAGCTGCCCCTGGTGGTCAGTGAGCTCCCACAGAGGGAGCGCCATTCAGCCAGAAGCTGGGTTCACGGCACAGCGATGGTGGGGGAAGTCTCTCCCGCCTCCACAGCAGCGCTAAGGGTGTCCAACAGTAGGACATCCCTTGAGGGCTCCCAGACTTCACGAGGGTGCAGGCTGGGCTGAGGGACCCCCGCCCCCGAGTGCATGGATTTTATGACTGGGCCTCTAGTTTGGTATAAAATGAAAGATTACCTTTTCTTCAAGTCCTTAATAAAAGCCATGCATGCTCAGGGCTTACAATATAAGTTTAAACTTTTCTGTGTTATGCTCATCTGCATTAATTTTTAAAGTCAACAGATTATACCTTAACATATTAATACGCTAGTGTTCAAAATATTTTAAATTAAAAATGATGAGCTGCACTTATTTATTATATTGGTAAAGATAGAAAAAGCCAAAACTAGTCTTGACCAGGATTTTTGGAAATATGCCTTCTATTACACTGCTATTAGAAACCTAAGTTGCTACACATCTGGAGGAAAATTTGTCAAGATATATCCAAAACCTTAAAGATGTTAGTATCTTGGATTCAGCTATTGTATTTCTAAAAATGTGTGCAAAGATGATAATTGCAGCATTTCTTGTAAGAAAAATATACAAATAACTTCATTGTTAAAGAAGAGGGTTGTTTAGTTATGACATAGAATAGGATACTATAAACATTAAAAGATAATTCAAAATTATATGCACTAATATAGAGACAAATTCTCTTAAGAAAAAAATTGTGCCCTAGCCGATTTGGCTCAGTGGATGGAGTGTCGGCCTGTGGACTGAAAGGTCCTAGGTTTGATTCCAGTGGAGAGCACATGCCCAGGTTTCGGGCTCAATCCTCAGTGAGGGGGGGTGGGGGGCGTTGCAGGAGGCAGCTGATCAATGATTCTCATCATTGATGTTTCTATCTCTTTCTCCCTCTCCCTTCCACTCTGAAATAAATTAAAAAAAATATATATGTATAAACTGTAAGCTTTAAAAGAATGTAAAAATATAACGAAATATTACTAATGGTTATTGCTGGTTAATGAAATTACTGTTGAAATATATATTTATATGTTTTTTAATATGACTTAATTTTACTACCTAAACTTGTATTTTTTTTATCTTTCATGATTAATTTTTAAAATTTTCAAGTCAATTCCATTTTATAAAAGCCACCAAGACTGTTAATGTATGCACTTCATAAAAAATATTGAGACAAATTGTTGGAAAAGCATATAAACATGTTCAGAAACAAAAAGAGAAGCCAACAAAGGCATGAAAATTGAAATATGCAGGTAGTTTAAAACTTGTTTTTATATCTTCTCTTTTAAACAAACATGCATATAAGAAAATCAGTTAGTTTAGTGTCAGCAGTTTAGTACCTGACAAAATTAGGGGATTATGGCAAGTGAATTAGAACAGGAGGAATTATATATATTCTCCGAATAACCCAATAATTATGCATTACTTGGCTTATTGATTTGGTCAGGTTTAGCTATAAGCCCTTGATAGTCAATAGTCATCACACTAGTGAAAAATGAGAGGGCTCAGGAAGTTTGCTGAATGAAGTGCATTGTTAAGGGGTGAAGTATAGACTCCCGTGATATTTCTTGTCGTAGTATTGTCTACACTGCATTTTACCTTCATGATGATTTCCTCCATTAGGTTGTAAACTCTTAAGCTACAGGACACATTTGTCCTCACTCACTATTGTATTTGTTTCCCTCCATATGCCTAGTATTAGGCTACACTGGCAATACCTCTTTTATTAAATGGATGAATCGAAGAATAACAATGCCTTATTGATGCCTTTCTACCTGTAAAACATATTACAAACCTTTAGTTTCTGCTGTTTCTGATCCTGTGCTCCCACCCATCAAGTTGGGTAGAAACCCTGCCCCCCACACAGTAGGGGGGACCGTGGGCAACTTCCCTTCACCACCCGATCCTCTCAGCCAGCCTGTGTGTCCTCACCCCACGAGAACGATTGGGGATCTGTGATGAGATAAAGTGGCCACGAGAGCTCCCCGAAGGCAGAGAGCTTCCCAAAGGCAGGGATCCAGTCCTGCTGGACTGGCGCAGGGGGCCCTGTGGCTTTGGTGAATGTCCTTCCCTTTCTCCCCTCCCTCCCAGCTGCGAGTCTCAACCAGAATCCTAGATCAACTTCTTTGCAACGGAAAAGAGAGAGAAAAAGGGTTGCGTTACCAGCGTTCTAATTCAGTTCCACAGATTTCTTAGTCCCAGAATGTCTCAAATGGAAGAATGGGTCTGAAAGTCTTTCAGCGCTTCTCCAAACTGCCATTTGGCGCCTGGCTAATTATTAACACCAATCTAATTATAGGCGGACAATCTGTTTGTAGATATTTTCCTGGCAGTGCTTATGATGGTTTTAGTCCACTTTGTATCATTAAAAAATGTTTCATCCTTTTATGTTATTATCAAGCTGCTAATTTTTTACAATTAAAAAAAAAAACCTTCCAATTTCATAATGGCAAAGACTTTGGGGCATTTTCTTTTTACCTTGATTCATTCTCATAAAAAGTCCAAATTTTTCTTGAATGATAAAAAATTTACATATTTTTCATGGAATTTTATAGATGGTTTCAGCTCTTTTAGATTTTAGGGTTTTGTGTTTTTTCATCCAATACAATTTTGACTAATTTTTTTTTTAGTTAAATAGCATCAAAATAAAAAACTAAGTTTTCTGGCTTACACATTTGAATGATGTTAGTCTAAGGAGCCGAGTCAGAGTCCAGGTCTGCCACACTAGCTCTGTGTCCCAGTCCCTTTGCTTTATGTTTCATGTTCGCGGGGAATAATAGTGCCTCACTGCTTTGTGATGAGGATTAAGCAAAATAATCGCAGTGAGATATCTTTGAAACAGCTAAGCTTATTCTTCAGTGATTCATCCCACAGCTGAGACTGTTAATTTCCAGAGGAAGGCACATGTCCCCACGTGGCCATTGGAGGATGGTGGACCGGGTGATTGACAGGCTCTGTCAATTACTGTGAGATGTCAGGTCTCCAGCCATATAACCGGAAGCCACAGCCTTCTGAAGGATACATTTTAGACTTAGTTATATTTTATAGTGACTATTTTGACTAAAACTAAGACTACAAAGTTTTTAAGCAATTACTTTTTGAGACACCAATCGGGAGCCAAAAGTCAGGATTACTGGCTTTATTAAGAGAGACCTGCGGGCTGTCTCGCAAGGGGAGAACAGCAGCCCGTGCAGAGGTGAAGACGCCTTTTGAGGGGAGGAATGGGAAGGAATGGGGCTTAGTGCACGCGCTGACTGGTGGCTTAGTGTATGGTCCGTATAAGGTGCCTGGTTAGGTACTCGGGTATTTCCGGGCTGCAGGTTACGTCATACTCTGCCCACCAGTTGGGGGAAGGGAGGATCTATCACTTTTCCATAGGCATGAGCTTTAACTTTGGAATTAGACAAACGTGGACTGAAATCCTGGCTTGTTGATTATCTATGTGTGATTTTTGGACATTAACTTCTCAGCAGTCTACTTCCTTATTTTGTGTGTGAAATAGGAATAATAGAACACATATCACCGTTGATATTATATTTTTGTGGATTAGATATTATGTAGATATTTTGTGCTCTTTATCAAGTGCCCATTCAGTTTTTCTTTAGTTTTGTCCACAACTTTCATGAAAACAAAATATTTCTCTTGAAAATTATTGTATTTAATCACTAGCACTAAAATCTCTTATTCATCTCTTCACTGTAAAAACTGTTTTTGAAAAAAATACATAATTTTACGAAGAATACATTCTATTTCCTATTTCATGATTAGAAAGACATTTTGTGGTGGCTTTTTTTTTTTTTTTAATTAGAAGAATTTTTTATTGCATTGACTAGCCAATAGATGGCAGGACTTCAGAGAAAACAGAAGTTTTGCTGCCCCTCTGCAAAATATTATCTGCATAATCCAAAAGATAAGTAACAACGGTAAAATAGCCCAGTTCACAGTTTTAAATTTAAACTTCATCTATTTTAAATGTTAGCTGTATTCTTTCAGTCTGACAATAACTTGCATTTCTGTGTAATTTCAATGCAAACACATCTCATGAAACATAAAAATACAATGGCATGATATAGTGTAAGGAAAAATGCTATTTCAAACACTGGAGAAGACATACAATTCATCTCAGAATAGATGGCTTTTAGTTTAGAAAAATGCAGTTGTTTAGGAAAAAGATAAGGTCCCCGGTGTCAAAGCTGGAGGAGATGGAGAATGAAGAGAGCTAATTTTTGCATTTTAAGAAAACGATGGCGAGCATAGGAGAGATGCTTGAGTAACAGAGAGACCACGAGGACAGGCCGGCATGTGAGAACTCCTTGAGGAGGAGGTGCGGAGGCAGCTTGCTTCCCTGTCTCCCTGCAGCCATTTTTGGATTCCTTGGCAAAGCCTGCAGCTTCCTGAAGCAATTTGTCCTCCTGAATATTACATAGTGTCTCCACCTGGGCCATGCGACCTCAGGCGACTTCACGTGCCACAAAGCCTGGGGCTTCCTTCTGAGACATATTTGCATAATTCTATTCCTTTCACAGAGTCTGTCCTCAAGTTTAAATCTACAAACAGCAGCTTGAGTATGGTTCGGTAAATGAAAATAATTTTCAGGCACACTGGGGCATTCACATCCTATATTATCCTGGCACTCTTGGCAAGAGCTCAAAAGTAATTGTATACTACATCAATACTAAACAAACCCTTTCACATTTTTTTTTTGAAGGTGGTGATGCAATTTCAGTAGCTTTGTGCCCCCCCTGGGCATTTGTACGTATCAAATTGGTTTAGTAAAGAGGTACTACTAGAAGGCTTCATCATGAACTGCCCCTCCTAAAATAATCTTTCAATATATCATGTAGAAACGGCCACAACTCTGGTGTTGAAACAGATGGCACAGTTGTGCTATTAGCACCAATGTCATCCTTGGACTGTTAATTCCAATTAAGAAAGGGAAGTCATGGCGGGGTAGGTTATGTACTGGGACTGGTCAGCAGTGTGTTTTCATAAGGCCACACGTTTCTTATGTTACAGCGGGAGAGAGGGCTCTCATGGCACTTGTACCAGACCACTGTCAGGAATACAGAAGCTTAGTTTTAGAACACTCTAGGCTTGCCTCTGATGGAATTTAATCCTCTTAGGATCGTTTTCAAGAAATAGGCTGACAGAACCCCAAATTTTCACCATCTTTCTTTAATTGGAGAGGCGTTTCAGAAGCAAGAGGGCAGAATGGAATAATGAAATAATGACAGAATGAAGCCAGAAAGCAACATCTTGGTTTTTTTTCTGAAACTGAACAAGATAAACAATAACATACCTTAAAAGCAATGCAAACTATGCAGGAGTTCTACAAAGGAAGGAGCAGAACTTCACATTATTTATTATCTTTGAAAAAGACAATATTAAAGACATGTAAACAAAATATGCTAAGGATTTTGAGTAGCTAACACTAAACCCAGAAAAACAGCATGTGTGGGTAGAGGTGGGAGGAGAGGGTGAGTTAATAAATCTTCCAGAATCTTAAAAATACCAAGCAATTTGCAGAAAGATGAGCTATTGGGATTTGGTTCTTTGGCGGGGGGGTGGGGGGGGGTGTTAGTCCAAAAAGATACATAAAACCATTTAAAAGTGAAATGCCTCTTACACTTCAGTCAACACTTTCTATTGTAGGCTGGGAAAATGCCAGAATAGGTCCTATTTTGTTTTAAAATTTTTTGAGTGGTAATAGGAGGGGACGGGAAGGTGGTTGCTCAGGATTTTTTGGAAAAAATAATAATGCAAAAAGGAAAAACTACCACAGTTATTGTATTTGTTTGCTAGGGCCGCCATAACAGAACGTCAGAGACTGGGAGGCGTACACAATAGGAATTTATGTTCTCACAGTGTGGAAGCTGGAAGACCAAGATCAAGGTGTTGGCAGGTTTGTTTTCTCTGAGTCCTCTCTCTCCGTCGTCAGCAGATGGCTGCCTTCTTGCTGTGTTCTCACATGGCCTTTTCCTCCGTGCGTGTGCCTCCTGGTGTCTCTTGTTCTTTTAAGGACATCAGTCCCCCCCCCCCCGCCCCCCCACTTAGCCTCATTGGAACTTAAAATCTACCTCTTTAAAGGGCCTCTCTTCAAATAGAGTCATTTTCTGGGATGCTGGGGGTTAGCACGTCAACATATGAATTTGGGGGGAGACACAGTTAAGTCCATGACAGTTGTCTAAAATGAATTATAATCGTAAATAGAGATTTAGTGAACATTGAAGACAAAGTGAGTACAAGTTCCTCTTCGGGCATGAAAATATGAGAAGCTCTATGGATCTACTCCACAGCGGAACAGGTGAAAATTATAAAAAGACAGCCATTTAAAGCTTCTGAAACTAGTTCTAAGGGTAAACGGTAAATGAGAAAACATTTACTAAACAGACAGAACCAGGCTGTTTTTATTACAAGGGCATTGTAGTGTAGTTTAAGTATTTCCTGTTAGTCAAATCTTCTATCAATAAGTTCTCTCAGTGTTTGTTTATATGGGAATGTCTATATTCTGTGTTTATTTGTAAAAGATAACTACTGGATATAAAATTCTTTGTTGACAATCCTCCCTCCCCTGTCTCCTTCCACTGTGATGGAAAATTCACTCCAGGTGGATGGATCCAAGAACATAGGGATCCCTTTCGCCCCAGCAATCAGTTGGAGAATTAAGGTATCTTCCTGGAAGGGGCGGGAGGACAGACTTTCTCATCCAGTCCTCGGCAACCTGTGGCTGAAGCTAAGTTCCAGAATTTGATACCCAGCAGTTATCTTTTACAAATAAAGAAAAAAATATAGACATTCTCATATAAACAAAACACTGAGAGAACTTGCTGAGCCAAGATACAGGGGCTCTCTTCTTCCACCCAGTCCCCATTTTGGGATGGAGACTCTACCTTGGGTGCAGACACTGAAAATACTGGGTTCCAGAACCCCCTCAGCCCATCTTGGTTTATAAGGCAAAGGTTCCACACCTGGTTAGGGAAGCTGAGAAAATTAGAGGTGACTTTGCAAATAAGAAAAAAAAATTGTTCTTATAGGGGACCTTAATAAGATTATAGTTGACTTTTCATCGGATACAATGGGAGTAAAAAGGAAGTGGGATCTATATTCAAAGTGCCCCCCCCCAAAAAAAATTGTCAGCAAAGAATTTTATATCCAGCAGTTATCTTTTACAAATAAAGACAAAATATAGACATTCTCATATAATCAAACACTGAGAGAACTTGTTGGTAGCAAATTTGACTTACAAGAAATACTTGGGAACCTATACTACAAAGCCATTGTAATCAAAACAACCTGGTTCTGGCATAAGAACAAGCATATAGATCAATGGAATAGTCTAGAGAACCCAGAAATCAACCCTCACCTTGATGGTCAATTAATATTGGACAAAGGAGGCAAGAGCATACAATGGAGTAAAAACAGTCTTTTCAATAATTGGTGTGGGGAAATTGGACAGGTGCATGCAAAAAAATGCAACTAGACCACCAACTTTCACCATACACAAGAATAAACTCAAAATGGATAAAAGACTTAAACATAAGCTGTGAAACCATAAAAATCCTAGAAGAAAACATAAGACAGCAAAATCTCAGACATTTCTCAGAGCAATATTTTTTGCTGATATGTCTCCTCGAGCAAGGAAAACGCCAGAAAACATAAACAAATGAGACTACATCAGACTGAAAAACTTTTGCACACCAAAAGAAATAATCAACAAAATGAAAAGGGAAAGGTGGTGTTCTACACTGTATTAATTTCTATGGTTAACAGTGAATTCCTTATGTGTATGTATATTATGTATGTAAGCATTTGTGTGTGTATATATGTACATATATTTGTGTGTACGTGTGTGTACATGTGTGTACCTGTTTGTGTGTACATATACGTATTTGCATGTATATGTGTATATATGCATGTGATGGGAATGGAGCTAGTGGTGTGGTTTGTGTGCCATTATCTCTGGATTCTTTAAAAAAGTAAAACAATGAGAGGTTTGCATTACCTTTACTTGGTTGTACTTCTAAGGTCCTGAAGACAGTATGGTTGGCAGGGATGGCTGCCACTAAGGCTCATAGGGAAGACTTTCCGGGTGAGACTGAGAGAACTAAAAAATGGGGAGGTTCGTTTTTGGTTTCTACTTTCTCCTGGGAACTTCGTTAATATACAGGAATTCACAGGGGTAAAATTTGGAACGTTTTTATTTTGCTGTCATTGTATAATGGGAGTATTTTTAGATGGTCTTTCAGTTATAGTGTATGTCTGGACATCTGTACTTGACCACACAGCTTGGCAAGACCAGGGATGGAGACTAGAATAGGGGAGAATGGTCATTTTCAGAACAACACTTCGCTGGGGGTAAAGGAGTCATTGAATAACTGTGCTGGTCAGTGGACAGATATCTGATGCAGGCACACCTGGATGTCAGGGCACCCATCTTATGAAAGCTGGAGTGAGGTTGATGAAGAAAACATAAAACTGTTGATTTCCTCCATCCCAGGGATAAACCACAAGCCTGTGGGAGGAAATGAACCCCCCCCCCCCCAAATGTTCTTCATGCCTTGGGTGTTAACATGGGCACTTCTACTAGAACACGCCTGACCTCTGGCCTCTGCCTGTCTCCCATGCTCATTGTCCTCGAAGGAGGTATAGCTTCCTTGACTGGTGGATTCTGAGAAGGAACTGAGCTTGTCTGTCATTCACCCCTTTCCTCTCCTACAAGTAGCTGCTGGTCTTTCTGGCATGTAGCCCACGGGCCCTCACTTAGTCCGCCTTCCAGCCTGCAGGGGAAGACCTGCAGTTTAAGAGGGCAAGTCCATTCAGACAGGTGAGGAGGAGGTGGGCTGGAGGGGCACGGGGTGACTGGCCAGACCCCAACTGCATTCTCCATCTAAGACACGCCAGCAGCACAGAAAAGATAATTTTGACTACCTGTCTGATTTTTGCATTTACTTCCCCACTGGTTCCAAACTTGAAAAAAAGACTGAAGTGTTCAAGACTGAGGTTTATCACTACTCAAACCTCAACTGTGGAAACAACACATTTTACTAGATCTGGCTGGGTTGGTTGTGACTTCTGAAGAGTGGTGGCTACAGCTTTCTCGTTTCTGTGTGAACTCAGCCACCCTGAGTCTCCTGCTGCCATATGCTCCAGGGGAGTCATGATGTCTGTCTTTTCACCGGGTTTATCACTGAAACTCAGCTAACAATTATGCCTGGCTGGGGAAGGTGAGGAAAAGTGAAATCTACACAATGCATCATTCGACATTTCCTCCTCCATACGCCTTTTCACTGCTACTAACCAAATGAAAGTGAAACGAGCGAAACAAAAGATTTTTTAAAAAACTGCCACACAAAAACCGCTTTCTTCGTGAATGTTTTCCTCCTCACCCAGGTCATGAGCGTTTTCCTCCCTCTGTGAACCCCTAGAGTTTGAGATGCTTCTGTAATGACATTCGCCATATTCTGACATACTGTAGTCTTCATGGCTTATCTGCTGCTCAGCTCTGAGCCACGCGAAGCCAGGAACATCATGCCAGTCATCACGTGTCCTTAGGATAGTGACGTGCGGAGAGCACTTGAGGCAAGTTTGTTCAGTGAAAGGAGTTTTACCTCATGGTGCAAGTATTTAAAGAGCTCAGCATTACCGCTTTGTCCATTCATCCTGTGGGGAATTATTCTTTCCCACCTAGAAATTGTGAATTGCATTTCAGATGAAAGGCTTTGATTAAAACAGGCCTTGCTGGCAAAAGCACCTCATGTCACTAGCTGCAAGTGGTGCCAGGATACAGAGATGAGCCAGGTCCCTTCCAGCTTTCAGATGGCAATAAACATCAATACTCACATGTTGAAAACGGAAGCAAAATCCTTCAAAAGGTCTTAAATGGTGTTGAAGTGAGGATGAAAAATACTGCTGATCCGAGAGTTGGCACGGAAAACAGAATTTCTCAGCTCTTTGATCAATACTTCAATGGGTTGAGAGTCTTATAATGGGAGTAACCATAGGTTATGCCATCGGTCACCATCCTCCTTTTATAGACGAGGAAACTGAGACTCGGGGAGGCTCAGTGGCGTGATCAATGAATTCACAGGGGTCAGAGGTTGAGATGGAACAGCACATCCATCCCCTTTAGCTGCCACTGAGGCTGAGCATGAAAACCAGTGCAGACATGCAGAGTTCATCCAAACCTGGGTGTGAGAATGGTCTGGGAGTCATGCTCAAGGTGAGGCAGAGGCAGAGAAGCAGGGGCTATGGAGACCACTAGAGAGACCCTAGGCCAAGAGAAACATATAACGAACAGTAGAGTGTTGCGTTGTAGGGGACATAATTGGGTAGAACACCTGAGAGTGCATTTTATAGCAATTATTTGTTTGATAAACTGCTTTCCAAATAAGTGAAGGATTATACCTGGCAGGTGTGGCTCAGTGGTTGAGCATCAGTCTATGAATCAGGAGGTCACAGTTAGATTCCCGATGAGGGCACACGCCCGGGGTTGCGGGCTCCATCCGGTGTGGGGTGTGCAGGAGGCAGCTGATCAGTGATTCTCTCTCCTCATTGATGTTTTTGTCTCTTTCTGCCTCTCCCTTTCTCTCTGAAATCTTTTCCTCTGGACAAGACATTAGAAAATGGTGGAGTTAGAGTTTTTGTCCACACAAGCAGGATGTGAGCCCTCTTATTCATCTCAGAGGAGGAAAGAAAGAGACCTAACTACATAAGTAGAGAATGTTCACACTTCGGAGGATTGTGCAGCCACGAAAACACGGAGGTAGAGTTTCTGTAGGGTGTGGCATCCTCCCAAGAACACACATGTTCTGTAAATAATGCAAGTCAGAGACAACATGTGCATACCTCTATGTTCATAAATACAAAGACAACTGACTACCTGGAATCATCTTTGAGAAAAAAGGAGCATGCTCTTGTTAGCCCATAGTCATCCAGACTGGTCAAACTTTTGCCAACAGAATGCATTTATGTAATTTTTTTGGTTAACATTAAAATTTAAAAGCATGCTTACTATACCAATTTTTTTTGTATTACAGACAAAAAGTACACCTCTACCGAAGTTTCTTGTTAGGATTTTAAAAAATATATTTTTATTGATTTCAGAGAGGAAGGGAGAGGGAGAGAGGGAGAGAGACATCAATGATGAGAGAGAATCATTGATTGGCTGCCTCCTGTGGAGATCGAGCCGGCAAACCAGGCATATGCCCTTAATGGAATCAAACCTGCAACCCTTCAGTCTGCAGGCTGATGCTCTATCGACTGAGCCAAGCTGGCTAGGGCTCTACCAAATTTTCTTGACTTGTGGCAATAAGCAATGTTAGAGCAAAATAGCTTTGAGAAGACGTGCCCTCTGAAGCCTGGAGAGTAGCAGATACAGGAGCCAGTAGCTGGTGGGCCCTGGTATGGTGAAGCAGACACCTGTCCTCCAGAGAGCTTTTGGCTGGCGTCAGCACCATGGGGCAGCAGCCCCCAGCAGGGACTTAGCCAGCGATTGTAGGATATGGTTCATAACAGGGATTGTCAACCCCTGCATCGTAAGGATTTTTAAAACATGCAGTACCTGACTATTTAGTCAGGGCCACTGACCTCCTTTCCCTTAGATTGTCAAATAAAATGACAACAACCAACACAACAATAGCCATCCGGTGTGAACGAATCAAAATTATACCTTTTTTTTTTTCTGTCAGATTGGCAAAATATATATATTTTTGGTGTGCTGCAGAATTTTAGTAATTAGTTTGTGTGCCATGAGATAAAAAAGGTTGAAAATGGCTGGTTTATAAGAATTTATTGCACTGTCTGCTGTTCAGTGTGATCGGCAATGTCTGTTGCTGTTTCTCCTTTTGGTTTTCTATAATAGAAGTCCTTCTTTTTCATTAATTTGGCTTTAAGAGGTCAATAAGACAAATAGTGAGCAGACTTTTCTAATTGAAGGAGGAGGTGCTAAAATGACATTAATTTTTCACCCCAGTCTCCTTTCCCTTCCTTCCTATTTTTCCCCACTTTTCAAAAATAATTTGAGGTTTTATGGTAATATTTTATTTTTGTTTTGAAAATTACTTAGGCTCCTAAAAAAGTGATCTAGCAATTAATTGATTATTTTAAAGATTAATTAAGAATTGCTTGGATACCATAATTTTATTACAAACATATTATCCATAATCTATAGAAAAATCAGTAACTAACTTGAAGCTGTGGGAATACTGTTATTATGGATCCTAACTAATGCTGAATATGCCCCCTTTTAAAATGAGAAAATAACCTTCAGCTCCTTTAAAATGTAGAGTTTGGCATTTTACTAAATTTCATAGGGAGAAAATGTAATGAGTCAATAAACCCAATTTGGAGGCTGGTTATTGTCACATAAATTAATTTGCCTGCTAAATGATCAGACTCACATCCACCTTTTTCCCCACCATCTGCCTCACAACAAAGTTGGCATTGTACTCCTTTGAGGGCGAACTGTAAAAATGTCATTACTTAAAGGCTTATTATCCACCAAGTCATGCTAAACCCCAATTTCCCTGTACTTGCTGGCTGATCAGGTAAAGAACAGAGTTTGGAATCTCCCCCCCGCCCTCCAATGATATACACCAGTGGTATGCCCTGAGGCATCTCTTTTAGTTGGGCTATTATCCAAACGAGAAATGCCGCCATGTGACCTTGGACTCCTGCTTGGCAGGCACCCCCATTTGGTGGGAAGATGGCAGGCCACGTTTGCATGGCTCGATTTTGACTTGTCTCTCCAAACACTTGTGATCTGTGAAATCTCTCCTGACTGTCACACTGAGTGAGCCCGTCCCATTTCTCTGTGCAATCAGGCACCTGGCAGGCTTTGCCAAACAGAATGCTGGTCAGGGAGGGGTGTGCTAGAGCCAGATTTTTGCTCGAGCCAAGTTCTAAATACGACCCTGATGGAATCCAAAGGCCAAGATAATCCTGATCAGGATCTTCACACAATCCTTGTTTGAATGGAGAAGGGAAAATATGCACAGTGGGGAAAGCATAGTAGCTATAAAATAACTGTTTAATATTTAAAGGTTTGTAAGTCGGAAACTAAATACAGAGTCCCAAGTAGTGGCCTTTTACCAATAGCTAAGCTGTAGCACCCAGTGGCAGGTAGGGCTTTTCCTGTGTTTTTATTGTTCGCCTTTTCATTTGTGTTCTTCTCTAGCAATGAAGATAGCCTTATATATTCACCAACCCATTCCATGCTGTATCACTTCTGTTTATGCTTCACGCTAATGACATGATGTGGATTTCTTGTTACATAAATCACTTTCTTTTGGCAAACATGTGACATGTAAATAATGGCAATTAGTCAAAGAACAGTTGATAATGATATAACTTGAAAGAACAAAGGGGGATATATTTTGACCTCGGATTTTCACAAATATATTGTTAATTTACTAAAAAACTTGAGGATTTATTATGTTAAATATGCAAAAACAAAATCAGTATAGAGGGAGCTGGTCCATGTCCATAGGGCTTCTTGTCTAACTGTAGCAGAAAGTTCAGACAAGTAAAAAACAATCGACTGCAGCACGTGATGTAAGAGACTATCACGTTAGTGAACTAGAGGAGCAGAGTAAGGGCATCATGGAAGACCTCCGGTGATGGCCAGCGGTCTCCAAGCAGGAGGAGCCAGTGAGCGGGGGACACCCCTGCGGAGCCTGCCTCAAGGCCCCCGGAGCTGCCAGCTGGCGTGTGGAATGTGACTTGCACATGTGCTGGGATATAGGCAGGTACTCAGTTCTCAAGTTTTTCAAATGTCTTGCAGAGGGTTTTAGAATCTGTTTAGTCGGGAGCCATTGAAGAATTCGAGACAGAAGAATAGCATGGTAGTAGTTTTAGAAAGCTCATGCCTTCCCACAACATGGCAACAAATATATTGGCATGGGATGAAATTTGAGGTGCAGAAACCAGACTGGGGGGCTGTGGTGGAGTAAGCCAAACAGGAGAGGATGAGTCAGGACTGGGCAGTGACACACCAGGAATACAAGGAAGGGTGGTTTTAAGATAACGATAGAGACAATCCATAGCGACTGGGGAAAATTTCACATCAAGCACGAGGGAAGGAAGATGTCAAAGCTGGCTCTCCTCTGCCTGTTAGTGGTAACTCACGGCAGCAGCGAGGAAGGCATTTCCATTTCCAGCCGAAGGTGTAAAAGCAACGAGAGACGTGGATTAGACAACCACCTGAAGGGCAGACAATTCACTTTGGGGGGGGGAGGGAATATAATGAGGTTCTGCTATTACAACAGCATGGAGATGAAACAGAAGGAAAATGACAGAAATCTTATCAAGTATTATTTATGGATCAGCCATCTGGGAAAGCAGTTTGGGAAAGAAGAGCAAAAAAAAAATTGCTAAAGGATGAGGACAGAAGGCACGCGGGTTCAAGTTCTCATTTTTTGAAACTTGGGTTAAAAAGCAGTGAAATGGCAGAAGAGGCACTGAAAGGTGCTAACTATGTCTCCTCTCCGGGGCAATGCAGGGAGAGGGATCTGGAGGTCACTTAGGACTGTGACAAGGGCACAGAGGACAGCGTGACACCACCCCCTCCCCAGCCCCCGCAGAGAGAGAAGCCCCCGGTCGTTCTCCAGGGAGCCAGGGACTCCAGGGCAGAGGAGCCTGTCCCTCCCTCCTCTTCAGGCCCCATTTGTTTATTCCGAGCTTATACCCAGCACCAATCCCGAATCAGCTAGGGAGTCTGGTCCTAATAAGGGATCTGCTGTTACTCTGAGTTTTCTCTGCAAAATGAGGAAACATCTGGCTGCTCCGAGTGAAAACGTTTTAAATACTCGCAGTGAAAGGCTGCCAAGTTAAGTTTCCATG
Organism: Corynorhinus townsendii; assembly: GCA_026230045.1. Lineage (NCBI taxonomy): Eukaryota > Metazoa > Chordata > Mammalia > Chiroptera > Vespertilionidae > Corynorhinus > Corynorhinus townsendii. The sequence continues at coordinate 12,475,319 of JAPDVU010000010.1, forward strand.
ACAGTCAGGGTAATTTACATAGTGGGAGCGAGCGCGGGCACGCCCCAGATATTCACCTCAAGACACATTCTCTGAACCTGCTCTCTTTATTCACTCCAAATTGGATCATTTCTAGATAAATCCTGTCACTTAATACTGCACAGGCTCAGCTTGAGGGACTCCTTTCTAGAGGAAATTTAAAGATCCAATCAGGGCTTCCCTGTAGGAGAATTAAAGAGGATCCTGCCCCAGATTAATGGTAAGGAAGGCCCACCGCTCCCTCTACATCGTGGCGTTAAGGAAATAATCTCAGCCTTCCCAGTAGTTTGAGTAGAGGAGGGTGGGATTAGAAATCACAAGTATTACAGGAGACACAGTGACTACATTCACAAATGATCATTTCTCTTCAGGAAATCTTTCTGTTGTAAAGATATTCTGTGACTTATTTCCATGGTCTGCGCCCACTTTTTTATTTGAACGAATCCATGCTAACTGACTCTAGCACCCCCTAGCCATCTAAGAACTTTCATCCTGTACTTGGTAAGAACATTTTGGCCATTTTCATATTGTCAGTGTTAGTGAGGATAGCAACAACCCATCTAAAACGGTTGCTATCTGATTTTTATTAGGCCACCAGTTCAACAACATCATCAAACTGTTCCTATAGGTGGTGCTGAGTTATACATTGGCTTCATTTAAAATTTGATTTGATTTTAAATGTGTTGACAATTAGGCACATTTATTTCCTCTAGAAAAGAGCTCTCTCAGTCAAAATACTTTTTAGTAGTGTTGACTCATTTTATTTTGGAACAAGGTTAATTATAATGACTATCTCAGTATATAATCCTAGAAAATAACTTTTATTTTTCAGTTTTTTTCCTAAACCAAATCCTTTGTCTCTCTGTAAGTTGCATTTCTTTTCTTCTTTTTTTAAATATATATTTTTAATTAATTTCAGAGAAGAAGGGAGAGAAAGCAAGAGATAGAAACATCAATGATGAGAGAGAATCATTGATCGGCTGCCTCCTGCACTCCCCCTACTGGGGACGGAGCCCACAACCCAGGCATGTGCCCTTGACTGGAATTGAACCTGGGACCCTTCAGTCCGCAGGCCGACACTCTATCCACTGAGCCAAACTGGCTAGGGCTCTATAAGTTGCATTTCTGATCATTATTTGTGAAGTTCTAGAAAATTTATTCATATCCACATTTTTATACTCTATTATTATTTCACTTTATTTTTACTTATTAATTTTCATTCTCTTCCATTTTTTTTCCTGTAAAATCAAAACTGCATGGCTAACATGTCTTTAAAGACTACACTATTATTTAATAATAATAAAGTAAATGTTTACTAAAATGATGTTGGTCAACTAAGAGGAGTTTGCCATCAGAATAGAATTTTTTTCAACAGAGATGAAAAAGTAAAAGCTAGGTCAAATGTCATGGATATATTTAATGTTGAATGAACACAGACACATAGACACAGACACAGACACATAGACACCCTTCATCATCGTCATTTTACCAGAAGTACATTTGAACGTTTGAAACCAAGGTGTATTTGTCTTAAAGCCAGAGACATCAGAAAACCGACACTGCACATTCATTATTCAGATTTGTACTAGCAATTCTGAACTGGCACTATTTAAATTGAATTCAGTTAACTCACTCTGATAATAGGATTAAGTAGTTGAATATTGTTTGTTCACACCTGAAGCAAGTATGATTCACCATTCATGGTTATTGCAACTTGAAAAATACATAGTGTTTACAGGGCCCAATGACTCTGACTATGTATTTTTAAAGACTATAGAAATATTCATTCTCTATATGAATATATTTCAGAATCATATTTAATTCAGGGAAATATAAGACAACCTAACATCTTACCAAAATCTTAGTATAGACTTAACTGAGGAAGGGAATGTTAAAGGAAGATTGTATTTTTCAGTATTGAGACCCTCTGGTACTGTTTGTGTGCAGAGAAAAAAGACAGAACAGAGAAAGCAGAAGCCAAGAAAGAAAAGAGAGGATGACAAATAAGAAAAGATGCATTTTAGAAATATGTATTTAGGCATCTGTCCTTTCAGAACTGTTTTCACAAAATAATGTTTTTCACTTTGCAAACTATGTTTCATAAAAGTATTAATATGCTAGATATTCCAAATCCTGAATCCTGAGTAGGGTCAATATCAGAAACTTAAAATCACATTGATGGATGGAAATATGATAGAAATATTTAAATATCATTAATAGCACTTAAATCACATTGACATATTCTACTTATTTTCCCATCAAATAGAAGCTCTTTCTACTTCCAGTCAACATAATCACAACTGCTAAACCCATTAATATCTAAGGAAATTTGTTTTCCCCTCTTCTTTAGACTTTTGTGCCTTTTTTTAAACAAATATTTTTTTTATATTATTGGTTCAGAGAGAGAGGAAGGGAAAGGGAGAGAGAGAAACATCGAGGTGAAAGAGTAACCTCAATCATCTGCCTCCTGCTCGCCCCCTACTGGAGATGGAGCCTGAAATCCAGGCATGTGCCCTGTTGGGAATCGAACCTGGAACCTCTCAGTGCATGGGCCGATGCTCAACCAACCGAACCACACCGGGTATTTTTTCTTATGGAAGTGAGACATCTGTTAAATGCAGGTAGTAGGCTCCTGATATGGTTTTCTATACATTTTAAAAATATTTTAAACATTTAATAATTACTTTAAAATTATAAATATTAAAAGGGAATAGTTGTAGGTGCAGAATGATATAAAAACTTTAAAGAGAAAAGTTGTCAGAAGAGGGTCTGCACATTTTTCTGTTTCCTGTCCTGCCCCTCGATTGGCATGGCAGGCAGGCACGCTGGGACTGTGCAGTCTGGCACAAACCAACTCTTTCTAAACGTGAATTCAGTTCCAGGAAACAGGGCAAGCCTCCTTGGGCCTTGAGACTGCTAACTTCTGAGGCGCTTTGCTATTTGTTGGCTTGAATGTGTGGCACTGAGGGGTTTAAATGTTTACTAAAATAAGGTGGTGATTAGACATAACACAAAATTCTGCATTACTTTTATACTATAAAAGTAAGAACCTTTTAGACTAATTCCCTCTTTTTACGTTAAGCTGTAACAATTAAGTGCATTGGAGATGTCAGAGAGACCCAAGTGACATTGTTAAAAGAGGATATGTTTTATTTTCAAAAGTTTGGTTGATTTTTAATAGACATGAACATTAAATAAGTCACACTAGTATACAAATATCTGGGTCACGTTTCACATAGTATTCTGTCATATTCATTAAGATATAGTGCAAAGACACCTTGACAAAATCTGACCAGCACATTTTCTAAAAGATTAATGCATAGATTTATGTCCTCATTAAATATATAAAAGTACTCTATTGTGAAATACATTATCTGTCTACCCTCCCAGGTGGTCTTTTTAAAATAAGAGACAAGTGATGGTTTTCCTCTGTCCCAGCCATAGCCTGGCTTCCTAGCTCCTCAGCATAATTGCCCAAGTTCCTAAAAACACACCCCTGGTGACTGGTACGCGTAGATACGCCTGGGTGTTCTCCAGTTAACACAAATAATTCACAGAACACTACCATCTGAGCAGGCTATTGGAAGGCCGGGATCCATCAACACAAAAACCAGACCGCTTCATCAGTTCTGAACGCCTTCAACGTAACATGTTCAAACCACAAAGTGACCAAACATCTCCCTCTCCTGGCGAGGAGAAGTAACTGCAGCTTTGTGTGTGTGTGAGAATCACAGCTTTAACCTTAACACAAAGTTTATTAAGATAGCCACAGAATTGCCCCTGCTTCCTGACAGAATGGACCCCTAGCAAAACCCCACTTGTTTGAAAACTCCTCCAAAATCATGGAACACAGAGCCAAGTCCCATGTTTGTTTCTTCCCAACACCTTCTTCCCGAGACAGCCATGGTTTCCTTGGTGCCCACTGTCCCTCGCTGGCTGCAAGGAGCAAGGGACCCAACTCCCTTCAGCGCAGGGGTGCTCCGGGGCTTCGGTGGTTCCCCAATATCATGTGGTGTTTTGCTTTTTGCTATTAAATACAAAAATTAAAAAAAAGGCTTCTAATCACTTTTTCGTCTGATGTAATGACGTTTAAAAATTAATGTTGAAGATAAGACCACTGACATCACATTTAAAATCTACACTGTCAGAGGTGAGTCCAAGGTGGCAATTCGGGACACTATGCTGCACAACTCAAATCTAAAACGATTTCAAATGTCGGCTGTAATGGAAAAATGTAAAAAGCAAGATAAAATCTCAACGTCTTGCCCCGCCGGCCACAGGAATAGTTCTTGCCTGTGGTATCTGGGCGCCCCTTTCTGGAGGTTTCCGTTCTTCGGTACCTAGTTAACAACCCCTGTGCGATATTCTCTGCTACACTAATGTGTGTGGTTCTGTTTCCTGACTTGACTCTGGAAAAAATGCAGAAATATGTGCTATGAGTGGATCCAGGAAGTATACCTAAGAAATAGATCATTTTCGTTGTGGCCTTAGGCCTGCATGCAGTGTGGAGCTCCTTACCAGTAGGAGCTAGTCACCCAAGGAAGGTAGGAGCATCCAAATTAATCACAAACCACCAGCTGTTCTGGATAGTAATTGAACGGCTGCAAAATGAAGGGACTGCTGCCCTTGGCCATTGGGCGGAGGTGGAGTCAATGGGACCACGGCCTGGAACAGCTTCTTCTAAGTGCCCTGCAGCCCTCACAGAAAGAAGACGAGCAGCTCAGGTATTGACACGCTCATCACAGTCCCAGAGCCAGAGAGCTTCTAGAGCAGCCCCAGGGGTCCCATACGTCCTGTAGCTACACAGCCACCGTGCTGAAAAGTACACACAGACTTAATAGGGGAGATTGCAGGATGCAGTGTGAGTTAAAACCGCAGCCACCCGAGTCTCTGGAGCAAATGTTAGGGACATCGAGATGCAATCACACAAAACTGAAACTCTTTAAGCTCAAGCTTCTCTGGTCTTTTCTTGCCAGTTGTAGTCAGGCTTCTCCAGAGAAACAGTCAGCTATAGACAGGCAATAGGTGATAGATAGATAGGTGTAGATAACATGAGGAATTGGCTCACGTGATTACGGAGTCTGAGAGGTCCCCAAATCACCCATCTGTAAGCTAGAGACTCAATAAAACTGGCAGTGTCGTTTGAAGGCCCAAGACCTGCAGAGCCAGTGGTGTCAAACGCAGTCTAACTTCTGAAGTCGCTGCCTCCGTGAAAAAGGAGTGTCTGCCTTTCTGAGTTTTCAGTTCTTCAATGCTGGTGCACAGCTGTTACATACATTCTCTCTGTAAAAACCCTGGTGTGGTTTCTATCCTGACTGTCCCTTGACTGTCCTCGGGGGCAAAATAACTGTGAACTTAGGGCATTTGGGCACAAAACCTGGTGCAACACTTATTAGCTGTACAATTTTGGGTAAATTCATCATTCTCTTAGTTTCCTCATCTGCGAAAGTGAGATAAAAACATTGCCTAAAGCTTGTAAGAGTTAAGTGATAAAATTAAAGTAGAACAATTTATTCATGAAACCACATCTCACATATAAAGACATAAAACAATACTTTTCTACTACAAAAAACCCTTGAAAGGAGCTCAAGACACTGTAGCCTTTGTAGAAATAAATAGTATTTATTTTCACTGTAAAACCACTCTATATTGCTTGAATTTTCTACCACAGGTGTAATACTTTCATTTTATTTTTTAAGATTTTTTTATTGATTTTTTTTGAGAGGTAGGAAGGGAGAGGGAGACAGGGAGAGAGAGAAACATCGATGTGAGAGTGAGACATCTATCAGTTGCCTCCTGCATGCCCCCAGCCAGGAATCAAGCCCACAATCCAGGCATGTAACCAGGAATTAAACCAGCAACCTTTAGGTGCACGGGACAGTGTCCAACCAACTGAGCCACACCAGCCAGGGCTCATTTTATTTTTAAAAGAGCAGAGATTATATGGGCAGTGGATTCTGAGTCATTTTGCTTTCTTATAGTATTTTCCAGGAAAAATTTGTAAATGCTTGAGTAATGGGAGAGAGGCACATTAAAAAATTGTAACTCCTAAAGGGTCTGGTGAGATTCTGTGTCCAGTTCTGTCCTGTGTCCCAGCTGCTGGCCCATGGACCCCACATGCAGCCTCGGCACCAGGAAGGACAGGCACCCAATTTGTGAAGAGCAGGGCAATTCTCTGCTTCGGTAACTGTGGCTTTTAGTCACACAAGAAATGTTGCAGGTTTGTGCTAGATGAGGCTTGCTTCCAGTTTATTGTACATTGTTCTATGAAGCATTATTCATTATTCCACATTTGTATGAAAGATAATGTCTTCAGGAGGCTAGAAACAGAATGTGGCTAGGGAGTTTACCAAAAAGAATTGATTCAAAAGCATGCTTACTGATTATGATCCTTATTGGAGCAGGGGCAGAAAAAGAACTGGTTATGTATTAGCAAAAATCAAATTGTGATTTAAAGACATTAATTTGGTTAACCAAATGTATGCATGTGATTAAAATGCAATATTGCTGTGATTATAATGCAATCAGCAAATTATTAAACTGCAATCAAAATGTAAACAAGTCCTATGTGTCTGCCAGAAGTCTCCTCATCTCATTATTTTAACTCGATCTGTAAACTAGTTTTCAGTAAATAGACTGTCATATTTCTCAGCTGTCACATTTTTTCTTTTTTCTTTTAATTTGTTAACCAAATGAAAATATCACAGGGACGTTTTTAAGGAATGTAGTGTATCTTTTCAAATATAATTTTTAAAAGTCTACAAATCAGCGCTTATCAGTATTATTGTACAAAATTTGATCTGCTAAAGAGAAAAATAAGTATATTTCAACATCTTGTTCACTTGTCTATAACACAAAGATTAAGCAATAAGTTAATTAATGATAAGCTTAACACTATTTTCATTATTGGTAAATTAGCTTACAAATTAATTTTTGAAAGATTACAGCATATAAGTGTGCTTAACACTAGCATTGTATATATAGCTACACTTTTCAAATATTTTAATGCAGGTGATTATTAGATGTTAAAATTATAAAATCGACAACATGTAACCATCAAAAAAGTGCATTTTATTTAAATTATACATGCTAATCATATCCCTAGCTTTATTTGCTCTGACTACATTTTAAAAAATACCTTGCTGATTTTCTGATCCTAAATCATACAAGAAAGAAGTGCTCTAAAATATTTCACCCATTTTATTCCAGTACATGGCCTTAAAAACATAAAAAATTTCACCAACAATATATCCTACTTTTTATTTTAATTTAACATTATAGCTCCTACTGTTTAATATGGACTGTCTTCTCCGGGATTCTTAGGATTCACATAATTGAAGCTTTGTTCTTCATTGGAAAACTGCTAGAAAGGACTGTAGCTGTGATGTTGTAATACAGGTAGGTGGAGCTGCCTTCAAAAGTTGAGACACAAAGAGCTACTTCATTTAAGCAAAATAGAATGCCCTAGAACTTTTTTCTTATTCTAGGGTGGGTCCCAGTGGCAATTATGGTGTTTGAGAGCAAGCATTGTCTGTCTCCAGGACTGGAGTTTGAAGGCATCTTAAAACTCAGCTGGTTTGTAAAGGTATTGCAATTTTTTTCTTTCCTTTCTCTGTTAAATAACAATCTATCCAGTTAAAACAAAAAATGGCTAAAATATAATATTTTGTGATTCTAATCTTTAAATACTTGAAAGTTATATATAAAATTAATGTATAAATATTAGTAGGTATTCTATTTTTTCATACAAAATTTTCATGAATCTGTTTTTTCCATATTTGTCTTTTAATTTACAATAAAATATTTATTCATTTTATAGTTACTAAATTGTTTCTAGCTGTTAATAATACATTATGCAACCATCTGTATACAAACAGTTTTTTCCCCACCTTTGGAATAAATAAAATAAATTGTTGTTGCAACCCATCATATTAAAGAAAGCTCATTGAATTTTAAGAATATACTATATCAAACATTAATAATTTGTGTCAGGCAATGTTTAAGTGACTTACACATATTGACTTTTAACCCATAAAACAACCCCATACAGGTGGGATAACAAATTACAGACAAAGAAATCAGAGAACAAAAGTAAAGCAACTAGGTCCAGGTCACACAGATAATGTATGGAAGACTGACAATCCAGTTGGGCCTTCTGGGGTCAGAGTGCACACTTTTAACAGCTATACTGCACTCTCTTTGTGAGCCTAAACGGAGAGGATCCAATAAGTAAAAAAGATTGATTTAAGATAGTGGACGGAAAACAAAATAATAGGAAATGAGAAAATAAGGAAGAAAAGAAGGAAGAAAGGGAAAGAGGCAAGAAAGGAGGAAAGGAGAAGAAAAGGGAGGAAGGACAGAAACAGGAATTCCGCAATGTTCTGGGAGACAGGAAATGAGCATCAGTGGAAGAGAACTTGTGAGGAATTCCTGAATGCTGAGGCGGTGATGTGAATCTCATCCTGTGGAGCAGACAGAGTGGTTGAGAGCTCCCCCGCTCTTCCCGCGCCGCCCCCCCCCCACCCCGTTTCTCTCCAGTAGCATTCAGCAGTTGGCTTAGACCAGAGCCTTAAATCTAAACTATGATTTCTAATGGGGAATATATATCTGAGAGAGAGGGAAGTGTGTCTCAAGATCTCAAAACCCTCTGGATTATCATGACAAGCATAAAAGAGAAAGAAATAAAAAATAAGTTTTTACCCAGAGTGAGAATAGTGTGCACTGCCGGGGCTGACCAGCAGACCCTGAGTGACAGATGAATGGATTACTCTGACATGTTTCTGTGAAAGAGAGGCTAAGGGGCTGCTTGGCTATAGGAGCAAACAGCCCTGTTCGCCTGCCTCCTTAGGCTTTTATTGTAACAATAGCTTGAACTAAATTAATGATTAGATACTAACAGCTGGGTAAGCATCCTTGAGAAAGCACATGCTTCTACAAGGTCAGGTTTAAAGACTAAACATAGAGATTCCAGTAAAATACTGGGGATTCGGACTTGTTTGGAGAAGTCAAGGCAGGGGCTGCCGCCTTCAGCAGGGTCTCCCTAGAGGCTTCTGACCTTTCGAAGAATCCTCCTTACAGACTTTCCAACCAAGTCCCATGCTTCCTCACGGTGCACAACTGAGAAAGATGGCTTCACTTGGTCCTTTGGTATCCTCCGATGTCTGACTGTGTCATGCCCACAACCATGCATATATCTTACCCAACTTACCGACCTGCCTGAAGTCAGCTTTCTCATACAAGGGAGAAGTCATTGGGAAAATGGACAACAAATCACAGGAAAACACACAGCAGCTCCAAACAAGGCAGTGGGGAGAAGCATCAGATGGAGCAGTTAATCCTCAAAAGTTTATAGTGCTTCAGGAAACAGAATAATTTAGGAAAAAAAATAATTAAAAGTTATCAAATGATTTGAGAGAATAATGCATGAAAAAGAACAATTATCTATGGGGAAAAGAACAGAAACAGGAAGCTAAAATGTAACCATTACCTGGGGGTTCTATATCTTAACAATGGTGATGGTTAAATGATTGTGTGCTTTAGTTAAAATTCACAGATCTGTGCACTAAAAGGACTTATGTAATTTACTCTATGCAAGTTATAGTGAATATACATGACTTTAATATAGTTTTTTAAAATCTTTTTTTATTTTTTAAATAAATCTTTATTGTTCAGATTACAGGTGTTCCTCTTTTTGTTTTCCCCCTATAGCTCCCCTCCACCTGATTCCCCACCCCACCCTACCCCATGCCCTTACCCCCTGCCACTGTCTTCATCCATAGGAGTAAGATTTTTGTCCAATCTCTTCCCGCACCACTCACACCCACTTCCCCCTGAGAATTGTCAGTCCACTCCCTTTCTATGTCCCTGATTCTATTATATTCACCCGTCCATTCTGTTCTTCAGATTTTTTATTTACTGGATTTTTAGATTCACTTGTTGGTAGGTATGTATTTGATGTCATTTTGTTGTTCATAATTTTTATCTTTACCTTTTTCTTCTTCTTTCTCTTCTTAAAGAATACCCTTCAGCATTTCATGTAATACTGGTTTGGTGGTGATGAACTCCTTTAGCTTTTTCTTGTCTGTGAAGCTCTTTATCTGACCTTCAACTCTGAATGATAGCTTTGCTGGGTAGAGTAATCTTGGTTGTAGGTTCTTGTTGTTCATCACTTTGAATATTTCTTGCCACTCCCTTCTGGCCTGCATAGTTTCTGCTGAGAAATCAGCTGACAGTCGTATGGGTACTCCCTTGTAGGTAACTAACCGTTTTTCTCTTGCTGCTTTCAAGATTCTCTCTTTGTCTTTTGCCCTTGGCATTTTAATTATGATGTGTGTTGGTACGGTCCTCTTTGGATTCCTTTTGTTTGGGGTTCTGTGCGCTTCCTGGACTTGTAAGTCTATTTCTTTCACCAGGTGGGGAAAGTTTTTTATCATTATTTCTTCTAATAGGTTTTCAGTATTTTGCTCTCTCTCTTCTTCTGGCACCCCAAAAATTCAGATGTTGGTATGCTTGAAGTTGTCCCAGAGGCTCCTTACACTATCTTCATATTTTTGGATTCTTTTTTCTTTTTGTTTTTCTGGTTGGGTGTTTTTTGTTTCCTCATATTTCAGATCTTTGGTTTGATTCTTGGGATATGTTGATCTACAGTTGAATTTCCGTATATTCTTTATTTTAGACAGTGTATGCTTCATTTCTGACTGGTTCTTTTCCATTTTTTTTTTGGCATTCTCATTAAGGTCCTTGAAGGTCTCACTAAGCTCCTCAGAAGTGTCATCAAGTTTCTCGGTGGTTTTTAGAAGATTCTTGAGTAACCTTATAAATGTGGTTCTGAAGTCTATGTCGCCCAGTAGTTTGCTTTCCTCCGTTTCTTTCATTCGTGACATGTTTCTTTGTCTCCACATTTTGGCTGCTTCCCTTTGTTGATGGAGTGGCTTTGTGTGGTAGGTGACCTATAGGGGGCAGTAGCTCACCCTCCCCAATCACCTGATGTGGACACTCTTGGTACACCCCTTTGTGGGCTGAGTGCAAAGTCTTGGTGTAGTTGAGCCTTAATTGCTGTTGGTACACTGGGAGGAATTGACCTCCAGGCCAATCGGCTGTGAGGACTCGCTGTGTCTATAAGAACTGCTGTGCTGGAGACACGCTTGTGGTGCAGGACTTGTTTCAGTGGGGCTTTGGTGCTCGCTGAGTCTGCCTCTTGAATGTGTCACTTATGGATGTGAGGAGTTGAAATCTGGTGTCTCACACTGACCACTAGATATACTGGCTTCTGGATCTCCAATGGGGTGCAGGTCAGCTATTATCTGAGTCCACCCAGCAGGAGCTACAGCGAGAGCTACAGTTTTCTCCTCTTTGCTTGGGGTTTGGAGGTTTTGGAGCTGTCTGACCCAGGCTGCAAGTTTGCTAGGTTAAGCTGCGATAGGGCAGGCCTTTCTTATGCTAAAGCTGCTGCTTGGAGCTTGGGTGGATTTGTAGGTTGTGTGGGGCGGGGTCTCAGGGTGTCACTAGGCTAGGACGTGGCAAACAGCGATGGCTGCTAGTTAGCCAGCTCTGTGTCTCTGACTGTGTCCCATGCCCCAGCGCAGTAAACAATTATTCCTGTGCACAGCTCTGCAAGCAAGCCCCCCTCACTTTCTGACCCGGTGGCAGACAGACCAGCTTCTCCCCATAGGAGTTTGGGTCCCCCGCGTCTCCCCAGAAACTGTATTTCAGAGTAATCAGGGGCTTGTCTCCCTTTGGGTTGAAAAAAGCAATGCCTGCCGCCAGCCCAGCTTTTTGAGGTACGCGCCTCCGTACCTCAGCTTTTCAGCGCTTGTGCACGTCTCAATGCTCTTTTCTCTTTCCTTCTAGTTGTAGAACTTCCACTCAGCCAGCTTTCCCGTGGTTCTGGGTGATAGACATTTTGTCTTTTAGTTGTAGTTTTGAAATTGTTGTGCGAGGCAGCAGTTTAGGTGTTTACCTACTCCACCATCTTGGATTCTCTCTGACTTTAATATAGTTTTAAACATGATTGTAATTTTAAAAAAATAAATCTTTATTGTTCAGATTATTACAGTTGTTCCTCTTCCCCCCCCACCCCCATAGCTCCCCTCCAACCGGTTCCCACCCCACCCCATGCTCTTACTGCCCCCCCCCCGCATTGTCCTTGTCCAAAGGTGTAATATTTTTGTTCAATCTCTTCCCGCACCCCCATACCCCCTTCCCCACAAGAATTGTCAGTCCACTCCCTTTCTATGCACCTGATTCTATTATATTCACCAGTTTATTCTGTTCATCAGATTTTTTATTCACTTGATTTTTAGATTCACTTGTTGATATGTATTTGTTGTAACTTTGTTGTTCATAATTTTTATCTTTACCTTTTTCTTCCTCTTCTTAGAGAGTACCCTTCAGCATTTCATATAATACTGGTTTGGTGGTGATGAACTCCTTTAGTTTTTTCTTGTCTGTGAAGCTCTTTTTCTGACCTTCAATTCTAAATGATTGCTTTGCTGGGTAGAGTAATCTTGGTTGTAGGTTCTTGCTATTCATCACTTTGTATATTTCTTACCACTCCCTCCTGGCCTGCATAGTTTCTGTTGAGAAATCAGCTGACAATCGTATGGGTACTCCCTTGTAGGCAACTAAGTGTTTTTCTCTTGCTGCTTTTAAGATTCTCTCTTTGTCTTTTGCCCTTGGCATTTTAATTATGATGTGTCTTGGTGTGGTCCTCTTTGGATTCCTTTTGTTTGGGGTTCTGTGTGCTTCCTGGACTTGTAAGTCTATTTCTTTCACCAGGTGGGGGAAGTTTTCAGTCATTATTTCTTCAAATATGTTTTCAATATCTTGCTCTCTCTCTTCTTCTGGCACTCCCATAATTTGGATGTTGGTACGCTTGAAGTTGTTCCAGAAGCTCCTTACATTATCTTCATATTTTTGGATTCTTTTTGCTTTTCCGGTTGGGTGTTTTTTGCTTCTTCATATTTCAAATCTTTGACTTGATTCTTGGGATACTCTAGTCTGCTGTTGGATCTCTGTATATTATTCTTTATTTCAGTCAGTGTATGCTTAATTTCTAATTGGTCCTTTTTTATATCCTAGAGGGTGTCACTAAATTTCTCAGAGGTTTCTAGAAGATTCTTGAGTAACCTTGTAACTGTGGTTTTGAACTCTATATTCAGTATTTTGTTTTCATCCATTTCTTTCATTTGTGACTTGGTTCTTTGTCTCCACATTTTGGCTGCTTCCCTGTGTTTGCTTTTATGTACTGGGTAACTGCTAAGCCTCCTTGTGTTGATAGACTGGCCTTGTGTGGTAGGTGTCCTATAGGGCCCAGAGGCTCAGCATCCCCAGTCACCTAAGGTGGACACTCTTGGTGCACCCCTTTGTGGGCTGTGTGCACAGTCTTGTTATAGTTAACCCTTGATTGCTGTTGGTATCACTGGGAGGAACTGATCTCCAGGCCAACTGGCTGTGGTGACCAGCTGTATCTATACTGGACAATCTGTCGTGCAGGAGACACCCTTATGGGGCAGGACTTGCTTCAATAGGGCTTTGGTGCTCACTGAGTCTGCCCCTTGAGTGTGTCTCTTATGGATGTGAAGATTTGTATTCCAGTATGGTCTCACTCTGACCACTGGGTACACTGATTCTTGGATCTCCAAGGAGGTGCAAGGTCAGCCACTGTCTGGGGCCGCCCAGCAGGAGCTACAGAGATATCTGCAGATTGTTCCTCTTTGTGTGGGGTTTGGAAGTGCCCAGACGAAGCCCAGTTGTGAAGGCAGGCTGCTGCTGCTGCCAGGCAGTAGGCCCTCTTTTGGAAGCTCTGGGGCTCTCTGACCCAGTTGCAGTTTGATAGGTTTTAGGTGAAAAAACAGGCCGTTCATATGCAAAAGCCGATGGGCACAGCTTGGGTGGGGTTGTAAATTGGGTGGGGCTGGGTCTCTGGGAATCACCAGGGCAGAGCAAACAGCGATGGCTGCCCTGACCCAGAGAAGTCCCTGGTACTCCGCGCCGCGCACCCTCCTGCAGGAACAATGATCGCTGCGAGCACCTCTGAGAGGAAGCCGCCCTCGCATTCTGGCCCGATGCCAGACAGTCCAGTTTCTCCCCCTATGTGTGTGGGTCCTGCAGAGCCTCACCAAGAACTGGAGTTCAGAGCAAGCGGGAGCTAGTATCTCCCTCCTGGTTTAAAAAGCAGCACATCCAGGTGCCAGCACTTTCCGTGCCTCTGCACATCTTACCAGTCTCACTGCACTTTCTTCACCTCTCTAGTTGTGGAACTTCCTCTCAGCCAGCTTTCCCACGGTTCTGGGTGGTAGTTGTCCTGCTGTTTAGTTGTGGTTTTGATGTGGTTGTGAGAGGCAGCAAGTATAGGTGATTACCTATGCTGCCATCTTGGTTTCTCCAACATGATTGTAATTTTAAAAAATAGTTAAAATAACTAAGTGAAAAAAATGGCACAAAATTAGTAATCTAAAAGAGTACTAATATAAGGGCAAAACTTCTCCAAGAACATAAAATAAAAAGACAAAAAGAAGCACAATACGAGAAAACATTTTACAAGGAGGAAGGATAAATCCATAAAATCTAATTGCTTTTAGTAGAGGAGTTCCAGAAGGAGGAAAAAAAAATGTAGAGAAGGAAAATAAAATAAGAGCAGTATTTCTCCAAGCTAAAGAGAGGCACAAGTCCATAAGTTCAAGCGACCAGTCAAACGTCAAATGGGATAAGTAATCGGACCATTACATTCTGGAAGAAATCATACATGGTCAGCTCTTTGGCATTGGTCCTGGTGATGAGGTTTTGGATCTAACTCCAAAAGCAAAGGCAACAAACAGCAAAAACAAATGAATGGGACTATTGTATTCACCATTATTCATGGTTTTGCTTTCCGTGGTTTGAGTTACTTGTAGTCAACTGTAGTCTGAAAACATTAAAATGGAAAATTCCAGCAATAAACAACTCATACATTTCAGGGTGCATGCTGGTCCCACACCCACACGTGGTGGATAAAAACTGGGAGGGCTATCTTCACTGCAAAAGTCCCTCTGCAGAGCGAGAAGCTCCATCCCAGGGTTCCAGGCTCAGAAAGAGAGGTCCCCATAACTCCTGGTGGGAGAAACCAGTGGGGATTGAGGCTGAAGGAGACAGAGGAGCTGCGGGAGGCCCAGGCAGCTTGTCTAAAAGGGTCCATGCATGCACGTACTTGAACTCACTCTGTGTTACAGCACGGAGGCAGCAGCTTGAGAGGCACTGAGACATATGGGGAGAGGCTGAACCGTCCAGCATCAGGGCGAGAGCTGGCGGGCAGCTTTCTCCCAGACAGAAGTCTTGGCAGAGGCCATTGTGCCTTTGGTGAGCCCTTCCCTGCACAGAGAGGGCAGGTGGGTGCCCTATCTGAGACTCCATCAACCTGGCTCTTCCCCAAGGTCACAGAGCTAATGGGTGGTGGTGCTGGGATGAGGACCTGGGCAAGCTGCCTCCTGAACCTACATTGTTAACCTCTATGCCTAGCCCCTTTCATGGAGGACAGAACTGTACTAGTCTGAAGCAATCGCTTATTGGTTAGCAGTTTAGAAGCTCAAACACCTCACATAGATAAGAGGTAGGAAAAAGACACTGGTTTTAATCATCTTGTATGACTCAGCTTACTTTACCAGCATCTATACACTGCATCTGTTCTTTACAACTTGGACCGTGAAGGCACTGTGGCCAGAGGGGAGGGGGGCTGGGAGGCTGGGTGCAAAAGGTGAAGGGACTAAGACGTACAGATTGGTTGTTACAGAATAGTTACGGGGCTGTAAAGTACAGCATAGGGGACATAGTCAATGATACTGTAAAGACGATGTATGGTGCCTGGTGGGCACTGGAAATATCAGGAGGAGCACTTTGTAAAACATGCGATCATCTGTACACCTGACACCGATACAAGGTTAATAATCAATGTCAACTGGAATTGAAGAAAGTAACGGGCACTGCAGGCATGTTTCACTGAATGAGCGTCCGTCTTTGATGGGGCCTTGAAGTGTTAAGATACTATTGTCATTTCCCACCACAGCTACTTATTTTGAAAATCCTGTTAGGGTAACATTGTGGTTTTCATCAAGAAAACATATGCTCCGAGCAAGGGTCAGAAAACTCGTAGCGCTCTCATCCCTGACGTTTCAGAAGTTTAAAAACTCATCACCCGCTTAGTGAAATGCTGCCAGCCTTTTCATTCTTTGTTGTCTTTTTAATAGAATAGAAACTGTGATATAAAAGGAATAAACATTAAAAGTAGAGACCTCGCCCTTGCTCTAGAGCAGTGGTTCTCAACCTTTCTAATGCCGCCACCCTTTAATACAGTTCCTCATGTTGTGGTGACCCCCAACCATAACATTATTTTCGTTGCTACTTCATAACTGTAATTTTGCTACTGTTAATGAATCATAATGTAAATATCTGTGTTTTCTGATGGTCTTAGGCTCTATAGCAGTCCCTCTAGCAGGGTCTCCTAAGAGGGACAAACAAATCAAAGGATTCCGTGAAGATAAAACTCTTGGGCCTCATTTCTTCTTTATCCACATCTCCCTGCAGGGCACTTCGAGTCTTGGGCCCAAACAGGCTTTCTGCCTCCTGTCTGATACTCACTGTCCTTGCTTCTTGCACTGGGATCTGATGGGCATATGTGGTGCCCAGGTTCACTGCACAGGTGTCTGGTTTGTTCAGGCAACTTGGCATTGGCACCAGTCTATCATAATAAAAGGGTAATATGCTAATTAGACCACACATCTTCTGGAAGTCATTCTGGACGTCCTTCCTGACAAAGCCAGAGTGGAGGGAAGCCAGCCCGGGTCCTTGGTGCCTGCTGGCACCCGGGTCCCGGGTGCTGGAGTGAAACCAGTGCTGGCAGCCGGGGGAAGGAAGGCCTACTCTTGCACGAATTTTCATGCATCAGGCCTCTAGTAGTTATAAACTACAGTAGAAATTCAGAAATGAGGGAGAAGCTTAGAGGCAATCGAGAAAGGCAGGTATTGTCTTCATTGAATAGGGGTGAAATAAGGTAAATGAGAACTTGAGTGAGTTTATAAAGATTGGATAATGCATTCATGGAAGAGATGTTCAAACGCAGCCTTTTCTTTTACATTCCAAATGCTATGCTTTTTCTGTAGTGTGTCTAAATCAGTATTTAGAAAAGCATTAATACTGTATTGTAGGTTGATGTAGATTTTTTTAAGAATATAGTGTTACAACCCACCTCCAAAGTCACTCTTTGAGGAGCTTTTGCAATGTTCTGTTTCTGCTGTGTTCTCTTTGTATAACTATACCCCTCTTTGAATTGTTCCTATTCCTGCTTACAGATGTTTAGTTATAGCTGTACTGCATACTATGTATTTTACTATATGTTACCAAACTGATCTTCTACACTCTTACTATCAGATGTAAGAATCAGGTGTTTGAAACTAGAAAATGATTATAGAAAACATAGGCATGAATGTATTTATTAGAAAATGACAAACTCGTTAAATAGAATGAAAAGATAAATAACCAAGTCTTAGGAAGGACAGAAACTGGAGTTTTGGATGTCAGAACCTGGGATTAATGGTCATCTGTTTTTCTTGATAATTGTTTTATTGCTGTAAAAGACATGTCCCGCAACATCTGTCATTGTAACGATTTTAGAGTATATGCCCAGTGGCATTCACCTTGTTTTGTACCGTCATCATTGCCTAGTTTCAGAATATCACCGCCGAAAGGAAACCCCTACTGACTGAGCTTTACTCCCACATCTCCTCCTCTCCCCACCAGATTCTGCCAACCCTTAACCGGTGTTCTCTCTTTATAAATCAGCATGGTCTATATATTTACTACAGATGGCGTCATACACCATGCGGCCTTTTGTTTCTGGCTCCTTTCATTTAAGATGTTTTCAAGGCTCATTCATGTTTTAACATGTACCACTATTTCACACTTTTTTTTTTTTTGGAACAATCTATTTTATTGAGAGCCTTCCGGGAAGGGTCGAAGCGCTGGGAGGACAATGGATCCGACCTCCTCGGCCCGCCGGATCTTGCAAGCTTGACAGCCTCCGAAAGCCATACCTTTTTGATGGCTGAATCCTATCCCATGTATGGATAGAACACATTTTGTTCATTCATTTACCAGATGTAGGTTGTTATCACAGTTTTTTTTGAGGGTTTTGCTGTTGGTCACTCCATCTAAAACCACATGCTCACTTGCGGCTTACATTCTTGGGTCTCACGGGCCTAACTTAGGTGGTGTGTATTGCTGTCCCTGGAGAGCGAGGTCCTGTGAGTGACAGCGTTATCAGATGCACATGATGGCAGATCTGTTGTAATTCCTTAGAAAAGCACAAAGCAAAGTGAATTGAAATCGTGTGCTCATGTTGTGCCCCTTGGACATTTTATCGGCCAGAATTTCCTAATTTCCTAGCATGCTGATGGCACTCTAACATCTTACGCTTTTTGTTGTTTTATGTTTTTAAAAATATTTTTTATTGATTTCAGAGAGGAAGGGAGAGTGAGAGAGAGACAGAAACATCACTGATGAGAGAGAATCATTGATGGGCTGCCTCCTGCACACCCTGCACTGGGGATTGAGCCCCCAACCTGGGCATGTGCCCTGATCTGGAATCCAACCGTGACCTCTGGGTTCATAGGTCAGCTCTCAACTACTGAGCCACGCTGGCCGGCCGTCATATGTTTTTTTGAGGATGAACACTTGCTCACTATATACTCTGTGGTTATCTTCAGTGGGGTTTTGGGTGTGGGAGAGAGTGCTGCCAGGGCTCAGATTATTAGTGTTTAAGAGCTATGTTCTACTTACTTACAGACCACACTGCTGATGGGAGCTGCCTCGGTCTAGAAAAGTGTCAGCTGTAAAATGAGCCTGGAAACCAACGGGGGGCATAAGGATCCTCTTCTGGAAACGGGCATGCATGCAGCTGACATCAGACTGTGAAGAGTCAGGTGACAACGTCGCCTCTGTGTGGTTACTGAGGGGCAAAGCAGCTGTGGGACTCCATGCAAGAAGGCTTTGGCTGCATATTAGGAAGAAATGTCCTTCATCACTAGGCCTGACGAGCAAAGGAATGGGCCCCCATGAGGGCCCCTGAAGCTCTATCACAGGGATGAAGATGCCTTGCTTGGAGGGAATTGTGTGTCCCTCAGATCCTTCCCAGCCCAGTAATTCAGATTTCACATGAAGATTGAATAGGGTTTCCTCGCCCATTACTGGCCTTTTAAAAATGGGACATGCTTCAAGTTTTATGTGGGAAAATAGCATAAAAATCTATAGGATCAAAGGTGACAGCTTATGTTTGTTTTAGGTATTTGGTGCCAAATGCCTGAACATTTGTAATTACATTTCCTTTCTGGACGATGGATAAAATAATTTTCTTCTTTTTGTTAATTTTCAAAAGGAGATATGGCAAAATCATTATAAAATATATTTAATAGGTGCCTATACTTTTAAAATGGAAATGCACAGTGTTTTAGGAGCTTACGATAAAATATCACAGTTACTTCTTTGGCATGTAGAGCCCCTGTCACTTGCAGGCACATGATAAGCACAACCCACGTTTTCCATCAAAATGAGTCATCATGCTGCCGAATGGTTCAAGGAGGGATGAATGGACCGTGTGGAGAAGATGGTTTAAACGGGTTGGAAGAGTAAGCTATCCCAAAGACCTAGGACAGATACGGTAATTCCAGGGAGAAAAAAACATGTTCAAAATAATTACTATGGCATGTTTGGAGGGTTGTATGCAACTTGAAAATGTTGCAGTAAAAACATGAAGGGGGGCCCGGTCAGTGTGGCTCAGTGGTTGAGCATTGACCTATGAACCTGGAGGTTATGGTTTGATTCCTGGTCAGGACACATGCCTGGGTTGTGGGCTCAATCCAGCAGGGGCGTGCAGGAGGCAGCCGATCAATGATTCTCGGTCATCATTGATGTTTCTATTTCTATATCCCGCTTGCTTCCTCTCTGAAATCAATAAAAAAATATTTTTTAAAAATGTGAAGCGGGAACTGTGGGAGGTGAGGCTGATAAGGGCCTATCTGGAAGAGCTTTGTTTGCTGTATTAACAAGATTAAACTTCCTTTGCTAAAACATCGTGGAGCCAATGGATTATTCAAGAGAACATCACTCCAAGGTTATAACAGTCAAGATCAAGGAGGTTGGGAAATTAGGGAACAATAAAGAAGCTCTGTGGGAAAGAATGGATACTGTTCAGAACAAGGGAAGGATGGTGCCTTGAAGAAGGGAGTAGGCAGATCCCTACCTGCCATACATTGAAGTCAGAGAATACATGATTCCTATTATAATGTAAAATATTAACTACCCCGGCCAGTGTCCTTAATTATCCTGAGGATGGGTTAGAGACAATGGAGGCATAGAAAAGGGTGTGTGTGACGTGTAGAGCCATATACTGGAGAGTGAATATTACAGAGCGAGCACCCAAGTTGTAGACTTCTCAGGGGAAAAGGAAGTAGTTGCTGCATTCATTACTTTGAAAATGGCAGCAAGCACTTCGGTGATGGCTTCTCTGTAATGAGTTTATAGCATAGACAGTTGCTTACTATTTTTTAATTTATATTTTCTTACAGATTACTACCAAACTCATAGAATCTTTAGATTAAGTTTAAACTTTATAAGTATTATGCAAAAGGTCCTGAAAAAGGTAAGAATGGAAAATTGGAATTGACTATATTTCGGTTATATGCTTGTAAGTCAGTAGATACATTTTATAATGCATGTTGTGCAGTATTAATCCATCAAAAGATAATAGAGGATAATAGAGAAGTGGAATCACTGGGTCAAATGGCAGTCCATATTTAATTTTTTGAGGAAACTCAATACTGTTTTCCCATAGTTTTTGTTGTTATTTTTGTTTGTTTTTGCTACAAGAGCTTTATTGTTTTCCATTTGGTCGAATGCATGGGAGAGAGCTCAGGGTGGTTAAAGAATGGCTAGTGTTTCGGGGAGAGGCTCAGGCAAAAAGCCAGACAGACGCAGAGGGCCCTCCAAGGCCTCTGGGCTCCACGGCTCCTAGTGGTGCTTGAGGGTGAGCCTTCGGAGGAGCTGCTCCCGGCCCTCCTGGGGCCCGCAGCCTGCGGGGGGAGCCAGGTGTCGCCCATCTTCTTGATGAGTGTCACCTGCTCACCCCGGAAGTGGCTCTGCAGGAAGTCACGGAGCTGAGGGGCTGCGCGGGGAGAACCAGGCCTGCAGCTGCAAAGGGCCTGGGTCAGGGTCCCCTCCGCGGCCACGGCGGCTGCCATGGCGCCCTGAGTGTGGCCCGCTCACCTTGGGGAGGCTCCGGCAGGTCCTGCGGAGAGCGCGGCCTCCGCTGGTGTGCGCCTTTAGGAGACGCGGGCGCCCTCCTGCTTCTCGGCCCGCTCCTGGGAGAAGGCCCGCCCTGCAGGGCCACACGGTCACCGTGGGAAGAGGCGCAGACAGCGGTGGGTGTCCGGCCGCGGGTGCGGGTGGCCAGGCGGCAGGCGGCGGCCTCGGTGGAATGATTCTGACGCATTTGGGGGCTCGTCGTTGTTCGCAAAAAGGAGTGAAGGTCAAAAACAAAACAAAATGGCGTTGGCCGGTCGGGGAGGTGAGGATGCCCAGGCAGGCGGTGCTGAGGGGGTGGCCGGGTGAGTCTCCGGAGGGCGGTCGGAGGCTGGAGGAAGGGGCGTCCGGGGTCTGTTCTGTCCAAACACTGTTGAAGAACAGGGTCAATTTGGTTGAGACTTTTAATAAAACATTTTTTGTGTGATTTTTTAAAGATGTACTTTGTCATGATGATTTCCGGTACTGAATCATCTGAGACTGCTTGTACTTCGATTTCATCCGGGTGTGAAGTCATATATTCATTAGCCATTCCTTCTAGTGTATTGCTTTGCCATGTGATTTCTACTGTCATTCGTCCAGTTCCTAAAATAGCACATTCTCACCCTTGCTGGTTTGGCTCAGTGATAGAGCCTTGGCCTGCAGACTGAAGGGTCCCGGGTTCGATTCCCGGTCAGGGCACATGCCTGGGTTGTGGGCTCCACCCCCAGTAGGGGGCGTGCAGGAGGCAGCTAATCAATGATTCTCTCTCATCGTTGATGATTCTCTCTCTCTCTCCCTCTCCCTTCCTCTCTGAAATCAATCAAAGTGTATTTTAAAAATAAAATAGCACATTCTCTTCTTTAGATATAATATTGTGTGTTGGGACCTCTGAGGGACTTTGTCATAGTTTCTTGCCGGCCACCCTATGACACCATAGAGTACAAAAAGTAAATAAATAAAGCTAAGATGTTGCTATGATTGGTTTAAAGTACTCTAAAAGCTTTAGGTCATGGCTCTGTAACTTCAAAACTTTGAATATTTTACTGACTTCAAATTCACTGAACTGTAATTTCACAGTTGCTTAAAGATTTAAGGTTCATGTTATTCCACTCAATAAACTACCTATGTAGATAGATGAGCTATGATGTGTTGGTTGGAGGCTTTCAATTATAGTAAAGGTAATTGTATTTCATTCTGAAACAAACTTTCATTCTCTGGATAATTACATTCGGAATGAAAAGAAAATATTAAAACCCTTGGTTACCCTGAAGATCTGCTTTTCCTGGCAGTTTGTTATTCTGGCCTCATGATGGCACCAAAGGGCAGGAAATTATATTGTGAATTCCCCTTCACTTTAAATTATAATAAAAAATAAAAATAAAAAATGAGCAAAGGGCAGCTAAGATTTTTAAGCCTTTCCTATAAAGAAGGTTGGAGGGGTTGGCAAGCTTTGGGTATTATGACCCCTTTGGTATAAATGGTTACAGTTCCCTCCTAGACACTCTCTCCTTTTTCTCAAATTATTTTATCCCTTCTCCCAATTCATCTCCTCTGGTGCAGCGAAGAAAAGGTGCTGCTGAAAAAAAAAAAAAAAAGAGTTGCTGGCTCTAATTATAAACTTGTGTCTGAATAACTTTGAAAGATACAGAATTAGCAGTTGGCCAATAAGGAGACGAACATGAAAGGAAATATGCATCAAAAAATATAGCAAAATGCTCTTTGGGGTCTTATGTCACTCATTTTCTAATTTCTTAGAGAATAAAAATTTAGAATCTATTTTGACACCATAATAAATCTTACTTACGATGAATGGCGGCAATCTCAGCTGTGGTCGTCTATCTCTCATTGGGGGGTGGGACACAGTTAATGTGTGTGCGCCTCCATATATCAAACCCGAGCTCTGGGCTTCTGTTCCACGTTCAGAGGGAATGAAATAAATGTATGACTTGCTCCTTTTCCCTTCTCCAGTGAGAAAACCCAGCTCCAGCAAGAAAACTCGGGTATATCTAAAAATAACTAATAATAACAGTACAAACTGGCTTAAAAAATAACTAATAATAACAGTACAAACTGGCTTTTGATTAGGAAAAAACATACAATTCTATATAATGGAATATAAAACAAGAATACATTTTTAATATGAGTAAATGATGTTTGCTTACACAGCCTTTATAACCTGAAATTGACTTCCTCAGTCTAAGGAGCATAAAGAGTTACACATTTTCTATGTCTCCTGATAATATTTTGGGGTGGTACAAAGCATTATAACAATAATGCTTTCTAGTCTTTTCTTTCCAGTCTTTTTGGGATTTGGGGCCCTCACAGGCAGTTGTGCATAGTGAGTGCTGGTACCTTCTTCTACCTCTCATCCCAGCACCTCTCTTTTCCCCACAACCACCTTTGGTGAGAAGTACTTTTCTGCTCTCCCCCCCCCCCCCCCACCCCGCCCCGCTCCCCCAAACTGCTCAGATAGTTGTCTTTGCTTTTATGTAGTGAGTATTGCTCCTTCCAAAATCACTGCAGGAAACAAAACACACATTGCTGACTTTGGTGTAAGATAAAATAGTTCTCTTCTGCTTTTGTATCAGATCTTGTGTTTGAAAACTTATATTTTCTCTCTGCCCAAGATCCCTGAGATCCTTGAGGTTGGGCATCTGAGAAGCAGGGCTTGAGTCACGGTGTTGGATCCACTTGGTCTCTTAACTGACTTTGCCTTTTATGAAAAGTTCCTTCTCCATTGGGCACTGCGCTGGGATAGCTCATGGACATTGTTCCGCAATAGTATGGATACCTTTCTTTGGGAGGTTATTTTGTGGATTAGCTCTCTTAGTGTCTAAATTACCATATTTATGAAGATTATTAGCATTCTCTTTAAAATAAATCCTTAGTGATTCAGCATGCCAAATATATATATGATCCTTATATATTAGTGTGTTTATTTAGCTTAGACCCTTACTCTGGGTTTTCTGTTTCACTGGAAATAATCTATAGTTTCAGATTGTCCACAGAACAACTTTGCACATTAAAAAATAGTTCCTTTTTATAGGTCACTGTTATTTTAACAAGAAATGTAAAAAAAGGTTTGAAGACTTTTTTGTAGTGGGCTGACTTTTTATAGAGGCATGGCAATATATTCTTGCCAAATACTTGTTTCATAACATGTTTTTAACAAATATCTTTCAAATTCAAAGCCCTCACAATTCATAAGCATGGATCAAGAGTGATTTAAGTGTGATTGTATTTGAGTGAATTGCATAGCAAGCAGTAGACTCAGTGTGAGATGAGAGCAGAATAATTATGTAATTCTTTTTGAGGATACACCCAGCCCAGAGGCAAGGACTTTGAGTGACCTTGTCTACCTGTCTGCTTTAAAAGATTTCCATCATCTCCAGCGTGCTTATAATCATGCCAATTCAGGATATATTTAAACCTATAAAAGGGCAATGTAGTTATAGATATAAGATTCTTACAATTTTATTTTAATTACTTTCATCTTTATCCGCTTCTGAAAATGGGAAGTATTTGCCTGGATTACATTAAAATTAAGTGACATAATCGTAGAAACTGGTAGACATGGTTCTTAAAATTCATTTGAATAGATTGTCTAGATGGACAAAATCATACATGGATTTTGAAATTTGAAACTGAAATAATACTATTTATTAAATTGGTGTCCCTCATCTTTAGGTAATCAAGGAACAGAAAGGCTCATCACTTGGGTCAAGACTAGAATCCAGAACTTTTAGATAATTGTTGAATATTTTTGTTTTTGTCCACATTTTTCCCCCTGCAGAAAACCCCCCAACATGTTTCATCTGCTGGATGAGGAGGCCCCTAAGTGCAGAAAAATGAAACCTAATGCTGTATTACTCTAAGTATATGGACGTTTTCTTCTAAAATCTCCATTTCTTCCTCAAAGATGGAAAATACTAAGAATGACAGTGTTTTTTATTGCTTAGCAGGCAGCACCATGATCTATTATAGAAGTGAAAAAGTAGCATATGTTTAATAATAAATGTATACTTATTAACAATTTATTGATGTAGCTATATATATAAAACCCTAATATGCAAATAGACTGAATGCTGGAACAACTGAACAATCAGTTGCTATGATGTGCACTGACCACAAAGGAGTGTACACGAAACATGGTGGATGTCAGCAGCAGGTGTCAGAGCATGGAACATGGTGGGCGTTGGCCACAGCGGGATGGTGGAGCAGGTGAGTGGGAGCACCAGACCAAGGCGGAGCACTGGTTGCTGTCATTGGGGCGAGCCTCTGGTGGTTACTGAAAATTCTTCGCTCCTGCAAGCTGCAGTCCCATTCTGCGCTTGCACCTGCTGCCGGTGCTGGCCCTGCTTGCACCCGCTGCTGGTGCCTGAGCTGCCGCTCACACCCACTGCTGGCGGCTGGTGCCAGTCCTGATCGCTTGGCACTGTCAGCAGCTGCCAGCCCTGATTGCTCCTCAGGGCTTCTTCACCTTCCCTACTCCAGAGGGGCGATTGGGGCAGCAGCCACCGCTTGCACCTGCTGATGGCACCAGTCCCATTCGCACCTGCTGCTGGCGCCAGCCCCAATCGCTCTGCACCATAAGCAGGTACGAGTGGGGCTGGTGCTGTCAGCGGGAGCGGGGCTGCCGGCAGACAGGAGACTGGAGGCCATGGCAGGAGGGGCCGGGTGGGGGTGTGGAGGATTGACGGAGATCCGCCTCTATGCCCACTGAAGCCTTGCGGCCCACAGTTCCTTTTAAGGTGCACGAATTCGTGCACTGGGCCCCTAGTTTATAATAAGTGCCAGAATAAATATTGTTTTACTTCCATTCTCCAAAATGGTGTTTATAGGAGCAAAACAAGTATATATGCACACATATATACATATATGTACACAAATGTCACATGTGTGCATGCATATATGATTTAAGGTGCACACAAAAATACACGTGTAAAATGTCTATTGTTAGCAGCCTGATATGTGCTTTTAGAACTTTTAATATTTCTGAAGCTCCCAAAGCAATACCTAGCCTATTGCAAGTGCTGCTTACGTACTTCCTTTTTGCAATGCAGTCTGTAATCTAACAAAGTAGATTTAAGGTCCATGAAGAATAATAAAAACACATAGGCTTACTTTGCTTTTAAAAACATCCATTTATTTTCTATACAAAAGGATAAAAAAAGACTCCAACATGGCTGCAACATTTCTGAAAACAGTGCATGTTTCCCAGTCAGTAAATAAGTGCTAAATGAGCGGGATGGAAAACAGGTCTTGTGGAAGTTCCAAAGGAGAGATTGCTTCCAGATGAAGCGGAGGGAGTCTGCTCTGGAGCAGGGTCCGAGCTGCGCTTGGAGAAATGTGCATGGTCGGATAGACAGAGCAAGGAGGCTCATGCTTCGAGGTGTTATAGTGGGAGGGAAAGGTAAAAGCAGAACCGAATTTTCAGCTTTCTCCGCCTCGGGTTTGATAAGAGGAGATGAATACACTGAAGCATGAAGCCAGAGGGAAGTCTTTTTCTTTGACCTTTGAACTCTCTCACTATCCCTGGATATGTCAAAACAAGGTTCCCTGGAAAATTCTCCTTTCTATTATGTTCCCTTGCATAATGATATATTCATATCTTTGCTTATAACATAATATGTTGATGATACCATTTTGTATTTACAATATCAAAATGAGAGCAAGTAAGTTTGTGTGTGTGTGTGTGTGTGTGTGTGTGTGTGTGTGTGTGTACTGTTCTCTATAACCTGGCTACTCTAATTCAGAAAGAAGTAAAGAAACTGGGGGACTTTGTAATGTCAGAGTAGGGAGAAATGTATTGTCCCTACTCAAGCAAAATAACTATTGAGGTCCAGTTAAGCAGCAGGTGACACAGAGCATACATGTTTCATAAACTTCATGAAAATCTAGCCACAAGGGGTGGCTATGGAGGCAGTTGTCTCCTCAGAAAGCAAAGCTCGGCTCTCCATCCTCAATCAGCTCTGTTACCCATATGACCTTAACTGGCAAGAGACACACTCTTGTATATATTGGCTAATGAAAGGTATGAAACAATTTAATCATTAGTAAGGTGTGTAATTCACAGGACCTTAACCTAAGGAAAATGAAATTAGGAGTGGATGTCTGATGGGGGAAAAAAATCTCCTAACTGCATATCCAAGCTGAAAAAGAAACGATTTGGGGGTTTTCTGCTGTTCAGGATTATGTGTACCAGCGAGTGCCTCTATTACTTCTTGTAACTGAGTGTTGACTTAGTTTGTCTGTGAGAAGCCTGCCCCAGCTGCAAGGATATGTAGTAATTACAATAGATTTAGGTTATCTGTCAATGTAAACCCTGAATCAATTATGTATACAAATAAAAGCATTTTATTTCCTATTTTATGTGGTCAAAATTGCTTTGAAACAAACTCAAGGTGAATTTGGGGTTAATATATATAAAAAGAATGCTTTAGCAAATACCAGATTGGTGAAAATGAGATGGATTTCATTTTCTCTAAATAATGTAGCTTCATCTGCTAATACGCACCAGTTCAATCTACGATATTTATTACACCCTTTTTGTGAGCAAAGTCCTGTGATTGCATCACCTGAGGATTTATTTAGATGTGATTAAAGGCTAGTTTCAGCTGGACAAGCCCACAACGTTTGTGGCTCCACTTTGCACCTTAAAACTTGCATTTGCACCTGCACGAGGCTGAAATGAATCGCAAGTCTGCACATGTGTGTTCCATTATTCATTTTTTATGAGCAGATGTGGGTGATGTGGGCAAAAACTTGATGCATCTTTAATTGAGAAAACCTGTGGAAAAGCTATCCCTAAATCTCTCCTGGGGAATTGATTTAGAACACGACACACCATGATTTGGAAACTACGAGTCAGACCCAAATGTTGACCAGACAACCTAAACTTGAACATAGGCTGTCAGAAATGAATATTAAGGACATTAATCCTCAAGATTTCCCTTCTTTCAAAATTTCTCTTTGAATAATGCTGTGTCCATTAGTTTTTTTTTTAAATGTTCACTCTAAAAATAATATAAACCATCAGGATTAAAGACATGAAACCCAGTGGCATTTATTTATAGAAAAATAAATTGTATCCCAAACTTACTTTTGCAGGCTTCATTCACACAGAAAGAATCTTAGAATTGTGCAATTAAAAGATTTTGTTTCACTTATACTGATTAACATATACTGAATATGTATTCTGTAGAAGGTGCTCCTCTATGAGCAATGAAGGTAAAAGGGGATGAGATACAGACCTGAACACAGAGAAATATGTATTTCAGAAGAGCACAGTTCATAAAGCTTGGCTTTTCTAGAGCTAACGCTAAGGCTCCTGCTCAGATCAACTCAAATTGTACATGCAATTGAAAATTAGATTATTTGTTCCCAAAAGCTAATGCTGTGCGTACGTAAGCCAGTGGCAGTGGTGGGTACTGGGGAGATAATGAGGAATAAGCCCTTAAGGAGTTACTAATCCCATGGAGGAGAATGGAGTGGTTTGTACTAGGAAAAATTGTGCGAGGGACTGATGGAAACCACAAGAAAACCACCCACCTTAGCGCTGGGGAATCTGAGGCAGAAAATGACATCCACAACCGGACCTGAAAGATGAGTTGGTGTTAGGAAGTTTGAAGAAATCATGGAAAGGAGAAGTAGGTAGAGGAAGAAGCATGTGAAAGACACAAAGATGGGACAATATGGTGACTTAGAGGAAGAGGTTTGTCATTCACATGCATTGAGCGGGATATACCAGGAGAAGATGAGGTTGGAGAGAGAATACTTACAGCTGATATGTATGTACTACTATGTGCCAGATAGTACTCTAAAAACATTGGAGAATTCACCTCGTTTTGTGTTTACCATAATCCTATGAAGAGATTCCCTCTTTTAAAAATGAGAACTCTGTGGCTTGGAGAAATCACTTGCCTCACTCCTCCAGCTATGAGATGACAGAATTCAAACCTAGGCTTGAGGATGCATTTCCTTAAGGACCGTGTGGCTTCTAAGGCACAAGTTGAGACATGTTGAAGGGTTTATGTTTGACCTACAGAACAAATGGCAACCATTGAGGAGTTTTGGGTAAGTCTTGAATTTTAACACAGGAAAAAAGAAGAGTAAATGAAAGATGGGAGGGGAATGATCATGCAACCAGGAGGAACATCCAAGGGGCTGGTTGTATTCCAAAGAAATATAGGAGTGCAACTAAGACCGTGGCAGAGGGATGGAGACAATTAGAAAATTATAAGTGGCATGAAGGAGGCAAGAGGCAGCATCGACAGAAATGGTTGAAGGAAGTGTTTGGGGAATAAATTACTAGTAGAGTGGCCGAGTGGCTGGATATAGAGCAATATTGGCATATCAAGTGTTATGTACTCGAAAAGGACTTTCCAGTGCCTGCTCTTCCACATGTATCTTTCACCACGAAGGTGAGAAGTAGATGATTACTAGTATTCCCTAAGTTTTTACCACATTCTCCATGCTGGCCATCATACTCTGTGGTCTTTCCCACTTAACTCAGGCTCATGGAGGTTCTCTTGTACATTCAGTATCTCCAGAAGCTAACAGAGGTTTGTTTAAATATTTGTTGAATGGGGGATCAGGAGATAGCAGAGAGTAAAATCTATGTCATATCCACTACCTAAGAAAGAAAAAGAAAGAATTGGAATTAGTAGGATATAGGCATTATTATCTATTCTTTTTCATAAAGCATGGGTTTAGGAAAAGAAGGGAAAGCACTGGGAAAGATGACTAGCTACAAATATTGTGTTGAGGAATAAAATTTTCCTTTTTGGGTCATGGCTTAAAATATTGCAAGATGGGGTCTTTCCTTGAGGATAAACTGCATCTTATCTCTATAAAACCCTAATATGCAAATAGACTGAACGGTGGAACAACCAAACAACCAAACAACTGGCCGCTATGACATGCGCTGACCACCAGGGGAGCATGTGAGGAACATGGTGGGCGTCAGCTGTGGTGGGATGGTGGAGCAGGTGAGTGGGGACACCAGACCAAGGCAGGGCGCCAGTTGCTGTCATTGGGGTGAGCCTCTGGTGGTTACTGATAATTCTTAGCTCTCACGCACCATGGTCCTGCCAAGTGCTTGCACCCACTGCTGGCGCCAACCCCACTCGCACCCACAGCCAGCACCGGAGCAGCCGCTTACACCCGCTGCTGGTGCCCAGCGCCAGTTCCAATTGCTCAGTGCCGTCAGTGGGTGTGAGTGGTGGCTGCTGACCTCTATCACCCCTGAGGGCTTCTCCACCTCCCCCTGCTTCTGAGGGGTGATTGGGGCAGCAGTCGCCACTCACACCCACTGATAGCGCTGGCCCCACTCACACCTGCTCCTGATGCTGGCCCCAATTGCTCCGTGCCATCAGCGGGTGCAAGCAGGGCTGGCACCATCAGTGCATGGGAGTGGCGGTGGCAGGAGTGGGGCTGCCAGCAGACAGGGTGCTGGGGGCCGCAGTGTGAGGGGCTGGGTGGGGGCACAGAGGATGGGCCAAGACCAGGCCCTGTGCCCACCAAAGCCTTACAGCCCACAGTTCCTTTCAAGGTGCACGAATTCGTGCACTGGGCCCCTAGTATGTTTATAAAGAGATTATTCATTTGATCAAAACCCCTTCCTTCAACACAAAAATTCACTGGTCAGAGAGGGGAAAACTTTAAAAAATATTCTTATGGAAAACATTGGGAATGGCATGATAAGAGGATAAGAATGGAGGAAGTAGCAAGGATGACATATTTAGAAATGGGGCCTGGACAGTGGGACTGGGGAGTGTGGAAATGCAAAGTGTACATACGAAGCTAAGTAAGGAACGCCTTACAGGAATCAGCATCGGTTTGATGATGCAAGGCTCAGCTTTGTCTCCTTCCGTTAGGCATGTTCTTTGAGCTTAAGACTTTAAGAATTATTTCAACCGAGAAGTGGGGCAACATCACTGAATAAATGTTCAATTCCATAGTTGGTTGGAATCTTACTCGAATTCTCTAATCTCCCGCCTTTTAATTCCTAATTACCCTTTTGTATCACCTGAATATATTATGTATATCTTCTTATAGCCTCTTCACCTGATTATATATTTAAATTTAAGTTCCTTTTATGGGTGGAGGGAAATTACTTAGTGACTGTGTATCATTTCTTTCTGTCTTCCTAATACTTCACATGGAGTCATGCCATACAACACATTTAAAAACGATTGAATATATAGTAGAAAAATGTGATATAATAATTTTATAATCATTTTGTAAGGAGGATTGTAGGGAGCGGTTATAGGGTTAAGCCTCAGACTGACCTGCTGGCAAAGCCGAAAACAAGTCCCAGCTTAGAGGGCACAGCCATCTTAGCATAATTAAGCTTGATCTTGTGACCCTCCCTAGATCCTTCCTGGATAGCTGATGGGCTGTGGAGGTGCAGCAAGTGCTGCCAAAACAAGTGAAACTCACAAGAACATTGTAACTATGGTGACCACTACCTTGTTTACCTCTGACTATAAAATAAAGCATCAGCTTGCAGTCTGGATCTGTACTGTGGTCTCAGTCATGCACAGAAGATCCATCTAGACCTAGCTTATTCTCTGTCTTTTCTTCATCCTTTGCCGGCCCTCCCTCAGGGTTGCCGAACCCTTCGCTGTGCTGGCGTGGCACAGAGTATGGATTCACATAACAAATGGGAGGGTCTTTTATTTGGTACCTTTTTGTCAACTTGAAGAAGTATAAATGATGACTGTCGGATTTAATATACTAGAAGAGATACATTAATCCACATTTGAAAAAAAGAAAGACATAAGTGGGCCACGGTGAAAGTACTGCCTGCTGGGGGAAGGGAAGAGAAGCTTTGCGGGGAGACTTTAAGAGAGAGGAGGTAGATGCTGTGGGCCCAACTTGGAAGGAAAACAGATTTGGAAGTAAATTTTCATTCCCTGACTTATGGAAAGGCCTTCTATTTTTTTAAATAAATATTGAATAAAATACTCATTCCTCAGAGGTCTCTGGTAGAGATGTGCTGGGATAGTGGTGGACTGGGAGGAAGGGCTGACTGCTGGTCATGGTGGCAACAACAGAAGCTTCCTGAAGGGTGCAATTGCCTTAGCATTGGAAAGGAATGTGAGAAAGGAAGAAAGGTGAAAATCACAGGGATGAAAATGGGGGTTTTGTCACAGGGGCAAAATACCAGTGTAGCCAGATAAAGAGGACAAACCACCTCCTGTGCAGGCCTGAGCAGGGACAAGGGCTCCGGTTCAACATTCAAACTCTATGAGCATCAGTGTACCCAACATGTAAATTTGAGGTACTAAAATATTAATTATGTTAACATATGGGAACATATAGAACATGGGTGCCTAGAACATAGCATATGCTCAAATATTATTTCTTGTCCTGAAACTTTATCTCTTCAGATGGTTGCTGAAATGTCTATTCATGTCTAAACAGTGAAAAGGTAAAGAGAGTGATGGGACCTAACTTTTTAAAACAGGGGAAATTTTGTTTTAATGTGCAAGAAGGCTTGTATCATCTTAAAGTTCCCAGTTGTTAGTGAATGGAAATGCTGGTTATAATCAGACATGTGCCTGAAGTATTGTGAAAGGAAGGTACAGATTCTTCAAAGCAAGGTAGTTCCCAGACAACATAAGCCTGAGGATATGGTCATAATACTAGATCATCATCTCCATCACCACCAGCACCACCATCATCATCATCACCACCACCACCACCACCACCACCACCACCACCACCACCACCACCACCCATTGCTCTTTGGCAGTGCCTTTAAAATGATCACCTCTTCCAATTCTGACTTGTCTCTTGGCTTCTGGGATGGGAGAAGTTTTTCCAAGTTTGTCCAGATTTTTTTAATTACACTGTGTGATACAATTGCTACAGTTTAATAGCGCACTAAGTACAGTTTTGTTCCCTTCATCTTTGCCACCACCAAAGATCACCTACCTGAGTGTGCGGATCTTTTGCAGAACATCCTTGCATCACTGGTAGCCTCTTTGCTGACCACAAGGAGGTAGTCATTGTCAGAGATCGAGTTGCAATCAAAAGGCCAGAACATGTCTGTATCACTTTAATGGTCCTTTTATCTATCTCCCCCGGGACTAATAGGATTAGAAACTAGACTGAACACCACAGAGCTCATCCTATCTATGCAGTTCCTTCCAGGAAACTGCTTTATTCCTGTTTCCAGACAGCCAGAGTTGCATGAGATGATTTGACTTAAGTCATATCATTTCTGAGCTTCTAACCTAACAGATTTGATCCCACTGCTTGACCCACTAAAAGGGAAGATGAGTTAAGGCTGGGGACCTCCCAAAAAGAATTTCAAACTCTACAATTGCAACTGATCCAAATGAAAACGAAAAAGGGGAAGATACTATATAGAGATAGTTACAGCTGCACAGAGAGCAATTTACTAAGACATAATATTAAAAAGATTGGTAGGAAGATAGGTCAGATGACAGTGACCTAGGGAGGTACATTAGAGTAGCATTAGGATATACATTACAGTAACACAGAACAATATAAGATGCACCATGAGAACTGTAATAAGAAAAATATATAGACAACAAAAATGCATAGAACAACTGTAGAGGCACCAAAAAAGCTGTTTTATTTTTGTTTTTGTTATTTTGTTCAAGGCATGACTATACAGCAAAGCTGTAATTTGGAGTTGAAGAAAGTAGATATGCTCAATCATTTCCATTTGTTTTTCATGTCAAAGGGGATAAGTTTTAGGTGAAGACGTTTAGAACAAGAAATATGAAATCTTGGTTGAGTGAAAAGACTATTAAGAGACTGGTACTGCCTGGCTGGTGTGGCTCTGTGGTTGAGTGGTGACCCATGCAACAGGAGGTTGCTGATTCAATTCCCAGTCAGGGCACATGCCCGGGTTGCAAGCTCAGTCCCTGGTGAGGGCCATGCAGGGGGCAGCCAATCAATGTTTCTCTCTCATCCATGTTTCTATTTCTCTCTCTCTCTCTCTCTAAGAAAATCAATAAAAACATATATGTTAAGAGACTAGTACTTAGCAGGTCTTTTGACTAGGAGACTATACTATTGAAGCTCAGATGCTGTAAGGACTTGCATATGCACTTAAATTTTACTCAGTGATCTCAGAGGAACTAAAAAGAAATGTGCAAAGAGAGGAGACAGGCACCCTGCTGTTCCCTTTTTCATTGAGGGGAAACTGGAGGCTATGACATATAAATCAGTAAGCATGGCTTGCAGTGCTGGGCAAAATTCTAGGATGGCTTGTCATATAGGTATTAAGATTAAGGGTATTAAGATTAGAACAATTCTTGTCTGAATTCATCATGTGCTATATTCCAGGTTAGCCTCAATATTTTGATTAATTAGGTAGATGAAATTCAAGAAATGTATAGCATAGGTTTTGGGTGTTAACAAGGAATTTGAATAAGTTTTTCACTACACCCTTTGGAAGAAAGTAGAAAAATAAGGGCTCTGTGATAGGAAAATAACATGATAAATTTGTATGCTTTTGAGAAATGTGCCGGGAGCCAATTCCAGAATGTCATAATCACAGGTGTTTTATCAAAAGGTTAATGAAACTTGGGGGCTCAACAAGGGCTGAGTCACATATGTAATTATCTGTTAGACTGGCTAATAGGCACTTCCCTCAAACCTGAATAGGATTATTGTTTGCTGCCAGACAGCTCAGGGCATCTTAATCTACATGTTATTGCCTCCTGTTGGCCAAACACCTGAACAGCTATAGGCTATTCCCCAATCTGACAATGCTTCTGTACCCTACCCTTTGAAGTGTATTATCTCCACCTTGCCTTAGAACAAATTGTGTTAATGAAAAGCAAGGATCCTGAGTCAAGGGAGATCTTTAGCTCTTTTAGCTGAAGCTCCTCTGACCCCCAATGCCTTTCAAAACTATCTTTCGTCTTTGGACGCCGAATTAACCTAAGCACAGCCTTTCTCCAGATTGCTGCACCCTTCTTAATGCTGGGACAAGAACCCCTGCAGAAATGTATACAGTGGGCTAGGTCACAAGTATCTTCAGGACAGGGAGTATCTTTTATTTACCATGATACACTAGCATGGCGCACATAGTATATGCTCCAAAAATGGTAATATCCGTCAGAGTGAAGGGATAAATATGAAATAGACCCATTCATTACTAGTTGGTTTTCTGAGTATTTTTGAATAGGGATTGCGCTAAAAGAAACCTTGCATGGTGGCTTCCGTTAAGGTTCCATGAATACTTCTGGATTAAGTACTTGCTGACAGTGATAAGGTTGGCTCTGAATCTACTTTTTGTTTTGAAACACACTAATGATTATTATCAGTTAGACTGAAACATCTGTGTCAACATTGTAGGTAATTATATTTGTAAGGCACAGAAAGTAGACACTCAATGCTTGTTATATTCTTAAAATACTTTGAGTGTGCAGATCTTTTGCAGAACTACCGTACTTCACAAAAAGCTGACAGTGTTAGAGGCATTGTCTTTAGAATTGCAGTTATCTTCTGTATGTGATATGGTGACTAATTTGAGGTTGCATACTTAATGAGCTCAGAATATTTTAACTTAATATATCTAGTTTCATTTTGCAATGAGCAAGGAAACTTTGACCTTACAATGAATGGATCGGAGTTGGCAAGAATTGTGCCTGGTGGTTTTGGGATGCAGATTTCAGCTAATGGACCATGTAATTAAGATGACCAATTGCTAATGCAGTTGGAGAAATGCCAAGAACTCTGATACGAAGCCTACCAATTACAGTGCATTTCCCACTACTATCCAAGGGGATTAATAATTCTTTTCATTGGCTTATTGAAATTCTTCAACAAATTTAAGAATATTTCAATTCATAATGGAAGAAATAGTATTATATCTACTTGTACAGTAAAGTACAGGAAATGAAAGACGCATAGCTCATCTCTAAGTATCTGTAATAGTTCTATCTGGTACTTCTTTATGTAATAGTACTTTCATAATTATATTTTATCTCACTGATATTGAGTATATAGAAATGAATTCACAATATATTGATCTTTTTGTCAAGGATTAATACTATAAATAGAGGTGAAAGGCAGAGTATAATATACACTGATGAGTCCTTTTTTTTTTTTTTTTTTTTAGATATGCAGTTTCAGTAAGTAAGAAAGAAGATTTCTCATAATTAGAACATTTTCTTCCCCTTTATTTTCACTGCTTGATCTTCCCTGGGTGCTCAATAGATGTTTTTGGAATAAGATTGAATCATCAATAACAGAGTCCTAGTAAAATTTTATTTTGAAAGGCATAGTTCCAGCATTGACCTAAAACGTAAGTGGTTTAGATCTCCAGTGCTAAGCATTGTTCATAATATTTAATTTTGAATCAAAGCATGATAATTAAAAGGATG
Source organism: Corynorhinus townsendii (assembly GCA_026230045.1). NCBI lineage: Eukaryota > Metazoa > Chordata > Mammalia > Chiroptera > Vespertilionidae > Corynorhinus > Corynorhinus townsendii. The sequence continues at coordinate 12,512,020 of JAPDVU010000010.1, forward strand.
GATAAATAAATCCTCTACTCCTGGCTCTGAAAGAAGATGGAAACACATTTAGAGGAATATCAAGCTTTCTGATATCTGGGTGGTTAGAACTTGGTATTGACTTTTTACTTTCTTTTATCCTCCTTATGTTTAAATATTTAGAAATTAGAAAATAGTTCTTATGACTTATTTTTGTTGTGTTGGTGTTTTTAAAATATGAACAGTCCTGTAACGTTTATTAAATAAATACCTTTGTGTTTGCAAAGTACACAAAGTGGTGGAGATAGCCAGTTGTAAAAGTATACATAAATTGGTTTCCTTTAAGCTTTTCCTCTGAACAAACTAATGACATCAACTAAACTAAAATAAATATATTTTTAAATTCATAGCTGAGTTATCAAGAGAGTAAAGGACATCTTCAGGTTCTGCCTCTTTCTCTAACAACAGTGAATTAAAAAGTGAAGTCAAAATGCCAAGCCACTAGACACAGACAATAGGGTGGGCTTGGGGGGAGGAGAGGGGAGTAGGAGAGAGCAATAGGGGGAAAAGGGGACATATAAAATGCTTTCAACAATAAAGATTTATTTTAAAAAATGGCAAGCCACTATGAAATCTGGTGCATTCCTTTGGGCACAGGAATTTTGTGGAATAATGGTAAAGTATGGATCAGGATATTAGGTCTTAGGCCTGTGCAGTTGGGGGATGTGAAGAGAATTTTCATAAAATCTTGCTTCTCCAAAGGGATATACACTCAGTGAAAGCACAGGATGGAAAAATCTGCTGGCCAGATATGGAAACAGACATGAGACTCTGTCTGTTTTGGCCAGAGCAACAGATGGGGGAATGAAGTGGGTCCTTGGATGTGTGCCATAGGCTTGCCTCACACACCCCTCAGTCTTGGCTTCTACTTTATATTACCTGGGTGGTCAGGGAATCTTGAGAGGTTAAATCACAGTGGTCCCAGCTTGTTGAGATGTCTTGTCTGCAGCAGTAGCCTATGAAATTCCTCTCTAGGGGATTCATCCTTAATCTGGTACTTCCTACTCATCTACAGACTAAATTCAATCAAATATAAACATACAGCTAAAAAATTCAAATACATTGGGTAGAATACAACAACAAACATGTAAATCCCAAGGACATCAGGTATTGAAATCATTGCTAATAGGATTTAAAATAATAAAATATAAAATATATATTCTTAAAAAAGTGACCAAAGAATAGAAGATAGATAAAGTAACCAAATAGAGTTAATAAAGAAGTAATTGGACATTTGTGTTAGTCAGGAGACTAATAATTTGTATTAGACTAAGCTGAGCCATAGCAAAATTAGACTAAGCTGAGCCAACCCTGACAACAAATGTTCCTTTTACTCTTTTAAAGCCAGCCAAGAATCAGTTGACTCTCTGTGGTAACTGTGTTCAATGCAGCGACTTAGACATCCAGGGCTGATTGAATGCCATCTCTGCTATCTCAACATAAGGCCCTCTTCTTGGCTAAGGCTAAGGGACAGCTGAAGGCTAGCAAACAAGCCAATCTGAGATTCTTCTTGGAAGTGACTCACATCATGTGGGCTGAAAAATGTATGGGAACACAGAATATTTTTCTTCTCCACATTCCTACAACAGAAAAGTGTAATCATTTAAATCAAAAACTTCAATTGATGGGTTAAATATAAGATTTAGCAGAAAAGATGAATCATAAGCTGAAAGTTAGATGATAAATTAATGATCATATATTATTATGTATAAGTTAATAATAAGATAAGTAAATTAACTGGAAGTTTATGTCTTTTTAAATTTAATAAATCTTTATTGTTCAAATTATTACAATTGTTTCTCCTTTTCCCCCCCATAGCTCCCCTCCACCCGTTTCCTACCCCGCCCTCTGCCCTTACCTCCCCCACACTGTCCTCATCCATAGGTGTATGATTTTTGTCCAGTCTTCCTGCACCCCCCTATACCCCTTTCCCCCTGAGAATGATCAGTCCATTCCCATTCTATGCCCCTGATTCTATTATATTCACCAGATTATTCTGTTCATCAGATTTTTAATTTGCTTGATTTTTAGATTCACTTGTTGATAGATATGTATTTTTTGTTCATAATTTTTATCTTTACTTTTTTCTTCTTCCTCTTCTTAAAGAATACCTTTCAGCATTTCATATAATACTGGTTTGGTGTTGATGAACTCCTTTAGCTTTTTCTTGTCTGTGAAGCTCTTTATCTGCCCTTCAATTCTGAATGATAGCTTTGCTGGGTAGAGTAATCTTGGTTGTAGGTTCTTGCTATTCATCACTTTGAATATTTCTTGCCACTCCCTTCTGGCCTGCATAGTTTCTGTTGAGAAATCAGCTGGAAGTCGTATGGGTGCTCCCTTGTAGGTAATTAACTATTTTTGTCTTGCTGCTTTTAATATTCTCTCTTTGTCTTTTGCTCTTGGCATTTTAATTATGATGTGTCTTGGTGTGGTCCTCTTTGGATTCCTTTTGTTTGGGGTTCTGTGCGCTTCCTGGACTTGTAAGTCTTTTTCTTTCACCAGGTGGGGGAAGTTTTCAGTTATTATTTCTTCAAACAGGTTTTCAGTATCTTGCTTTCTCTCTTCTTCTGGCACCCCCATAATTCTGATGTTGGTATGCTTGAAGTTGTCCCAGAGGCTCCTTACACTATCTTCAAATTTTTGGATTCTTTTTTCGTTTTGCTTTTCCAGTTGGGTGTTTTTTGCTTCTTCATATTTCAAATATTTGACTTGATTCTTGGGATCCTCTAGTCTGCTGTTGGATCTCTGTGTATTATTCTTTATTTCAGACAGTGTATGCTTAATTTCTAGTTGGTCCTTTTTCATATCCTCGAGGATCTCAATAAATTTATCAGCCTTTTCTAGGAATTCTTGAAAAACCTTATAACCGTGGTTTTGAACTCTATATCCAGTTGTTTGTTTTCCTCCATTTCTTTCATTTGTGATCTGTTTCTTTGTCTCCACATTTTCGCTGCTTCCCTGAGTTGGTAGGGTGGCTTTGTGTGCTAGGTGTCCTATATGGGCCAGTGGGTTGGCCTCCCAGTTACCTGAGGTGGACACTCTTGGTGCACCCCTTTGTGGACTGTGTGTACAGCCTTGTTGTAGTTAAGTCTTGATTGTTGTTGGTATCACTGGGAGGAATTGACCTTCAGGCCAATTGGCTGTGAGGACCCACTGTGACTATAATGGAAGAACTGCTGTGCTGGAGACACGCTTATGGGGCAGGAGTAGCTTCAGTGGGGCTTTGGTGCCCACTGAGTCTGCCTCTTGAATGTATCACTTATGGATGTGAATAGTTGAAATCTGGTGTCGTCTCACACTGACCGCTAGATACACTAGCTTCTGGATCTCCTATGGCGTGCAGGTCAGCTACTATCTGAGGCCACCCAACAGGAGGTATGGCGAGAACTACAGTTTTCTCCTCTTTGCTTGGGGTTTGGAGGTTTTGGAGCTGTCTGACCAGAGCTGCAGTTTGTTTGGTTAAGCTGTGATAGGGCATGCCATTTATATGCAAAAGCCGCTGCGCGGAGCTTGGGTGGGTTTGTAGATTGTGCGGGTCAGGGTCTCAGGGAGTCACTAAGCTAGGGCGTGGCAAACAGCGATGGCTGCCAGTCAGCTGTCTCTGTGTCTCTGCGTTTCCAAGTCCCCGCATCCTGCACCCCAGCACAGTAAACAATGATTGCTGTGTGCACCTCTGCAAGAAAGCCGCCCTCACTTTCCTACCTGATGGCAGACAGTCCAGCTTCTCCCCGTAGGAGTTTGGGTCCCCAGTGTCTCCCCAGAAACTGGAGTTTGGAGTAATTCGGAGCTTGTCTCCCTTTGGGTTAAAAGAAGCAGCACACCCCGACATCCGCCGCCAGCCCGATTTACGCTCCTCCATACCTCAGCTTTTCAGCGCTTGTGCACGTCTCAATGCTCTTTTCTCTTTCCTTCTAGTTGTAGAACTTCCACTCAGCCAGCTTTCCTGTGGTTCTGGGTGATAGACGTTTTGTCTTTTAGTTGTAGTTTTGAAATTGTGCGAGGCAGCAGTTTAGGTGTTTATCTATGCCATATTGGTTTCTCCTGAAAGTTTATGTCTTTGACCTTCCTTTATTTTTCTTTTCTCCCATCCCCAACTCCACCCAACCACACAGGCCCTGCATCTCTCTGGTAAATACAATTTTGACCTCTTTTTCTATGAAATTTTTAAACAGATTCCACGTAGATCATTTAGTATTTGTCATTCTCTGTCTGACTTATTTTACTTAGCATGTTTTCAAGGGCCATCTACATTGTCACAAATGGTAGAATTTTCTTGGTTTTTATTTTTAATGGCTGATTAATATTCCATTACCCAACTTCTTTACCCGCTCATCCACTGATGGATACTTAAGTTGTTTTCATGTCTTGGCTATTATAAATAATGCTGCCTTGAACTTGGGAGTGTAGATAACTTTTCAAGTTAGTGTTTTTGTTTCCTTTGGATAGAGTCCCAGAAGTGGAATTGTTGGATCATATGTAGTTATATTTTTAATTTTTTTGAGGATCCTCCATACTAGTTTTCATAATGGCTGCATTAATTTATAATTTCACCAAGAGTGCACAAGGGTTCCATTTTCTCCATATCTTCACCAGCATTTGTTATCTCTTGTCTTTTTGATGATGGTCATTCTATAGGTATGAGATGATATCTCATTTTGGTTTAAAGTTATGTTTTCCTAATGACTTGTGATGTTGAGAACTTTTCATGTGCTGCTGTCCTTCCGTATATCTTCTTTGGAGATATGGCTATTCAGGTCCTTTGCCCATTTTTAATTGGGTTATTTTATTTATTTTATTTTTTGCTGTTCAGGTGTATGAGTTCTTTATATATGTTGGATTTTAACCCTTTATCAGATATATGCTCTGTATTTTTTCCCAGTTCATAGGTTATCTGTCTACTTTGTTGATAGTTTCTCTTGCTATGAAGCTTTTTAGTTTGATGTAGTTTCTCTTGCTATGAAGCTTTTTAGTTTGATGTAGTGATGTAGGCAGAAGGTAAGACATTTTGTGCTGTTGAGATGTGGGAGGGAGGTTCTATTGAAAAGTTGAAGAAGTTTTTACCTGATGGTTCCTACCTACTGTATTAAGTAGGTCAGTTTCTTTGCTGACTATGAAGGGGAAGGGAGAAGAGATAGGAGCGTGAGGAGAAGGTAAGGGATTGAAATTGCTGCGGTAAGCAATGAATGAAGGACTTTAAAATAAACACATGCATAGCCCAAATTCTCCTTTACAGCAACCCAAGGGACTGCCCATCTTTATACTTTCCTCCAAAGTCAAGTTCCTGAAAAGAATAGACCACATTACTTATTGTGTTTTCTCTCTTCTCCTTCCTCTTCCATTTCACCAAACCTTACTGAGCCACCACTGGCCTCTTTATCCATCACAGGACTGGGCTCACTTCAGTTTTTACAGTAAAAGTCACTGTCGCTGTATTTGAAACAGTTCCACACTGCCCTTCACACTCCTTCTCCACTTTTGTTTCCAAGACTGTGTGCTCTTCTCTGTTTACCTTGTTTCTTTAGCCACAAATTCTCACCTACGTTCTTTAACTAGCTTTTAAAATACTGATGGATGGCTGTGTTCTGCGCTGAGAACTTTCTCTCCTCTCTTCTGTCCTTGCTTTTCATTGCTGGTCCCTCCTCTCTCCTTGCTAGCTATTTCTAATACTGAATTTACTTATAAAAAATTGAAGAAGATAATTCCTTTTTTACTTTTCTCGATTCAAAGTCTTAAGGATAAAAATGTTGATAATAAGTTTATGATTTAAAATTTCTTCTCATAAAATGGATTTCTGCTGAAAATGAATCTCTTGTTGTCTAGAGCTCTTAAATTGCTGGGCACTTCCAATTTATTTTTTGTGCTCTCTTTTTCCTTGCTTTATGACCATGTAAATTAATTTAAATGATTAGAGTGAGTTACTTATCACCTCCATTTAGCTGAGTACATTTTAACTGTTCCCCTCTCCGCTCCCCAGACTGGAATTACTATCACTACTTACCTCTCTCACCCTAGAAAAAAGGTCTTTCCAGGGAATGCCTTGCTTAAAGTCACAATGTCCAGCGGTCCTTATGAAAAGCCTTGCTCTTTGCCTCACAAATGCCCTCTTTAGTCTCTCAACATTTTCTTCTTTTTGTTAGCTCATATCTTTGCTAATGTTTTAGCTACTTATTGAGGTAATTGAATTTCAAATTGTTTTTATTAGGTTCTGTAATACTATGGGGAGATACTCTAAATACTATAATAATTATTGCTATTAACATCTGGTGCTGCTTCCCAGGCCGGTTAATGACTTAAGCTCAGTACTGTGTTCATAAATGTAAAATGATCAAAGCTTGCACAGCGGGAGGGCTGGCTTCCTTTCTCTGGCCCTGGTTGAGTAAGTTGACTGATCCTCATATTGTTTCTTTCTAATCGTGAAATGGATGCTTTGCATTTTTTCAGATCTCAGCTACATCTAAAGAAAGTGGCGTTCTTGTTAAGAGCCTCTAAAATTAGAAAGTTGTAGAATTCCTTAGTAATATGTGTCTTAATAATTCAAACTGTCATGGCAACATACAATTAAAACTTTCCTTTGGGACTAAAGATAAAAATCCCAGTTGCTTCTAAAGAAGTTGAGCCAGTACATAATGAGAAGAATAATTCAAGTAAATGGGACTGAGTTTCATAGAAAAAAAAGAAAAAGAAAGGCAAAAACATTGTTAACAAGGAACTTAGTTGTTACTGTATTTAATGATTTCACAGCTTTTATAGTCTCATTTATTAGATCATCTTTTTATTATTCCCAATTAAAACATTATTATTTATTTTATTTGGTAGGGAAAGGGGCATTAACTTTCTTTCATGACCCCCCCCCCCAATTATTATTCTTTTGTAGAATAAACATAACTGATATTAGATATTATTTTGACTTAAAGGGAATATATGATACGACTGATACTACATGTCACTACTATGATGGAAGCATTTTGAACAAGGTTAATCAAAGAAGAGGTTTATTCTTATTTGTTTATATATATATCAATATCCATATTGACATTTTTATATTCCTTGTATCTGATTATGACATGTATACTTTTTCTAGTCAGATAGACATTTTGTTTTATATAAGCTGGAGCGTAAATTTTTTTTATAGCCCATGTAAACTATTTCTTTTCTGTGCTTACTGTTATAATTCCATTGTCTATAGACCATTGATTCTAAGATGCCCATTTCTCTTTTTATACATTTAACATCTTAGAAATAAGAATGCACCTTATAGTAGGTGACCTATCATAATTGAATTGTTAGCATTTTTTTTTTCATTCTAGGTGTTTCAAAATATAATGTACTATGAGGATCAAAATAACTTCCCTCCCACCTTCTAAATTCTTCTAGTTGGGCTAATAGTCAAATTCACAGGAGGTGGATTATCAGGAGGAAATGTCCAGAGTTGATTATGGATGTCCATGAAGGATGCCATAAGAATATGGGGCCCAAAGATGCGTGCATGGGACAGTTGAGGCTTCTATGCCATTTTGGACAAAGGAGAAGTGGGCAAGGGTCTGGGAATTCTGAGGAAAACTAGGCAATTCACAATTAGACAAGAAAGACCAAACACATGTTAAGCAAATTTTCACTGGGCCACCCAGAAGCAATGGGACCCAGAAGGAAGTTCCACCAACAAACTGTTAGATTTCTCTCCTTCTGCCACATTCAGTTCATATGATGATGCAAAGGTGATGCTCCCTTCCTTTAAGCAGGTTTTTCCACCTGAATTTCTTTAGTCAGGTGGGGGTGGGGGTATGGTAAATGGTTCTTTCAGAGTCTTTTGTTTCTTAATAACCAGCTGAAAGTCAATATCCCAAAAGGTATATTTTGGGGTGGCAAAACTTTGGTCCTCAGTGCTAATACACATTTCACAATTAATAGTGACAGATTCAACATAATATGGAGTATTGAGACCACCACTCAGAAGGTAGCCTGCTTTGGCAGAGACTGCCTCTGGTCCTGCAATAATCATTTTCCATGTTTTCCAAAATTTTGGCTAGACATAGAGACAAAAAGCTAACGTTTGCCAGACCGCCTTTTCCAGATTAGAATAAATAGTTATTGGTTTGCTAGGATTGCCTTAAGGAAATACTACAAATGGAGCAGGTTGCACAATGGAACTTTATTGTTTCATAGTTCCAGCAGCTAGAGATCTGAGATGAAAGCGTCAGGTGGGCCATGCTTCCCCTGCAAGTGCCAGAGAAACATCTGTTCCAGGCCTCTCTCCTGGCATCCGGGTGTTCCTTGGCTTATGGCGACTAAATCTTCACCTGGCCTGTTCTCCCAGTGTTCACACCTCTCTCTTGGCATGATATTCATAAGGACGTCCCCATATTGAGTCAGGGGCCCATCCTACTCCAGTGTGGCTTCATCTTAACTAATTACAGCTTCAAGGGCACTATTTCCTTCAAGGTATGGAGAATTAGAATGTCAACATATGAATTTTGAGGGGCACAATTTAACCCATAATTTTGAAGAAAAAGGTTCATGGGCCTGGGCTTTAAAAAAAAAAAAAGAATGAAAAAGGCAAATATTCAATATAGAGTAAGGAAAGGTTTATTGGTTGGGAAGACCAAGCTTGAGAAGATGGGGTACCTTATGACATCTGCAAATCCGTCTTAACAGAGGCCAGAATTCAGGCATCTTTTCTGGCCAAGGGAAGGGAGGAGGGGAGAGGCAAGAGGTGAGTGTGGGCATAGATAGCTAGACAGCTGGGCATGACAGAGATGTTAGGAAGAGCTGGAAAACTCTAAATCCCTTTTCCTGGTTCAGTCTGTTGATCCCTGCTGATCTGAGTCCAGTTCTGCAGACGCCTGTGATCTCTGACGAACTGTCATTACTTTGTGCGTATTTCCCCACCTCTTTGGGCAAGATTCCCTCTGACCAGGGGTTGCTCAAGCCTCAAGCAGAATTCCTCCAGTTAACTAGTATTTCTGAGGTAGCAGCAATTAACCTGAAGACGCTGGGAGAAATGCAGGTTAGAATTCAGAGAGAGCAAGCATTTCACTCCGTTGCACATTCTGGTCAATGAGAAGTCAGCAAATCTGTCAGCTCACAGAGCTTTTCTTAAGACACGTTTCATGTAGTCCTCACTGCTTACTCTTCTTAGATTATTGCTCCTTGGAAGAGAGAGATTGCCTTAGAGTCAGAGGATGAAGGCCCCAGTCCAGGTATGTGTGGGCAGGGACCTGTATGGAGCGTGGGTTCCTAAAAACTGTATAGAGCACAGCTGCCATGCCAGCCTGGGGTTCAAGCCACTGTCCTTAGGAAGTTTTCTGTTACTCTTAGCCAAACTTAATTTGGCTTCATGTATGAACTGTCCCAAGACCAATTAGAATCTCGGCTTTATCACTTGCTGGCTGTGGGCCATTCACATGTGTCTTGAACTTTATAGGCCTCATTTTCCCATCTGTAAAAGGAAAATAATCATATATACTCAATATTGGTATTACAAGTTCCACTGTAGGCATAGCATTTAGCATAGTACCGATACATACTGGGTTGCTGCTGCAGTGGGAGATGAGAATAAATATTTATCAAGGGCCTTTTGATTCTCTGTTTTTATTATTTTATTGAAGCAAGATTATAAGTACTGGAAGGAATAGATGCTACCAACTGTAAGAATATTTATATATTTATGTGTTCTTTCGACAAACTTTTATGCCACACCTCCCTTGTACCAGGCACTGTACTGGGCAATGGACATTGAACAGTGAACATAAACAAATAGTCCCCGTTTCTGACCTCAGGAGGCTTACACTGAGTATACAAGCGGCAGAAGAAAAGTAATATTGGTGATGGCAGTGATGTTACACACCTGACCCGTGACCTCATGTATCATGGACTGTGTGAAATTGTGTACATGTGGAGCTGTGAGAGAAAAGGCACCTGCTTGACAGAATCAACCTGGGCCACAGACGTGGTGATGTGGACAGGCCGTTGTCACTCAGAGAAAGTGGCTTGCCAGCACACCTCACATTTGACCTACTGCATTTCAGTTAGTATTTGCTTTAATTTTCTTGACCACATTAATGACACTTACAACAATAAAAAGACTAGTGAAGCACATAACATTTATACCAGTAAATATGTTTCAATTTTTAAAACTTAAAAAATAAAGCCTTTTTATTATTATTGAAACCAACAATTACAACCTTTCCTCAGTGTTTTATTCTGAATTACATTCCATCAATGCTTGTCTTTGAATAAATAGCTGTCTGTCTCTAACTTTAAAGCTTATTATTTTTTTTCTTTAATACTTTTTATTATGAAACAACACCTGTAAAAATACAAATTTATAGGTCAATACATTATCACAAAGTGACCATGTTAAAGCATCAGAAATAGAAAATTGCACCTCAGAAACCCTCTTCATGGTCCCTAATTATTACCTCCCATCTACATTGGCAGGTGCTGTCATAATTTTTATTTTATTAATTAATAACTAATGGTTTTATTAATAATTCTATTGCTTTTAAAAAATCATTTCACTCTCTGATCAAGCATCCCCTAAGTTACTGATTAGTTTCATATGGTTTTGAACTCATATAAATAAGTTATACGTACTATCATTTTCTGTGACTAAGTTCTTTTATTCAATATCATGCTTTTAGATTCTTGCATGTTATTTTTGTATAGCTGTATTAATTCATTTTCATGGCCATATCATAATTTACTTACCCATTCTATTGAAGAACACTTGGGTAGTTTACAGTTACATCAATAATAAAGTTATGTATATTTTCACATTTCTTAGTACACATGTGCATATATTTCTGTATGTGATACACTTACTACTTTTATAGCCCCAATTCTTCATCCCTCCCTATATCTACACCCATTCCCATAGAACTTTGTACTGCCCTCTCACTCTGAATCTGGACTTTGTCATGTGATTTTTTTCCATTTTTTTAATTAAGGTATTATATGTGTACATATCTTACCATTGTCCACCCCCCACCCCACTACCATACATGCCCTCACCCCCCAATGTTTTGCATCCATTGGTTATTCTTATATGCAATGCATATAAGTCCTTCAGTTGATCTCTTATTTCCCCTACCTCTCCCTAACCTTCCCATTGAAATTTGACAGTCTGTTTGATGCTTTACTGCCTCTGTATCTATCTTTTTGTTCATCAGTTTATAATGTTTTGTTTATTTTCCACAAATGAGTGAGATCATGTGGTATTTTTCTTTCATTGACTGGCTTATTTCACTTAGCATAATGTTCTCCAATTCCATCCAGGTTGCTACAAATGGTAAGAATTCCTTCTTTTTTATTGCAGCATAGAATTCCATTGTGTAGATGTACCATAATTTTCTGATCCAGTCATCTGCTGACCGGCACCTAGGCTGTTTCCAAATCTTAGCTATTGTAAATTGTGCTGCTATGAACATAGGGGCGCATATATCCTTTCTGATTGGTGTTTGTAGTTTCTTAGGATATATTCCTAGGAGTGGGATTACTGGGTCAAATGGGATTTCCATTTTCAGTTTTTTGAGGAAACTCCATGCTGTTCTCCACAGTGGCTGCACCAGTCTGCATTCCCACCAGCAGTGCACGAGGGTTCCTTTTTCTCCACATCCTTGCCAGCACTTGTCGTTTGTTGATTTGTTGATGATAGCCATTCTGACAGGTGTGAGATGGTATCACATTGTCGTTTTGATTTGCATCTCTCAGATAATTAGTGACTTTGAGCATGTTTTCATGTTTCTCTTGGCCTTCCTTCTGTCTTCTTTTGAAAAGATTCTATTTAGGTCCGTAGCCCATTTTTTTATTGGATCATTTATCTTCCTTTTATTAAGTTGTATAAGCTGCCTATAGATGTTGGAGATTAAACCCTTATCAGTGATAACATTTGCAAATATGTTCTCCCATACAGTGGGGTTTCTTGTTGTTTTATTGATGGTTTCTTTTGCTGTGAAAAAGTAAAGCTCATTATTTTTGCTATTTGCCTTTTCCTTCCATTAGAGATTTTTTTTTCTTGTCTTCTTGTGTTTTCTCAGCAGGAATACTATTTTGAATGGATTTCTCGGTGTTTATGTTCTGTCTCTGGAATTGACATAATTATGCTTGTGTTTTTAATGGGAGAATTATTCAATGTAAGGAAGGTTTCATCTTGATAAAACTAGACCTTGTCTTTGACCATTTCACAATGAGTAATAAAGGTTTAGATTATCATTTATCAGACCCTGAAACTCCAGGAATAGGTTTGTTATAAAATATATAATTTCAGAAATTTATTTAAATTGTCTATATTAAAATACTTCCTAGTTAGTAAAAGTGAAATTGGTTGATCTTTTCAAGAGTATTATTGTAGAATCTGAAAACTCCAAAAAGATAAACCCCCTAGTGACAGACAGGCTAGTGGGAGACTGAACACCTGTGGCTTTGTTGATACATAGTGTCTAATCCTATATAATAAAAGCATAATATGCTAAGTGTCTGACTGATTGGTCGACTATTAAGTTGACCAGTCAACCAGGCACTATAACATGCACTGACTACCAGGGGGCAGACCCGCCAACCAGTAGGTTAGCTTGCTGCTGGGGTTTGGCCGATCAGGACTGGGTGAGAGGGCCAGACACGACCTGGAGGCTTCCTGAGGTCCCTCCCCAGCCAGCCAGCCAGCCAACCTCCTGTGGTCCCTCCCTAGCTGGCTGGCCCCCATGGGTCCTGATCAGCTGATTGCCAGCCAGGCCGAGTAACCCCACCCATGCACGGGTTTGTGCACTGGGCCTCTAGTAGTAAATAAAGTATCATGCAGTGGAAGAACTGCCATGTTTACCTTTATGTCTTCTTCAGTGCATTTGGGGCCAGTGTTCATACGATAAAAATTTAATAATAAGTTATGTTTATAAATATTTATGTACCTCAAATAGGAACACTTAAATATATACAGCAAATATTAACAAACCTAAAAGTAGAAATAGACAAAAGGTTGGAATAACCAGTAATGAAGTGTTCTTAACTTGATACTCAAGAAAACCTTCTCTGAAGAAATATGATAACACTGGTTGTTGGAGGAGACATGGACAGTTTATGGATGGGAGATTTTATTTTATTATTTTTTAAAATGAGAGTCACTAATCAGATATATTAAAAAAATAAAATAAGAGTACTAAGTTATACTTATGCCTTTTGGAGTGTAAAGGAAGAATTTGATGATGCAGGCTGAGAGGATAATTTCAAGGGCAATCTTGAGTAGTGGACTGGGATAGAATCCTGAGCACTTGGGTGGGAAATGGACATTCCTTTAAGTCTAGAGGGTGGAAGCTGAGTCGACCAGTGCAGATGCAGATAAATTAATAGTTTTGTTCATAAGCAAAATAAAGACCTCTTCCTTTTTTCCTCTTATGTTTCCTGTTTTATCCCTCCCCTGATAGGGAGAGAAACATTTGAATTGTTTACCATGATGTACTGGTGATTTCCAAACGTCTAAATACACTAATTAAAGCTTTTCCCAGAGTAGGAATTTCATTTTAATGTAAATGTTGACACACTGAGTAGAGTTTATATTTTTATTTCAAAGGTTTGAAGAAAAATGTCTTGCATGAACTATGAGTTCTATGAAAAGGAACACACCCAGCACTGAGCAATTTCATGACTCATTGGTCTCTGCTGTCACACGTGGGGAAGTTTCTTAGATTATATCTGAAGCACTGCTCTGTAGCATTCTGGTCATGTTTGCATGCCCACAGGGAAGCATTACATTTTTATAATATACGAAAAGAAAACAGAAATTGCTTTAAAAAGAGCACAAATGCAATTTTTTTTTTATTCTGAAAGAATAAGGTTCTCGAAAATGTCAATCTCATTGTTACCTTAGTACAAAATTCTGATATACCGGAAAAGCAAACTCGAATTTTAGTGCCATTCTTCATTTGATTAACATGGTACATATTCTGAGAGGTCTGCATCTCATTTGCCATTTGAATGAATTATGATGCTAATTAGTGTAGAAATAATAAAATTCAGTACACTACTGAATTTTTAAATCCTGTTTCTTAAATAATTAAGTACAGATTATCACTTTTATTTTACTTTATGTAATTTTAATTTTAAATCTCCACCCATAGATACAGAGAACATTTTATTTTAGACTCAGGTCACTTGAAATCTACTTCTTGACTACCTATGCTATCATTGTTTACTATTGCTAACTTCATTCCTATAACATTTTGCATACCAAACTTTAAACTACTGCAAGGTAAAATTTTTGGAAATTGCAGGGTCAACTCAAACTTGTCAGCTTCCGTTCCCTAAATTCATTTATCAGACTGATACATCAGGTGTTCTCTCCTTTATTCAATTCATCCAGACAGCAAATATTGGCCCCTAGAATGGCAATAAACACACTCAAGGAAATAACACGGCAGAGGCCCCTGACCTAATGAACCTATTGTTTATTGAAGGAAGTAGACAGCTGACTAATAAGCTCAAGGATACTGAGTGAGAATGAATGGAGAACGTTTTGTGGAAGTACAAGCCTAGCCTGGCTCCCTCGACCCAGAGGAAAGATGGAAGCAATCAGATGAAAGAAGCATAAGCATTGTCCAACCAATCCTTGATCTGAATTTTCAAACATCGCTTTGTACATTCTTGGCTGTGAAACACACTTGTATAATTTTATAAAATGAGGGTATCCTGGAGGCTGGGCCTGAGTAGATTGATAACTTAAGTTCACGGAGCAAAAATCACCCTGATTTATATATAATTACAGCTTATTTAGTTCAAGCTGATAATGAAACTTTATCTACAGTTGGCCAAATCGCTTGGGTCTAGAAATAGCTGTAGGTCTCCAAACAAATCATTTCTAATTTTTATGTGGTAAATGTAATGACAGCCTGAGAAGTCGCTTCTAAATGAACAATGTCAGAAGATGTATCAGTGTTTCTAATTTGGACTCTTTTTTTCATTTGGCCGATAAACATTTTCAGTGGAGATGATGAAATCAGTGCAGACAAGGCTGCGTTTATTTAAAAAGAGGAATGGAAAGCATGCTTTTTAAACCAGTGATTGGCAATTGAAGTCAAGGTTTAAAAGCTCTGGCTGTGGCCTGACTGACTTAGAGGTAGAGATGTCTAAAACTTGGGAGACTGACTTTTAAATTTTTTTAAAAAAATATAAAATGATTGTAGGATAAGGCTTGATAGCTTCCCTTTAATCAGTACCAAGATACAGAAACCTCAGAGGGGAGGGGCAGGGGAGAGATTAACCAAAGAATTTATATGCATATGTGCATAACCCATGGACACAGACAGTAGTGCGGTGAAGGCCTGGGGAGGAGGCATGAGCAGGGTGGAGAGGGTCAATGGGGTAAAAAAGGGACGTCTGTAATACTTCCAACAATACAGATAATTTTTTAAAAAAAGATACAAAAACCCTTTTCACTGTTCCACAAGAAAATTCTTGATGTGGCCCCTGCATAATGAGAAAATTGTATGAAACTTCACATTTTAGTGAAGTAATGTGGATGGTTAGATCTCTTATACATGATAGAAAAAAATCACTTTGAAATTTATTTAAAAAACTCAATTTGCCAAATTGCTGTACTGATCATTTTTTTCCATTAAATCTTTATTGTTCAGATTATTACAGTTCCTCTTTTTTCCCCCCATAGCTCCCCTCCACCTGGTTCCCACCCCACCCTTTGCCCTTACTCCCCCCCGCACTGTCCTCATCCATAGGTGTATGATTTTTGTCCAATCTCTTCCTGCACGCCCCCCATTCCCCTTTCCCCCCGGAATTGTCAGTCCACTCCCTTTCTATGCCCCCGATTCTATTACGTTCACCAGATTATTCTGTTTCTCAGATTTTTTATTCACTTGATTTTTAGATTCACTTGTTGGTAAGTATGTATTTGATGTTATTTTGTTGTTCATAATTTTTATCTTTACCTTTTTCTTCTTCTTCCTCTTCTTAAACAATACCTTTCAGCATTTCATATAATACTGGTTTGGCGGTGATGAATTCCTTTAGCTTTTTCTTGTCTGTGAAGCTCTTTATCTGCCCTTCAATTCTGAATGATAGCTTTGCTGGGTAGAGTAATCTTGGTTGTAGGTTCTTGCTATTCATCACTTTGAATATTTCTTGCCACTCCCTTCTGGCCTGCATAGTTTCTGTTGAGAAATCAGCTGGAAGTCGTATGGGTGCTCCCTTGTAGGTAATTAACTGTTTTTCTTTTGCTGCTTTTAATATTTTCTCTTTGTCTTTTGCCCTTGGCATTTTAATTATGATGTGTAATGGTATGGTCCTCTTTGGATTCCTTTTTTTTGGGGTTCCGTGCACTTCCTGGACTTGTAAGTCTATTTCTTTCACCAGGTGGGGGAAGTTTTCTGTCATTATTTCTTCAAACAGGTTTTCAGTATCTTGCTTTCTCTCTTCTTCTGGCACCCCCATAATTCTGATGTTGGTGCGCTTGAAGTTGTCCCAGAGGCTCCTTACACTATCTTCAAATTTTTGGATTTGTTTTTCGTTTTGCTTTTCCAGTTGGGTGTTTTTTGCTTCTTAATATTTCAAATCTTTGACTTGATTCTTACGATCCTCTAGTCTGCTGTTAGATCTCTGTATATTATTCTTTATTTCAGTCAGTGTATGCTTAATTTCTAGTTGGTCCTTTTTCATATCCTCGAGGATCTCAATAAATTTATCAGCATTTTCTAGGAATTTCTTGAAAAACCTTATAACCATGGTTTTGAACTCTATGTCCAGTAGTGTGCTTTCCTCCATTTCTTTCATTTGTGACCTGTTTCTTTGTCTCTGCATTTTGGCTCCTTCTCTGTGTTGATAGAGTGGCTTTGTGTGCTAGGTGTCCTATAGGGCTCAGTGGCTCGGCTTCCCCAGTTACCTGAGGTGGACACTCTTGGTGCACCCCTTTGTGGGCTGTGTGCACAGTCTTGTTGTATTTAAGCCTTGATTGTTGTTGATATCACTGGAAGGAATTGACCTCCAGGCCAATTGGCTGTGAGGATCAGCTGTGTCTACGATGGGAGAACTTCTGTCCTAGAGACGCCCTTATGAGACAAGACTTGCTTCAGTGGGGCTTTGGTGCTCACTGAGTCTGCCCCTTGAGTGTGTCTTTTATGGATCTGAGGAGTTGTAATCTGGATGGTCCTACTCTGACCCCTGGGTACACTGGCTCTTGGATCTCCAAGGAGGTGCTAATTTAGCCCCTGCCTGAGGCCACCCAGCAGGAGCTATGGAGAGATCTGCAGATTCCTTTTCTTTTTTTGGGGTTTGGAGGTGTCCAGATGAGGCCCACCTGTGAAGCAATGCAAGCTGCTGTGGGGCCTTGGGCCTTCTTTTGGCGGCTCTGGGGCTCTCTGACCCAGCTGCAGTTTGTTAGGTAATTTTAGGTTGCAAAGGGCCAAGCCATTCACATGCAAAAGCCTCTGCGCACAGCTTGGTTGGGGTGGAGTCTCAGGGCGGAGCAAACAGCACTGGCTTCCTATCAGCCCTGCCCTAAGAGGCCCCTGTATCTCAGTGTCCCTTGGTAGTCGCTGCAAGTACCTCTGAGAGAAAGCTGCCCTCGAGTTCTGCCCGCTGCCAGACAGTCCAGTTTCTCCCAGTATGAGTCTGGGTCCCCAGAGTCTCACCCAGAACTGGAGTTCAGGGCAGTCGGGAGCTTGTGTCTCCCTGCGGATTGAAAAAGCCAGCTGCATACTCAGTTGCCAGCCCTTTCCGAGTGCGCACCTCCGTACCTCTGCACTTTACTTCCGCAGCTCCTCTGAGTCTCAGTGTGGTTTTCTCTTCCCTCCTAGTTGTAGAATTTCCACTTAGCCAGCCTTCCTGTGGTTCTGGGTGATGTCCATTTTGTCTTTTAGTTGTAGCTTTGAAGTGATTGTGTGAGGCAGCATTTCAGGTGTTTACCTATGCCGCCATCTTGGTTTCTCCTGTACTGATAATTTTTTGATTTATTTACTAAAAGTGAATAGTTAAGGTCCAGTGAAACCATAATACATTGGGATGGATTTTTAGTGGGTTTGAAGTACTACAGAGCTGATTTTTTAAAAACCTATTTTAAATCACTCTCTACCTGTTTCAGAAATTCTGTATATAAGATAATTTAAAAATTTTAGTTAATTAGAATTGATTGTGTGTGTGTGTGTTTATAAATTATATTTGTGATTGGGGGCAGTCATAGGACTGAAAGAGTGAGTATTACAAAAAATAGATTAATTATCTTGCTAGAATCAAGCTATGTTAGAGCTGTTTGTGAGAGAGAAAATGTCTGAAATTGCAAGTTACAAGTTAGAAACTGGGACCATCTCCATGTTGATGATGTTGGAAAGAAATGTAAGTTGGACCCGAACCAAGGCTTTATTATTTATTTATTTATTCCACAACCATTCACTTATTGAGCCTCTGCTATGTACTAAGCACTTCTCATGGAATCTAAAGAACAAAGATAAATGTCTGCTCTAGAGCTCACTCCTTGCCCAATACACTAGAGCAGTGGTCGGCAAACCGCGGCCCATGAGCCACATGCGGCTTGTGAGCCGCGGTTTGCCGCTCTGTTGACTAACGAGTTTGCCGACCACTGCACTAGCTTCTGGGTATCCCTGTGTTAACCTTTCACCTTCTTCATTAAAACATAAATACACTAGAGAAGAAACAGAAAAGAAAGTAAGGCCTGGGAGATTAATTTGGAAAATCTATAAAGAAATAGAATAGCCTGGCCGGTATGGCTCAGTGGTTGAGCATCAACCTATGAACCAGGAGGTCAGGGTTTGATTCCCAGGTCAGGCACATACCCGGGTTGCGGGCTTGATCCCCAGTGTGGGGCATGCAAGAGGCAGCCAATCAATGATTCTCTCTCATCATCGATGTTTCTCTTTGTCTCTTTCTCTTCCTTCCTCTCTGAAATCAATAAAAATATATATTTAAAAAAAGAAGTAGAACCAAAAGGGCACATAGATGAGTAAGGTAGGAAGAAAATGGGGAAGCCCATTCAAGAGACATAAATATCTGAATACTATGAGTTCCAGAAGGACAGCACAGAAAAGATAGAAGGAGGAATCAGAGAAGTGGTTTTCTGAATCCTCAGGTCACTTCTTACATTGGGATACTGGGTCTGAAAGCTGCTATTTCCTTATATTGCAAATAAAATGAACAAATGAAAGTATATTTAAGAACCAGCTCTTTTCTCCCTCACCCATGTTAATTCTCTTCTACCTACAGTTAGTTCCTAGAGGTGACTTTTATGTTTCTTAGAGACTTTTCTGTTTATTGCCTCCCTAGTATAGGGTGAACTGTTCCTTCTTGATATCGTACATTTTCTCTTTGAACAATTACTTATTTTCATGTCACTCAGAGTTTATCCATTCTCCAAGATATGCATTTTTCCTGTGCACTCGAGCATCATTGGAAGATAAATTCTACTCTTGATAATGGTAGCCTCGTCACTGAGTCACAGAAAGCTATTATTCCTACAATTTTTCAAGTGTGTAGATTTTGAGGGGGTGTCATTTTAAGATGTAACTATACTGTTTTCTACACTCAAACTCCACTGCTCTTGCCATAGAAATTGATCATTGATGTGTGTTGATGACTTTACAAAGTCCATGTACATATAAGCTATTGTTATTGTCTATAACATTGTTCCTTTTATTGAAACTCCCACTGATTTCACTATACTTACAGGTTCACGATTTAGCATCTTTATTGCCCTCTGCTGGTGGATTCTTTGAACTGCATATTTAGAGGTCTATGATGGCATATTTTCCAGGAGCTAAGTAGATATTCAACTTCTCAAGTTCAAACTAAAAAGTAGATGATGGAAAACACTGAGATTTCTTGAAATGACTAGGGAGGTCAATAATTTGACTCAGAGTTTTCAAGGATGTAAACTATTTATAGGGTTTTTTTTTTTTTGTCAATCATATTTCATGAAAGAGGATATAAATCCTTGTTTGCTTTGAAATAAAAGTACCATAATTGAAAATTTTCTTCACTGGGACCAAATACATCCTGTGAAAATATAAGTTAGTGGTTGGACGTCCCAACGATCCCATTAAAAATAAAACTCCACAAATAATTTCAAATTTTGATTTAATTTTACCTTACATTGAAGTAGCTGTATCTCTAGTGACTTAAATGTTGTATAGTACACTGTAGTTCAGGTGCTTCCCTAGTTCCTATGCTCTTCCTCCCTTCACCACAGAGTACAAACCAAGGGTCTAATACCATTAGGGAGCTCTGTGTGAAACTGGGGCGCTGGTGAAGCTTGATTATAACTGAGCAGAAGGTAATGTCCCCAGAGGGTTGATGGATGTTCCTAGGGGGTGTGCAAGAAGGTGGGCGGAGAAAGGTCAGGCTTGTCTCTGTGCTCCCTGATTTTCTCTGTCAGCTGTCAGCCTCCAGTGTTAGGAATAGTGTCCTTTGTCTGAAAGCGGTTTAAGACATTGAAAGTCTTCTATTAAAATGCCAGCATTTTGAAAGCCTATAAAAGATGGGGCATATAGCTCTTCCTTAGCTAGTATAATCTGAATTTCAACAGGGCAGACTGGGGACTCTATGTTTGTGTGTATGCATGCATGTGTGTGCACATGTGTGTGTAGGCCCGCCAAGGATACACAAGAGACCCTGGGCAGGAAAGAGCAGAGGTATAGAAGAGGGGAAAGAGCATAAAAGACAAACCCCACCTACATAATTTACCCCTTAGCCTGGGGTTGTCTTATTTTCTACCATCCTGTGCTCATCTATTTACTAAGTTCCCATTGTCCCCCAGGTCCCTCTGTCTTACAAGCCCATCACTATCCCATGTGTAGGGGATGCAACCTTGCAATTTTGCCCATGTTGTTTTCTTTTCCCTCAGAGTTTTTCTCTGAGCCACGTGGTAGAGAAGATGCTTTGGTGATAATTCGCATTCATTTGTTATATGCAGAGTGGGGCAAAAGCAGGTTTACAGTTGTTCAAATGGAAAATCCTATATAATAAAAGGCTAATATGCAAATTGTTCCCACAGGCAGGAGTTTGACCAATCGGGAATTAGACATGTGCTGATCATGGGGGGGGGGGGGGGGCGTGGGGCGTGGAACATGGCAGGTGTCGGCAACGTGGGACCAGCAGTAGGCAGCAGTGGAGGTGCTGACGGTTCTGATGGGCCCTGATGAGATTGGGACTATGGCCGGATGGTGGAGCAGGTGAGGTGGCGCCAGGCCAAGGTGGGTGCAAGTAGGGGCCCCGATCACCCTTCTGGTCAACCCACAGATTGGCTCTGATCGCCGGCCAAGCCTAGGGACCCTACCTGTGCACAAATTTTATGCACCGGGCCTCTAGTAATACAATAATTAATAAATAATAGAAGAATAAACTATGTTTTCTATACTCACAACTGTAAACCTACCTTTGGCCTACCCTGTAGAAATCACTCTGTTTAAACACACACAGTATTTGAGTTAGTTGTAGGACACCTCCAGCCTCCACATTACAGAGATACTTTGGGACTGGCAGGGCTTTTAATTTCCCTCCAAATCAAAGTATAAGCTTTTGAGCAATTCTAGGACAAACCTTATTGATGGAAAGTGTGGGAAGAGTACCCTGAGTTCTGCATGGTCTGCCTATCTCTTTGCAGACACCCAATAGCTCTTACACTGAAGTCAAAAGGAAGAATAACACTAGAACAAAGTCTATACTTGAAGTCTGTGTCTTATTTTCATCCTCCCCTGGCACATAGATGGCAACTAACTGCTCATTGTCCTCTTGATAAATATTCCGTCTCCAAGATGCTTCATTTAGAAATTTCCACTTCTCTTTGGTGTAGGGGTTGATGATGAAAAGTCCAGACACTCCTGGTCCAGGTTGGTTTTTCTGCTTGGAGGACTGCAGCGAGTAGCACTTAGATGGGAAATGTTGCCAAGAGAAGTTGAATAAAGGCACTTGTGCTATTCTTTCTTACATTGTATTGGTTTTTATAGTCTAACTTGGAAGAGCTGCCCAAGGCTGCCCAGAATCTGACACAAGACTCCCAGCTGTGCCACCTCACCCCATCCCATCCCATGCCCCTGGGGGGTAGGAGGGGGGTATAGAGCGGGCCAGCAGTGTTGGTACAGCCCATGCTCTCTGCCCACCTGCACCTGGGTTCCCCTTAGGGTGTGGCTTTCCTCCACCAGCCTCACCTCCATTTGACTGCTTTGTCTAGCTTTACAGACACATAATGATGTATGACATCGTGTAATTTTAGGTGTATACTGTGATGACTTGATGCATGTGTATACTGCCAAATGATTACCCAAATGTAGTCAACACATCTACTGCCTCACATCATTACCTTTCCAGTGTGCGCAGTGAGAACATTTAAAATCCACTCTCTTAGTACTTACACAATTATACAATGTGTGGGTGTTGTTAACTAAGGGCACCATGCCGTGCATTAGTTCCCAGAACTCACTCTACTTATAATTGGAAGTTTGTACATTTTGACCAACCGCTCCTCATTTCCAGCCTCTGGTATTCACCCCTCTACTCTGTTTCTTTGAGTCTAGCTTACAGGAGATTCCACATATATAAGTGAGATTATACAGTACTTTGTCTTTCTCTGACTTATTTCACTGAGCATAATGCCCTCAGGATCCACTTATGTTGTCACAAATAGCAGGATTTCCTTTTCTTATGGCTTAATAATATTCTGTTATGTATATATTACATTTCTTTATTCATCCATCCATCCATTGGTCGAACTATAACAGAAACTCGGTCAGTTCCTACATGTGGCTAAGAAAATACAGATGAGATCTGGCTGTTATTACCATGGAGAAAAATATCTGGTGGTAGAGTAGATGCTGGCTGTAGATTACGTTTCTCCCCACAGTCAGTATGACCATATTTTGGGAGTAGCTGCTTTGAATATCTATCAGATAAGTCAGTGAATTGATTCGTATGTGGGTAGGACAAGTGTACCCATCTGTTTTAGGCATCACACCATGGACATAAAGTGGGAATGAGTGGGAAAGGAGGCCTCTGAAGGCAAACCCAGTTTTATTATTCTGTGGAAGGGAGGATATACAACCTTACCTTCAGAACCTCAAATCAAACCGTGACATCTAGCAGCCTCCGTAGGATGTAATTGTAGCAGAAAAAATACAAGCAGAAGCAGAGGAGAAAGAAGTTCCATTTCATTTGGGAATAAATAGCTCAAAATATCTCAAATGCCTCCTAAAAACAAGCATGGATTTCAATATTGTGTAATAATTAATATTCAAAGACCTGGAGCCTTAAGAAAAAAAATTACTTTTTGCTTTCTTTCAGAAAGTGATGGAAAGGTAACTATATTTGAGGAACTTAATAAATGTAAATATTTTGTACGTTTACATATTTGGTTTAATACTCTAATAAATCTTTCTTACAGAATATATCATTTTTTTAAATGAAATAGGGGGGAAAATAAGGTGCTAAGGGGGTGAAGAGGGCATGAATTATACAAATTTTATCTTTTTCCTTGTTTTACCTGAAGGCATTTCTCCAAGCCTAAAAAAGTAGTAAGCTTGTGCTTCTAAATTTGAATAAAAGGTTCTGTAGACGCATTTCACATTATACATGCAATTCGATGTCCACAGAGTTACTCAAACTGCTGACAGGGCTGCTTGTTCAGCGGAGGCCCTTCTGAACAAAGCCCTTGAAGGAACTGACCACGGTGTACGCCAGTGTGTTTATCTTGTGAGTAATCAAGACAAAGGATCTAACTGGGGTCTCCTTGCAGAACCTCAAAGGTCAGATGGTAGGTTCGGCTTCCATGGCTTAGATGAGAGAAGAGAGGCTGTGCTGTTGTGGTCCACTTTGGAGTTTAAATCCCAGCACTGGTGCAGGAGGAAGCCTAGTCCCCCTGGAGCGAATCACGGAAGCGTCATTGCTCAGGTGTAGCCAGTGTTTTTCTAATGTGAACCTTATTTTGTCCTGGTGAAGTAACATTGATGAGGGATTTTGAAATTGTTAAAGTATGCGAAAGCACTTGACTTTGTAATAACAAACCTTGGAAAATAAATGGAGGAGAAATTGGTGAATTCTTGACAAATTATAATAATCCTAGTTGATTGTTTCATAAGGAAAAGCAGGGAGTGGGTCATTTAGGAATGAATACTTTGTATCTCATCTGTTTCTATTAAAACTATAGGTTAGGTGAGCTAAAAATTTAGTTATAAAATATTCTTTTTCTTTTGTGCAATAAAATTTGTTTTAACCCTTCCCTCAATTGTGAATTTAAATAGTGACCAATTTACAAGGAACTGTTTACAAACAATGGGTTGGCCAGTGGCTTTGGGGATAACTCATTTTATAATCTGGGATTTCCAGTTCTGTCTCCATTTTCTTTTTATTTTCTACTTCACATATTTTATTATTAGGAATAATAATCTTAGCACCATTATTATTATTTAGTTAGAATAGAGTTGTTTCTATAATTTCTTATGGTCAAGCACACACTAAGTAACACAATTTTTTTATTTGTTTATTTTATTATTTATTTATTCATTTATTGTCTAAAGTTTTATATGTGTCTCCCTTTTCCCCAGTTGACCCCCCAACCCCAGCCATTCCCACCCTGGGTAAGCCCCCACCGCCCCAGTGTCTGTGTCCATTGGTTATGCTAATATGCATGCATACAAGTCCTTTGGTTGCTTTCTAATCCCCGTCCCCTACCATTTGTCTCTGGATCAATCTATTCTTGTTCATCAAATTATGTTGATCACTATATCTCACATATGAGTGAGATCATGTGATATTTATCTTTCCCTGACTGGCTTATTTCGCTTAGCATAATGTTCTCCAGTTCCAACCATGTAAGCAAAACAAATTTTGAAAGCACTTTTGTTGGGGATGGAGAGACCAAAAGTAAATTCAATGCTGGCAACTCTGTTCACTGCTCTTAAAGGAGCTTGTGGACTACTTGGGAAGGAGGGACACATAGAAAAAATTGGAGGGGTTAAATAAATAGATGGAGCTGAGAGCACAGGTGACTGAGAGTGTGTGGAGTAGGGAGGAAGCAAGCTGCAAAGAACCCATCTCCAATTTTGGCATCAACAATTCTTAGGTCTGCTCACACCTTTACATGACCTCATAGACATAGTAGATAAGCCTGGAGAATAAATACACTTCCATGGCCAAGAGGTATTAAGAATCACAAATCACCAAAATTCAAATAATATTTCTCATCCTCTAAAACTTAAAGTTGGATTACAGCTGATTCCTAAAAGCTTATTCTCTTCCATAACAAGAGTGACTTAGGCCATTTCTTGCCCAGGTATTCTGAGCATAGAGGTCTGTGTCTGCTTGCCCTTTGACCTTCACTCACCTTGTCCTGGGTGAATGGGACGGGTGGGAGCACCCATGGCTCAGCCGCCAACATTGCTCCTGATGAAGGTTAATGGCCACTTTTAATCTGACACAGCAAATTACTGACATCTGGGGGTTCCTATCAAGTTTTCCAGATATTCCACAGTAATGTCAGTGTTTACACAATATAAAACACTGACATGGAGCTTAGAAAAGCATTTTATTTAGAGACAGATGGTGAATACTACAAAACGGCTTAAAATTTGTGAAGGATTGTGTTAAATAAGGTCTGTTGAAGGTTACCCTAATATAAATTTGTCTACTCTAAGTAAACGAGTAGTCACCAAACTTGGTTGCCTGAGAAGCAGTGGCCACTGATAACTTCAGAGTTGTTTCTTGACTTCATTAACAGGAGCCACTGTTTGCTGCCAGCTTACTCTTGGGAAAGCTTATTCCTTTGTTTGATGCTGAATCACTTTTATGAACATATAGAAACTATTACTGGTTCTTCCTTTTCATATTCCAATGACTCTTAAGGTCCGGTTATCTGTTGCTGCTACTACTGTTGGCTGGAACCTGGGACAAGGAAGGTTATAAACATGAGACATACACGTGTTAAAGATTTTTAGCATACCACTGAGACTTTTTCTCTACTATAATCTTTTTTCAAAAAAAATGTTTTTGTTGATTTTGAGAGAGAGAGAGAGGAAGGGAGAGGGATAGAAAGATAGAAAAATCAATGAGAGAGAAACATCATTGAGCAGCAGCATCCTTCATGCACCCCACTGGGGATCGGGCCCAAAACCTGGTATGTGTCCTGACTGGGAATCGAGCTGTGACCTCTTGGCTCCTGGGTCAACGCTCAACTACTGAGCTGGGCTCTACTACAGTCTTAAAGAATAATAATTAAAACTTCTTCTAGCCAGGTCAGTGAGAACTTGAGCAAAGTTTGGAAGCATCTTTTTCATACAGGCATTTCAGGAGTTGGATATTCCCTGGTGATTTTAGGTCCCTGCCACCTGGAACAGAGAACCCTTCTGTTACCTTTTTCCTCAGCATTTTCGGTTTTCTCTTATAGACTGGGAAAGCTTACATTCAGCATTGTAAGGCGAGGAAGGGAAGGCACTCTTCTGTAAAGCCAAAACACAGAGACAATATTCTCTAATAGCATTTGCCTGTCCACTCACCTCCTTGGTGGGACACTTCAGCACTATGACCTATCTCTGCACCCCAATGATTGGACAGTGCACCTCATTGACATTCTTAGGGAGCATTGTTGGTCACCGTAAAAACTGGTGAGAGCTTGTGCAGCCCAAGTGTGCAGGAAAGAAACATACTTACCGTATTATGCTTCCTCTGTTTTTCTTAATTAGCATTTGTTCCCTGTAAGAGGTTGATTTCTGCTTTGGCAGAGATTAATCTAACTATCTGCCCAAATCTAACTATAAAATGAAGGCTAACGTATCTTACTGGAAGAAATGTATAAAATTTCGAGTTAGTTTTTAATTGCTGCAATTTTGAATGCCCGAAGCCCATTAGCTGAGCTGGTTAAAGTACAGTGTTAATGAGGAATTTTTCCCCCTGCCACAGCATGAATTATCAGCCCAAAGTGTGCCCCTTTTCCCACAATAGAGGCAGGTGAAAAAGTGTCATTCTGTCACCACTCAGCCATAAGACCACTACAAATATTTCTCTCACAGAGGATCACGACTTTTGGGATAGAGAGGGGACAGGTGGAAAGGAAGAGCCAGGAAAGCATGCATTAGGAAGGTCTGAGTGCCAATTTCATGGAGGTGACTGCTCGAGAGAAAACTACCTGGACATGGCCAGCAGCGTGAGATGGGGAGGCAGACAAGTAAACTGGCCGCTAAATGCGTCCTTCTGTAGAAGTGTAGAAAGCCTCATTGCAGCAAAATGCGTTTATTTTCCTGAAGGAAGATATTTGTAAAGGAGCACTGAAGACCTACTTTTTTGTTGTTGTTGTTTATCCTCACCCGAAGATATTTTCCATTGATTTTTAGAGAGAGTAGATGGGAGAGAGAGAGACAGAGGGAAACATCGACGTGAGTGAGACACATTGATTGGTTGCCTCCTACATACAGCACCTCAACCAGGGCCGGGGAACCTGTAACCAAGCTATGTGCCCTTGACCGGAATTGAACCCGGGACCCATCAGTCTGAGCTGACGCTCTATCCACTAAGCCAAACTGGCTAGGGCGAATGCCTACTTTTTAAGCATTTGCAATCTCCAGTACCTGCTGTGTCTGCCAGGTTCTATCTATGTCTTGTTTATGAACACCACATAGAGGAGGAAACCGGTGCTCAAAGACCATGCAAAGAGACGGTTCCCCAGCCTTCGCCGGGTCCACTGTACCCAGGACCTCCCCTTGCCTGAGGTCCTACTCATCCAGCGAGGTCCTGAGATTCCAGAAAGAATCTCATTCAAGTGGCTTTTAACACACATTAGATAACAACCAAGTACAGCACCTGAAAACTAGAACAAAGTGCTTTATTTAAAACAGGAACAGAACAAATGCTCATCTAGTATTGTTTAAATCACCCTTAAATAATCTTTTATGAACCAACAGGCTTCTATTTTGGGGGTATTTTCTTATATTTTTTTCTAGTTCCTTTCACGTGTGCCTCCTTCCTTTCCCTCTTTTTCCATCTGAAATGTTTATGGTCTCAAAAGTAATTACTCCTTGAAGAGGGTTTTCATGGATGCTAAATGCTACCTAATGGAAGCCATAAGTGTAGAGTCTGCTAGCATTTAGAGCGGCAGAGTACACGTGCCAGGTTGAATCAAGTCGGAGGATGGTTCCTCAGTCTTTGAAACGGGCAGTGTTGATGGAGGTGGATTCATATGCCTTTTGAATCCTGTATGTGCTGCAAAGCATCTTGATTACAAACACTATGTTCACGGTTTAGGATTTGAATTAAAGGTGGTCAGCTGGGCTAACTCCTCTAATCTCTTTGGCCAGATTAGGTGATGGCTTTCTCATTTCAATACACGATGCATGTTAGAGGGAGTGTTGACGGTACCAAAGTCTAACGTGGGTACCCAGAGAATGGAAGAATCCCTCTACTGATGATGAGTCATAATTTTCCCCCCTTGTGATTCTAGTCCCTCCTCCATGCCATGCGGGAACACTGTGAAAAGTGGAGCGTGTGTGTACGTGCGTGTGCCTGTGGGACCTGGAGTGCTCTCAACTTGTCAGCTCACGGGCACAGCAGGCTTTGTGCAGACACCAAAGAACAAAATGTGAAATTGGCACCGCCAGCCTATGCACTGCACAGGAGATCCCTGTTTAACTTTGACAACCAGAACATTGGACAACTTGAAATACTTGTCATCTGGTTTTCTTTAGTTTCTTCTTGGGGAATGAATGCTTTGAGGAGCTTGTTAAAAAATCTGGACTTCTGATGGTGAGACTTAACCAGGTCTATGGAGCCATCAATCAGCAAATGTTGACCCAAGCTTACCATGCCCCCAGGTGTGGTGCTAGGGACTCAGACACATGCCAGGGAGTAGCCCTGCTCATTCACTGTATTTATATACTTTATTTTTTTTCTAAATGTAACCAGAGCTCAGGTAAAAACAAGACATGAATTTGAGTCTGCAGTAAACAAAGCTGATGGACCTGATCCCTTCACTTACCAGAATTATTTTGTCCCAAGTAGTAATTGTCCCAACCCCATGGGACCACGTCCTGTCATCTTTCCATTACTTTAATATTGATAGTCCCATGATAGTCCTTGCTCTTTGACTTCTAGTGAGGAAACTAACATAAGATACTGGACTATGCATGGGTTTGATGGGTAAGCGCAGACAATGATATGAATACAATTGAAGATGAAGCCCCCAAAAAGTGGAAAAAGCAGTTCTGAAGAGATACAGTAAGGTAGAGGATATTTGAAAAAATCAGATGGGAAAGATTAAACTTAGTACAATAGGAGCGGAGAGCTTTGGAGAATTTTCCAATAGGTGAGAGTTTGATTTTTTTTTTTTAAAGAACATATCCAGCAGTTATATAACTATAAGGGAGTGCCTGTGCCCATGAGGTCCACTGAGAACACTAACTTTGTGGACCACAGATCATGTTTGAGTTCACCCTCTAGCGTACTAGAAATTAAGTTAGGAAAGAAAGAGTAATCTGAAGTCATTTTAAACGAGAGATTCACAAAATATTGGTTTTGGAAGGTATCTTTAGTCATGTAGCTTACATTTGTTGAGCACCTACTATACAGAAAACAAGTTTATGGGCTAGAAATAAAAGGAAAATGGAAGCCCAGAGGAATTCAAAAGGTAGTGAGAGATACGTATGGAACTCGTTATAATCGAGCAGGGATATGCCACTAAATAATCATAAAAATGTAACTTTGCACAGCCGAACTAGGAGTGACTAACCCTGCTTAGGAATATTGAAAAGGTTGTCAACAATGAGGGGTCTCTGAATAGAGCTTTGAAATGTTAGGAATTTTCCAGGTGGGGAAATGTCAAGGGCACACTAGGCGGAAGGAACAAACACCCTGGATGTGTGTGAGACAAAGAGATCATGGTTAAGGGATTGTAAAATATATATACATTTTGACTGGAGCATCGGGTATAAATGGTGGAAAATAAAGTGTAAAAGGTAGGTTGAAGTAAAAATATAAAGTGCCTTATATTTCCTATGAAGAAATATAGGTGTTTTCTTACAAAGTGGCTTACCAGTAAATGTTTTAAAATAGAGACCGTTGTGTAAGGCTGGAAAACACAAAATCTGAGTTGTATTGAGCACATGGCTGACTGTGAAATTTTCTGTATTTTTTTTCTGGTTCAGACACTTTACAATTCTTTATCCCCCCTCCCCCACCCCACCCCCACCCCCCTGCCCCTAAGTAAAGCCATCTGGTGCAAATGTGTGATCCATTTTATCCTCAACATTTTTGCCTTAACTCTTTTTCTATTTAAAATGCAAAATCTAATCATTATGAACTTTGGATGCTTGAAGTACCTGCTTATGTTCTTTCTCTGACGTAATGGAGTTAACCAGAAAGTCCTGTCTAATTCTGAGAGCTAGAATGATTGCTCTCTCAGGTTGGTCATTCCCACCAATGGACCAACTTTAGGTTCATTGCATAAGGATCTCCTAAGTGATTTTTAAAACTTAATCCTCACAGATGCAGATTCAGCAGGAATGAGGAGATATCCAGGAATATGTATATTAAATAGGGCACTCCAGTGATTCTGGTAAACAGCCAGAGGCAGAAGGCAGAGTTCTATCCTCTGCCAGGAATGCAGAGGGACCAGGGATCCCATGGATGGGGAATGGGAAAAGATTCCTGGTAATTCAGATCCTATAAGTGGATAAAACTTTTTGGAGTACAAAGAGATTTCAGAGTTCCAATTAAGGTTATTTTCATTTATCCATTCATTCACTCAATGAATTATTCACTTAGCTATTTAATATTTCTGGAAAGTCTAATATGTTTCAGACATAGTACTCAATTGTGATGGCACACAGAAATGAATAAGGCATTATCCCTGCCATTAGAGCTGACATCATATATAAGTGAGAGGAGAGAAGAGAATAATAATTGAGTGAGCTAAGTGCTATATAGAGATAAGCAGTAGAAATTTGTAGTAAGCACAAAAACAGATAAGGTTCATTTACAATCTTTCAGAAGATCTTATTTTCTCTCAAATCCTGAATTATTAGCTACATATTATTACCCAATCTATATCCAACTTTTTTCTTCTGCAGTCTACATCCAAATACATAGTTGCTTAATGAATACTTCCTCTTGGATTCTCCCAGGTACCTCAACAACAACATAAAGCATAAATCAAACTCATCATATTTCCGCTCAAACTAGTTATTTCCCCTGTATTTCTATTTTAGTAAATGGCATCACTTTAACCCCAATTGACTAAATAAGAACTGAAAGTTATTCTTTACTCTTCTCTCCTCCCTTAACTCTGCATGCAACAATACTCAGGACCTGTCAGAATTATAATATATATACATTATGATTAGCTTGATTATATACACTGAGTGGGCAGATTATTATGACCACCTGACATTTGTAAGCAAATTAGCTGTACAATGCATCATATGGGATATGGAAGCCAAAGGCCTGTTCGAACACCTTTGCTGTCAGCAGTTACCAAGATAAAACGTCTCCAATTCGTACAGGAACACAAGGATTGGACAGTCGAGCATTGGAAAAAAGTCATGTGGTCCGATGAATCACGTTTCCAGTTGCATCATGCAGATGGCAGAGTGAGAATTTCGCAGAAACAGCATGAAAGCATGCACCCCACATGCATGAGTACAACCCTTCTAGCTGATGGGGGCAGTGTTATGGTTTGCGGCATGTTTTCCTGGCATGATTTGGGCCCTTTAATTCATGTGGAACGTCTGAATAGCACAACATACCTAAGTATCGTTGCTGATCGAGTTCATTCTATCATGTTTATGACGTATCCAATGGAGATGGCTTCTCCCAACAAGACAATGCACCATGCCACGGTGCTCGTATTGTGCAGTGGTTTCAAGAACATGAGGGAGACTTTACCTTGCTTAGGTGGCCCCCACAATCACCAGATCTCAATCCAATTGAGCATTTGTGGGATGAAGTTAAAAGAGCCATCAGGCAGCTGGTTCCACAACCATCAAATCTCACAGAACTGGACAGTGCTATTCTTCAGGCATGGTGTCAGATTCCTCGCATCACCTTTCAACATCTCGTGGAGTCAATGCCAAGAA
Source organism: Corynorhinus townsendii (assembly GCA_026230045.1). Classification (NCBI taxonomy): domain Eukaryota; kingdom Metazoa; phylum Chordata; class Mammalia; order Chiroptera; family Vespertilionidae; genus Corynorhinus; species Corynorhinus townsendii. Next base: position 12,544,089 of record JAPDVU010000010.1, read on the forward strand.
GATTCGCCTCAGTATTGAAGGAAAAAGGTGGGCCAATGAAGTACTGATAGGGTGGTCATAATAATCTGGCCACTCATATAGTTTAGTCTTTATGTCTAACTAGAGGCCTGGTGCATGAAATTTGTTCATGGGGGTGTGTGTCCCTTAGCCCAGCCTGCACCCTCTCCAATCTGGGATCCCTCTCACAATCCAGGACTGCTGGCTCCCAACTGCTCGCCTGCCTACCTTCCTGATTGCCCCTAACCACTTCTGCCTGCCAGACTGATCACCCCCTAACCACTCCCCTGCCAGCCTGATTGATGCCTAACTGCCCTCCCCGGCAGGCCTGGTCACCCCTAACTGCCCTCCCCTGCAGGCCTGGTCCCCTCAACTGCCCTCCCCTGCAGGCCTGGTTCCCCCCAACTGCTCTCCCCTGCAGGCCTGGCCCCCTACCCCCCAACTGCCCTTCCCTGCAGGCCTGGTCACCCCAACTGCCCTCCACTGTGGCCATCTTGTGTTGGCCATATTGTGTCCACATGGGGGCAGCCATCTTTGACCACATGGGGACAACCATCTTGTGTGTTCGAGTGATGGTCAATTTGCATATCACTCTTTTATTAGCTAGGATAGAGGCCTGGTGCATGGGTGGGGTCAGGCTGGTTTGCCCCGAAGGGTGTCCCGGATCAGGGTAGGGGTTCCCTTGGGGCATGGGGCAGCCTGGGCGAGGGGCCTGTGTTGGTTTGCAGGCTGGCCATGACCCCAACGACCCAAGTGGAGGCCCTGGTATCTGGGATTTATTTATCTTCTATAATTGAAACTTTGTAGTCTTGAGCGGAGGCCAGGGCTGGCCAGGGCAGGAAGCTTGGCTTCCTCTATTGCCGGGGAAACCCAAGCCTCCGTGGCTGCAGCCATCTTAGTTGGGTTAATTTGCATACTTGCTTCTGATTGGCTGGTGGGTGTAGTAGAGGTATGGTCAATTTGCATATTTCTCTTTTGTTAGTATAGATGTTATACCCTCTACATTTTTTTTTCAGATGTAACAGCTCCATTTACTTTCTCCCTGACTCTTAATGATTTCTCTCTTATTCATTCTCTACATTGCAACCTGAATCTCACTCTTCTTCTTAGAGCTCTTAGTTTATGTTTAATTTTGGGAAAAAGCCCTCAAGTACTGTGTTCTTGTGTACTACTCCATCTTCATTTGGAACCTATATCTTTTTTTTTTTTAACCTTCTCTTTCTTCCATAAATTTTCAGAAATACTTGATAGCCTTTAGTTTTTTAAATGTCCTCCCCTACCCCTGAACTTTCTCCACACTATGCCATCAATTTGGATCATTCTCTATTCAACTCTTGGCTAATGCATTTTCATCATTTGACTTTCAAAATGCAGTAGTCCTCCTTATCCCTAGAGGATACATTCTAAGATTCCCAGTGGACGCCTGGAACTGCAGATATTACTACATCCTATATGTACTTGGATTTTTCCTATACATACATATATACCTATGATAAAGTTTGATTTACAATTAGGCACAGTGAGAAATTAACAATCCCGTATAATAAAAGCCTAATATGCTAAGTGTCCGACCATTTGTCTAACCAGTCACTATGATGTGCACTGACCACCAAGGGGCAGACACTCCAACCTGTAGGTTAGCTTGCTGCTGGGGTCTGGCCAATGGGGACTGGGTGAGATGGGCCGGACATGCCCTGGAGCCCTCCCCCACCCCTTCCCAGCCCTGATTGTGCACTGGTGGGGGTCCCTCGGCTTGGTCTGCACCCTCTTGCAATCCGGGACCTCTTGGGGGACGTTCGAGAGCCAGTTTTAGCCCAATCCCCACAGGCCCAGCCGAGGGACCCCACCAGTGCACGAATCCGTGCACCAGGCCTCTAGTAATAAATAATAAAATACAACAGTTTTAACTATACTTTAATAAAAGTTAGTGACTGTGGTCTCTCAAAATATCTTATTGTACTCTGTACAGTGTAGATATGCTAGACAAAAGGTTGATTCATGTTCTGAACAAAGTTTTGACTGAAAAATCTGCTGTAGCCTTATGTGGTTTCTCTTATATGTAATAAGTTACTTTGTTATTGCTGGGTTTAAGATTTTCTCTCTGTCTTTTACCGCTGTAATTATAATGTGTCTTGGTGTGGATCTCTTAGGATTCATCTTCTTTGAAACTCTTAGGATTTCCTAGACCTCTTTCTCTCTCTTCTTCTGGGACCCCTATAATGCAAATTTTATTCTACTTGATATTTTCCCATAGTTCCCTTAAATCATCTTCATTTTTAAAAAAATCCATTTTCTTGTTGCTGCTCTGTTTGTGTGAGTTCAGTGCTTTGTCTTCCAGCTTGCTAATCCATCATTCTGTTTCATTGAGTCTGCTGTTGAACCCTGTTAGTGTATTTTTAAATTCAGTTACTGTATTACTGAGCTCTATGACTTGTTTGGTAGTGTGTGTGTGTGTGTGTGTGTGTGTGTGTGTGTGTGTATGTGTGTGTGTTATCTATTTGTTGAAGTTATTGTGTTCATCCATTTTTTTCTCCCATGTTTGGTGAATATATTTATGACTATTATTTTGAATTCTGTATCAGTAGATTACTTATTCCAAATCATTAAGATACTTTTCTGCAATGTTGCTTTATTCTTTCATTTGGAACATATTTTCTTGTTTCCTCATTTTGATTGATTTGCTATGTTTGTTTCTATGCATCATTCATGAAGGAGTGCTCTTATGTAGGAGATTTATTCAAACTTGCCCTAGCTCTTGGTTGTCTCTGTAATTTTGTGATTGTTTAAACAAACTGATTTATTCTTTTATTTTTTAATTTAAATTATTTATTGTTGAAACTATAACATATGTCTCCTTTTCCCCCCATAGACCTCTCCCCAGCTGCTCCCATCCCCCAGCACATGCCCTCACCCCCCTACTCTCTATCCATTGGTTATGCTTATATGCATGCATACAAGTTCTTTGGTTGATTTCTAGACCCCATTATTGAGGGTGTGCCAGGACCTGTTGGTGTTCCAAGGAAAGGAATCTCATTTCGCACCTACTTTTAGGCTGAATGGTAGCCAGACTCTCAAGCAGCAACTTTGACAGATGCAAATGTATGAAGTCCTGGATGCCCGCAAGGTAAAACCCTGCTGGCCTCTAGACAAGGAAATCTGGAAGTGTCCCAGGGTTAACACTTGTAAAAATGAGGGCTTCCGATGAATGCATCAGCATCTTTCTGGGAGGTTTCCTTGAGCTATAGCGAGGTGAAGGCGGTGCGCAAGGGTGGTGTCTCCCTGTTTACTTTCCCTGAGAGCACCTCCATAGTTTCTAGAAGTGTGGGAAACCTGAAGTCTGTCCCTCAGGCTGAAGCTCCAGGTTAAGTACTGGTAAATAGTAGCTTTTTAATAGGAAAAGTGGACTTGTGTTTCAGTTTGCTCTTTGGGTAGTGACATGAGGGTGGTATTCTCGCGATACCTGGATACCTGTCTTTGCAATTGTTAGAGTAGAGTCCAGGAGTGCCAACCTCCTTGGCCACCAGTACCAAGTGGTCCGGGGCATTCCCGGTGTGGATGGTGTATGCCTGCTGGTTTTATTGAGGCAGTTGGAGTGTGGAGGGGCAGGGCACTGTAGCCATCTGCAGCAAGGCAGCAGGAGAGTGCCTTGACTGTGCCCCGCTGCAGGTTTCAGAGATGTACTGGTAGCAGGAGAGGGTCTGGGCTCTGCATGTACAGGTGCTGGCCCTAGAGAGCGAGCTGGAGAGTGCCATGAGCATTTGCATTTGCCTGCCCCACCAGGGAGCAGGGCAATGCTGCACCAGCCCACACTCCCCAGTTTCAGCATTTCAGTGGGACAGTGCCACAAGGTAGCAGGAGGGGGAAACCTTTGAGCTCGCCACCTGTGCTTGCAGAGCAGGCAGGGAGTGCAAAAAATGCTGCCTATCAGCACCTCCCTGTCTGAAGAGAGTTTTGGCTGTCTTCTGTGCCTCCAGCAGATGCTTGCAGATCAACAACTAGGTCTCCTTCATAGATAGGCTAGGTGCTTGTTAAACTTGCACTTTTTCTCTGGGTTCCAGGGCAGGTGAGACCGCCTGAGTCTTTTAAAAGGAAAATCTTAGTTGTCTAGAGCCTTCATACCCCTCAGATGGCAGCCCCATGGGTGTTCTAAGCCAGATGTCTTAGGGGCTGGTCTCTCCAGGGAAGCTCACAAGAGTTGGGGTGCTTGATGTGGGGCACAAACCCCTCACTCCTCTGGGAAAAGAACCTCTGGTGAGATTCCTCTCTATTGTGTGTAGCCATGCAGGTTTTTTTTTGAGGGGGGGGGCGTGGGGTGGAGAGGAGGGAGGTGGTGTTTGGTGACAGCATACCTCTATTGCTCTGGTCTTCTTCTTTTTTTAAAGCCTCACCCAAGGATATTTTTTCATTGATCATTTAGAGTGGAAGAGAGAGAAAAAAAGAGAAACATAGATGTGAGAGAAACACATTAATTGGTTGCCTCTGCACATACCCTGACCAGGACCCGAGATAGGGAGGAGCCTGCAACCAAGGTACATACCCTTGACTAGAATTGAACCTGGGACCCTTTGACCCTCAGGCTAACACTCTATCCACTGAGCCCAACAGGCTAGGGCATACCTGTGCTGTGGAGGAGCAGCTCATCTGAGTTTCAGATCTTTTTCAGAGGGGACTGATTCATACGTAGCTGTAGTTTGCGTGGGTCCATGGGAGGCAGGAATGCAGGGTCTTTCTAAGTTGTGTTCTGGGCCCTTCCCTCTACTCCCTTGACTTTGTAAAAACCATGTTTCTATTTCACTTCAATTTATTTCACCAGAAAAAGAGTCTCAGTGTTACAGATGGACTTTGGTTTCTCACATTTCTAGTATTATTCACAAACTGACTGAATAACTAGCACCCATTTTTCCATGTTAGATTCACCTTGGATGATCATTAGAATCAACTCGACATTTTTGGGAAACTTTATACCATACTTGGCAGCCTAATCGGATCATCACATTTTCAATCATATTTTATTCTGGGGAAAGTGCATTTTCTTAAAGAAGCCTTCTTTTCTCAAAAGAATAGGGTTTTCTTTTTTCTTTGAGTATTTTTCCTACTAGAGGGTTTGGTGCCTGAGGGCTGAACCACAGAAGGTCCTCATTGTTAACATCTGTGTTCTGTCTACTGGGTTTGGGGTGTCTTTTCATACTTAACAGGGATGTCATACTGCTTTCAAGTTGTTTCTTCTTTTTCTTCTCCATTTAAGATCATCCTGCTCTGCTCCTTTGCTCTCCCCTGTAGTCTCCCCTCACCACTGAATGGGGCCTGGTAGGTCTCCACAGTGGAGCTGGAGGCGTAGTAAAAAGTAGCATACTTGTGGTAGCTTTGTCCTTTAGAGACTTTCTCTTTCCAAGTAAATACTATTCTCCTTTGGAAAATATTCCTTCTTTCCCTCTTTAGATCTTAAGAAAATATCCATGAAGCCTATCATTTAAACCTGCTCCTGGGACAGATTACAAACTATAAAAATACCAGGAAGAAAATTTGAAATACAATGAAATGTGTAGAAAGACACAAAGCAAGTGACAGAAAAACTGCAAGAGTTTGAATGCTCAGTAAAACACCCTGGAGGTGGCCTCTCTTTTTAGCATGTCTTTTGTTCAGAAAGTCACATTAGAGCTCTCACCTAATAACATATTTTGAAAAGAAATGACTGGTTTGAGCGAAGGTAGGAGGAGTCATGGGAATGGGCTCCACCACAATTTTTGTGTGAATTGGCCTCTGGATGAAATGCAAAAGAATGCGAGGCAAGGGAAAAGCATAATAAGGAGGCATGATACCTGCTGCCAACATAATTCATTGCAAGCTACAAATAATGCTTTTATTTGAGTATTATTTTATAATACTTTTATTTTAAAAGTAATATCCCTTTTTCAGTGTTTTCCACCTCTGATGTTTTTAGTAACTTTTAAAATTGAAAAATACAACTGAAGTTGAGCAAAATAGAAAAATTATCTACATATTTTGAAAAGCAAAACAAAACAAGACATCAGCATCAAAAACAATTGTTCAAGTGCCCTTTTGACTTTGGTCCTGATTGAGATACGTAGAAGTCTGTGGTGTGGTATTATAATGAAAGAGTTTTAGACATGGAAAGACTTGGGCTTAATTTCAGATTTAGCTATCACATTGTTATATTCTGAATCTCAATTTCTTCATCTGAAAAATGGGAATAAATCTATATAATCTATATAATAAAAGCATAATATGCTAATTAGAGCAAATGACCTTCCAGATGACCTTTCAGATGACCTTCTGGTTGATCATGCTATGACACTCACTGGTGCCAGGTCAGCCAAGGCAGATGCATTGCAATTGGTCAGGGGCTTGGCCATCGCCCCATGATCACCCTGCAGAGGGAGGCCCAGGCCACCGACCGGCAGGCTGTGGTGTGTGGGTGGGGTCTCCCTCTGCGAGGGAAGCCAGGGTGTCATTTCAACAATAAAGATTAAAATAAATGAATATAAAACTTCCATAAAAATAAAATTAGTTATGAACATGTGAATATATGTGATTAACAGTTGGTTTGTGTGTTACCTGGGTCCCGATCTGAGCTGGGCCAAGTCTCTTTCTATTGCCTGGGTCCCGATCTGAGCTGGGTGTGAGAAGCGCGAAGCAGTCATGGGGGCAGGAGACCTCCCTCAGAAGGGGTGAGTGTTGGGGGGGTGAGGTTCTGTGCCCCACTTCTGTTGCCCCCCCAAGATCTCTCCTGATGGCCCCTCTGCGACTGTGCCTGTCTTAGGTTGTTCCTTCCTTGAGGAATCTTACCCGTCTCTGGCTAACCAGCCATCCTCCGGGGCCAAGCAGGGTGGTGTGAGGTTTGGTTCTGTCTCCTTGGTAGCCTATGCCCCCCATGGCCTACATGCCCAGCACCTGCCTTGGGAACCCCTGGTCCTGGTGCTCATCACATATCTCGGGGAACTCGGGTTTCTTCTCCAGTGAGGGCCCAGCTCACACAATTGTGCGTGAGACAGATCCATGGTACCAGCCACCACGAGGCTTCAAGCTCAGCATGAACAGAAAGCTCAGGCAACATCTGAGGGCAATTGGATTGTGAGAAGAGGGTCCCTTTTGGCACAAAAGGCAAGAGGGGCCAATATAGGATGCTCAAGTGCCTTCCCAGTGCCTTAATTCCTTCTGAAAGGGATTAAATCCTTTCATGTCCTTTTTTTTTTTAATTGCTGCCAACCATTTAAAGAATTAGTTTGTAAGTTTGTTATAATTGTACAATATGCTGTTGTAAAATATCTAAAATTATAATGACATTGTAGAATAAATCATGTAAGGATATTCTTTGCTCTAGGCCCTGGCAATTCCATTTCAAACTGGCTGTCAATTTCTTTTTGTAGCTTTATATAAACTTTGTCAGGGAGGCAAAAACACAAATTACCTCACTGTCATTTTAATTTGCATCTCTCTGGTGATTAGTGACTGTGAGCAGGTTTTCATATGTCTCTTGGCCTGACTTCTGTCTTCTTTTGAAAAGTGTCTTTTTGGATCAGTTGCCCATTTTTTGATTGGGTTGTTTATCTTCTTTTTGTTAAGTTGTATGAGTTCTCTGTATATGTTGGAGATTAAACCCTTATCATTGATATCATTTTCAAATATGTTCTCACATGCAGTGGGTTTTCTTGTTGTTTTATTGATGGTTTTCTTTGCTGTGCAAATGCGTTTTTGATGTAGTCCCATTTGTTTATTTTCTCTTTAGCTTCCATTGCCCTAGGAGTAGTATCAGTGAAGAAGTTCTTTCGGCATATGTCTGAGATTTTGCTGCCTGTGGATTCCTCTAGTTTCCCATCTTATGTTTCAGTCCTTTATCCATTTTGAGTTTACTTTTGTGTATGGTGAGCCTAGCATCAGGAATGCTCAGGGCCTACTCAAGAATGCAAATAATCCTTCCCACTAATATTTACAGTGTAAACTAAGATTGTTGGTAGAGTATTAAATTTGACAGTAAAATAGTAATCAAGTTTTCAGATTAATTTAAATAGGCTAATTGAAATAAGTGAATATTCAAGTAAATTTAATTGTACTGGACAGAAAGCTGTTCTTAAAGTAATAATTAAAATTTTTATTGGTAGTTCATCTCATGGTAACATTCCTGGACATGCAATGAACCTAAAGCAGTCATATTTTTGGGCAAAAAAAAAAAATTAAATTTAAAGTTATCAAGACTGCATTATAAAATTTACAAAAACCTCCATTAATCAAAAAAAGGGGGGGGGGGAATAGTAGGGTAATATCATGTAAGGGAAAATATCCTGTAAGTAAATTACATCTAGAAAATTTTTTTACTTTACAAAATTAATTTTTATTTGTAATGCTAACAGCAAGACACCCATGAAAAACACACATGGTGTCTAAATAAGACTAAGGAAAATCATTTGGGCAAAAATAAAAAGGATCCCAAGTCAATTATATAGAAAAGATTCTTTTATTAACTTGTGGTCAAGAATATGTTTGTATATTTTCAGAAAACAACTCCAAGACCATGTGGATTCCTGCAACAGAGAGGAATTGACAGGTCTGCTCCAACCACGAAGATAAGAGGAAAAACAGTCCAGAGATGGAAGACGCTGACAACGCCTTGCCACACGAGCAGTCAGCAGCTATGCACCGCTGCAGGTTGCCTAGGACCAAACCAGAGAGGGTCGGACCTGCATTGCCACCATGTGCCCACCATCCAGATATCATTGCTGATATGTACACATAAGGAACTGTTAGACATTGAAATCGGGACTCAGAACTGTTGGACATTGAAATTGGGACTCACACATTTTTTTGTTTTGTTATTATATGTTTATTTCTAGTCTGCAGAGGCAAAATTTTTTAAAGGAAAGAAATGGGGGGAGAATAGATACAGAGGCAAGGAAGCATTGAACAGACTGTCAAACTACATTGGGAAGGCAGGGGAGGTTGGGTGAGGGGGGCTGTAAGAGATCAACCAAAGAACTTGTATGCATGCATATAAGCATAACCAATGGATACAAGACAAGGGGGGGGGGGAGAGGGCGGGAAGGTGAAGGCATGTACTGGGGGGTAGGGGAGGCCGGGGGGAGGTCAATGGGGGGATAAAAAGGAGACATATGTACTACTATTTGTAATACTTCAAACAATAAAAAAATTTACAAAATTGGTTTGTGTGAAATACGAAAACTGTTCAATTTTTTTAAAATTACATTTACTTTCAGTTTTCCTGAGGTTAGAACTGGCCCAGAGAATATAACTGAACTGGGAAAATTATTCCCAAAGAAAAATAAGAAGTCTGAGGAGGAAAAAATGGTGGCGGAATAGACAGACATGTCCGGAGCCTTGTCCCAGAACAGAAAGAAAGAACAGGAGAGGGTCACATGGGAAGTGTTTGTTGGTGAGTTAAGGGACAGCTCTATTCCAGGAGAAGGTGGGGGACTGCTGGACGCGGTTCCCCTGACCAGGCAGCCCCCACTGTGGCTGGGTTCCCTCCCAGAGCCACCGGCTCTGACGTGGAAACCGCACCATTTTGAAGGGGAAAGTGGGTGTCATTGGAAGCCTGAAAATCTACAACTGCAGCACCCACCAAACAGCTGCAAACCCCAGAACACCGGTCCCCAATTGGCGCAAACACACGGATTTAGAGGAGCTCTACACTAAACCACGGAAAGGTCAGATTTCACCTGGGATAAGAAGAGAGAGAATTACATAACTAGACTTCCGGAGAAGAGAGACCATGGGGAGACAAAGAAACAGCTTGCATATGAAAGAAAAGCAGGCATCACCAGAAAAGGAAGTAAACGAAATGAAAGCAAGCAACCTGCCAGAGAAAGAATTCAGAGAAATGGTCATAAGGTGGCTGAAAAGAATGGAAGACAAGTTCGACAATATGGTAAGAACCAAAAGGAAATGAAGAAGAACGAAGAAGAAATGAAAAAATAACATTGCTGTTGTAAAGAACTCAATAGAAAGCATCAAGGGTAGACTAGAAGAAGCAGAGAACTGCATCAGTGAGCTAGAAGACAAGGTGGGAAAAAATACCCAAGTAGAGCAGCTTCTAGAAAAAGAAATTTAAAAAGCAGGAGAGCCTAAGGGAACTTTGGGACAACACAGAAACAAAACAACATCCGCATAATTGGGTTTCCAGAAGGAGAGGAAACTGAGCAAGGAATAAAAAACCTGTTTGAAGAAATAATGACAGAAACCTTCCCTGATATAGGGAAGAAAAAACTCACACAAATCCAAGAAGCTCACAGAGTCCCAAGCAAAATGAACCCCAAAAGACTGACGTCAAGGCACATTATAATTAAATTGGCAAACACCAATGACAAAGTAAGAATCTTAAAAGCAGCCAGAGAGGGACAGAAAGTTACATACAGAGGAACCCCCATCAGACTAGCAACTGATTTCTCAACAGAAACTCATCAGGCCAGAAGGGAATGGAATGAAATATACAAAGTCATGCGAAGGAAGGATCTAAATCCAAGAATACTGTACCAAGCAAGGCTATCAATCAAAATTGAAGGTGAAATGAGGAGCTTCACAGACAAAAAAGGACTAAGGGAATTTATTACCACGAAACCAGCAATGCAAGAAATGCTAAAGGGTCTGCTGTAAAAAAAGAAAAAAAAAGAAATAGGAAGTGAAGAAGGAACACAGGGGTAAAGAATAAAAATGGCCACAAATAAATACCTATCAATAATAACTTTAAATGTAAATGGATTAAATGCCCCAATCAAAAAACATAGGGTAACGGATTGGATAAGAAAACAAGACCCATATATCTGCTCTCTATAGGAAACCCACCTCAGAAAAAAAGACACACACAGACTGAGGGTGAAGGGATGGAAAAAGGTTTTTCAGGCGAATGGAAATGAAAAAAAAAAAAGCTGGGGTAGCAATACTTATATCTGACAAATTAGATCTCAAAGTGAAGGACATAACAAGAGATAAGGAAGGCCACTTCATAATACTAAAGGGAGAAATCCACCAAGAAGAAATAACTCTGGTAAACATATACACACCCAATATAGGAGCACCCAAATACATTTAAAAACCTCCTGGAGGATATCAAGGGGGAGATTGACAGCAATACAATCATAGTAGGAGACTTTAATACCCCACTATCACCATTGGACAAATCCTCTAAACAAAAAATCAGCAAAGAAAGATCAATCCTAAGTGACTCACTAGACCAGATGGAATTAATTGACATCTTCAGAACATTTCACCCCAAAGCCACAGAATATACATTCTTCTCAAGTGCACATGGTTTATTTTCAAAGATAGACCATATATTGGGTCATAGGCAAAGTCTCTTCAAATTCAAGAAGATAGAAATCATATCAAGCATCTTCTCAGATCACAGTGGCATAAAAGTTGAAATCACCTACAATAAAAACAATCCAAAGAAATCAAACACATGGAGACAAGACAGCATGCTATTAAACAATGATTGGTTTACCAGAGAGATCAAGGAAGAAATAAAAAACATCATGGTAACAAATGACAATGAAAACACAACAATAGAAAATGTATGGGACACAGTGAAAGCAGTCTTGAGAGGGAAGTTCATAGCTCTACAAGCCTACTGCAAAAAAACAAGAAAAAATGATAATAAATTACCTAACCCTACAACTCAAAGAGTTAGAAAGAGAGCAACAACAAAAAAATCCCAGTGTAAGCAGAAGGAAGGAAATAATAAAGATCAGAGCAGAGATAAATGACATAGAGACCAAAGAAACAATACAAAAGATCAACAAAACCAAGAGCTGGTTCGTGGAAAGGATAAAAAAAGATTGATGAACCTCTAGCCAGGCTCACCAAGAAGCAAAGAGAGAGGACCCAAATAAACAAAATCAGAAATGAAAGAGGTGAAATAACAACAGACCCCACAGAAATACAAAGGATTGTTAAAAAATACTATGAACAACTCTATTCCAAGAAACTGGACAACCTGGAGGAAATGGACATATTCCTAGAAAAATATAACCTTCCAAAACTCAATCAGGAAGAATCTAAACATCTCAATAGGCCAATAACTATGGAAGAAATTGAAGCAGTCATCAAACAAAAAGCCCGGCAAACAAAAGCCTGGGGCCAAATGGCTTCACAGGGGAGTTTTACCAAACATTCAAGGAAGAGCTAAAACCTATCCTCCTCAGACTATTCCAAAAAATTCAAGAGCAAGGAACACTTCCAAGCTCCTTCTATGAAGACAGCATCACCCTAATACCAAAACCAGATAAAGACAACACAATGAAAGAGAATTACAGGCCAATATCCCTCATGAACATAGATGCCAAAATGCTCAACAAAATTCTAGGAAATCGGATCCAGCAGTACATCAGAAAGATCATACACCATGACCAAGTAGGATTTATCCCAGGGATGCAAGGATGGTACAACATCTGCAAACCAATTAATGTGATAGCTCACATAAACAAGTTGAGAGATAAAAATCACATATTATATCAATTGATGCAGAAAAAGCATGTGACAGAATCCAACACCCTTTCTTGATAAAAACTCTCAGCAAGTTGGGAAGAGAAGGATCCTACCTCAACATAATAAAAGCTATATATGATAAACCACAGCTAACATCATACTCAATGGGCAAAAACTAAAACTGTTTCCCCTAAGAACAGGAACAAGACAGGGATGCCCACTCTCACCACACCTGTTTGGCATAGTACTAGAAGTATTACCCATTGAAATTAGACAAGAAGAAGAAATAAAAGGCATCCAAATTGGAAAAGAAGAGGTAAAGCTGTCCTTATTTGCAGATGATATGATATTGTACATAAAACCAAAAGACTCCATCAAAAACTAATAGACTTAATAAATGAATTCGGCAATGTAGCAGGATACAAAATTAACGCTAAGAAATGTATGGCATTTCTATGCACCAATAGTGAACTTACAGAAAGAGAGGCTAAAAAAGCAATCCCATTTACCATTGCAACAAAAAAATTAAGATACTTAGGAATAAACTTAACTAAGGAGGTAAAAGACCAATACACAGAAAACTCCAGGACACTGAAAAAAGAGATAGAGGAAGATGTAAACAGATAGAAGAACATACCATGTTCATGGATTGGTAGAATCAACATCATTAAAATGTCCATACTACCCAAACAATCTATAGATTCAATGCACTCCCCATTAAAATACCAATGGCATATTTCACAGAACTAGAAAGAACTCTCCAAAAATTCATATGGAATAAAAAAGACGCTGAATAGCCACAGTAATCCTGAGAAAGAAGAATAAAGTAGGTGGGATCTCAATACCAGATTTCAAGCTCTATTACAAAGCCATTGTTCTCAAAACAGCCTGGTACTGGCACAAGAACAGACATATAGACCAATGGAATAGAGTAGAGAATCCAGATATTGACCCAAACCACTATGCTCAATTAATATTTGACAAAGGAGAAGATGGTGGCGTAGGTAAACACCTAAACTGCTGCCTCGCACAACAATTTAAACTGCAACTAAAAGACAAAATGTCTGTCACCCAGAACCACGGGAAAGCTGGCTGAGTGGAAGTTCTACAACTAGAAGGAAAGAGAAAAGAGCACTGAGACGTGCACAAGCGCTGAAAAGCTGAGGTACGGATGCGCGGGATCTGGGCTGGCGGCAGGCGTTGCTTTTCTCAACCCAAAGGGGAGACAAGCCCCCGATTACTCTGAAATACAGTTTCTGGGGAGACGCGGGGGACCCAAACTCCTATGGGGAGAAGCTGGATTGTCTGCTACTGGGTTGGAAAGTGAGGGGGGCCTGCTTGTAGAGCTGCGCACAGGAATAATTGTTTATCTGCCCTGGGGCACGGGACTGGACGCAGTGGGAGACACAGAGCCGGCTAACTAGCAGCCATTGCTGTTTGCCACACCCTAGCCTAGTGACGCCCTGAGACCCCGCCTCACACAACCTACAAACCCACCCAAGCTCCAAGCAGCGGCTTTTGCATATGAATGGACTGCCCTATCACAGCTTAACCTAGCAAACTTGCAGCCCGGATCAGACAGCTCCAAAACCTCCAAACCCCAAGCAAAGAGGAGAAAACTGTAGCTCTCGCTGTAGCTCCTGCTGGGTGGACTCAGACAATAGCTGACCTGCACCCCATTGGAGATCCAGAAGCCAGTATACCTAGTGGTCAGTGTGAGAAACCAGATTTCAACTCCTCACATCCATAAGTGACACATTCAAGAGGCAGACTCAGCAAGCACCAAAGCCCCACTGAAATAAGTCCTGCACCATAAGCGTGTCTCCAGCACAGCAGTTCTTATAGACACAGCGAGTCCTCACAGCCGATTGGCCTGGAGGTCAATTCCTCCCAGCGTACCAACAGCAATTAAGGCTTAACTACACCAAGACTTTGCACTCAGCCCACAAAGGGGTGTACCAAGAGCGTCCACATCAGGTGATTGGGGAGGCTGAGCTACTGCCCCCTATAGGTCACCTACCACACAAAGCCACTCCATCAACACAGGGAAGCAGCCAAAATGTGGAATAAAAGAAACATGTCACGAATGAAAGAAATGGAGGAAAGCAAACTACTGGACGACATAGAGTTCAGAACCACATTTATAATGAATCTTCTAAAAACCGCTGAGAAACTTGATGACACTTCTGAGGAGCTTAGTGAGACCTTCAAGGACCTTAATGAGAATGCCAAAAAAATGGAAAAGGACCAGTCAGAAATGAAGCATACACTGTCTAAAATAAAGAATATACAGAAACTCAACTGTAGATCAACGTACCCCAAGAATCAAACCAAAGATCTGAAATATGAGGAAACAAAAAACACCCAACCAGAAAAACAAAAAGAAAAAAGAATCCAAAAATATGAAGATAGTGTAAGGAGCCTCTGGGACAACTTCAAGCATACCAACATCCGAATTTTTGGGGTGCCAGAAGAAGAGAGAGAGCAAAATACTGAAAACCTATTAGAAGAAATAATGATAGAAAACTTTCCCTACCTGGTGAAAGAAATAGACTTACAAGTCCAGGAAGCGCACAGAACCCCAAACAAAAGGAATCCAAATAGGACCACACCAAGACACATCATAATTAAAATGCCAAGGGCAAAAGACAAAGAATCTTGAAAGCAGCAAGAGAAAAACGGTTAGTTACCTACAAGGGAGTACCCATACGACTGTCAGCTGATTTCTCAGCAGAAACTATGCAGGCCAGAAGGGAGTGGCAAGAAATATTCAAAGTGATGAACAGCAAGAACCTACAACCAAGATTACTCTACCCAGCAAAGCTATCATTCAGAATTGAAGGTCAGATAAAGAGCTTCACAGACAAGAAATAGCTGAAGGAGTTCATCGCTACCAAACCAGTATTACATGAAATGCTGAAGGGTATTCTTTAAGAAGAGGAAGAAGAAGAAAAAGAAAAAGGTAAAGATAAAAATTATGAACAACAAAATGACATCAAATACATACCTACCAACAAGTGAATCTAAAAATCAAGTGAATAAAAATCTGAAGAACAGAATGGACTGGTGAATATAATAGAATCAGGGACATAGAATGGGAGTGCACTGACAATTCTCAGGGGGAAGCGGGTGTGAGTGGTGCGGGAAGATATTGGACAAAAATCTTACTGCTATGGATGAAGACAGTGGCGGGGGGTAAGGTCATGGGGTGGGGTGGGGAATCAGGTGGAGGGGAGCTATGGGGAAAAAAAAGAGGAACACCTGTAATAATCTGAACAATAAAGATTTATTTAAAAAAATATTTGACAAAGGAGGCATGAACATTCAATGGAGTCAAGACAGTCTCTTCAATAAATGGTGTTGGGAAAATTGGACAGATACATGCAAAAAAATGAAACTAGACCACCAACTTACACCATATAC
Organism: Corynorhinus townsendii; assembly: GCA_026230045.1. Lineage (NCBI taxonomy): Eukaryota > Metazoa > Chordata > Mammalia > Chiroptera > Vespertilionidae > Corynorhinus > Corynorhinus townsendii. The sequence continues at coordinate 12,559,965 of JAPDVU010000010.1, forward strand.
AAAAATAAACTCAAAATTGATACAGGGCTTAAACATAAGATGGGAAACCATAAAAATACTAGAGGAATCCACAGGCAGCAAAATCTCAGACATACGTCGAAAGAACTTCTTCAGTGATACTGCTCTTAGGATAATGGAAGCTAAAGAGAAAATAAACAAATGGGACTACATCAAAATAAAAAGCTTTTGCACAGCAAAAGAAATGATCAACAAAGCAACAAGAAAGCCTCTGTATGGGAGAACATATTTACTAATGTTATCCCTGATAAAGGTTTAATCTCCCAACATCTACAGGCAACTTATACAACTTAATAAAAGGAAGATAAATGATCCAATAAGAAAATGGCAATGGACCTAAATAGAATCTTTTCAAAAGAAGACAGAAGGAAGACCAAGAGACACATGAAAACCTGCTCAAAATCACTAATCATCTGAGAGATGCAAATCAAAATGACAATGCGGTACCTTCTCACACCTGTCAGAATGGCTATCATCAACAAATCAACAAACGACAAGTGTTGGCGAGGATGCGGAGAAAAAGGAACCCTCGTCTACTGCTGGTGGGAAGGCAGACTGGTGCAGCCACTGTGGAGAACAGTATGGAGTTTTCTCAAAAAACTAAAAATGGATCTCCCATTTGACCCAGTAATCCCACTCCTAGGAATATATCCTAAGAAACTACAAACACCAATCAGAAAGGATATGTGCACCCCTATGTTTATAGCAGCACAATTTAAAATAGCTAAGATTTGGAAACAGCCCAGGTGCCTATCAGCAGATGACTGGATCAGAAAACTGTGGTGCATCTACACAATGGAATACTATGCTGCCTAAAAAAGGAAGGAATTCTTAGCATTTGCAGCAACCTGTATGGAACTGGAAAGCATTATGGTAAGTGAAATAAGCCAGCAATGAAAGAAAAATACCACATGATCTCACTTATTTGTGGATAATAAAAACATTATAAACTGATGAACAAAAGATAGATATATAGGCAGTAAAGCATCAAACAGACTTTCAAAATACAGTGGAAAGGTTAGGGAGAGGTAGGGGAGATAAGAGGTCAACCGAAGGACTTGTATGCATGCATATAAGCATAACCAATGGACGCAAAACACTGGGGAATGAGGGCATGTATCAGAGTGGGGTGGGGGGGGCAATGGTAAGATATGTACATATATAACACCTTAAAAAAAGAAAAAAAAGAAAATAAGTTCTAATAAGAGTTTAAATAATGTAAACACGATAAAAAAACAATTACTAAATGAGTCAAACCTTAAATATTAGAGTAGCTAGCTATTTTGGACATATACTTGTATGCCTAACATGACATACAAGTTAAGTGTATTTCTCAGAATAACACATAATAGATCAGTTTCAATGACAAAAGAAACAAAATAAACAACTGAAGTTATATGAATTTTAAACATAAGAAGGAAAGGCACTGTGTATAGAGCAATTTGTAACTGAAAATGGCATAATGTTTTTGAAGATAAAGCTATCCTATCTAATAAAAGAGTAATATGCAAATTAACCATCACTCCATTACATGCACAAAGCCATGCCCACCAGCCAATCAGGAGCGAGTATGCAAATTAACCCAACTAAGATGGCTGCGGCCACAGAGAGAGCAGGAGTGAGGCTTGGGTTTCCCTGGTGATGGAGGAATTCCAGCTTTCGGCATACCTTGGCTGGCCCAGGCCTCCACACCAGGCTACAAAGTTTCAATTATAGAAAATAAATAAATCCCAACAAAAATGGCAGCAGCCACAGAGCTGGAGAGAGCAGGAGGCTAGGGTTGCCCCCGGCAATGGAGGAAGCCAAGCTTTCCGCACACCCTGGCTGGCCCAGGCCTCCACTCCAGGCTACAAAGTTTCAATTGTAGAAGATAAATAAATCCCAGATACCAGGGCCTCTGCTTGGGTTGCTGGGGGCATGGCTGGCCTGCAAACCACCACAGGCCCCTCACCCAGGCTGCCCCACATCCCAAGGGAACCCCCACACTGATCCGGGACACCCTTCAGTGCAAACCAGCCAGCCCCCACTTGTGTACCAGGCCTCTATCCTATCTAATCTTAAGAAAAGTATAATATGCAAATTGACTGTCACTCCAACACACAAGATGGCTGCCCCCATGTGGTCAAATATCCTGCCCCCATGTGGACACAAGATGGCCACCACAAGATGGCCAGCATGCGAGGGCAGTTGGGAGGGACCAGGCCTGCAAGGGAGGACAGTTGGGGGCAATCAAGCCTGCAGGGGAGGGAAGTTAGGGGTGACCAGGCTGGCAGAGGAGGGCAGTTGGGGTGGATACAGGCCTGCAGGGGAGAGCGGTTGGGGGGACATGGCCTGCAGGGGAGGGCAGATAGGGGTGACCAGGCCTGCAGCGAAGGGCAGTTAGGGATGACCAGGCCTACAGGGGAGGGCAGAGAGGGGCAAACAGGCTGGCAGGGGAGCAGCTAGGCATCAATCAGGCTTGCAGGGGAGTGGTTAGGGGGTCATCAGCCTGGCAGGCAGAAGCAGTTAGGGGCAATCAGGAAGGCAGGCAGGTGAGCAAGCAGTCCTGGATTGTGAGAGGGATGTCCGACTGCCCGGGCAGTCGGACATCCTTTGAGGGGTCCCAGATTGGAGAGGGTGCAGGCTGGGCTGAGGGACAGCCCCCTGCCTCCCCCCCCACCCCCCGCAACATGCATGAATTTCATGCACCAGGCCTCTAGTGTAGATATAAAAAAGGACAGTGTTATGTTTGGTTTGCAACTAGATTATGCAAATAACTTGCATAGCATCTTCTATTTGTTTAAAAGTTCATGAGGTAGAATATAAAATGACTGACTACAGATTGAATTGCTTCTATGTTTGTTCTCCTTTAAAAAAATATGTGGTGGGTCTTGCACAGTATTGGGGTTCCTGAAAATCAGGTTCTGTGCTTAACTGTCCACCCCTTTCAAAGAACAAAGTGAGGCAAAGGGAAGTTTTACATTCATGTAGGAGTATGGCTCTGAAGGGGAATAAAATACAGTGTAATACTCCAGCATATGCCTCTTTTGTTATTTTATACTGGTTACTATTTTTTTAAAATATGTTTTTATTGATTTTTAGAGAGAAGAAGGGGGAGGGAGAGAGAGAGAAACATTGATATGAGAGAAACATCAATTGATTGCCTCCCATACACAACTCGACTGGGGATTGAACCCCTAACCTGGGTATATGCCTTGACTGGGAACCGAATCAGCAACCTTTCAGTGGACAATGCTCCTATGAGGAGGATGCTTAAAAACTAGACACACTGGCCAGGGCTAATCTGGTTATTTTTAAGAAACAGCAGACACAGGTGAAGCTCTGAAAATGGAGTGGAAGTTACGCTTTTATTAGAACTATTTAGATGTGTCGGGGAAGTATCCATTTGTAAGAGTGTTTCCCTCTCTGTACCAGAGAGAAGGATGTCACTGAGTCTCTAGAAACGCATATCAATGCAGAGACAATGACTTAAACCTTTGTAACCACCTTACCCTGTTTACTGTGGTTTTCCTGGTAACGGCCCATAACTGAATTCCTCCTCCAAACTCCAGCATCTTTTGTCTTTACCTGGAGGTGTTATTTAAAGTGGTAGCTTGGGCCATTTGGGGGAGTTGCTCAGTTTTCCTGGGTGTTTGTCCTGTATGTAGGAGGTATACATGTTATTAAACTTCTGTTTATCTCCTGTCAATCTGGTCTTTTATTGCAGGGGCATTTCAGCCTAGAACCCAGAAGGGTAGAGGGAAAATCACTTTCCTTCCCCCACTGCTTAAAGTCCTAGGGAAGAATGGCATTGGCCATGATTGGCCCAGGATAGGGGCCTTTTTTGTCTAGGGAATCTATAATAATAAAAGCGTAATATGCAAATCGACTGAAAGGCTGACAGTGGAACGGCTATTCGGATGACCTTCCAGATGAAGCCGGGCTGCCAGGGCCAAAGCAGCCAGGGCTGTGAAAGCCTACTCTTGCATGAGTTTCATGCACTGGGCCTCTGATTTTGATATAAAGGGCCTAGGAAAAGGCTAGCAAAAAGGTTCACTCTGCCTGCTTCTAACTCAAAGGATAAAACTTAATTTCAAATATTACTATTTTAAAAGTTGAGAGACTGTTAGCATGGTCTTAGATATAAGAAAAGCTCAATGGAAAAACAGCATGTTTTTATATATTTATGTGTGTGTTCATGTATGTGTGTGTGGGGTAGGGATAAGAGAGAGTGTGCCTGTGAGAGAGAAAGAGAACATGTAAGCGTGACAGTTACCTATTTGTCCACAAAGAAATATACTACAGGCTTCCTTTTTTTCTCTGCTTTTCTAGAAGTTGAGAATTGCAAAAGACAGGGATACTAAGACCTTAGTTATGTGGTTTAACTAAATGTTCTTGCCTTGATCAAACACATTACTTCTTTCTTTTAAGAATGAGACTAGAAAGGAAAAGGAGAGAGGACTGAGTTTCTCCAAAAGGTCAAGAGGTAGATTTATCATTTCTATTTACAAATGAGAAAGCCAGTAGAGTTTTATGATTTCCATTTACCACTCTACACAAATTAGACAAGTTTTTGTTCTTCGGTTCTTGTTATGGTTTGAATGTTTGTCCCTCCACCCCACCAACAAATTCTTATGTCGAAATTTAATCCCCGATGTATTTAGAGGTGGGGAGTTTGGGAGATAATTAGGTCATGGAGAGGGAACCCTAACAAATCGAGTTAGTGCCCTTAGAAGAGGAGGCCAGAGAGATAGCTAGATCTCTTTTACCAGGTGAGGACACAGAGAAGTCCACAGTCTGCAACTCAGAAGAGGAATCATTAGGAATGTACCCCACTGGCACAGTGACCCTGGACTGCCAGCCTCCAGAACTGTCATGCATTTCTGTTGCTGAAACCACCTAGTATATGATATTGTTCTATAAGAATTCCCTCATATCAAGATTTTAAAAAATATTTTATTTCTGGAAATAGACTATATTGATGAAAACAGAAATTCTTGGAGGTTTTATTCAACAAAGATTTATTGCATGACTACAATGTTTCAGATACAGTTTTAGGCCTGGGATAATGTTGGGCAATACTTTTTCCAGGATTTCTTGTGTTTCTGGATATCTTTCAAGCAGAGGTACTGACAGATTTTGTTTCAAATTATCTTTTCATCAATGTTTGCATGGCATATGGTCTGGAAGAGAGATAGCACCTCCCTCCAGAACAAAGAAAACGTTTGTTGTATAATAAAAGTAATGCTTCCTTTCAGGGCAAAGGGCAGCTTTCTTGCAGCCCAACATAAACTTTAAGTTCTTAATCTTGAGGTTCCTCATCTTTGGGATTTTGAACTGCAAACTTTCCCTGTGCACAGCACTACCTGGGCCACATTGCATCGTTCCCATGGCATTTTAGTGGCGGCGGGCGGGGGGGCAGGGGGAGCAGGGAAGGGGCGTTGATGTGAACATGAGCTTATTCTTCCTTCTGTGCAGGGAGTGATAGAGTCCTTTGAACCAGGAATCCTGTGTCTTCTGACAACTTCCATGAAACTAGAGCAGGCTAGCTTGTTTGCTAGCAGATAGGGTTAAATCTGAGATCCTCCACAATTCTTGACAAATGGGCGAGTAAACGAGATTGTGTCCCTCTTCCTGTAGCTGTAGCAAAAGCCATAGACAAGACCAACAAAGGAATGTCATTTTATGGAGAAAAAAAAAAGAGAAGCTGAGAGAAGTTGTTTGGAGTGAAAATTCAATTGAGAAAAGTGACAATTCATGGAGATGGTGGTTTGTCATTGACTGAGTTGCTGGGGTAATTGATTTCTTGTAGGAGATGCAATGTATACACTTTCCTATTGGGGCCTGGGATTGGTGATTCTTTTGTTGACGATTCTTGTGTTGAGGTCTATAACTGACAATTGTGAAAACGGCTCCTTCAATCAATATGATCCCAGGATTTTCACTTCCCCAAATTGGGAGCTTTGACCCCATGAAGGTGGCATGTGCCTCTGCCTTCAGCAGGTCATAATCTGCATATTCTTAATTCAATATATCACCTGAGAGCCCTCCAACACACAGCCAGACCAGCTGCTGGATGGATCTCTACTTAACGTGTTTTACTTCCCTGCCAGCCTGCAAAATTACTAAAATGAACCCATCACATCCTCAAGATGTGAACCAGAGGGCACATTAATCTCTTGTTGCTATAAAGCCTGCCTCTGACAGCCTCTGCTGGTTCACCGTGGTCCCAAGTGCACCCCTCGTGTGGCCCTGCCTGGTGTGTGCCATCCTCTTCTCCTGGGCTGTGTGTGTGAGACTAATAACTAATGTCACTCTCATCTGTCCAGTGTCATGTGTTAACCATCTCATACTATTGATGGACAAGACCAATTCATCCTTCAACAGTCGGAACAATCACCATCTATGTATGTTTTCTCAGTGACAACCTTCCTCCTGCTCACCTAATCTGTTTTCGACACTACCATCAATGCATTCAAACAGTACATTGAAAGTCCTATGCTGTCATCCATGCAAGGGCTTCCCATTGCATGCAGAGTCAAAGTCCAGGTCCAAGCAGAGTTTACAAAGCCCTCATGTTTTAGCCATGCTGTTGTTCATTGATGCCTCACCTACTAGTATTATTCTTGTTCTGATTGAACCTGGTCCAGACCCACTTGCCCCCTGCTGTACCCTCCTGGTATGCTCCTGCACAGTGGCCTACCAAAGGTAGGCTGGGGTCCGCCGTCCATCTAGCTCAATAGAAACCATAGCAATTGTTTAGAACTTAGATCAATAGATAATTTTTCAGGGAGGAATATTTTATCTCTGATTTTGTTTATACTTGTCACCACAGGGCGATAAAAAATTATAATCAGTTTTATGATTGTTTTGACATTTTCTGTAGTCAGGGCATGTCTTATTGCCTGCATCCATGGTGAGCTACTCCCACTGACCACCCCTCCCTTGCTGTGTCTCCATCCTGGGGAGTGTGCACTCTTTCCTGATTGTTCCTGTGATCCAAAAGGTGCTTTCCTCTAAGTCTCAGGTGGCTTGTACCCTCAGGGGTTTACTCAGGTGTCACTTTGTCCTTAAGGCCTCTGTGCCTACTGTATTTAAAATTCCAACCTCACTTCCGCTCTCTGTGTGATTGAATAGAAAGGATTTAAAATCCAGAATAAAATGTTTTGTAAATATTTGTTTTCCCTCTTAAGATTCATAATTTTATTCTATAGTCCAATTTTATATCCACTTCTGAGAGATCATAAAAGACAATATTTTTCATACATTTGTGTTAAATATAAATGGCTACCAGTTTAATTGCATCCATCAGTAGATACAAGGTAACTGTCAGACCCTTAACTTTATTTTTAAAACAATCTTTATTGTTGAAAGTATTACATATGTCCCCCTTTAACTCCCATCAACCCCTTTTAGCCCCCATCTCCCCCAGCCCCTCACCACCCTATTGTCTGTGTCCATGGGTTATGCATATATGCATACAAGGTCTTTGGTTGATTGCCTTCCACCCACCCACCCTCCCCTGCCTTCCCTCTGAGATTCCGCACTCTGTTCCATGCTTCCATGTCTCTGGATCTACTCTGTTCATCAGTTTCTTTTGTTAATTAGACTCCACATATGAGTGTGATCATGTGGTATTTCAGACCTTTAGCTTCAGAAATAAAGCTGAAATGAGAATATCTGAGGACTATCTGAGATATCCATATGGATGTACCCAGAATGTATTGATAATGATAATGGCAGGAATTGATTTGGTTACTATAGACTGGAAACATTTTATATACTTAAACTGTTATAACAACCCTATGCAATTGGTATTACTATGTCTGTCTTATAGAAGTAAAAAATGGGACCAGGGTAGTTAAGTCATTTTCCGAGGTCATCCAGCTGGTAATTGGCTGTCAGGATTTTTGTTTAGGTTACTGCCAGCAAGAACCCTACTTGTAATTAGAGCACTATGCATTCCCTCTGTGGGAGCAAACATGCAACGAGACCATTAATTATGGTGTATAATATTATTATGGAACAAATGGGAATATATATATATTATATATGTATATACATATGTACGTATGTATATGTATATATATGTATATGTATGGTATGTATACATATATCCAGTTTAAGTTAAAAAATGCAAAATCTTTTGTTTGTAGATTTGGGACTAGCAGTGCAGGGTATAAACCACAGTCTACTTATTGATGGCATGACCTACAAACATTAGCGCTTTGACAGGTAGAAATACAGCTCGCAATCCAATGTTAATGTCGTAAATTTCAATGCTATTAAAGATTACTTGGGTAACTGCAAACCAAAGGTGCCGTCATTTGCATGAAATGTATAAATAAGGCTTTTGACTTGCATGTGGTTGCAGGCATAAATTCGGTTTACTTTTTCTAAAAGGCAGAACTCGGCTATGAACATTAAAGATGACTCGTATGACCATGTTAATCTTTCCACCTCGTATTTCAATTTTTATGGGAACTTTATTACTAAATAATATATCTCCACGCTCTCCTTTTGGAGCTCCGCTGCCCATTACTTGCCTAAACTACACTCTGTCATTACTTATAGCAGTTTTATGCCTCATATACTGCACAGTCCATGATGGCTGTCTTCCTAATAAATTCTTCATCACTTTCAATATAATCATTTGCATTGCAGCTTCATTAATAGCTTTTCATTCAAAGATCCAGGTAGGCAGCATCCTGCTGAGTAAAATGCTTTAGAAAAATTAATTAGGCCACAGGAACCTGCTTCCGGGCTTTAGTCAATGTCACGAAATAATGCAGTTGCTAATATAATACTGGTGGCTTTTGAATAACAGATTAATTAGGAACATCCTTATATGGAGGAATAAATGAATATTCATGACATGATTTTCACTGCAACAGTAAAATGCAGAAGCTCAATACTCAATCAAGTTTAAACTTAACTCTGTCGCCTCAATGTGTGCAGGTTTCTGAGACTCAGAAACGTTCACTGCAGAGTTGTCCTAAAGAGTGTCTCATCACACGCATGCCAGAACCTCTCCATTTCACATGAACTCGCCTCCCCATGGCTCTTCTGCTGTAATAATTTAAGGCAATGCTCTCAAGAGTTTTGCCGTACCTGGCTGGCTTGGCTCAGTATTTGAGCGTCGACCTATGAACCATGAGGTCAATGTTCAATTCCCTGTCAGGTGGAGTATGAAGGAGGCAGCCAATGGATGATTCTCTCTCATGTCTCATCATGGATGTTTCTATCTCTCCTTCTCCCTTCCTTTCTGAAATCAACAAAAACATATTTAAAAAAAACCCCACCACAAACAAAATGTACTATTAAAAAAAAAGAGTTTTGCCTTATGTCCTAGACACCTTGCTTTATTGTGCTCTTTGTTTGGGGTAGGATCCCTTATATTCTAAATTATGTTTGAGCTGATAGTCAACAGTGCTTCTCCCTTTTCTTTCAGAGGGTAACTTTATGTTGTTTGGAGAGGATTCCAAGGCTACTATAATCTAGGAGGTGAATATTCTGAACCATTGGACTGTCATAGGTGAGAAGGGTGAAAGTATCTCCAGTTCTAACTTAGAAAAATGCATTGAGAAAAAGAAAATCTCATAGGAAAAAAAGGGTGTGGCACCTTGGTGTGAGAATATTTGGGGGTGAATGCAAACTGACCAAATGATAAAGGAAATTTTTCATTAAAAGAAAAGTTTTATAGTCACATGCTGAATTTTGATGTCTAAGTGGTGACTAGATATGAAAAATTCCATTTAGATTTTGTAAGCCTTGACTAAAATTTAAATAAACTATATAAAGATTTTATCAAACTTAACTATTATGTTGTAATTTTAAAATGTAAATGTGACATAGCAGTCATTTTTATAAGCAAATGGGGACATAGTTATTCAATGGAATATTGTACAGCAGTGAGAATGATTAAACTCTGTCTCTACACAAAAACACGAAGATCACAAAAGTCATGCTGACTGAAAGGAGCCAGACCTAAGAAGAAATATGCCATGTCACTCCATCTGTATAAATATAAAGTCCAAAACAGGTAAAGCTGATCGGCTCCCCCATCCACCGCCTAGGAAACCACTTAGCCGATTTTAGCCCCCATAGTGTTCATAAAGCAGAATTACATAGTATGTAGATTTTTGACCCTTGCTTTGTTCTCTTGATGTTTTGCCAATTTGGATTATAAACTCATTGCAGGAGGGGGCATAACCTGGGGGCCCATGAGGAGACCCACACTAGTCTGTGTCCCTCCAGTAAGGATCTACCAATGTGGACACATTTGTTGGTTTGGGGTTTCTTAAGTTGCACTGGTCATGTGTCATGTTGCCTCCTTGTAAAGCAAAGGCAGTGGTCTGAGTCCGGGTCCCTGTTTCTTGGAGGGTTCAGACTGTGTGAGAGTCCACATCTGATTGCACACACTGAACAGGCCCAAGACTGTCTTCTGGGCGTCCAATCTCTTTGGTTTTAGGAATCAACAATTCTATTCCCAGGAGACACATGGTTAGAATTTCAGTTCCAAAATCTGGTTTCCATTCCCTCTTCATTTTTTTAAATCCCTAAGCGATTGCCCTTATTTTCATACCCACTTCACAATGCCTATTATTTATTTCTTTATTTCTTCATTTTTCACTCAAATACTTTTATTATACATGGAAGGTTATTATCTTTTTTCAAGAGCTCCTGGAAAGCCTATAAAAGAGCCTTCTTCTCAACATGTCCCCAATTGCAATTATTTGTTTTCCCAGATAAACCCATCTTGCTGGAGAACTATCTGGTTGTCGGTTTTTTACAGTTTGACAACCTACAAAGCAGTTTAGGTGTTAAAGAGATGAAAAATACATTAAAACACAATTTAAATATAAAAATCAAAGAAAATAAAACTTAAATGCTTGGCATATAAATGGGTGAAATGAAAAATGAAGACTAAAGATATAATTTTACTTGTGAAATCCAAAGAAATAAAATATTTATATAAATTCAAAATAAAATGTCATGAAGATAAAAATAAGTGTATAATAACACAAATGGAATTGAATCTTATGTATTAGAACTTTGAAAAATACTCAGTATCTTTCTAGTATGAGAAAAGCAATATTGTTACAAGATAAAGTTATATATTTTAGGTACATTATAATTTTATCTATAATGTACTTCGCAATTCCTTCTAAATGTATGGTTTAAAGGGAGAATGCAGGAGTTAGACTGCCTGAGTTTTAAATATCTGCTCTATCATATTTCGAACTGTGCGAACTTCTAAGTATACTTCATTATTCTGTGGCTCAGTCATAGGAAAAACAGTAATTGTAATATCAACCTCCTGATTTGTTTAGGAGCATGAATGAGGAAATATAAGAAAGTAAAGAGCCTAATTGGGCACATAGTAAAAGTTATCTATTGGGTTTGTTAATTAACTTGGAAAATGAGGAAGCAGTTAATAATGACAGCAGAATCCTAGGTTTCACACTTCCATGTGGAGTTACACACTCTTGTGGCTGGTCTGAGACAGGAGCAGGTGACCTCTGGCTTTCTGCTCTAATCTCCTAGTTGCATGGTCCTGCTGGCCGATCCCGAGGTTTAGCAGTGAGGACAGGCAACCCAATGGGAAGCTTAAGTCATATGATCTGATTTTATCTTTATACTAGAGGCCTGGTGCACAAAAATTATGCACTTGGGGGGGGTCCCTTGGCCCAGCCTGCACCCTCTCACAGTCCAGAAGCCCTCAGGGGATGTCCAACTGATGCTCCCTGCAGGGAGTGGGCCTAAGCCAGCAGTCGGACATCCTTAGTGCTGCCGCAGAGGCAGGAGAGGCTCCTGTCACCACCTCTGCACTTGCCAACCATGAGCCTGGCTTCTGGCTCAGTGGTGCTCCCCTGGGGGAGCATACTGACCACGGGGGGGAGCTCCTGCATTAAGCATCTTCCCCCTGGTGGTCAGTGCACGTAATAGCAACCAGTCGTTCTGCTGCTTGGTCGATTTGCATATTAGCCTTTTATTATGTAGGACTAGAGGCCTGATGCATGAATTTCATGCAAGTGTAGGCCTTCCTTCCCCTGGCTGTTGGCATCGGCTTCCCTCTGGTACTTGGGACCCAGGCTTCCCTCTGGCCACTGGCAGACACCCAGGACCTGGGCTTCCCTCGCAGCCCTGGCTTTGTCTGGAAGGGTCATCCAGAAGGATGTCTGTTCTAATTAGCATATTACACTTTTATTATTATAGATTCTGACAGGTCTGAAAGGCTTGAGAATGTTATGAAATCCTTTGTTCCTGTGTTTCCAGCCCTCTGTTGATCTTGTTTACTTCTCTGGGACAAAGCCAGTGGGGTGAGGGGCATTGGCAGTTCTTTCTTGTGTTGAAATATTTGTTTATTCGAAGGAGAACTTTAGATACTCTTTGGCAAAGTATTCACAAGGCACACGTGTTGCCATGACCTCTGGTTGAACTAACACGACTCCTTGGTGGGTCAGCTGCATTTGCTGGTGCCTCCATCCATTACCTAGGATAAGCAGTAAGCATTTCTGTGGTCATGCAAATGTGATGATACACCCTTTCCTGTGCCTACAATTTTAGGGGCTCTTTCTTCCCGGTTAGTTATGTAAGTGGACATTGTGGCTTTGTTTTTTGTTCAGGTCTTAATTTAGTACAGTCATCAATTCTCCTATTACTATCTATTACCTTCTAGATTTTTAGCATTATTTGAAGGTAGCCTTTGACCTGTGGTGCAGTTATATTTTGCCTCAAAAGCAATTATTTATTCTAACTTACATTTCCACAATAGCAATTGGACCAAGAAAAACACAAAGTGGTAAGTCTATCTCTTTTAAAATCACTTTACAATTTTCTTTCTGGTACCTCATGCTAATCTGTGTTTGAATGCAGCTGCCACCCGCTGTGGAAAACTCTTCTCAATATAACTGTTAATGGAATGGCAGTTAAGAAAGAAAATGGTGTAACAGTTAATAAGGAATAAAAACAAAACTTTGTTAAAAAATATAGCATCATTCTGAACTCAAAGTCAACAATCTAGGCTGACAAAACTTTAAAATACACTAAGATGGAAACACTAAAATTGGCTACCCTTATTATAATACCAATTATACACGAACTGCTTCAGTTTAAAATGGAATCCATAAAGTATATATTTAAAAATAATATTCCTATGAGGATTTACTACAATGTAATTGTTAATAGAGTTTACTTAAAATGCAAATTGGATGCTTTTTATACACTGGGAGTTTCTCATTCAAAATATCATCCCCTCCCTCTCCTCCATAACCCTCCTTTTTTCTCCCTAGCTGTCTCCCTAGACAGACTTTGTTCTTCCCAATGCAATATATTAACCACATTGGCTACGCTGTGGTTTTTCATTTCTGTTTCCTCAGTTTCCAGTCCTTACTTTAACTCCTACCTGGTTTCTTTTCCTATTACTCCAGCAAAATAGCTCTGCTGAGGTCCCCCAGTGACCTCCGGATCACTCATTCTTTGGGCCATTTTTGCAGGGTTTATCTTCTATGACCACTCGGCAGTATTCAATATTGCTGACCATTCCCTTCTTCTTGAGGGACTGTTTGGTTTCCATGACACCAAACTCTCTAGTTTTTTGTCCTCCTATCTGACCATTCCTTTTGTATCTCTTCTCTATCTTTACAGATGCACCTTCTTCGAAGCCAGAAATCTATGGAATTCCATTGCTAGAGATTTCTACCTTTGTCTTCTCAGCTCTTTTCTCTGAGCTCCAGATCATGCATTCCACAATCGCTCTTTGAAGTGTCTATACATATATCAAAAGCATTGGGAAGTCATTACATTCAGAATACAATCATGATTTTTTTCCCTACTTTCAAACTGATGTTTTTTCTACTGACCCCAATCTTGACAAATGTCCCATACTCTACTTAGCAGCAAAAGTTAAAAAACAAAGAATTCATCTATAACACTTCCCACTCCCTCACATCCTTTCATTAATCTATTTGCAAGTTCTTTTGATTTTGCGATGTAACAAACTCTCCAATGTGATCATTTTTCTCCATCATAACCAGTACCTCACTAATCCAAGCTGCCTGCCATCATTCTCTCCGAAATGGACATTGATGCATCTGTGGAACTGCCTCCACTAAATTAGAGCAAGTTACTATAATTATAGCAAGTTACTTTTGTGGTTTTTAAAATTCTCAAAGAAAATCTTTCTAGAGATAAACCATTCTAATGACTCACATTCATTAGGCAAGCTAAATCTATCTTGAAGAATGGATGTTTATTGTTTTTTTAAGTAAGCTAGTAATAGGAATATCTAAGGAACCAGAATGAATACCATCTCTTTGATTCCCAGTCAAGTACAACAGCAGAAGCTAGTCTACTTCCTGTGATCTTTGAGGGGCTTACATTTTTGTTAGGAAAGTTTCACCAGGATGATTGTCTTAATTATTTTTATTTGAATAGCAGTACCTAATAAAGCACTTGGGAATGTTAAGTAGGAGAGGAAATAATAGGGTATCTTCACATCTTCTGCCTACAAATCATGGCCTCAGTTACTGTTCCTCCTGCTTTTATTGTGGTGTGACGAGTGGAAAGGAAGACTCACAGAGAGGCAACCTGGTTTTACCCTGCCTCTCAGGATGCTTTGCAAGTTGGAAAAGCACATTTGTCAGTTTTTAAAAAAAGTATAAATTTAGTGTGGATTTAGATTCCCTTTGATCTGCAGACTTTGAGGAAGGAGAAGAGTCTGATGGTGACAGAGCTCAGGTGGCCCACGCAGGTGGCCAGGATGGCATCCTTCTGGTGTGATGCTTCCAAGCAACTCCTTCGCACAGTCGGCAGGAAGAGAGGTCATTTGTATGCTAAACAACAACAAATACAGGTTCCTTTATGAACAGCATATTGTGAAATGGCAAGCTTATTAGGAAAAAATGCACCAGAATAGTGAAGTCTGTTCCTCCTCCCCCACCCCCACCTTTCATCCATACCAGTGTTTGATTATTAGAAAATTGAAGGGAGCCCATGTGCCTTTGGACCTCAGTGAGGCAAGTGGTAGAAGGGAATATTATGAGAACTTGCATTACTCTGTTCTATTAGAAAGGGTCAGTGTGCCGGGGTAAATTCTCCATTTTCAAACTTGAAAGATTTATTTTCTTAAATAACTCATTTCTGGAGAGGAACTTGCAAGTAGAGGTCATCAGGAAAGTTCTTCTCAGATTTCAAAAGAAATGTGTGTGAATTTTTCTGAGTTAAAAATATGGCATTCCCCAAGATACATGATTTCTAAAAGCTTCTCTTCATTGTTTTTCAATGTCCATTATAGCACTTTCTTATACTGCGTCAGTGCATAACCAGGGATTCAGTCCATCTGTCTGAATTAGGGATTTTAGCATTTTCTTTTTGTTCTTAAAATGGTTTATTTCAGAACTTTATACATACATTTTCTGCTACTTTGTGCAGTTTTCATTGCCCAGCAACTGTTTCCTCTTTGTTTTTCCTTTTGCAGGACTAGCAAATTTCCTTTGAAAACATTATGCTAAGTTATTTCATGGTTAGTTCTGGGATACACATTATTTTGTCCATGGGTTATCTCAGGTCAAAGATCTACTATAACTAAGGTATGACTCATTCACTTTGAATGTGTATGGCACGTGGCTATTCTCATTTGATTATTCACTGAGTTGAAATATTTAATTGGGCTTTACAAAAATTCTTCATGTCTAAAAACAAAAATAATTCTTCACGTCTGTTCTTTGTTATTTTAGAGGCCAAAGAGATTTTTTATGACATCAAATTATATCAACTGTTAAACTCTTTTGCCCATTTTCACAGCCTTCTTTCATTTTGGGAAAGCAGCTACTTTAATGGTAGAATAGTTTCAGTTTCTATCACCATGGGTTTTCAGATTTTTATAGGTAGATTTAAACCTTTTTTAATAAGGGTGGCAATGCCATTTTATTTTCCTCTGTTATCTACAACCTTATGACTCTTTAGCTTTTACGAATGAAATGGTTATAATAAATTTTTTTTTCAGAAATCAGCTCTGTTCTAAAATGAGGGGAGTGTCCTTAAATCAATAATGTATATGGCAAATTTTGAATATATCTAAATTGCAGTAGATTGTTGTAATGATATCATGGAAAGAATGAATTTTTAAGCTGAAACACATTGTAAATGCTCAATGGACATTGATAATGGGAGATAGTTTGTGTAGTGGTTAACTGTCTGATTAGTATTTGAAATCCATCTCTGACTCTCACCAAATATTGGATAAGTCATTTAACCTCTGTGTAACTGAAGTTGTTCAGCTATTCTAAAGTGGTGATAACAAAAATCTCAAGAGGTAATTATCTGATTAGTTGGATAAATTATCTAATTAGTTGAATGAATTAGCTATATAATTTAATGTACTCAGAGTACTTAGTATTCAATTTTGACATGAATATTTGGGATTGGATGACAAATGTTCAATGGTATTGGTGAGGATAATGGGGAAATGATAATGAAGGTGTTTTGATTGAAATAGAAAGTAATACATTGGAGCTGTTGATCAGCTAGGCAGGCTTCCGTTTAGATGAAAATTAATATTCCTTCCTTCATATTAGGAGACCAGGAGGCTTGCCCATCTATTGAGGTTTTATAGCCCCTGGGATGGAAAAGTTTCTTCCCTGTGGCTCTAGATATATGGCCAATCCAGAGTAGAGATCAAAGGTAAAAGCTGACTTAGAAAGAGAGATACTAGAAAGAAAAATGAGGGTCAAATGAGGAGGAGAGGGTGTGTGGGGCAGGCAGAGCGGAAACAGGTATTAAAGTTACCAAGCTAAGCAAAGACTGTGAGTGTAACAGAGACAAAGGGTGAGTATTAGAATGCTTTCCTAAATTTTCTATTTTTAGTTAAGTATGAGTGAGCAATGAACTTTCAACTATTTTAAAGTCGTGATGACAAAAATATCAAATTTTTTTTTGAACAAAAATCTTCAGATCTTAAAATTTGAAGGTTCTGCCCTGGTCGGTGTGGCTCAGTTGGTTGGGCATCAGCCCATGCACTGAGCGATCACTGGCTGGACTCCTGGTTGGGGCACATGTCCAAGTTGCACCTTGGTCCCCAGTAGGGGGTGCACAGGAGGTGGATGATTGATGTTTCTCTCTCTCATCGATGTTTCTTTCTTGCTTCCCTTTCCATTATTCTCTTTCTAATATCAATAAAAACATATTTTAAAAAAATGAGGTTCCAGCTCAATAGAGATATTGAACTTTTAATACTTTACCATGAAGACACGCTAGTGCAGTCCACATTACATAGTGATTTGTAGCAAATATTTATGTATATTTGTTGATTAAGTATTATTTAAGTAATAAAAAATTGAAAGTAGAAAATATAGTGCAAAGAAGAATAGAAATCCTGCTTATAACAAGAATGATAGGATAAAAATTATTACCCATATGTCCAGAGACAAATTACTTGTGACATGTAATTTTGTTTTTAATTCCAATATATTTTCATTTTTATTTTATTTTAAAATTAATTTTAATTTTGAATTCTTGATTTATTTATACTTATGGTTATTTAAATGGCATTTCTCTCATGGAGAAACTATGAATTATAAAGACAAAGTTAAAAGGAATTTTTTACTTTAATTCAGGTTGTTACTGGTTGAATTTCTCAGACCACTCGGCTTTTGTGACCCTACCCCTATGACCCCTGCCTTCTGATAGTCATGCTCATGTATGATTCCATCTCCTTGAGTGTGAATGGGACCTATGACTTCCTTCTAACCAACTGAACGTTGCAAACTTGATGACACATCACTCTCATGATTTTGCTATGGTATATAAGGCTTCATCTTACTAGTAGACTTCTCATTCTCCTGCTGGGTTCAAAGAAACAAATCGCCATGTTATGAAATGCCTATGGCAATAGCATGTGGCAGGAGCTGTGAATGGCCTATGAAACCCAGAGTGACCTCCTGCTGATAGCAATGAAGACTCTGGGACCCTGTCATAACTACAAGGAACACAGCTCAGCTTCTGTTATAGCCTTGGGAGCCTCTGCCCCAGGACTCACTAAGGCCATGCTTGGAATCTTGATCCACAGAAACTGAGATAATAAATGGGTGTTGCTTTACACTGCTAAATTTGTGATATTTTATTATGTAGTGTAGGAGCTAATTTGACCCTTTCATTAATTAGACATATTTCTCATTTTATTTACAAAAAATCTTCTTGGATCATAGTATAAAAATATTACTTTTCTTTTAGGATTTTGTTTTTCTTTTTCAAAATTTTCAATTGCACAAACATTGGATCTTTTTGGTTACTCTTTATTTCCACCATCTTCTCTTTGACCACTTTATTTTATTTTCATTCTCTTGATTATTTAATCATTTTTATTCTATACGCCTTAGTAATATATTGGTTTTGGGGTACCTTAGAATTTAATCTTTATTTCTGCCATCTTTTTCTTTCCCAACTTCAATGATCTCTCATTTCATTACTTCTTTTTATCTTATCTATTTGTGTTATTAGTTCTTCAATTTCTAATTTGATGTTTTGTATGTTCCCAAATATTTCTTTGATGATATATAACTCAATTTACATGAAATTTTAGGAGAGCTTGAATTTGAAACTTATAACAGAATTATTTAGGTATAATTTGGTTTCTTGTTGCTCTTGAAGAAATTTATTTCTCATGGCTGGAACAATGTTATTTGTTTGGTGTGAAATAAAGATAACTGATAAAAAATCATATACTGTTTCTATCAGTGTGAAGACTTGTTCTGATGCACATGTTTGGGTAAAAAAAAAAACCCACAGAATTTATTGGAAAAAGTTGATGATTGTCAAAGAGATCAGTGGGTTAACAACTGACAATGAGAACTAGAATAACCATTGAATCAGGAAATTCCACTTATTGAGCATTTATTTGAATTTAGAAAAATGTGTAGGGGGAAAAGGGCTCGATAGAAACTTTTTTTTATCAAGCATATATTCCTTGCCTAATTTAAAAGTTAACATTATCTAGACTACTTTCACTTTCTAGTGAATCTGATTCTAATAAAAGGACCTTTGCTTTAAAGCAAGGAGGATGAGAGTCAAAATTTTATCTAAAATAGTAAATAGACCATAATTTCAAAGGTCTGTTAACTGGCACAGTATGCAAGGATGTGTGTGTCCTCACCATCTTGGTGTTACCTAAGATTACTTCTAATTAAAGACTTAACACTAAAATTCTTTTACATTATTTAAGCATAATATAGCATTGAAGTGAATTACAGAGAAGTTAAAGATTTTATTGTTTTCCTATTAGAACTTTAAACAACTTTTATGGAGGAGAAAATTGACAACTTTTTGTAGCTATAATTATTACATTGAGACTTGGGTTCAGTTTATTCACTATTAACAAATTCATCTTTTCTAAACAACAAACTCACTTCATAGAAATTTATTGTTTTTATTATTTTTAGTGTTGCAGGAGAATGTTAGTACAAGATAAATTTCACTGCTTTATCTTTTGACAGGCTTAATTCCTAGATTTCTTCATAATTTTGACTCACTTTAGAGAACAGGTATAAGCTTTTCAATCTCACTTCTCTCCATTGAAGCTTTTCTTTTTGTGTCCTTTCTTACTCTTTCAACTCCAGTTCCTATGCATTGCAGTTAGTTTTTGGAAATGACTCTGAAATATTGAAGAAATTTAGCATTTTTATAAATTACAATATGTAAAATTCAAACTTGCATAATGGATTTGGTACAAATACATATGTATAATTTTCAGAATTCATAGACAGTATCAGAACTTTTCTATGAAATTATGCTTAATGACTTTACTTTCTGAATAATTCCCATCTTCGTTGAATTTTTCAAATCTTCCACTGCTTGAAGATGAGTTTTAACAATAAAATGTGCAAAGTAAATTTGATTGCTTCCTTCCTGAACTTTTATTTCCTGGAAGAACTGAATTGAGGATGTTCTTCTTTTCCTTTTGCCATTAAGTAAAACTTATAACTAGAGTCCATTTTCATGGAATATTCATTTTATTTTCTGGAAAGGATTATAAAGGAATATGCATCTCAGGAACTGCTGGAAGGAAAAAGAGGGTAAGGGGCATTTTAATTTATTAGTAAACTACTTTACAAAATAATAAATATATAACTATATTTTTGTTGAAGCAGTGTGACCATTGTGGAACTTCACTGAATCACAACCAGCTACTTCAAATAACATATCTAAACAGCATGCAGCTCGAGCTTGTCATTTTTAATTTCTCTTATTGGGCGTCTATAGCTTAGCAAAGTCTCGGCTCACTAGCACACTAAGCTATGTAGTGGATAGAATCTGAATCAAAGCACAATTGCAAAAATGTCAAACATGATGAGAAAGAGAAAATCACTACAAAAGGGAATTCACCACAGTAACTCTTTTGCAGTTCCCAACACAGAGGCCTGGTAGCCTCATCAAAGATACAAGAGATGGAAAAGGCCCATTAGGTCATCAAACCTATCCCCTTACCAAAGGCAGAAAATGAATTCAGGCAACCCTATCTGCTGGCTTCAAACCACATTCAGGATAGAAAGGCCCTGCTGCTGCTCTTGATGCATTATTTTATGACACTGGATGCCATTTATACAAAAAAACCTGAAATGAATTGTCTGCCCCTTGTATCCTAGAATCACAGAATAGGCTTTAAGGTCTGGTAGGATGTGAGCCCAGCCTCCTCATTTTAGAGAAGAGTACTCTGAGGGCCTGAGAGGTTAAATGACTAGCTCACATCCACAAAGCCACTCACAGCTGGACTCGTATTAAATCCCAAATTTCCAGAGCTTCCTAAACTGCTGTTTCTAGCAAATCAATTCTGTTTCTTAAAAACACACACACAAGTCTTGATAAAAATCTATTCTGTACATTATACTTAACACATTTAGATTTAACTTATTTCTTTCAATGACCTCATTTTTAAAATTTGAACTTTGAAGTGTCAAATCTAGGTCTTCACTGAGAAAACACAAATTCCCACATTGACTTTAACGCTCCAGTAGGAGACTTTCTTTGGAGCACCACTTCCCTCTTCTCTGCGAGGCTCAAAGCCATCTAAAGAGATATAATAGCTTCACTGGTTGACCCTATATGTAAAGGGAATGGAAGTACAGAGGTTTAAAAATTTCCCTGCTTCTATTTCTCCTTCCCCCAAATACCCATTGGAATCGGGTTTTATGATTTGTCCGTTGGGGAAATGGGAAAGCTAGATGGCCTGGGAAGAGATGTGGCATTGACTGAGGATTTCTGTGCCAGGCTTGTTTTAGGATGAAGGGCAACATCTGATGCCTGCAGTGCTCATACAGGTGAGATGAGTGTAGTCAGCTGAGCCAGAGGCAATCAAACTCAAAACCCAAGAGAGAGGCTGCTACTAAGTCCTAGCGGGGTTTACTGATAGTACCAATATCGATAGACCTCATAGTTTTTTTAAAGAGAAGCTGGCATTTCTTTATTTTTTTGCTCTTTTTTTAAAAAATTTTTCTTTATTGATTAAGATATTACATATGTGTTCTTATCCCCACATTGCCCTCATCCCCCTGGTGTCTGTGTCCATTGGTTAGGCTTATATGCATGCATACAAATCCTTTGGTTGATCTTTCCTCTTTACCCCCACCCTGCCCTACCTTCCCTCTGAGGTTTGACAGTCTGATCAATGCTTCTCTGTCTCTGGATCTGTTTTTGTTCATCAGTTTATGTTGTTCATTATATTCCACAAATGAGTGAGATCATGTGGTATTTTTCTCTCATTGCCTGGCTTATTTCGCTTAACATAATGCTCTCCAGTTCCATCCATGCTGTTGCAAATGGCAAGAATTCCTCTTTTTTTACTGCTGTGTAGTAATCCATTGTATAGATGTACCACAGTTTTTTAATCCACTCATCTGCTGATGGGCATTTAGGTTGTTTCCAAATCTTAGCTATGGTGAATCGTGCTGCTATGAACATAGGGGTGCATACATCATTTCTGATTGGTGTTTCTAAGTTTCTTGGGATATATTCCTAGAAGTGGGATCACTGGGTCACATGGAAGTTCCATTTTTAACTTTTTGAGGAAACTCCATACTGTTCTCCACAGTGGCTGCACCAGTCTGCATTCCCACCAGCAATGCATGAGGGTTCCTTTTTCTCCGCATCCTCACCAGCACTTGTCGTTTGTTGATTTGTTGATGATAGCCATTCTGACAGGTGTGAAATGGTACTGCATTGTCATTTTGATTTGAATCTCTCAGATGATTAGTGATTTTGAGCAGGTTTTCATGTGTCTCTTGGTCTTCTGTATGTCTTCTTTAGAAAGGTATCTATTTAGGTCCCTTGCCCATTTTTCGATTGGGTTGTTTATCTTCCTTTTGTTAAGTTGTATGAGTTCTCTGTAAATGTTGGAGATTAAACCATTATTGGTGATAACATTGGCAAATATGTTCTCCCATATAGTGGGCTTTCTTGTTGTTTTGTTGATGTTTTCTTTTGCTGTGCAGAAGCTTTTTATTTTGATGTAGTCCCATTTGTTTATTTTCTCTTTAGTTTCCATTGCCCTAGGAGCAGTATCAGTGAAGAAATGGCTTTGGCATATGTCTAAGATTTTGCAGCCTGTGGATTCCTCTAATATTTTTATGGTTCCCCATCTTACGTTTAAGTCCTTTATCCATTTTGAATTTATTTTTGTGTATGGTATAAGTTGGTGGTCTAGTTTTATTTTTTTGCATATATCTGTCCAATTTTCCCAACACCATTTATTGAAGAGACTGCCTTGACTCCATTGTATGTTCATGCCTCCTTTGTCAAATATTAATTGAGCATAGTGGTTTGGGTCGATTTCTGGGTTCTCTATTCTATTCCATTTATCTATAGGTCTATAGCATTTCTAATTTTCAGACAAAATTTTTTATTTGAAAACATTGTTCAGGTTACATAAAGCATTTGAAGATATGGCCAACAGATATGATGTTGTCATGGTTATATGTACATTATGTCATACCATTCTAAGAGCCATGCTAAATATTTTCATAAAAGCTGAGAACACTCAGACTCTAAATTTATTAAATAATTAAATAAAATATGAGGAAAATCTTGGGACTAAGCATTATTTAAACCAATCTATGAAGCACATCATATCCCATGCAGGCTCTCAAAGTAGAAATAGTATTTGATTCCGACCTTCAATGTCTTATTTCTTCATAATTTAATTCTTCCCTTTTTCTAGCTTTTTTCCCCTGTATGATTCTGTTAATGTTTTCAAACTACAGCTAAGGGTTTAACTTAGTAACTTAGGACTTTTTATTTTTTATAGAATTTTAAAAACATGACATTAATGTGGATTCATAGTTAGTTCTGAGTTATTTTGAACAATACCATATTATTTGGTTGATAAGAAACCTTTATTTTCAGTGGTTTAGAATTCATCAATCTCTCTGTAGGGAAGAACATATCTGGAGTTTGGGAGTTTATTAGCTCAGTAGTTCTAGAACCTCTATGCACATCCCAGTCATATGGAAGGCTTTTTAAAGGAGACTGCTGGCCTCCATCCTGATAGTTTCTGATTCAGTAGGATCTGAGTGGGGCTCAATAATTCCCATATGTAAAAAGCTCCCAAGTAATGCTGATATTTCTGGTGTGGGGATAGCATGTTGAAAACCACAGTTTTAGAGAATTGGCATATTTCAAGGTACAACATACTTAGCGCCAATTAGACTCTTCTTGCGTGTTGATAATCTGCAGAAAGGGAGCATGATGGGAGTTATTGGCTCGGAAAAGACTTTGGTCTGTGTCTGTGTTCAACTAATTAATCAAGATAAAGTAATAATAGCTACACTCCCCACAATGCTTCTACTCTGCCAGATTGTGCTCTCAGTTACTGAGTTATATGTTTAATCTTCGTGAATATCCTACTTCTAATCACCTCCATTTTGCAGATAAGGAAATGAGACACAGAAGTAAAGTAACTTGCCCACGTTGTGCGAGCTAGCAGGAAGGAGGGGTGTTGATAACCTGAGTCCCGAGCCCATATTCTTTCCTACCCACTGCACATACTTCCTCTCAGCATAATGCCTGTTCTCCATCATTTATTTCATTCCATGAGCCTGACCTGCATCAGTGTAGCAAGCATATTGTGAATTAATATTTGCAGATGTCTTTATTAGTCAGTCTACTCTTTGGTACATTTACTCAAAGTTATACACATCCAATAATAGATGCTAAAAGCAAATGGAGGACAGACAAATACCACCAGTACTTATTTCTTCACTGAATTGTATTTTATGAGTGGAAAATGAACACAGTTTAGGCTACAATCAGCACAACCACGGGATGGCTTACTTTATTTACAAAAAGCATTTTTGGAAAACAGGGTCCATCATCATATCAACATTTCCCATGGTAAGACTCATTAAGTGCCCTTTAGTAACATTTCTGCCTTCTCTTGCAAGTTTTCACAGTGTGTGTGTTACCTGTGAATGGTCTTGTGTTTGTCTTTAAGTCTCCCTTTATTACTGTCTTTCTCAATTTTTCCCTTTTTAATTTTTCCATTAAGTGTTCCTGGAACACAGTATGTACAAGAACTAGACAAAAAAAAAATACTGCTTGGGACCATTAGTCTACTTATTCTGTCACGTGATTGTTTTAGTGTTGTTTGAAGTGCTATTTTGGAGACAGACATAATCACATTCTACAGTTCCTCACCTTATTAGCTGACAGAGCACTGTTCCTATTAGACAATTGATCCTGGGCAGATGAAGCCATTAAAAACAGGACTAATTAGCTGAAGAGGGGAGCCAGTAATGCAGGCTGCCTCACTTCCTTTCATGCTTAGGGAAGTTGAAGTTCCAGACAATAATTGATATGCAGTCTGCCTTAATTGTGGTTATTAACAGCCAGTATTATAATGACAGGCTGACAATTTCTGTCTAGCCTATTGTATGTTTATTTCAGAATCCAAGAACCACAGGGTATTTTTTTTTTTTTTGGTTAACCTGAATCTCATAGAATGCTTTTTATAATGCCTTAGAAATCAAACTTTGACAGCTAATCCCAGCTTGTGAGTTATTTGGTACATATCTCTAGTGTCAGATGTTTATCTGGGATGAACATGGTGCTCCAAATTAGGTGGGTTTACAGGATGGTGTGTTTGGATGAGGAACAGCTGGGTCAGAGAAGAATAACTTCCTCTCTCATTTACACCTAACAACTTAGGGACATATGCTAATTTGACTTCATCTCTTGCTGCACAATGATGTGAGAAGCCATCTAAAGTAGCCAAAGCTCTTTGATTCCTTTCACTCATGATCATAACAAATATATCTATTTATTAGCTGAAGGTTGTCTTGATTTTGGGATATGTTTAGTAAAAATATGATAAAATCTCCATATCACTGTCAGTTTTAACATTGTATGTCTCAAATAATACTGGGGTCTTCTATTAACTGATAAAATATTGATTTAATTGTCTCAAGAGTAGGTGTGGACAATTGTTCCTCAGTATGAAGCACCAACAGGATCATACCAGGGCTAACCACCAACTTTCTTCTCCCCTGTTCTTCCCTGAAGGCCACCTTTTTAATCCTTTGCACAACAGACATATATGGGAAATGATGGTATCTGTGTTACTATGGGGACAAAGAAGAGGATGTATGAGACTTCCTTGGGAGTTTTGGTCCTGTTTTGGATCCCCAAGAATTGAGGGGACTGGCATCTTGGCATCTGAGACTCTATGCAGCCTTTTCTGCCAGCACTTTTGGTTGGGAAGCTGTGAGGCAGCGGGTGCTGTTGGAATCAGTGGAGTTGAGAGGATCACAAAACAAATGACCAAACACACTTTTCCTCTAAGCCCATATCAAACAACTAAAAATCTATTTCAAACTAAAAAGCTTTTTCACAGCAAAGGAAACAATCAACGGGATGAAAAGGCAACCTACAGAACGGGAGAAAATATTTGCAAACCACATGTCTGACACAAGGTCAGTCATCAAAATAGAGAAAGATATAATCCAATAAAAATTAATAACCTTATTAAAATGGACTGAGGACTTGGAATAGACATTTTTTCAAAGACAATATACAAATGGCAATAGACATATAGAAAAATGCTCACCATCACTAATCAGGAGGAAAATGCAAACCAAAACCACAGAGAAATATCATCTCACACCTATTAGAATACTGATAAAATACCTTGAGTTTATTTTAATAAGTATCCCTATATTAAAAATGTACCATTTTTTAAACCATAGACAGAAATGTTCACTCTTTTCTCTCTGTTCATAGTGTTTTGACGTTATCTCACTAAGTATTTTCTACTTTTAATTCATTTATTCACCAATTTTTTGTACCAACTGTGTGTCAGGTACTGTGGTAGGCACTGGATGCACAGTAGTGAGGAATATACACACAGACCCTGCCCTCTTCCAGCTTATACTCTTTTTTAAAAAACATATTTTTATTTATTTCAGAGAGGAAAGTAGAGGGAGAGAGAGAGAAAACATCAATGATGAGATAAATCACTGATCGGCTGCCTCCTGCACGCCCCACACTTGGGATTGAGACTGCAACCCAAGCATGTGCCCTGACTGGGAATCAAACCGCGACCTCCTGGTTCATAGGTCAATGCTCAACCACTGAGCCATGCCCGGGCCCAGCTTAACTCTTATATCCTGTTTGCCTGTCCTGTCTTTAAAGTAGCCACAGAGTTGAACTCTTCCTATTCCTGGTCACACAGTGATGGATGCATCATATATGCTAAATACATACATTACTTATTCAATGACTAAAAGCATAAATGAAATTATATAAGTAAAAGAAATCTACAGAGCATTTTAACTAGCTGAATCTATTTTATGATCACATTAGAAACAAAATGAATTAGATTATTTTTCCATATACCTTTTCTGAATTCAGATTTTCCTTTGGAAATTGGTAATTATTATTAAAGAACAGGCAAAACTTTATGTAAGGTCTGATCTTTGTAAGATTAATCTTCTAACCTTTCTTTGAATCTTTCCCTGTAGATTTATTCAAAATACTCAGATATAGTTTTGCATTCTTTCTTTTTTTTCCAATGGGAGTGCCCATATATTACTGTTTGTTTCATCAACAACAAAAATGGGGTTATCAGTAATAAATAGTACATTAATTAAATCTACTGTTTTTAGTGGTACTGGAATTTTTTTGGAGTAAGAAATACTGTAACTTAGGCAATGCTAAAGTAAGCAAAGGAGAATATTAATATAAATTGTGTAGAAATATGCAGGGTTTCTATACAGTATGGCAGAACAAGTGAAGAAAGGAAAATAGCAAGGAAGAAGTTGAGAGAAAACAGAAGTTCATATAAACATTCAGAAGAAAGTAAAAAATCAAATAAGATTACATGCAAAATGTTTTGTGCTAAAATGATTATTTCATACAATTCAACTTGAAAAAGAACAATGATGCAAATTGTAAGGAATTATCTTAGATCCCTATTCCTTGAAAAAATCTTCAGACCAAGTCAGATTGTTAAACTATGCATGCGTGTGCTTGCGCATATATGTGCATGTGTGCATGCGTGTGTGTGTTTAGCCAACCTGGAACATCTCTTTTCTAAGAGTAGCTCTTGCTCCTGCTCTGGTTCATTTTGGAAAACCTTTCTTCTTTTGGTTAGTTTTTCATGATTAAACCATGAGTGTCCCCTCCTCTCAATTACACCAGTGAATATATAGTAAAATGTAATAACAAGCAAGTATTTTTGAGCCAAAAGTAAGTAACTACCTAATCCTGGTGGTAAAATACTATATTCTTTGCTTCTGTTCAGAGGAAAACCTAAATTATTCACTAAAGAATTAAAAATCCTTTTATTATTGACAGCCTCTAATTTATTTCCCTTCGATTGCTCGTGGATATTCAGTTAAGGTCGGAACACTTATGTATAATACGAGGAGTGATTTTGTAAGAATCAGAAACTTGCAAAGTATGATACAGAGTTTAATGAATAAATAAAAAAGCCCTTTAGTTTTTCTTTTAAAATAAAAAGCAAGTGAAGTGAAAACACAGGAACTCTGGGATACATAATTATTTTTCTTTCAATATTGTAAGTAACATTTTAATAATTAAGAATATTTATTTGGTTGTTTCCTATACTTAGGATAAATAAGCCAAGGCCCTTTGTAGGTGTTTCTGTGAATTATTTACAGATGCCTGTACTGAAAATTTAAAATGCCAGAGTGCCCAGTAAAACATTCACTCATTCATTCATCAAACTTTTATTGCATTCTTGTTATGAATCAAACACTGTGTTCATAGCTAAGGGATAAAATTTAGAAAAGAAATTGCTTGTGTTGTCAAGGGATTATATTTAGTAGCAGAGTCAAAATATGTACATGTATAACTATGAAATGAAGCAACAATATTTCTGACAGGCATATCAAAATAATGTTCTGCCTTGAACCCATTAACAAGATTTTTGGAATTATGAAATATTTAAAATATAGAGAGAATATTTCAATGAATAATAAACATTTGTGTTTCCATCATCTGGATTTAACAAATGTTGACATTTTGACTTATTTACCACTGGTCCTTTTATTTTTATTATTTGAGAAATGCAATGCTACATACACTATGGAATTTCATTCCCTAACCCATTCACCTCCACGCTTTCTCAGTGCGCACTGCTTTCCTTAAGTTGGCATGTATCCTCCACCAACACACTCTGACATATTTATTATATATGAATGATCCAACATGGCATCGAGCTTTATATATTTAAAAAATTTAAAGGAATATTTTCTTGTAAGTATTGTTTCATATTTTTTCTTTCCTGGAATATTGTTCCTTCAAGCTAGTTTTCTACTTTCCCCTTCCCCCCAAAAATACTTTATTCTACTCAACATTCTTTTGGTTAACTGCACATGTTATATTTGTCAAGACTTCATTCCTGTTGTTTCTACCTAATGTCCTCCCTGACAGTGAAATAGTTGGCTCCATTTATTGAGTTGTCTCTTTTTGCCAAGTGCTATTCTTCTAGTCTTCTGCATGTACTAAACCATTTAGTTCTCCCAATATGTAAGTTTGATGGTATTATTGTTCTTGTTTTGGGTGAAGAGGACCCTGAGAAGTGGAAATAACTTGCCCAAAGATACATAGGGAGTAAGTTGAACATTTCTGGAACTTAGGAAGTCTGCTTTCCGAATCCAGGCTCCTCACTCAGCTGAGGCCAAATAAGGGCAAGAGGTTTTATGTTGAGCCAGCTTCAACTTTGCTCTCGTGTGACCTGCCAAGTCCCACCTTTGCTCTTTTATTTTATTGGTATATTTGTATTTTTCCTCATTTATTTATGAGAGTTTCTTCCTATGGAGACTAACTTCATGTCAATTATTGTCATTAAAATATATTTTCCCCAAAAGAGAATAATCTTTTAATTTTGTTTTAGTGATGTGATAAATGTTAACAGGATGTTCATGAAAAGAAACAAACGTGGGCATCAGAGCTTGATTAGAGTGGGCAGAGTAGCCCTGCAGGAGATACCCTAGGCTGGCCTCTCAGGGGTGGCAGGGATGAGACGGATGTCATACGGGAGAGCAGACCTGGCCCCGGCTTTCAAAGTCTGAGCTATATCCACCAGGTGTTTAAGTAGTTGCTTGGCCTGGTGTAGCTGTCAGAGCTGGAGCACAATGCTCTGGTGTCTCCTGGGAGTGTGGTGGCTCAACAGGTGCTCAGTCACTAGGGAAGTGAAGGAGGGAATGGTGGTGGCAATGGGAGATTGGTTCAATACAGGCAGTTAGTTAAGAGATGTCAAAGATAATTAACAGAAAGAACAAGTTAGAATTAGCCTTGTAATTGGGTTGAATGTGAAGGCGGTGGTGTCCATGTTTCAGCAAATGCAAATAAATGAAGAAATATTCCCTGACCATGTGCGCTGAGAGAGCCGTCCAACTATGATACTCCCACAGCAATACGCACCCAGCTCTCCTCAGTCAGGTTTGAATCAGGAAAGTATAAGATCATCCTGGACTATTTTATTGGGTTGGAAAGCATGGCATAATGAAGACATAATAGAAGTGCACAGGAGCCAGCCTGAGGGGAGTCCAGCCAGTCAAAACTGGGTCAATCTGACTACCAAGTTAAGTAATGGTAGTAGGGATTATAGGCTATTGAATGCGAGAGGTATGGACCTTGACTCTCTATCGATAAAAATGAAGAATTAAAATAAAATCTCAAAGAGGAATGGATATTTCCATAACTCCATCTCCTTGGAAAATGATACAGATTACAAAGAGAGGATAAAAGTCACCTTACCATTGAGAAGCCTCACAAATATTATCTTAATCAAATCAATGACATGAAGTCATCATCAATGAGTGAACTATAAATTGTGTGCCACTTGTGAGGATGCAAGAAGAGGAATAAACACCTCATCACTCCCGTGATGTCCTGATACTATTAACCTTGCTCTGAACGTGAGGCACATCAGATAAACCTAAACTGGGAGACACCCTTCACAATGGAATTGCTGGAATATTCAAGAAGCTCAAGGTCATTGAAGATCAGCAAAGACTGAGGAATGGTTCCAGACTGAAGGAGACAAAAGAGACTTGGCAACTAAAGACAATGTCCATTTCTGAACACTTTGGGGACAGTTAGTGCAACTTGAATGGAGTCTGAGGATGAGCTGGTAGTGAGGTATTAGTGTTAATTTCCTGCTCTTATAGAGGAAATGTATGAGAATGTCCCTGTTTTAGAAAATAGACACTAAAGCATTAGGGATTGATGGTGTTTCCAGCTTGCAACTTAGAATGGTGTAGGGGAAACATTCTAGGTAGTATTGCAATTATTATGTAAAGCACAGAAATGCATTAAATGCAGAATGGTGTAGGGAAAAATTCTATGTAGTATTGCAATTATTATGTAAAGCACAGAAATGCATTAAATGAGGACTAACGCGAACACACAGAGCTCCTTTGATCAATTCTCACCCCAGGTAGACACAGTCTGCCTCCTATGGTGGAGCCTAGCAGAGGTGGTGGTGAGTGGTAGTCCCTAAGAGCCCCACCTGGTCCTATCCTTTCGTGCAGTTTATGAGTACATAAACCATGTACCCATACCTGTCAGCTCTGCATAAAAAGAATATTTTCTATGGAATATTATATGCAGAAACAGAGATCTACAGTAACTTAAAAAAAAGAGAATCTAATGTTAAAAGCCAGTTGAAATTTTCTCATCAATCAGGATTAACATTTGAAAAAGTCATTTACCCATAAGACTTTGGTTTATTTAAACAAGATTTTGAGTTGTTAAAGCAGAGAATGCAAATGATGCTTCAGTCATTTATCTTAAAAGGGTATGTGTAGGAAAAAAAGAGCCTATGAGAAGTATTAATAGTATTCTCTTTGCTGATGCCTTTGATTTGTTCAAATACATTTAGTTATAAATATAAATTATATGTACAGTTTAGAAACAAAGTGTTTAATAATTTAAGGATTAACTGTGAGTCAAAATAATTTGTTTGCTCTAGTAATTGTAATTTATTTGCAACTTCTTTGAAGTGTACACACACAATATTATGTGTTGACTGAGACAAAGACTATCAAAGACTTTGACAGTTTGGCAAACATTTGTGCATTAAAAAGTTTTTATTACTTGTTTAGGCATGGGATTAATTTGAGATAAAATAATTAAAATCTAACACAAACTCTGTTTCTGAGTTTGTGGGTTTTTAGATGTTAGATATGAGGTGATTTTTTTAATCATGAAATTAAGTGTGAATTATAAAATTGAAAATTTGCGTATTCTTCCTCACACATTTACTAGACGATTAATTCTTAGAAGGAAAATCTCATGCCTTAAGGACTAATCACACCTTGTAAGACTCTATAAAGTTAAATCTACTGGCCAGTCATTGTTTAAATTTTCTGTGTAATGTGTGGTCGTTTGGCCTCATTGATCTTTTATTGTGATTAGATTTCAAAATGCCTAGGACAGTCCCCCAAAAGGGAAATCATCAGCATCCATTCTGAGAAGCTTCCTTTTCCAGATCCTCCACGATGTCCTTATATCTTCAAATTGTGTCTTCTTCCAGGTACTTTTACACTGAACATTTTTGAGTCCAACTCAGTCATGGTCTCTGTGAGGTTCAGCTGTTAAGGTGGATTTGTCCACCATTATTCATATCAAAATGATAATTAGGGATCTTCATATATCCAGAGAAAATATGTAAACCACAAGTTTACCACAGTACATCTCTGCTTTTGCCCCACTAGATAAATTTTTGTATATATCTTTATTTGGAGGGTTAAATTACTGGAAAAGTAACTGCTGTATCAAAGCATTGAGACTTTGGATTAAGACCATTGCAAAATTGCCATCTGGAAAATTCTATTAATTATATTTAATCAGTAAAGAATCAGAGAGACTATTATTCCATAAACTTGCCAACATATGATATTATCATTTTTAAATATTTCCATTTTAATAGGTGAAGAAAGTATCTGCTAACTGATTAATTTTGATTTTTTTAACTAATGTAATTGACCTTAATTATTTATATTTTGAATATGGTTGTCAGAGATTTAAAGTTCTTCTTTTCATTAATTTCTGTTCATACTGTTTTTCTATCAAAATGTTTGACTTCTTATATATTTATAAGAATGCTTTATATAAAGAAATATTATATACAGATAAATATAATAAATCCATTTTCTGTTCATACTTTTTTCTATCAAAATGTTTGACTTCTTATATATTTATAAGAATGCTTTATATAAAGAAATATTATATACAGATAAAATATAATAAATCCATTTTCTCATTGTGTTATTTACCTTTTAATTACATTATTATCAGTTTTTTTCTGATGTACATTTTTAATTTTTTTATTTTTTTATGTTCAAAAGCAGCTGCTCTCATTCAATTCCATTGTTACTCAGATCCACTCATATTTCACTTGTTCTATTTTCTTTCTAACCTTTCCAAAGGATAGGCAGTGGTAATCTCTGAAAAGTATGTGAACCCGAAATTAATAGGTTGAAATCCTAACTCCCAATGAAGTGGTTTGAGAAGGTGGAGCCTTTTGCAAGTAATTAGATCATGAGAGTGGGGCCCTCATAATTGGGATTAGTTCCCTTATAAAGAGACTATAGGGAGCTCCCTCACCCTTTCTCTGCCATGGAGGACATTGAGAAGTCATCAGTCCCCAACACCAAAGAGAGACCTCACCAGAACCTGACCATGAGGGCACCCAGATCTCCAACTCTCAGTTTCCGGAACGCTGAGAAAGCAAGTTCTGTGTTTATAAGCAACCCGGTCTCTGGTACTTTGTTAGGGCATCCTGAAGTGACCAGGAAAATCATGCAGTCCACACAAGTACATGTGCAAACACACTCACTAAAATATTGTAGCAGAGAAAAGTTGGATTCAATCAAAATATCTGCAAGGAATGAGCTTCTTACAAAAGTTTGTTGCATTCCTTCATATAGCAGAACATTATAATGAAAGTGCTGTAAATATGGGTTTGTATGTGTGTGTTTATATATCAATGCCCTATACTGCTATTAACGTTGTGGAGAGGTTAGCCATGATTATCGGGGTTTATTCCAAATACCTTATAGTAATACTAGAAGCCCAGCATGTGAAATCGTGTGGCCCCACCCACCTGCGCGGGCCCCACCCACCGGCCCAAGGCAGGACCCCAGACCCGGTGCTGTGAGACTCATCAATGCACCTGCAGGTGACTGGTTGTGTGGTCGTTACGGCGTTACGGCCACAGGCCTTTTATAATATAGATATGGCATTTTTGTATGATGTATATATTAATTTCATAATTATAAAAATAACTGTCTTTAGAATAAACAAATTAGTGTGCTCTAGGTGGGTCGCGGAGCACAGAGAATACAGCCCAAAGGAGAAAAAAATGCATTCTTTTCACCATATGTGTGATTTTGGCTGCCCCCTTGGCCTGTGGAACTTTGACTAAAGGTGTGGGCAGAAACAGAGAAATAGTGGACGTAAGAAAAATCTCAGGGGTGGTGAAGGTACAAAGAGGCAGGATCCAGAGATATAGGAAATGTGAAGAAATATTGGCTATGGTGATTTAGGAAATGATAAATTTATTTCTGATATGTAAGAGGATTTACAGGAAATGCAAATAGAGGACTATAATATAGTCAAAGGATTAACAAAATAGCAAGAAATCCCTGTAATTCAGAGTGTGGGAAATGTAACAATTGTAACCATTAAGTATTTCATACCTATGTTTTATAGATGTTTAAATCATTTTTTATTAGTAGTGTTAATTTATAATCCCAGTGTATCCATACTTTATAAATGTTTGATTTCACTTTGTTTTTCCTAAACCTTCAATTGTTGGATATTTACACATTTATCAATCACTTAGAAATGAATACAAATATGTTTATTTTGTATTCATTCAAGCGGAAATGAATATAGCTATAAATTTTCCAAAGTTGATCATATAGTAGTTAATGGCTATGGCTCAAAGGGTAGGAAGACCTGTGTTTGAATGCACTAACATATAACTGTGGGAAAATTCAATCTGATCCTTCAATTTCTCATGTTTTTGAAAGGGATAATAAAAAGGTGATTATTATTTTTGATATTATTTTGAATATTACATTAGATATGATGTATGCTATTATAAGTATAGTGCATTGCACAGAAGACATCCTTAGTTGAACTGTCACTATTATTATCATCTCTTTTGAACTTTCACAGTGCTTTGACTCTCTCTGTAACTCTACTAGGATATGTGGTTGTAATTAAATTTGACATCTTTCTCTCTTGTTATAAGGCACATTACTGTTTAAGACTGACCTATTTCTCTGACTTTATCCCCCACTACTTTATACAGATATGCTCCAGCCATACTAGAAATGCATGATATTTACCAAATCTTATTTTGATTTTTTGCACACATTTATTTCCCTACTTGAAATCTCTTCCCCCCACTTTTTATTCCCCCTCCCTTAACACCCTCCCCTACATCTCATTCTGTCCTTCAAGACTCAGTTACTCCCTGGATTATGTTCTGCTCATGAGCTCTTATAATCGCTCTGCTTCTCTGCATATCTTTACAACTTACCACTCAGTATTTCTTTTTGTCTCTAACAGCGTGAAATTCAGCACTTAGTGGGGCTGTTACAAAGAAGATATTCAATTAGTGAATGACTTTGAAAAGAAAAAGAAAGAAGAATGGAAGGAAAATAAGAAAAGAAAGAAGGAAGGAGGGAGGGAAGGAAGGAGGGAGGGGAGAAAGGAAGAAAGAACAAAAGTTGAAAGAGAAAGAGAAGGAGAAAGAGAAAGAAAGAAAAACATCAGAAAACAAGAAAGAGAAAAAAAGCTGTTCCTAGGTCCCAACCTCATATAATTCACGTTATTATCAGGAGATGGAGCTGCTTGAGGGAATCTGAGACTGTTCTTGTGGAAGACTTTAGTCTGAGGTCAAAAGTTAATGATGGAAATGTTCAACCAAGTCTCCTCCAGGGCATCAACATCCTTTCGTGCAAACCCACCTTATCGCTAATTCCTGACCATCCTCCTACTCTGTCCCTCAAAGACACTCAAGATTAACATTGTGCACTTGGCCCTGATCAGTGTAGCGATCCCTCCTGCCCTGCCCTCTGCTGCATCTTGGTGGTGTGGTAGCATCCCTGTGAGCAGCCCCTATCAGTGCCGAGTCCCTGTGCTGTGGCAGAGGGATATGCAGTGCCAAGTTCATCCAATTCAGTAGGGACATCCAGACTATTTAATTTGACAGTGACATCTGCTCACAAGGTACAACTTCCATATGTCATAGGATGAAAAAGCTAGAATTTCCTTTGTGAATGTCTATTTTAGCTGTAAGATGTTTCACTTTTGAACTGCTTTTTCTGGATAGGCTTTTAAACAGGAATGTTACTAATTTTAAATTTTTTTACCTCTATTGTTGAAAGTATTACAGTTGTCTCCTTTTTCCCCCATTGACCCCCTCCACCCCACAACTGCCTCTCCTCCTCAATGCATCCCCTCCCCATGTAACTGAGGTTGAGTTTAAAGCCAGTAATCATAGTGTCTACCCCCTTTTGTAGTTTTAACAATAAGTTAATAAGCAATGCAAACATATTTTAAACATGCACATAAATAATATATTTAAACATTTCTGCCAGAGTCCCCCAGGCCCCTCAGCCCCACCTCATCCAGCTTCAGTCTCCCAGTCCCCTCAGCCCCACAGCCGGAGTCCCACAGTCCCTGCAGTCCTGCAGGGGAGGGCAGTTGGAGGCGATTGGGCCGGTAGGGGAGGGCAATTGGGGACGATCATGCTGGCAGGGGAGCAATTAGGCATCAATCAGGCTGGCAGGGGAGCGGTGAGGGGGCTATCAGGCTAGCAGGCAGAGTGCTTATGGGCAATCAGGCAGGCTGGCAGGTGAGTGGTTAGGCACCAGCAGTCCTGGATTGTGAGAGGGATGTCCGACTGCCGGTTGCGGGATTGGGCCTAAACCAGCAGTTGGACATCCCCTGAGGGGTCCCAGATTGGAGAGGGTGTAGGCTGGGCTGAGGGACACCCCTTACCCCCGTGCATGAATTTCATGCACTGGGCCTTTAGTAGATATATATTTGATTCTTACAAAAAACAGTGAATTTGGCATCAGAGTTATTGTTATTTCCACTTCGTTGATATAAACTTGAGGATCAAAGACATTTAAATATAACTTTCTATAAACATCCCCTGTTGTAAATGGTAGACTTTATTGAATGCCATGTTAATTTCCAAGCCTTCAGCACAATGAGCATTTAACAAATAAGAGTGCCAAATAACTTTTTCCTTTTTTAAAAAAATAGTGGACTTGAGTTTTTAGAGCAATTTTAGGTTTATGGGAAAATTGAGCAGAAAGTACAGAGAATTTTTAATTACCCCTTTCCCCACAAGGTTCCTCTATTATTAACATCTCCTATTGGTGTGACACATATAATTGATGGGCCAGTATTAATGTATCATCCTATATAATCCTATATAATAAAGAGGTAATATGCAAATTGACCATCACTCCAACACACAACATGGCCACCCCCATGTGGACACAAGATGGCTACCACAAGTTGGCTGGCAGGGGAGGGCAGTTGGGAGGGACCAGGCCTGCAAGGGAGGGCAGTTGGGGGGTACCCAGGCCTGCAGGAGAGGACAGTTGGGGGGGACCCAGGCCTGCAGGGGAGGGCAGTTGGGAGGGACAAGGTCTGCAGGGGAGAGCAGTTAGGGGCGACCAGGCTGGCAAGGGAGGGCAGTTAGGGGTGACTGGGCCAGCAGAGGAGGGCAATTGGGGGTGACCAGGCCTGCAGGGGAGGACAGTTAGGGGTGACAAGGCCTGCAGGGGAGGGCAGTTAGGGGTGACCAGGCTGGCAGGGGAGGGCAGTTAGGGACAATTGGGCTGACAGGGGAGCAGTTAGGGGGTGATCAGGCTAGCAGGCAGAAGTGGTTAGGGGCAATCAGGCAGGCAGGCAGGCAAGTGTTTGGGAGCCAGCAGTCCTGGATTGTGAGAGGGATCCCACATTGGAGAGGGTGAAGGCTGGGTCGAGGGACAGCCCCCACCCCTGTGCACGAATTTCGTGCACAGGGCCTCTAGTCATTATTATATTGTTGTTGAAGGTTACATTTCACATTACGGCTCACTATTTGTGTTGTACAATTGTATGGGATTTGCCAAATGCAAATGTCATGTATCTAACATTCCAGTGTCATTCAGAATTTCATTTCCCTAAAAATTCCCTGTGCTCTACCTGTTCATCTCTCCCCCACTTTTTCCCAAACTCTTGGTCACCACTGATCTTTTTACTGTCTCCATCATTCTGTCTTTTCCAAAATGTCATATAGTTGGAATCATATAGTATATAGATATTTTGGATTGTCTTCCTTCACTTAGCAATATGCATTTAAGGTTCTTCATATCTTTCTGTGGCTTAATAGCTTATTTCTTTTTAATTGCTATATAATATATTATTGAATGGATACACCACAGTGTGTTCATTCATCTGTTATTGGAAATCATCCTGGTTGCTTCCATATTTTATCAATTATGGATAAAGCTGCTGTTAATGTCCATGTGCAGTTTTTGAGTGCATCTAAGTTTTCAACTCATTTGGATAAATGCCAAGGTCTATGATTGCTCGATTGCATGGTCAGATATGTTTAGCTTTGTAAAATATTGCCAAGCTGTTTTAAAGTGGCTGCACCAGGTTGTGTTCCCACCAGAAATGAATGAGGGTGTCTATGGCTCTACATCCTCTTCAGCATTTGGTTTCCTCAGTGTTTTAAATATTGAGGTGATTGCATCTTTTGACCAGTTTGTAATTGGGTTGTTTATTTCCTTATTGTTGAGTTTTAACAGTACTTTGTACAATGTTCATTACCAGATAAGAGTTTTGCAAAGATTTTCTCCCAGCCTGTGCCTTTTTAAAAATATGTTTTTATTGATTTCAGAGAAGAAGGGAGAGGGAGAGAGAGACACACACAGAAACATCAATGCTGAGAGAGAATCATTGATTAGCTGCCTCCTGCATACCCCACCTAGGGATAGAGCCTGCAAGTCAAGCATATGCCCTGATGGGGAATTGAGTCATGACCAACACCTTGTGTTTCATTCTTGTAAGAGTGTCTTTTGTAGATCAGGAATATTTAACTTAATGAAGTCCCGTTTATCAGTTCTTTCTTTCTTGTATTATGCTTTTGGTGTTGTATCTAAAAAAGTTATTGCCAAATCCAGGACCAAGACTTTTTTTGTATATTATTTTCTAGAAATATTAGTTGTCTGACTCCCCAGCTCTGCCCAGCTCAGTCCTCAGCCTGGGAGAGTCCTCCTGAATGGCTCCTTACCAGTTTTTGTTCCTATTGACTGCAATACTGTGGAAGGGCTTCTTTTTATTATGTTTTCACTAACTGTAAATTTAGAGAATGCTCAGCTTGGAGTTCATCTAGACCAGCAACACACAACTTGATTATGCGTCAGAATTTCTTGTGTTGTTTTTTAACTGTGGAAGCATTCAGTTCCTGCTTCAGTAATCCTGATTTGATAGGTCTATGGGAGAGTCTGAAAAATTGATATTGCTATGATGCTGGAGAGCTAATTTGAATATTAAGGTTGAGAAGTACTGTTCTGAACCAAATACCTTAGTTCATAAAACTTCTTTTAATCTTGAAATCTCACAGTGACCAAACCCTAGGTATTTAACTTTCCTGTTTATTAAATCTCACTCACTTTTTAAAAAAATAATGAAACCTATTTCCATAGTAATATTTTAATTGTCTCAGGCCATTTTCCCAGTTCCAATTTCATTTCTCTCCTTAGTATAGAATTACAATTTGTAATTTCGCTGCTAAATAAAGTATATGCAATTCACTGTCAAACTGAAATTGCCATCCATTCTTTGGACCTTTTTTCATTTTATGTCTTCAACATCTAGAACTGGTAGTTTCCGACTGTCCCACGCATTGTTTTGACTTTAGCTTTGATGAAGAAGGCTGTGAAACTCTATTGATTGGGACCAAAATCACATTACTTAATTGATGCTGACCCCTCAGTATTTCTTGGCAATTTTTGATGCCTCATTTCCCTCCTTATTGCATTCACTACCACAACCATCTCAAATCTTCTTCACTCCCTCAATATCCCAAGTGACCCCAGCAG
This sequence comes from Corynorhinus townsendii, assembly GCA_026230045.1. Lineage (NCBI taxonomy): Eukaryota > Metazoa > Chordata > Mammalia > Chiroptera > Vespertilionidae > Corynorhinus > Corynorhinus townsendii. The sequence goes on from JAPDVU010000010.1 coordinate 12,599,603, forward strand.
ATGACTTCAACACCTTCTTTACTGAGATAATAATCAACTGTATGTGAGATTCTTATTTTACCTTCTCTCTTCCTCAAAATCCCCCTTTATCTTTAGTTTATATTTCCTTTTTAGTTCTTATCTCTTAGAAAGACCTGCTCCTTTTCTTTCCTGAGACTAACCCCTATATTTGTGCTCTTTATTTTATCTAACTTGGCTCAGACTCTTATTGCATCAGTTATTCTCCTTGCTAGCATCCTTAATCTTTTGTTCTCTTCTGGATTCCTCTCTGCCTTCAAACATGTTTTGGTCTCCCCATCCTTGCACAAAAGAGGTTGCTCCTTAAATATTTAATGAAGATATATTGAATTGAATTGAACTTAATTCTTCAAGCTCACAGAGTTACTAGTGACAGAGTAAAAAAATTAAAACCCAGGATTCCTGATTTTAGTTTAATATTCTTTCCAAAGATATAAACATTTCCTGGAGATATATTTTAGAAGTAAATGTCTATCAAAATCCAAAACTAGAGATTATATATGTTGAGGTGTAAATGTTTAATCCACTAAGATATTATATTGTTTATCTACTCATCAGTAAATAGTATTGATTGTAAGACAATATGATATTTGATCATTAAAATCTCATATTATACATTATACATGTAAAAATTAGTTACAGAATTGGAAACATATTAGTCATGTATGATAGATAAACTAATTTGAAGGGCTTATTTTATTATGTTATTTAAATGCTGTTATAGGTTAATTTAATACCAAAGACTTTTTATTTATTACCAAATTGATTATTACTTAATTGCTTATCATGTTTATCTCTTAAAGATGCTTGAGAAACAGTCACTATTAATTTAAAATCAATCATAGTAGTTGAATAAAGAAACATTATCTTTTTTTCCTATCTGGAAAATAGATTCTAAGACCAAAACAATGCATCACTTTTTAGAATTAAAATCTATTCTGAGAAAAATGATGCCAGTCACACACATGCAGAACAAACCTCTGACCAGACATAATTCTATTATACTAATTTATTGGTTAACTCCTGTTGGGCTGCTAAATGTAACAGGAGCCAGACTATGAATTGCAAAATATATTCACAAGACATAGGCAGATGCCCAGAATTTCAATCTTATATAAAAGAGCATGCTTTTGGACCATGAATCTCAATTCTAGTTGAGTCATGATGCTTTCTTTTCTGAAATAATTTAGTATAATTACACGATAACAAATTTTTAGTGAAATGATTTATATGTAGCAGATATGTGACCATATCATCTCAAGATAAATCTATGGATTCTAAATTTCGGTGGCTCTTTAGATCATCAGATGTCTAGAAATAATAAGTACTCTTTAGAACTTCTCAATGCCCTTTATTAATTTGACTGCCTTTTAGTTTTGCACATTCAAAATTGGTAAGGAAATAACTGTAGGTCAAATTTCCTAAAAATTGGTGTACATGATTTCCTCAACATCTGATAACTTTCTATCTAGTTTACTATCTAGTTACAGTTTATAACTAGATAGTTATAAACTGTTATATAAACTACATTTGTTATATAAACAAATGTTAGGTCATTTCTAATTCTAAGCTTTTGTCAAATGATTTAGAGTAACTTTTAAAGAATTTTAAAAAGTAAATTTCAAGATGGGTAAGAACTGAACTTGTGTATGTTTTAATGTTGCCCCTGATACCTGTCCACCTGGACGTAGCATTGGTATTGATGCTTTTACCATTGCACCGGAATACAGACAGGTCTTCATGCATGTGGCATATGACTTTGATATTAGAAGTGGATTATGAACCAATGGCTTGTACAAGATCACAATAGGTGTTAAGTAGACTTAGCTAGAATCGTTATATGTTCTAGCAAGTCAATTCTAATATTCCTATTTTTTTCATGAGGAAAAGAAAGGTTTGTACAGGAAATCCATTGACAGTATTTCAGTCTTTGAAAAATGCATTAATAGAATGTATATTAATTTTATTCTACTTCTGTCATTAAAATCACGATCCTGGATAATATAACCAAACACATAATAAAACAGGATGCATGCTTTAGTTTTATGGGAACATTCATTTCCTCCATCATCATGTCACCCTGCCAATGTTTACATCCTGTTTAGAAGGGAGGGAAAGGAGAAGAATGCCACTTTCCCTTTGTGTGGTAGTGTTGTATCACTTGCTTACAGGACTAGCATGCTTCAGTATCCCCTAATCAGCACCTTCCAATCACATGGAGACAGAGCATGGCAGTTAATGGGGAGGAAACAATAGATCCTCAGTAAATCTGGGAGGTTTACTTATAGGAAATATTATTGTTGCAATTCTTTAACTTCAAAAATTCTTTAAAAATACCTTGGGAATACTCATTCCTTCCTCTTTAGTCTGCTATAGTCTCTTTATATCACAAAATCTTAACAGCTTCATTATTCTAATGTAATTTTTACATTATACATTTTACCTTAGAATAAAAACATTTTCAATTTCTATTGTGGCCTTGGATATTTTTGCTATATCAGCACAACATTGTATGTGGACTCTTTGTTCAGATTGCACTATTTTATGGATTACAAATGAAAAAGAGAAGAAACAATCTCATCTCTCTACACTTTGTTTCTCATGTTTTAGTACTAACACGGACCCCCCCCCCCCTCGCCTTTTTTCTTAATTTGTCAAGCAGGTTTCTCTCTCACGGCTTTTGTACTTGTTTCCTTTGCAGAACCATGGTTCTCCCACTGACCCTTTCTGGTTATGTAGTGTTTGCTCAAATTTCTCCTCCTCAACAGGTAATGATCTGATTAGTTTTTCTAATGTTGCCTTCCCCACACACTCTATCTTTCTGACACTTATCAATATCTGACATTATTTTTAATTATTTGCTCGTTGTCTTTCATTTACACTATAATGTGAGATCCCTGAGATAAATACATTGCCTGTTGTTTACTGCTCTATTTTCACTGCCTAGAATATTTGTGGCTGGTACATCTTTGATATTAAATTTTTGTTTGACTTAATAAATAAATGGATGGATGAATGAATCAATAAATGAATTAATACATAGTGTCATGTCTCAAGTAACTCACTGTCTAATGAGCCTGTCAATTACTATTATCTAAATATATTGTCAATACCACATGTATTTATTAAAGCCACCATCTCAATCTGCCGAAAATGATTACTAGCTCCAATTGCTTCCACTGAAACTGGAATAAGGCAATAACATTATCTGTCCAAATGAACATCAGAGTTTTCCCATCTTACAAACACTAATAAATATTTAGAGAAAAATATGTTAGAAGGAAAGGCAGTTTATTGAATTTTTATTGGTTATGTTCCTTAATCAGGTTCTTTTATTTCTATTCAGCTTTTATGTATGAATAAGCACTCATCTGTATGGTTGCATGGAGAAGGCAAGCAGATGACAAAGAAGGAAGCCAGTTTGGAGTTGAAAAATTCATTTAAAATTTTCTCTTTAGCATCATTGACGTGAATATCAAAAGGAGATAGAGTATTGCTATTAGTGCAATTGCCTTACATATCCCAAAATTCAAATTTAAAAATAAGTTGTCAAATTTTGTGTTTGTAGGTTAGTTGTTTCTCCATAATAGGAACTTAATAAATATATGCTTTAAAAGAGAATACAATAGTTTCTTAAAACAGTGGACTCACTTATGGAGATGTAAGGGGAATTGTCAGTGGCTAAGTTAATTAACGAGAACAACTTGCCCAAAAGAACTTTCTGTGATGTTGGAAATGTTCAATAATCAAGTACTTAAGAGCCACTAACCATATGTAGCACTTGAGTACTTGAAATGTGGATACTATGAATGAGGAAATGATTTTTGAATTTCATTTTATTTTTATTAGCTTTAAATATAAATCATGGTAGTAGCCAGCCACTGCCATTTTGCACATTGTCATGCTGACTGTAAACAATAATGATTTCTAAAAAATTAAATAGTATCTGCTTACAAAGCTCTCAGTTGTCACAATGTTTTGAATGTGGACCACCTTGACTTTAGTCTAAATCTTTCAGCTTTTTATGCTGCCAACACCCACAATATATGTGGGTGCACATTTCTCATGAAGGTTGGATGTGATACCTAACAAAGTTCCTTCATATTTTAACTAGTAACTGAAATGTCAGCCACTTAATAGATAATTCTTATTAGTTGTTTTGTGTTGATTTGGGAGATATTGATAGGAAGAAAGCTACTTTATAAATCTAAAAGGTTTATAACTGTTATTTAGATGCCTAAGTAACTGTTTGCTGGTTTCATCAGTGGTTTTCTTGTATAAGAACTATTACCCAAGTCTCTGAAAAAGTTTGAATAGAAAAGGATAAATAAAGCAAAAGCATTTCACAAGAAAATAATGTCATTCTACAATGTTATAAAGTACTAGAGGCCTGGTGCATGGATTTGTGTACTGGTAGGGTTCCTCAGCCTGGCCTGTGCCCTCTTGCAATCCGGGACCCCTACGGGTATGTTGGAGAGCTGGTTTTGGCCTGATCCCTGCAGGCCAGGCCGAGGGACCCCACTGGTGCATGAATCTGTGCACTGGGCCTCTACTATGCATGTAAGATCTTTGGTTACTCTCTTTCTGCCCTTCCTCTTCCCCCCTTCCCTCTGAGATTCATCAGTCTGTACTGGGTTTCCATGCCTGTGGTTTCCACTCCTGTGTTGAGCATCTGCCCCTGGTGGTCAGTATGCATCATAGCTACTGTGATTCACACTATCATCATAGTCAGCTAGTAGCTTAGGCTTTTATATATATAGATGTGTATAGAAGTAATATTCCCTCTCACATAAAAATGCAATAACATAACTAATAACCAGCAGGGCTGAAGTAAACATTATATCCTTGGTTTGTTTCACTGGAGCATAGGCTATAGAGGCAAACTCTATGTCAGCATTTTTTTCAAGTTGCTTATTTAAATTCCCATATGTTGACAACAATTATACCCACCTTGCAGATCTATCTTGGAAAATATATAAAAATGTGTAGCATGGTGCCTGGCATATAGTAGGGATGCAGTAAGTGTTGTTTTTCATTTTTCTTATCTTCCCAGAAGCCACTATAGCGATAAATAACAGATCAAAGCATGAGAGAGGGTTAAATATTTCTCCCCTTGTAAATTGAGGTAACTTCCTTGCAAAATCAATGTACATAGATATGAACTTGCCAAAAACAAGAGAAAAAAGGATCTGCCATTTAACAAGGATACCACTTACTAACTCTACTGAGATGTCAGTATTTTTAATAGACCCATTTGCGGAGTAAACTATGATTTTGAAGAAAAAGTCACATTTTAAATGCAAACTATAATTAACATTACAAAAATACACAAAAGAAGATATTTTTATTTCCAAATTTCCATAAGTAAAAGGTTATAGAAGGTAGTGTAAGCTCCAAAAGTCTCCCCATCCTCCTCCCAAATGTTATGGGGAAAATGGTAAAGCAGTAGACCGAGTAGGAAATGAAAGGATGCTTGAATTTTCTGGTCTGTGTCACTTTTACCTTAACATATTTTTCTGCATGTTCATTTCCTTTGTGTGCTTTTCTTTCTTAAAGAATAAAAGAAAAAAATCTGTCTCATGAAAATGCAGGAGAGTCATCCCACATAAAGACCATCTTTAAAATGCGCATTATTTATTTGACAGACTGTAATGGCTGTTTCAAGGATATTATGGGCTGTCACGTGAATATGTATTTTAGAATGAATACTACAGTACAAATACTGTGCTTGCACAATACCCATCAAAAAATATAACCTAATGAAATCTCTTTTTAAGATTAGGCCATATATAACAATATCCTGGAAATGGAAAACTTAGTTCAGTTAAAATAGAAAAAGACCTTACAACCCTAAATGATGCACAGGTCAACTTCTTTGGAAGATGAGGAGTAGAAAAGAGAAAGAAAACAAAATGTAACTTAACCTTGAATGATAATTATACTTCCAGCTCTTGATTCTGACATCAAGTGAAATACAGCCTTTTGAAATTTTATATTTGGTTGATACTGGTAAATCATGAGTGTTTTAGAATTATATTGTATTTATAAGATTACAGACTCAGGTATCACACTCAAAATTATTAATAAGATTTAATGAAGGAAAGGTTATTTTGGGTTAGGATAAAATGATTCGTGCCCTCATCTAACCCATATCTCTAATTTCCATGGTTCTGTATGAAGTTCAGTAGCAGATACAGGCTGCAGTGAATATCAATCCTTACATGAAAGAACTTAAAGTCAAGAGGGAAGCTGTGAAATTATAGAAGTTACTATACACCAGGCTAAAAGAGATATTGAAGGCATATAGATAAGGTGCTCCAGCAGCCTCATAGGAAATAATAAATAAAAAAGGATAACGTGGCATATCTGTAGTAAAGATAGATGACTTTGAGTAGCATTCCACTAGTAGTTGTGACTTGAATTTAGAGTCACTTTTACCCCTGTATACCCGTGTTTTTACCCTATGTTACCTACTTTATTGAATGTTTAAGAAGCTATGTTTTGATTGTTGTTATCTTTTTTTAAGGACATATAAGGGTATATTTTATTAGTGTTGTTATATTTCAAATTATTTCAGTATTTACCAGGGTTTTAAAATCCAGATTATTCTGATAAATCTACAAAGTAAATATAATACATAAACTTCATATAAGTCATTGACTTTAACTTTTAATAGATACCCTTCTTTCTTTCTTCCCTTCTTTCTTCATTCCTTCCTTCTTTTCTTTCTTTCTTTCTTTTGTTCTTTTTTTCTTATGTCCAAAAAAAAGTCAAGTTTAGAGTTCTTTTGCTGAGAGACAGATTATTCTGCCAATCAAAGCTCCTTTGTTTTTAAAATTTTTTCAAAAGAACAGAATTTCTCATTAGTATGTCATCATTTGTCTTCAGAGGAATTTGCAGAACTCTAGAAAAAAAATCAGACACCACTGCCAAAAGTATTGATATTAAAATATTTTAAGCACTTAATATGTGCTACGCATTTATTTAGATTGGCGTTGTCGATTACAACTATAATGTGATCCACGTATATACTTCACTTTTATTTTTCATTAAGACAAAATTGGTATATAATATTTTGTTAGCTTCAGGTGTACAACACAATAATTCATTATTTTTATATAATACGAATTGATCACAATAAGTCTAGTTACCATATGTCACCAAACAATTGACTCCCGTTACCCATTTTTTTTTCACCTTTCACCTCCTTCCCTTCTGATAATCACCAATCTGTTCTCCGTATCTATGAGTTTTGTTTTTGTGGGTTTTTTTTAGATTCCATATATAAGTGAAATCAAATGTTATCTGTTTTACTTATTTCACTTAGCATAATGCCCTCAAGTTCCATACATGTTTTACAAATGGTAAGATTTCTTACTTTTTTATGACCGAGTAGTATTCCATAGAGAATACTACTAGACACTAAGGTTGTTTTTATCTCATGAGGCTATTATAAGTGATATTGCAATGAATATCGGGGTGCATATATCTTTTTAAAATTAGTGTTTTCATTTTCTTTAAATAAATACTCATAATTAGACTAGATGAATCCTATGGTAGTTCCATGTTTAATTATTTGAGGTAGTTTTATACTGTTTCCATAGTGGCTGAGCCAATTTACATTTCCAAACAAAGTGTATGAAGATTCCCTTTTCTCCACATCTTTTTCAACATTTGCTATTTCTTATCTTTTTAATAATAGCCATTCTAACCGGTATGAGGTGATATCTCCTTGTGGTTTTGATTTGCATTTTCCTGATAATTAATTACACTGAACATCTTTTCATGTGCCTGTTAGCCATCTGTATATCTTCTTTGGAAAAGTGTTTATTTAGATCCTCTTCCCACTTTTTAATTTATTTAATTGTTTTGCTATTGAGCTGCTTGAGTTCTTGGTATATTCTGAATATTTACCCCATTGAAGATATATGGTTTGAAACTATTTTCTTCAGTTCAGTAGGTTGCTTTTTCTTTTTCTTTTTTGATGGGTTGCTTTGCTTTGCAGAAGGTTTTTAGTTTGATATAGTCCCATTTATTTTTTCTTTTGTTGCCTTTGCTTTTGGAGACATATCCAAAAAATTAACACGAAGCTGATGTCAGGAAGCTTTCTGTCTCTGTTTTCTTCTAGAACTTCTATGATTTCAGATCTTACATTAATTTTGGGCTAATTTTTGTGTATGGTAAGATAGATGTCTAGTTTTCCTTTGCATGTGGCTAGTTTACCCAATACCATTGATTAAAGAGACGGACCTTTTCTATTGAATAGTCTTGGCTCCTTTGTCATAAGTTAATTGACCATATATATGTGGGTTTATTTCTGAGCTCTCTGTTCTGTTCCATTGATCTATATGTCTAACACATTTATATACTTCATATAAGTTAAATTAAAAAAATAGGTAAATTTAATTTAATAATATATTCATAATATATTATCACTTCAACATCTATTTATTTATGAGATACTTTAGATTCCTTTTTTATACGAGTTGTTTGAAATCCAATGCATATTTCCTCCTTGCAGCACACCTCAGTTATGACTTTACCAATATTTTACCATAATTAGGGTTTTAATGGTTTACTTTGCTTGGTTGATTTTGTAGATTGCTTCTTACATATATATATTTCAGAAAACTAGTACATCCTTAGAAGAGGCTTTTGTAAAAAACGAACTTTTTGAGGACTCCGATCATATGCATACACCTTGTGTAATTAGAGGTATTTTTTAGAAGACCTTGTTTTGTGGTCTAGATACTGAACTGTTGCCTCAAGCATTTTTTGTTAAGAGGAAATGAACCTATAAGCTCTGATCAACTAGACTTAATTGTTTATAAATTGTTAAACAGAGCTTGAGCTTGTTAAATTTTACAATTTATACATGATTGAGAAGATTCACTTTCCAGGTTGAATATCACATGGGCCTTTTCCATGCCCTGCTGAAATTAATGTTATCTGGGATTATATTGTTCAGATCCATCATAATGGTGGGAAAACTTATCTCTCCTTAACTATATTTCCAAAAACTGGTTATCAGCTTGGTTAGAAAATTTAGCTGAAGCTAGCATTAAAAAATGCTTAGTTTTAGTCAGAATAACAGAGAAACAGCAATAATCAATCAATGCTGTTAGATCAATTGCTCTTGAAGCATTTGTTTGCAAACTCAGGTTATATTTAAAGGAAACTATGGGCATACCAAAACAAACAAACAAACACACCATGAGGTTATAAGTGCATAAACTGGAAGGAGAGAACATTTACATTTATTTATATTTGCCATTCATGCTGTACAGTGTGAATTGCTACATTCTACCAAACCCAGGCACGTGGATGGCTTATTTCTTTTGTGTGTGTGTCTAGCTCCGCCTGTAATACAGTAGGGCATGACTCTCAGCACTAGCTGCTGTCATGGTCTGAAAATTCTACATTTTTTCTAGTATTTACTAGAAAATAATACAGAGCATTCAAACAGCAACATTTTAAGTAATAAGGATTTTAACAAAACCCTGAAAAGTGTGCACTAATCAAATTTTCCATAAAGGAATATATTTTGGAGAAAAACTAGAAATACTAAATCTCAGAGAAATATCATATATTGCAATCTGTAGGGAGAGATTACAAATGTTGGGACTTTCTAAGAAAATCAAGAAGAACATAAAACAAAAATGGCTTTGATATGCTGTATATAATGATTTACCTTAGCAATCAGACACACACACACACACAAACACACTCATAGCAATTTAAATATTTAGATTTTTTTATATATGTCATTAAAAATATTTTTTACAAACTATGTTTTGCTCAAAAATAAATGTGTGATTAATGCATTGTTTAACTTCCCAATATAGACTGCTGCTAGGCAGATTCTGATATTATTTATTTTTATTAGTTTATAATCTGTCAATTTTTCTTGCTTATCTGTCAACTCCCACAAAAATACATAAATCAAAAATGTAGCAATGTGGACACTAACAAGGCATAATTATTGTAGGGTCTGTCCTCCTTTAAAGAAAAAATACAATTACCAACCAGATTGCTGCTGGGATTAGGTCAGAATTTGCATAATACTGACTCATATTTTCTTAACAATTTTAACATCAGACAATAGCTTTTGCAAATCTATAATCCCTTATTATTTTCTAGCTTTAGTTTTTGGAATCTATTAAGGAGTTCGGTCAAAACAAGATAATTATTAGAATGTAACCCATGGAAAACTTTAATTACTCAGTGGCATGTTTTTAGGATTAGGTCGGGTTTTTAAAATGTTATATAAAGTAACACAAGGCAATTATGCTTGCCTAAATATATTTTTTTACAGTTAAATTTATTCATTTTTCTGCAGATAAATATTTAATAGAAAATACTTCTGTCATTGCATGAGCTTAAGCTAAAAATGTCTTCTTCAGCATCATCACTAAGCAGTTAGACATTATTAAGCAGTTAGAGGGCTAAGAGTCAAGAGATGATGAAAATTTAGAAAATGTTAACTGCTATAAAATAATAGCTGCTAATGTGGGGGATTATGAAACACCCAGTAGCAGAGTCAGGAACAAATAGGTCCTTTCTGAAGTCCTGGAGGCTGGGGGTAGGATCCGGGGTTAAGTAACCATGATATATTTATAGAGGGCAAGGGATCACCATAAAATAAAGCAGCAAATAGTAAAGAAGTCAATGTAAAAGAGAGGCCGGGGATTTAGGGTATAGAGATCATAAATTTTCATCGATATAAACAGCCTGTGTACCTCAGGAGTTGAGGCTGAGCTATAATTTCAGGTCTGACCTATGGGCCTTTTGTGTTCACAGCGCACGCACGATCAAGATGCCATCTATGGGGGTGTAAAAAAAAAAAAAAGAAAGAAAGGAGAAAAAATGTTTCAGATTTGTGTGATTTACTCATTTAATCATCCTCAACTCCATCCCCAACTCAACAGCACAGTAGTTGAGAAGATTTTATTGTCTCCCTAAATTACATTTAATTCTTACCCTAGCACATCCCATAAACAAGAACACTGAATGATGTCTCCACCATGTTCTTCCAAAAGGAAAATGGTTGCATTTTTATGCATGACTTCTCAGAAGGTCATTTCCCTTTCTCTATGTTGCTCAGGTTTTCTCATTTACATGTTTTAATTCCAAATATGTATTTTAAAAGCCACTTAAAACTTAGTGGGTTAAAAAAAAAACTTAGCGATAAAATGAGCTTGTTTAATGGTTTAACAGAAGCAATAAAAACAAGCAATCAACACAAAAGAACTATTAAGTATTTAGCTTTTAGGAATTATCTTGAAATGGAATAGTCAGTGGTTTAAAAAAAATAAGTAAGCTGCATGAAGACCCATCTCTTTATTTAGGGACATTGATTTTAATATATGTAGGCACTAATATAAGCTTTCTATTCTAAATTGACACTTAATGAGCAAAGTATATTATTGTTTGTGTGTGTGTTATATATATGCCTATGTATGTGATACCTATTTCTCTCTCTGTCTCCCCATGTACAGAACACACATACCCTATCACACACACACACACACATTCACGAGCGTGCGTGGTTATTATTAGACTAGAGCAGGCAGTGGTTAACAAAAAGGTGGTTACATAAATGATAATATGAATTGTGATTATTTTTTTTATTGTGAAGAGTTTATTCAGGATATTTAAAATAAGCTTTCAGAAAGAATACCTCCAAAACAGTCATTTGAGTATTCAGTTATTAATCTTAAAAAAATTTAAAAAAGTTTATGGGCTCAGCCGTATTTCCATTTTAACACCAAATATATGGGGATTTGTTTTTTCTCTTTTTATTGCTGTGAGAAATGAAATGCACCAGGCTAGTTTGGAATGGTCTTGCATAGAGCAAAATCTGTTGAGCTCTTATTGCCTGCCTCAGTCAGGCCTGAGGGACAGGGCTCTTTCCTTTATCCACTAGGGTGCACTGTTGTACAGAAAAACAAAATGTTTGCGTGCCCTGCGGAAGAATAGCAGGATGCCTTGTGCTACCTCATAAATACTCTTACACTGTTTTCACTAACTACAGAGAGAAGATCAAGACAGAGAGACTAGCATTTAAACACGTTTTTTCCCCTCAAAGAGAGGGCCACTATCCTGGATTTGTGTAGATTTCCCTTGAAGACAGACAAAAGGCACAACATTTTAAATTTTTGTAGTGAGAGAAAGGGTGTAAATAGAGGTCACAGGGAAAGAATGTTGGTCAACAATTTTCAAATTAGTATATAAATATTTCAGTTATTGACCCGTCTCAAAGCGACAAACTGTTTTTCATATCTTCCTCTTGCAACCAGGCATTGTTTAAATGTAAAATTCCATGAAGTTAAACTATAGGGTTTCCTACTAGGGCCACAGTGCACTAGCTAATTGAGTCAGTAACTATGACTGTATCACATATTCTTTCTTCTCCCATGGCATCATCCAAAATATTGACCTCTTTATGTGAGTAAATAAATGAACAAACAATAAATACATAAATAGAAGCAGAGGTTTTTTTTTACTTATTTGATATTATCCAAAACGTACTAAGAAAATATTTGTAGGCTTGCCCTTGTATCTGCTAGCATATTTCCCTGTCTACATATGGACTGTACTTTATCAAGCAAATTACTTACAGAGAATCCAGTAGGAGGGAAGGGGGAAAAAGCTATTCCTTTAGTTCTGGTGTAAATCATTGGGAATTTTTTGCTGCATGGATTAGCACCTCTTGTATCCCTCATCTCTTCAGGGCAGTAAGCTGAGACAATCGTAATGAAGACCAGAGCTAGTGGCTACCACCACCACAAAACTTTGGAGAGAACAGGTCATCAAAAAGACCCGAGTCTGGAACTGCTTATTTCAGTTGGTTTGATATAAGTCTCACATTTGATAAGTGCCCTACTTCAAGGTTGTTAATATTTCACTAAGAACTTTCAGCCTACCGAATTAATTTCTCACTGTGTTATGAATATGACACAGATAGACTTTTGGTCCAAAGAGGGGAAAACAAATCCAGTGAGTTATGCAAATATATATATGACAAGTGTATTAACCCATGACACACTTCATAGAGAAGGAGAGATGTTTATGAAAAACCAGCAAACACATTTATTGGAATAAAGGCCTTATGGGATTTTTGTGTCTAAAATTTTTTCTAAGAGGCCACTTTCTCTAGTCTACTCCCTTCAGATTAGATTTTGCTTTATATACATTGCAGATCCATAGATCATATTCAGTATTTAACAGTTTCCAGGACATGAAACTTTACAACTTTATTTCACTGTTAGCATTTCTCCTCATAGTCAAACTATGGTCTAGCTACTATAATTGTTCTCTGCTTTTTTTACAACTGTGATATCCTTTTCAATATGACAATTTCTTCAGCTTCACTTTGGAGGTAATGGTGTTCCACACTTAATAAATTTGAAACATGACCAGCAGAGTGCCTGCAGTATAGATGGCATTTAATAAATATTGAATGAAAAATGCATGCATTTACTAGGTAGCTACTATTTATTGAGCTTTTGTTATCTATTAGTTGCCCTGGTAATTATCTTACATTTATATGCATTATATCATATGATGCACATTATCAATGGAATGAAGTGATATTATCCCCAGTGTTACATATATAAAAGGGAGGCTTACAATGGTTTAGACATTTTCCAAATGAATGGAAAATAGATTATTTAGGATTTGAACTCAAATCTATTGTGTCTGCTTTTACTTGTCTGGAAAATTATTACTTTTCAATTAAACTTTTTAGTGAATCCAAGTTCAGTAAACCAATACACCTGTATTTATTGATCACTACCTCTGTACCCAGATCTAATGATATTACAAAAACTAGAAAGAAATATTGTAACCTTGAGACATAAATGATAAATTTTGGAAGAGAGACAAAATGTAGACAGAAGATCTTAAAGCAATCAGAAATTAGGTACTATATCATAGGTACATGTGCAATTCATCGACATTCATAGAAGAGACAACCATTATTGGGTCATAATTTATGAACAATGATTTCAGGATACAAACCATTAATTCAGCAAGTATCTAGAATCCATCTGCCAAGTACTGGTGAGGTGTTAACGTAAAAAGCATGACATTCATACACAAAGCATTCAAAGCAGAATAAAGAAGGGAAACACTGAACTGAGGCACACCTTCTAAGGAAGTGGTGATTCCAACCAACCTGAGGCATAAAAAGCATAGTAGGTTTTTGTTGTTGTTGTTGAAGCCTTTCACAAAAGGCTAGGATAGAAAGTTGAAATTTATCTGATCAGTAATAATGTCATTCTGAAAATTCATAGGAAGGAAATTGTAAGGGGTGCTTTTAAATATACCCATTGGAATGGATTCCTGATGTTGAACATGGAGGGAGTAAGTTCAACTGCTTTAATTTTTTGAAAGCGTAGAATGCTTCTTAGGTATTCAAAATTTAGTAATAATACATTTTTTATACATTTTTATTGATTTCAGAGAGGAAGGGAGAGGGATAGAGAGATAGAAACATCAATGATGAGAATCATTGATCGGCTGCTTCCTGCACACCCCTGACTGGGGATGGAGCCCGCAACTCCTGCATGTGTCCTTGACCCTAATCAAACCTGGGATCCTTTAGTCTGTTGATCGATCCTCTATCCACTGAGCCAAATCAGCTAGATATGAATCCAATCTGGTTATATGGGATCATCCTTTTGTAAGAGAGAATGATACTGTTGACCATTATGTCATTAGGACCTACCACAGTGTCTGGAACATAATTCACACTCACTGAACACTTACGTAACTGAAATTTATTTGGCCCTGGCTTGTGTGGCTCAGTTGGTTGGGCACCATCTTGGCCACCAAGGGGTTGACAGTTGGATTCCCTGTCCGGGTACATACCTGGGTTGCAGGCCTGATCCCTGGTGGGGGCTGTGCAGGAGGCAGCCAATCAATGTGTTGCTATAGCATAGATGTTTCTTTCTTCCTTCCTTTCTGTAAAAATCAATGGAAAATATTTTTTTAAAAAGAAATTAGCTTGGATTCTCATAGATCTGTAAAAATCAATAGAAAATATTTTTTAAAAAGAAATTAAATTCTCAGATCTATCCATACTTTAAATTTGTTAAATGAGTCCAAATATATCAATGTAAAATAAATGTTTCCTGCCCATTATGTTTTTCTATTTCAGTTATTGTTTTGTGTTACTAATTTGGTTCATGTTTCTCAATTGAGTGCATTTAAAAAATATATATTTTTATTGATTTCAGAGAGGAAAGGAGAGGGAGAGATAGAAACATCAATGATGAGAGAGAATCATTGATCTGCTGCCTCCTGCATGCCCCCCGTTGGGAATTGAGCCCGCAACCTGGGAATGTGCCCTTGGCTGGAATCGAACCTGGGACCCGTCAATTCAGTTTACAGGCGGATGCTCTACCTACTGAGCCAAGAGAGCTAGGGTGAGTGAAATTTTTATTAAAACATATATTTGCAGAAATATATATGATATCCAAAATGGATACTTATGTGCACAAATCTATGAGTTTTCTTTTCAATAGAAGGACTGCTAATTTTTCTGGAATCTGACATAGTGATCTAATTTAAACACCTCCTAAATACATAATGAATATAAATATCGCTGTTGAAAAGATGGTAGAAATATTAGATTTGGGAATTTGGATACAAGAGGATGGCATTTGAAAATATGACTATGCAGTCTGCATCAGTCTCTTAAGATAGTGCATGGCAGGAAAGCCAGTCCACCTACAGATGTACATGTAGGCGTATTGGAAAATATAAAATTTTAATCTGTTAGAGTCAGTGCAAATTTCTGAAAATTGTTCATTATTTAGCAGCCATTTGAGATTATATCTATTTTTTTCCAACATAAAGTGGGAAAATAACTCAAGTAACACACTCCATCCAAGGAAGGGGTGGGTCAGATGGTCCAGTTTATCTAAAAGCAGAGTGGACATATCTAACCAACAAAATTTAGAGAAATACACAATCTATACTGTTTTCTTCTCTTCTGGCTAGTGATTTTACTTGGTGAATTGGACTATTGTCATTGATGTGATTGCTTTTGCAATTGCACTATACAAAATAAGAAAAAAATACTGATTTTAAAGAAATGTGCAAGGGAAAGATGGTGGTCAGGTAAGTTGACTTAGGCTTTACACAAGTCATTATTTTTCATGTTATTTACTTTGTGTAGGGACATTTTTTTCACATTTATCCTCATGGGAGATAGTTGCTCTTTCTGAATTTCTACATATTCTGTCTTCCCCAGTCAATATCACTAAGCTTGTACTTATTCACAAAATATTTTATGTGACTTTGAATTTGGTAATTTAAGGGCAGATTCTATCAGTGTATTTTTGTTGCTAAGACCTGGTTTTAAACATGTGATTAACAAGACAAGTACACCAATAGAAGGGTCCTTGGGCTTCTGCTCAAAGATGTTGTATATTCTGTAGACAATCAATATTGTGTATAAAAACAATGACTTTGGCAAATGCAGTTCATGTGTATGTTCCTGCCCAATAGGCACATCATGTAATTGTGGCAGGTAGAGATATGCAGTGAACTTGACAGGACCAATGATCTTCTGCTCTTCCATATAAATTCAGAACCTATACAAAGAAAGTATTTTTTATTAAATTTATTGGGATTACATTGGTTAATAAGACTATGTAGGTTTCAAGTGTACAATTCTATGACACATGATCTATACATTGATTGCATTGAGTGTTTACCACCCAAAGTCCAATCTTCTGTCACCGTATATTTGATCCACTTTACCCTTTACCACCTCACATCATCTTCCCTCTGGTAACCATCATTCTGTTGTTGGCATCTATGAGTTTTTGTTAATTTGTTTTTCTTGTTAGTTCATATGTTGCTTTTAGTTTTATATCCCATGTATGAGTGAAATCATATGGTTCTTGAATTTTTCTGTCTGGCTTATTTAAAAGGAAAAACACATAGTTACTGTTAATCTATTGGTACTAAATCTGGGCATACACACACACACACCCAGGAACATGCACACGTGCGTGCGCGCACACACATGCACACACATCTATTTGGCATATAAAGTCAAAATTAAGATATCAATCTAATTATCCTTTAGAAAATGGCATAGTTTGATGTACCATGAAACACATTTATTGCAGCTATTGACATGGGTGGTGTTCCTTCTTCCTTCAGAATCCTGACTCTGCATCGTTCTGCTCTCCTTCCCCCTCATCATTCGTCTCCCTTATTCTCACCCTTGACCTTCCCTGTGGAATTTCCCATGGATAATGCTACTTTATATTTATTTTAATAACACTCACTCTCTTTCAGACTCTTTTAGTAGGAATAGTAAGCTGACTGATGGCTAGAAAATTAGCTCAGGGAACTCTCTTTTTTTTCTCTCTCTTTACACACACTCATCTTCCCTCCCTGTCCTTGTTAGACTAGTGAGAAAATGGAACCTGTGACTCTATCACATACTCATCATTAGGCCAAGTGCATTCCTGTCCCATTTCAGCTCTAACATGTTTATAGCATGTGTCCAAGGTTTCTCATTAGAATTCCAGGGGAAGAGTGCATATAAAGTCTTGTGGATATTATTCATATAAACTTACTAGTAAGAATATTTCTGTTATCTCCTTCTCTGTAACCCCTCCATGCCATAAACATAAAACACATGTAAGATTACCTTGCCTGGGATTCCGAGAAAATTAAATCATTTTAACCTCTTCATTCTTGTGTTTTCTGAGGGAGGAAAGAGCTGAATCAACTAAATATGACCCTTTTAATTAAGGAAATCACAACTATACAATATTTATCAATAGGAGATGAGCAACAATGGAATATAGAAATAGAATTATTAAGCATAGAATGCTATATTGGTATACACAAAAATTACAAGGAAATAAATCATGGCTAAAATGTTAAGTAGCATGTTAAAAATAGCATGCTCCTAGTTATAAGTTAAATGCTGCAATATTCCAGATGATAAGCAAGCTGGAGAATCCCATGATATTACTTAGTGCCATTTTGAAGTTTAGAACATGAACTGGTTTCACATTTCAATCTGATTTTTAAAATTAAATGTATTGGGGTGACATTGCTTAATAAGATCATATAGGTGTCAGATTTTTTTAAAACAGAGATTCTCTACATTTCTTGAAGGGTTGGACATATTTGTTAAATGACAACTTAATACAATTCATGTACTTACCAAACATCTTACACTAATGTAAAAATTAAATATCCCTTAAAGAGGAAAGAATGAAATCTGTCTAAATAAGAACTATTTGTACACCATATAACTTACTGTGTAGGCTATTTATAGCAGAGAAAATAATATTAGCATTAATGCATATTGAGCTCCTGGTAATAAACTGGAAACTAATTATTATTTTTTAGAACTGGAAATTGGGAAGGTTTCAGAGGAACTTATATTTAAATGACTCTTGCTGTTGATTTGTTTTTAGCAAAAATTAGTCCAACCCCGAATACACTGCCCTGGTAAAGAATAACCTGAAGCCCAGGTATGATCTTGCAAATGGAAAGGTTGCGGCCTCAATCTCAACTCAGAAGCAAGTTTTTATTGGTCTTCACAGTGTTGTCTTGGGAAGATTATTTAAAATATTGAAATAGTCGCCAACATAAAAAATTAGAAAATTTACCTGGAAAATCAAATTTCTGGCTTCTTAAAAAATAAAAGCAGCTCTCAGAACATAGAACCCGCTTTCCTACAAAGCAACAGTCAGCTAGAAGTTAAAAATGTCTGTTCTTCCCAAAGTGCACTCTGTCTCCTGGTGGCTACTGCTCACTCCCATGCCCATTGCCCCCAACCTCAGGTTCGGTGTCAGCTGCTACTTATCATCCTCGCTTCTGCTTCTCTTGTCCTGGCCACCCTCCATTCTCTTGTTATCTGCTTCACTAGTGTAGGAATCTGAGCTGACGTGATCAACACAAGAGGAGCAGGATGAACTATCTGGACTTGTTACACAAGACAAATGAAAATACATGCAATAAATGGCCAGACTTACATGGAAATTCAGGTCTTGTCAGTGCTAGTGCCCAAACTCTAACTCCTTCCAAACTACCTTTTCTAAATTCTCATCCAGTCCCTCTTATTTCTTCACTTTCTTTCCATATCATATCAATCAAATACTATCATGATTTCAAGGTCACAAGATCCTGTTTCCATGCACCTTGTAGTCATCTCAAAGTGGTCTAAATATTATAGAGGACACTATCCTCTCCTCTCTCAATTTCTGGGACGACCAGAAGGTTGTAGAAGTACCTAGGAGTCATGCTAACTTAAAATGACGCGGCGTTATGCTCCATTAGGGTATAGGACTCTCATGTTCAGCACTGCCCAGACGGTTTTAGTCAGAGACTGTGCAGTGGAATGTCTGGGAACTGCATTATCTCCCCTAACACTTTGAACATATCTCTAACGAAGTTTATCCCAGTAAACGTTTATTATCTACTTGCATGGCTGTTTTCTTCTCGAAACCAGGGCTGTCCAAGAAAACTTTCTGCAATGATGAAAGAGTTCTATAAACTAAACGACTAAAGTAATTAGTAGCCACTCATGGCCAGGGAGCACTCAAAATGTGACTCCATGATTGAGGAAGTGAATTTTTAATGTTTAATTTTCAATAATTTAAATTTAAATTTAAAGAGCTACCCGTGGCTAGTGCCTACTGTTAAACAACTCCAGGCAGTGAGCTCTGCTGGGCTGGGACTCTGGGTTGTATGTTTTTCTATCTCTGGAATCTTGTGACTTAGCCAATAAACGTATGTCGCATGAATGAGTACAAGCAACATCTAAAGAAGTTGGACATGAGGAAGTAAGAAAACTAATCAATTGAAGGAGGATCAATTGAAGGAGTTCTTCCATCAGAGAATGGAAATATGGAGATTTGGGATTACTTCCCATAGAAGAATATACGGAGGGACAGTTAGTGATGGATAGTGGTAACCAATGCGTTGTATTTAGCAGGACTTCCTGAATTCAGTTTTGAACCAGGGAAAAACACTAAGACCAGGTTATAATTGATCAGAGGTGAGAGAGCTGCATTTATGACCTCCTTGGTTTCTGATCTAATGTGAGAAGTATGAAGATAGAGGGAGCTTTTCCTGCATCTCAAACAACTTCTAAACACAGATTGTTCTTATGAACCTTTGCATTACTACAAATAACTACACATTGAATTATTTTGGGGAATAAACAGTGAATCACTAAATTGTAAAATGTTTCTTCGCCACTTGCCCTTATGCAGTTCAGCTTGAAAAGAAGAATTCCAGGTGCTGGAAATCTCTTCTAATCTTAAAATTGAATTAGTTCAATCAGTCTAATATTCTAGGCAATTTTTTTTTTTTTTTTTAGGTTATAAACATGAGCCCTTCCAAAACAGAGAAACTGCCCAGGATATTTTAATATGCAGAAAGTTTAATTATTCAACTTCATGCAAACCCCAGTTTCTAATTCATGGGCCTAAACTTCCCAATGAACAGTGAATGGGGATATTTTGGTTCTAATAGAGCAGAGGGCACTGTCTTGTCAAAGACCTCGAAAAGGGATAATTGCTCGATAGATGTATTCTGTAATTAGTCTCAGAAATGATTTCTTATTTCTCATTTGTACTGTTAGGCCCTATTTTTCAGAGCACTTTGAAGACAGTTTTTATCTTCTATGAATATCGGAAAACCTTCTAATTTCATGGCCTTGCATAGTGTTGGAATTCTCCTGTTGTAAATCTGCTTGTGTTCGCATAGGACAGATAATTAATCAGGATATTTCAAAGTAGTATACCTTATTAGTAAATGGACAGAAAGCTCACTTCCAACTAGTCTCACCATTTTTAATAAATATTTTTGATTCAAACAAAGAGGTAAGAAAACTGAAGGTGTATTAGATTTTAATGTAATGCAGATCCAGCCTGGAGGGACAATTTTAGAGGACACATGAAATTTCAATACTTATCTTTGAGGTGCCATTTTACATTCCTTTCCACTTTAAAGCATTTGAAGTCTGTTTCTGCTTAAAAAATTTTAGGTCAAAATAATTGAGCAAAAAGGAAGAAAAAGAGAAAGAACTCATGGACATGGACAACAGTGTGGTGATTGTGGGGAGGATGGGGCTTGAGTGGAGGTGGAAGAGGGTATGGGGGGGTAAATGGTGATGAAAAAAATAAAGAAAAAAATTTCACGTGGAATTAATTTTCTTTACCCACAGGAGACTCACATGAGCTCCAACACAGTTAGAAATTAACAGAAACTTGATTTTCTAGTTTTCTACTCACTACTGATAGAAGTAGTTTTGGTAAACTTGATATGAAGGCCTGCAGATTAAAGTTTTGTTCTTTTCTTTAAGACTTTTCTTGTTATGGTAAAAATGTAACTATAGTGAAAGTTTTAGGGGAATGTGACTATAGTTTCAGAAATCAAAGCTGTTTCCTGCCCAGTTATAATGCTCAATTAACTCTTATTCTCTCCAGTGGACCATATCTGTTCTTTTATAATAACTCGGTGATGATACTAATGTTCGATTATTCTAACCTGACAGGAGAAATGACTCCAGGCTGTGATTCAAATTGTGGCAAACTTATTTAGTTCCAGAATGAATCTTGAATTATGTTATTCTTCTAGAATATTTTTTGTCTTTGTTTATATGCTATGTGATGCAGGAACCTCTGTACCTGAACATATTTAAAAGTTAATTTCAATGCACTTAAACTACAGAAATGAGAAAGAATAGGTTTCTGCATGGTACAAGGAATCAGAAGCCGATGATGGTAGTGACTTTCTCCACCATAAACTTATGTAACCTCCCTTTGCATTCCTATACATGAGTTTCTAATTGGGAAGTCTATGCAGTCGAAATATTGCACATACTCTATTATTTCTAATGCCAACAAATTATCAGTGGGGTTCTTTGAGTTTCTTTTGATACTTTCTTACGTCCTCTCCCCCTTTTTTTTCTTTCTCTAAAATGTATACCCTGAAATAAGGGGTGGGAGGAGTATTGGTCCATCAGTAAATTGGGATTTTATTATGAGTGTTGTTTTAAAATTGAGTCTGTAACAAATCTTTCAAATTTATTTTTAATATATTAAGTGATAATATCAAGTTGGTAGCCAAAAATTGTCATGGTTTTATGATTGTGATTATGATTGCCATGCTTTTTTTCCACACAGTATTCATTTTATGGAAAAGAATGTGTTTAAAAGAAAGAACTGTGTGTATACACGTATATATTTCATTGAAGTTGTTTTCTTTGATAGCTCCATGCTTTGAGAGTGACAAATGAAAAAAACTTTACAAATCTCAAAATACTTCCACTGCATTTGTCTGCCTGTTAATTTTAAATTCATTTTAGAGAGATGAAAGGGGGGGAGAGAGAGAGAGAGCGAGCAATTGATTTGAGAGAGAAACATTGATCAGGTGCCTCCTGCAAGGGCCCTGAATGGAGATCCAACTTGCAACTGGGTACGTGCGTGACCAGGAATCGGACCTGGTACCTCTGGTGTACAGGACAGCACTGAAACTGGCCAGGACTGTCTTCCTTCTTATTCTGTGCTTTGGGGACTATTGAAAGTACAAGGGAAAACACAATACACGCTACATCGGCATGGCTCAGGAACCAAGGAGTTAAATTCACACACGCTACCTGAAAATTAGCGCCTTTGTTCTCCCGGCCGCGTGTTTGGGAAATGGTCCCAGCAAAGAGTGGTGCCCTTTGGAAATGCATCCCGTTATTTCTTCTGCAGCTTTGTTTTGATGGAGTGTCTTATAGCCAGCTTGAAATACATGCACATACACACTCCCTAATGTTGCAATTTTTTGTTCTGTAGGTTTAATCATTTACCATATTTAATAAATTCTCTTTAAAAGGAAAGGTTTTGAACATCTAAAGAATTTTAGGACCGTAAAGTGAATTTTTCAGTTTTTCCAATGCTCCAAGCAATGCTTGATTTTCCTTTTTTATTCCTTTAACAAATAGTTACCCGGTCTCTTTTTCGATATCCATTTGAGAAATGCTGATTACATTTCTGCAATGCATGAGAACTCTCATATGTTCTGGGCACACAGCAGTGAGCAAACAGATCTCTCTCTGATCCTGGAGCCCGCTTATCTCTCCTGTCTCTCTCTCTCAGATTTTTGTTAGAATCTTGCTTTCAACATTTGTGTGAGGCCACCGTACATTTAACATTCCATTTTTGGTTTTAGTGATTTGTGCATTCATTGCTGCCTATTTTTAAATTTTTATTTAATAAATATCAAACATGACAGCCATAGTTGTTGAATAATCCTACTGACATTAGCAACGTTTTTTAAAGGAGCAGATCTTTTTCTTTCCTATTTACTACAGAAGAGCCTTTTAGGTTCCTCTGGTATCCTCATTGCTTCTAACTTCACAACCAAATGAATACTCCCTTTTAAGATAATCTCATCAAACCATATTTTGCTCAGAAGAAGATAGTAATTTGCTCTCAGGCCAGTTTAGAGATTGAGTGATACCCAGGAGGTGAAAATTCCTGACCAATCTCTGAATGAAAATTCTCTTTACCTTTCACGACTGTTCACTTATCCTAGTCCTGCTCCCTGGAGTCATACAGAGAAAAGATATTATTTTACCCATATGTAAATTATTCACATGTTTTAAGTCTCCTCTTCTTCAGACTAAACTTTCCTAAATCCTTCTAACCTTCCTTAAATGCTGTGGCAAAGTGTGTCCTCACCAGTCACAGACAACTTGCCTCTGATGGGACTTTAGTTTGTCCCTGTCCATGTGTGATGTCAGTTACTGAAGACAGTATCCTGGAAGTGACCTGACAGTGTAAACCTATCATATTCTGACCATTGGATGTCTATGAGGGTCACCTCAGAAAGGCGGTCAGCAGAAAAGCATGGCGGGGTAAGGGTCAGAGCATCCTCTTCAGAGATGGGCCCTGAACAAAAGTGTGAAGTTTAGCATGTGTGTGTTTCAGGGTCCATTGTGAGGAAATGTGATTGGAAGAAAGATGGGTCCAGAGGGTGAAGGGGTTTCAGTGACTAAGTAAATAATAAATAGATTATGTTTACTTGTAGGATATAGTGAGCTAGAAAAGGAATTAGGTTATGAGGAAATTATTTGGGCTCAGAATTGTTATACAGTGTGGAGTGCAGAATAAAGTGGCGGGAAATTAATGATTAGAAAATTATTTAAAAGGCTACAGTAACAATTTAGATAAGAGATGACGATGGCCTGAAATATGGCATTGGTTGTGTTTAATTATACCTTTTCTGCATATTATATATACAAAATTATTGATCAAAAGTTTCCATTACTTCCTCCCCTATAACACCCCCTGAGGGAAACAAACACCATTCCAGGCTGACTAACACCTATCTGTCTACCAATACCTTTAGGTCATTACAGCTAGAAATTGAATTGGCTCAAGTTGTTATTCTTTTCATATTTCTGCATTTTATCTATAAAAATGAGGTAGAATTGTATAATTGTTCCTGGTTCACATATTGAGTTATTTATAATTTCATACAATGAAATTTTAGTTTCCATTGGAAAAAGTAGGTTGGATTATGTAGATAAGTAATCTTTAAATATTTTTAAATGAAAAAAATTATAATATCTGTATATATATATATATATATACATTACATATCTTCAATACATATCAAAATGATTCAACTTTTACATAAACTTTGAAAGGAAAATTGTTTTCTACAGAATACTTTTGGTTTGCTTAATCCTTAGAGAGGCTTGTGAAAACCAAAAGATAAGATGTGCTCACTTATTGATGCCTCATTAAAATTCATAGTTCTGAATTTATTTTAGCATGTAAATGGATGAATTCCATATAGATGATAGACTTAAATAAAACCGCAACCCAAATATCATCTACATTTACCTCCAAATTATGTTTCATAAATTGTTTAATGGCATTTGGCAATTTTAGATAGCATTACAAAGTCTACTGTTTTAATAAGAACAAAACTTTCCAGTGGACCTGTATAAAACCATGTAGTAAAACCTGAGAAGGCTTATAATTTTATATTCCAAATCTGAACGCAGAACAGACTTTCAAATAGTTTTAGAGAAATCAGAACTTTTCCTTCCATGGCACAAAAAACACACAAACATTCAAATGAGTTCCCTATAATAAGCCCATATAGACACAGTGGGTGTGTTTTTTTTCTGCGTAGCCTTTTCTTTGTTTCTGCCTCTCCTTTATTCCTCACCATCTCCCTGTCTTCTGCTCCCTGCCTGTCTTCTTTGTGTGTCTCTCTTGTGTCTCTCTCCACGTTTGCTCCCTGCTATAAGACTTCCTTGTTTCTTTTTCTCTCCAGGCATCCCCCAGGCCCATGCCACACTGGACTTGCCTCTGTCTCTTTCCTCCCTTAGCTGTTGGCTGAATGTGCCCACTCTGTTTGGCTTTTCCTATTTGCTTCTCAGTTCTTGTCTTCCTTCACTGGGCTCTTTTCTTATTTGAATTAAATGTTCATTTCTCTTCTTATTCCGCTGCCACGTCTCTGTCTCTTTTGATCTAGATCCACCCTTACGTGTATTGTCTCTTATGGATATATACCGATATATTTTTTGACTCTATTTGGTCCTTACTCAGCTCCATCTTTTTAAAAACTTTTTAGTTCCCTTTCTGATTCCACTGATGTGTTCCACATTTTACCATCTCTATTCTTCAATTTTTCCCTCATTTTTCTCTTATATATCTTATCATCCAGTTAGTAAGTCATAGCGACAGTACAATAATAAAATAATTTCAAGTATCATTTCACTGAAGATAGCATGAGAGTATTCATTTTCCATTTTATTGTTTTTATCTGATGAGCTTCAATGGATGCATTAGAAGTATTCTTTTTCTTCCTTTTTAAAGAAATGCACAGTTTATTCAATTGTTTTAAAATTATAATGTATGCTATAGATCCTGTTCCTGTCTCTCTAACTACCTCCAGACGCTTAACTCTTTAGAGGAAAGAAATGATATTAGTGACACAGTTCAGAAACTGAACTCAGATTGTTCTTTGATGGAATTGATTTACGTGTCTTTTTCTCTCTGCTTCTGTATATGTGATTCAGAGAGATCGTAACCCAACCCACATGTTTTGTGCATGCTTACCAGAGCCACGCACACTTTATGCTTTATTGGTGGAAGCGCTGAATTTCTCAGGACCGGGGCGGGAATGCAGGTGATGACTGGTCCCCCTCCTTGAAGAACATTTAAGTTGATTCCAGCAGGTGACGCTACACCATGCCTGTCAGAGAATCTTCCTGCAGGAAACTGTTACTTAGGACAAAGGGCAGCATCAGGGCTAGCTTTGTGTGAATCTGCCTGCATCAACGGGCCAGGTTTCTACGGCGGTTTGTCCCAAATACATAGCAGCATGTTTACTGTTACATATGCGAGGCCACCAAGACGGAAGGTACTATCTGCCGGATGCTCTGCAAAGGTTGGAAGGCTGGGCACTGCTTTTGTGGTCTTGCGACAGAAATACTGACTCGCGGGCTCTGGATGGTTATCAGTGCTTTGGGGAGGCAGGTGTTTCGTCTTCCTATGCTCCTCTGTGCCAGGAAGCTCCGCCCCCACATCCTGTTCTAATGATCCTGCTTTTCTGTACCTTGCTGTCCTGTTAACACATCTTATCAAAGCAATACACAAGCAGATGAATCGATGAATGGATACATACATGTTGGCATACACAGCTAGGAAGGGTTTCCTAATTCTGCCTAAAAGTAAGGAACGTTATGAATGTAGGTGAAAAGGGATAAATAAAAGAAAACATTAGTAGCAAATTAAAAAAAAAATCTTTATTATTGAGAGTAATACAGATGTTCCCCTTCCCCTCCCCACAATGCCCCCTCCGCCCGGTTCCCACCCTGCCCCAGGCCTTCCCCACCCTATTTCTGTGTCCATAGGATATGCTTATATGCATACAAGTTCCTTGGCCACCTCCCTCCGTCCCTCTGAGATTTCTCAGTCTGTTTTATGTTTCCATGCCTCTGGTTCTATTTTATTCATCAGCTTATCATTAAGTCCTTGTTCATTTATTTTGATTTTTAGATTCAATTGTTGATAGCTATGTATATATTGTCATTTATTGTTCATATTTTTATCTTTTTTTTAATTCATCTTCTTCCTTTTTGTTTTTAAGTTTTAATTGTGAAAAGTTGAAATAAATGATTAGGACTTTTTTATGAGAATTTAAAATATGTATGGATATTCTTAAAAGTTTATATCTATCTGTATCTATATCCATCTACCTATCTGTCTATCCATGTCTTTTGTGGGACTGAAGCAGCCTACCTTGTCTTACATCAGTAAACACACACACACACACACACACACACACACACTGGGTGAAGACTATGAAGAAGGAATGCAAGTTATGCCTAAAATAAAGCATGTATTCTAGACAACAGAGTTTTAAAACTTACAAATATACTGCTTGCTCTATCAAAATATAACCTAGGCAAATGGATATTACTTTCAGAGAAAGTTTGTTGATATTAAAGCTTTATAACTTCTGAAAATAAAAAAATGAGAACTTTTAGTTTTCAAAGTAAAATCTGCAGTTATACACACTGCTGACTTCTGTCCATTCACCCAGAAAATAGAGAATAATGCAATTCTCTTTATAGATGATACAAAAACAAAATGGAAGAAGTTTCTTTGTTGAGAAAACAGAGTAGGACACTTACTCAAATTTTTTTTTATCTCTCTAAAAAGTACCAAAGTCTCTTAAACATTATTCGTTTCACACATGCTTTACATTGGGCTAACTGAATAATTTTCAACAGTTATTCAATAGAATAGTTACTGAAGAGCAATTATTTCATAACCATCTTTTGGATAGGGAAGGAATGAAAAGTCATCAAAATTCAACATTAGAAATAGGAATGTTTCATTTGAGATGCTATGACAGTTTCCTCCTTGATGTGTGTACTGCAAAAAGCCACAAAATTGCCTGCTAAATGTTATGTTTTCTAGGGCCAAAAGAAACTGCCAGTTAAGCTCAAATTAAATTGAGATGGAGATATACAACTGTATGGGGATGTACAGGCAGGAATCCGCTGTGATCAAAGCGCACACTGAGTAGTAACACTAACAATCCAGTAAAACCCATCTGTTTAATTTTGTTTTGAATTTTGACATATATTCTAACCTAGTTTATTGTCATAATAGTTAGCATTATTGCATTCAATCTAGTTTCGCACCTCAATACCATAGTTCAATTTCTGAGAACACTGTTGCAAGGGAAAAACTAACTTTCATAATTAAATGAAGTCCTCTCTCACTGTTCATGTACTGATTGAAGTTGGAAAAATCAGCTACAAATAGTATTAATCATGTGACTACAAAATGTAGAGCCCGTTTTTTTCTGAAATGTTATACAAAAGATATTTTGATTCTTAAATATAGCCTCTTCTGTACATGAATAGTTGTTGATAAGAGAAATACTGAGTATGAGGTTTCATGACTTGCAAAGGTCTGCACCTCTGTTCTCCCTTGGAAATGAATTCTTACATATCTGTTACCTTAGATATTTATTTTCTTAAATAACAGTCCTGTAGTTAAATTTTCTACTTTTAAGAAAGATGTCTAAATTTGTCTTGCATATTAATTCATTTAGTATTTCTCTGTATTCAAAGGGAAATTTAGAAAAATTCACATAAGCTAAAATATTTTATTTCAAACCATAGTCACATGACGATAATGTGAGTACCAATGACAATACATTCCTAAAATAAGACATTTATAAATTTTTATTAAAATGTTTCACTTTAAAGAAAAAGTATCTATTTATAATACACCTAAATTGGCAAATGCCATTTATGTGATGCAAATGCAACATATATTTTATCAGTTAGATTTAATTTTATTTAACAATTGCATCCTTTTAAAACATGGTTTCAAGTAAAAACTTTTCTAGTTTACCCTATCCCCATCCCCAACTTACTAGAACTACAAGAATGCTTTTGGAAGGAGAGAAAAAATAAGACAGTATAATTGAACATCTGGAGTTTTCAATGATTTGAAATATTGTCTTATATGTTGAAGAATATTGAGGAAATAGAAATGTGGGGTGGGAGATGGTTAAAGTAGGAAGCATCCTGGCTTTCCCATCATGTTGGATACAAGCTATGCAGCATTCAGTAATACGTTCTGCAGGACTGCCCCTTCCGTCCTACATCACGCCATAACTTTAACAAAGCGCTGTTCTGGCTGCAGACTTGTGAGGGAAAAAGACTGGCTCACCTTCTGGGCTTTGATGTCTCCGCTAACATTTTTTCCTGGCATGTGAAATGTGAAGGTAAACCATTCAAAGAGCTGCACACCAGAAGTTTGCGTTCATAAACTCGTTATTTTTCCTTTTCCTCCTTCCCCTCATTCTGTGTTTTTTTTTTTAAAGAGGAAAACTAGTTTTTACCTTAGATTTGAAAGAAGCACAAAATGAGAATTGAAAATGATAAAGTCTGAATAGAATTTGTATCATTTCCTTTTCTTGCTTTCGCCTTTGTCACTATAATTCAAATGTCATGGAAGTAAGAATAAAACATCTCAGGCATTAGGGTTGAATGATAGCTCATTCATATGACAATGACTGCTCTGAGGACAGAACATTTCTGGGAATGTAGCCATTCTTATGGCAAAGATTATAATGACAAGGAGAAAGGGAGCAAAATTAACCAATTCTGGGGTCTTTAAAAGAAATCTTATGAGTCTCCCCTAATGTGGTACCATGCATGACATTAGCTAAGGAGTAAAGAAGGGAAGGGGTAGCCTTCCTGATGTCCAGGCACACTTGCTCAGTTTGATTCTTGCAAGAGAAGCCTGCTTGGGAATTCTATGTTTCTACCAGTAGATGTCACTGCAATCAACAGAAATGACCCAGGGGCAAGGAGAAATGACAGGAATGATAGCACACCAGAAAGAACACAATGAAGGTAAAACAGAGAACATAGCATGGTAAATGCTTCACGAAACAGCAAGCATTGTAGATGCTGTGGGTTTTAATTCATCTGATATGTTTCTGCCTTTATGACGGGAGTATCTATTGAGGACATGGGGAGCTTGGCCTTTAGCACGTGATGCTGGTTGTCCTGTAGCCTCTGCACTTGAGGACCCCACCTAGGTCCCCTAGTGGTTTCTGTGGGTCTGAAGCTCTCTTGGTGAGGAGCTAGGGTTGCTATTTAACTCTTTCCTGGGCTTTGACTCACTCTGTGATTTGGAGTTAAACTGAATATGGAAGGGATTTCATAGGAGGAGGAGTGTGCACTGTTCCTAGTGAATTGGGAATGGGGAGGGGCTGGGTTGGGTGCCAGTTGTTGGATATTTCCTCTTCTCCCTCTGGCTCTCTTTCACAGGGTGAAAGGAATTGGTGGTTTTTACATTTTTTTGGGCCCATCTCAAATGCATGCTTGAGCACTATGCGTGTATGTGTGGGTGTGAGTGTGTGTGTGTGAGAGAGAGAGTGAGAGAGTGTGTGCACACACACATGTTCTGACATTTTGCTCCATTTGGTGAGGTTTGCAGACCACATACAGCACACCTGCTCCTGGTGAGCAGCTCTAGTTTAAAATTTCGGTGCCACACACACACACAAAGCACATTTCTTTTCACCCAAAGACCTCACTCATTTGTGTATTCTAGTGCTGCATCAGTTTGCCCTGGGTTAAATGACCAGTGGCAGAGAAATCCCAAATTAGAAGGGTTTACGAGGTCACATTACTATCCTCTGGCCAACACCAGACCCTCCCCTTCCTTGTGTTTTGCAGCCTCTCCCAAGTGTCTTCTTTTGGATGAAATCTAGTTGATCAAGGCAGGAGGAACTTCCAGCTACCTGCATGTTTTCATCTCCTTTCCGACAGATTGTCGGTACATGCCAGATCATGGATGTGCCTACCCCGATACGGTGGACTAGTTCATCAGAGCCAGGTGTGCACTGTCCTAGTGGCTAGCACTCTCCATTCCTGCACAGGATGGCGATGCCACGTCCCACCTTAAAGGGCACTTGCAGCATTGCCTGAAATTCAGATCACCAAAGGAGACATGTTTAGCTTGTCCTGAATCTTGTCCTAAGAGTGTTCTGGCTTTTCCTGTATCCCTTGAAGTGCTGGAAAAGGTGACAGCCTTGCAGATTTCCTTTGCTTCAGTCTAAGAAAACCAGTCAGATTTCCATCAGTCCTCATGCCTCTTTTGAACATCAGGCTTTTATTTCACACTTAAAAGAAAATCTGTCAAATATTTTGGACACCAAATATAACCTCCCCACAAATGATAGAGAGTGATGATTAGATACTATATACTAGACATCCTTTCTAAAAAAAATCCTGTTTTCTGTCACTAATAATTCTATGCCTTTAAAATAATGACCACTATTTGCAATACTTACGATATTTTGGGGCCTTCTTGGACTGAGCTATGACAAACGTTTGGATGATAGAGCTCTGTAACATCAAACATCCTCTATAGAAGGAATAAGAACAAACAAAAGGTAAACAAAGCTATTGTGTTTCCTCATAAAAGGTATAGATGAAAAAATGCGCAACAGGAGATAAACTGTTTTATTTCAGATGCAAAAGGAGAGAGCCTACTGAGAACCATTTTCATCTGTATATAAAATTTACTGGAAATGATAAAAGATGCATGTTATTAAGCTCAATGTGATATTGTCCCTTTAAATGTATTCTTTGCAGCCTTGCTTGCCTACCTGGCTCTTAAGATTGCCTGATCCTCTTTTCTGGAGTTCTTTCATTAGTTTGGATCTGTGACCTTAAAATCTTTGAAATTGCTTATTCTTAGAGATTTCAATATTTGCTCTGATGACATTTTTTGATTGCCAACACATAGGCATCCTTAAGAGTTTTGAATTTACTTTGTATCCCTTAGTCCATATAAATCTGGCAATCAAGATTTCTCTGAATTTAATTTGCTTTCTGTTGAGGATTTAAATGACATTATCCGGAAGCTTTAGCCATCTACTTCCAGGCCCTAATCCTTGGCTTCCTCACTGGTGAAAGGCTGTTAGTTTCTTAGGTTCAGTTTAACCTCCTAGTTAATCTCTGACTTCTGGTAAATTGCCATCATGTCTAGAATCTGCAATTTTTTTCTTAAAAAAATTCCTGCTCACAAAGGACAATATGACTAACTTATATCACCTTATTTTTTTTTAATTTAAGTAAGCTCAGGAGAAGAAAGTCACCGCTGATCAGCTCTCACAGTATCTTAACTGTCATCAGATCTAGAATAAATTTCAGTCAGGATTCTGCTCTTTTCATAGCACATCAACTGCACTTCCTCGAGTTGGAACTGGGCTGACGGTCTCACTGACACTCTTCATAGAGTCTCTGCTCCTACCCCGGGTCTTTGGGTTGGGCAGCTGCTGCCTTCCGAAAGGAAATACAGTAAAAAAGGCCTTTTTAATCCTGCAAAAGGGTATCTGGCATTGTGTGTCGGTTTCATTTTTTATTTATTTCCTGTTTCCTTCAGCCAGAGCTCACTGAGAGATGACGGCCCTTGCCTAATAGGCTGCCCAAGGGTTGGAGATTTATTCGTTAACACGCGCACAGCTCTGGGAGGCACACTGCTCAGCTCTCCACACGCAGATCACATGCAGAGTCTTCACTCTGCTTCGAGAAATTTTATACAAGGTCTTCGCAGTAGATCTGTTTATTTGGCTGGCTGGCTTACTGTGGGGAAATCGCCAAAAGTTTGCTAAAATTGAATCCAGATAAGACAGAATTCCTTTTGATTGGATCTTATCCCTCGGTCGATCAACACTCTTCCGTCACTCTGAAAGTTGGCAATTCACTCATAGAACTGGTCCCAAAGGGGAAAACCTTGGTTTTATGGTTGACTCTCTTCTGTCATTTATGAATTGTGAAAATATAAATATTAAATGGTCATATTTTCCTTTGAGACAGAGAGCAGGGATAAAGTAAACAGTTATACTCAATATTTGGAAGTGTCGCTTTCTGATGACCCATTTTCACTTGTACTACAGAGATTTCTTATGAATTTGATGGATTGAGCAAGCACTTTCTGAATTTTTTAATACTAACTTCAGGGATGCTGAGCAGCACTCTACCTCCAGAGAAATGGCATCATGAACTTGACCTGTTCTCTGAACATCCTTTAGACAGGAAGGGACTGAGAAATTCCTGGGAGACAGAGCTCTTACTCCACCCTGTTCGAATTACCTAGGCAACTAGGTAATAACATGCACCTGAGAACCTACCACAGTGGAAACTCCAATTCTGGTTGAATTGTGATAGAAGAATTTCAATAGTTTCAAAAAGAATACCCACTGTCAGTGGATAGGAAGAGAGTTTATTTATTAAGTTCCAGTGCACATCCTTAGATCAATGCACCTGGAGTAATTGATGAGTGCCAGTGGACCTGGCCATGGTCCAAGAGGTTGGACAAGTGGGTCTTCTTCTAAGCAGAAGTTCACTTTGCTGTTATGAAAAAGGAAAAGATTTCTGTCCAGGCGGTATTTAGTGATGGTATTTGGTCAGGACACAGGATTATATAAATTCTACCCCGACTCTGGATCTTCACGCTGAGGACTAGACGCACAGGCATTAAACAAGGTAAAATGGCACTTCGTTACCACCAGAGCCATGTGCATCAGGTCCAAAAGCATTCCTCACAAGATTAGTAAAAGTCAAAAGTCTAGAACAAAGGTAGACAGAAGAGGTACCTTTTGTAGACTACACTCACTTTCATATCCATTCCACAGATAATTGATCTTAGTCATCTCCTTGTTAATGCAGTATCTGTGACTCTATT
This sequence comes from Corynorhinus townsendii, assembly GCA_026230045.1. NCBI lineage: Eukaryota > Metazoa > Chordata > Mammalia > Chiroptera > Vespertilionidae > Corynorhinus > Corynorhinus townsendii. The sequence goes on from JAPDVU010000010.1 coordinate 12,633,415, forward strand.
TCCCAGATTTTCTTGTATGCAAAGTGAAATGATATATACGCAGTATGATTTGTGACTGTAAAAGATTGGAAACAAGCCCAAAGTTCATCAATAGAGAGTGGCAGGCTAATTTACAACACATGTATTCAATTGAATACTGTGTGTGTGTGTGTGTGTGTGTGTGTATGTATTATTTTAAAAATACCTGGGAAAACTTCTTATGTATTGATATGAAAAATTCTTCATGATACCTTAAGTAAAAAAGAGCCAGGCATGGGAGAGTGGGATTATTTGTGTTTTTCTGGTGACAAGATTTGTATTTGTATAAGAAAGTAGTGGAAACACAAAATAGAATGAAATCTTGCCATTTGCGACAGATGGATGGACCTAGAGGCTATTATGCTCAGTGAAATAAGTCAGTGAGAGAAAGACAAATACCACATAATTTGACTTACATGTGGAATCTAATGAACAAAAATAAATGAACAAACGAAATGGAAGCAGAGAATAGGCTGATGGTTGCCAGAGGGGAAGCAGGTTGAGGGGACTGGGTGAAAGAAGCGAAGGGATTTAGAAGTACCAATTGGTAGTTACAAAATGACCGTGCGTATGTAAAATAAATCATAGGGAATATAATTAATGATATTGTGATAACTATGTATGGTGCCAGGTGGGTACTGGAAGTGTTACAGAAAACCTACTACAGGGAAGGAACACCATGTAAAGTATATGGTTGCCTAACCACTATGCTGTACCCTGAAACCAATACAAGGCACTCCTGAGAGTAAACTATAATTGAAAATTAAAAAAGAGAAAATGATAGAAGAACATAAGAAATGTCTAAACGCATGATTATTTTGGAGGAATTAGGAATAGGAAAAGAGAATGGAGTGAGTGAAATTTTCACTGTGATTTTTAAAGAAAAATCTTTGTTATTGAAAGTGTATATGTCCCCTTTTTCCCTCCATTGAACCCTTGTAGCCCACTCCCACCCCCTGCTCCAGGCCTTCACCACCCATTGTCTGTGTCCATGGGTTATGCATATATGCACACAAGGTCTTTCACTGACCTCTTCCTACCTACCACCCACTCACCCCCACCTTCCCTGGGAGATTTGATGTCCATGGCTTTTTATGTACATTGCTATTAAAAAACTAAGTAAAATAAATTTTATTTGTATTTAATATTTACTGTACTCACTAATATTTACTTGTTAAGTATTTCCACAACTTGCATAAACTGTTTTGTGACTCTCAATATAAACAAAGGAAGCAATTTGTGGAGCAGTATGGCTGCAATGAAAGCCAGGGCTTGGAATTAAACCCAGGGTGTACCTTATCGAGTTGTTGACCTTCTAAAAATAATGTATTTGCCTAAACCTCAGTTTGACAAAATGAAATTAGAAGTGCTTTACAGAATTGTTTTGAAACTCAAATTACATCATATGTGTTAAAATGAATGCAGTTTACTTTTGCTGTTACTATGGTTACTATAAGAATCAATCTAAGATACATTTATCTGGAGTTTTCCTATAAAGAAAAAACAAACACAATTTAGAAATGTTTCCATTATTTTATGTATCCATTTCATTGGAAGTCATGGGCCTCTTTTTTCCACTTATTGGATGACATATAGCTACCCAGTCATACTGGCTTAAAAGCAATATGAAAACATTCCACAAACGATAGCAGGGATACAATAAATACAGAGGCAGATAGGGACGTAGCGCCTCTTAATTTCCTTGTTGCTATTTGCTTCATCTTTAAGGGAACATAGTGCATTATAGGCACAGACCACACCCATACTTTAAAACTCTTACTAGTAGCAACACTTGTGCTTGTAGTCTGGGGCAGGGTTTTGTCTGACTTGAGGGTGGACTGGGCTAGATAAATCCAGCATCAGAACTGCAGTGACTAAAAGTGAACTTCAATGCATTGTCTATGTGGACCCCCACTGTACTAAAGAGAAGGAGAACTGCATCTCCTGAAATCAGATTCAGTGTGGATTAATAATGACTCATTTTTTAGAGTGGGCCAGAGGAGGAGGAGGAGAAAAGGAAGCAACAGCCACTATTATTTGTTACTAAAGACTTGGTGCACGAAATTTGTGCACAAGGGATGGGTGGGGGGGGGGGGGTCCCTCAGCCCAGCCTGCACCCTCTCTCAATCCGGGACCCCTCAGGGGATGTCAGTCTAGGTTTGATCCCGCAGGCCTAATGCCTGCCTGATCGCCCCTTACCACTCTGCCTGCCTGATCACCCCTAACCACTTGCCTGCCTGCCTGATCACCCCTAACTATTCACCTGCCTGCCTGATCACTCCTAACCACTTGCCTGCCTGATCACCCCTAATCACTTGTCTGCCTGCCTGATCACCCATAACCACTCTACATGCCTGCCTGATCGCCCCTAACTGTTCACCTGCCCGCCTGATCACCTCTAACTGCCTCTGCTTTGGGCCCTGCTGCCGCGGCTTACTCCAGAATGACGTCTGGAAGGTCATTTGGCTGTTAGGCTCCACAGTAGCAGTTCTCAACCTGTGGGTCGCTACCCACAGGTTGAGAACCGCTAGCAGGGTCATCTAAGAGCATCGGAAAACACAGATATTTACATTACGATTCATAACAGCAGCAAAATTACAGTTATGAAGTAGCAACGAAAATAATGTTATGGTTGGGGGTCACCACACCATGAGGAACTGTATTAAAGGGTCGCGGCATTAGAAAGGTTGAGAACCACTGCTCTAGACTAACCTTCCCTCCCCAAGTGAGACTAGAGAAGATCCATCGTGTCAGTGACCTATGGCTGTGTTACAAATGAGCACAAGTCGAGCAGCTTAAAACAAGAAATACCCACTATCTCATGGTTTCCTGGGTCAGGTGTCTGGACATGATGGCTGGGTTCCTCAGTCCAAAGGTCTCTTAGGAGGCTGTCCCCAGGTTATCAGTCCCATCAGAGTTCTCATCCAAAAGTATTCCTGAGGCAAGTGCACTTCCAAGCTGACTAGTCAAGTAGTTGTCAGGATTCAGTTCCCCTTGAGTTGTCACTCTCAGGATCTCAAATGCTTTCTGAATGTTGGCAGAAGGCCTCCCCCTTGTCATGTGGGTGTCTCCATAGAGATATGACAGAAATGACATTCCATCACCTCTCCCACCTTCTGTTCACTAGAAGCAAGTCATGAAGTCTGACTTTCACAGGAGGTGAGGAGATTCCAGAAAGGCCTGAATCCCAGGAGGCCAGGATGGTTGGGGTCATCCAAGAGAATGGCTCCCATCTCATGATTAAGAACTGCCTTGTTAATCATGCTGCATGCATGGAAACAGGTTAAATATACAACGCTTCCTCTTTATATATTGCCGGAATTTTAAAGACACTTTCTATCATGTCCACTGCAGTTATTTCCTAAGGCTTCCTCATTTATATAAATTTAGACAAAATTGTAACATTTTAAAGATTGTCCTGAGCATTGCAATGCATGAAGCGGACTGGAAATTACAAGACTTGTCTTTCATCCGGAAGGTATCTCATACTTACTCTTGACTCTCCCTTGCCTAGCTGCTAAATAGTTGTAGTTTTTTTTTTTTTTTCATTTATAAAAAGGTAGCAACAGTTTCAATTTACAAGTAGTGGGATTATGAATACCACTTTTTTTTTTAAAAGAGCACTTTACAGCAATGCTTTGAAATTGTCTAAGTGATCTTAACACCAGTAATTTATAAACAAGAGCCATTCTTGCACTTGAAGTTCATTGTACATTTTAGGTTGCATAATAATTTACTGGCAGTAAATTCTTGATTTCCCTTTTGTGAGTTTCATGTCATTTTATGGTGTCTTTGGGGATTCTGATTAGTACATGGCCTTCATTTATAATAGGAAGACTGTGAATAGAACAAGTGATCAACACAATAAAATTAACCCGAGCAGAGAGCTGGCTTTTTAAGCCAGTTACTTTGTACCCTGCCCTTCCATTTTCTTGTCTTAAATAGGAGTTATGTGGATATTTGATCACAGCTATCTCCACTTGGAAATGCAATGCCAATATTTCCTGAAATAAAAACAGACTCTTCAAGCCATATTTTGGCATTACAAAGTTAAAATTAGATCCCACTTCAAACAGGCTTCTTTAATTAGGAAATATCCCAAACAAAAGACCTCACTTTCCAAGGAACATTGAACTATTATGCTAATTGGAGTGGCCACTGTGTAAGTCTTGGGTGGATCTGAAGAAAATACCAGTTATTCTGGCTGGAGTTTCCAACCACACTCATTTTGCTAAATTGCACTTCGTTAGGACAGCAGCCTGAGCGACTACAAGTGTTACTAATTCTATTAAAAAGAAAACCCTTTTCATTTTTTCATACTTAACGATCAAAACCCTTAGCCACTATCTATTTTTAAATGGTATAGTTCCATAAACAGATTGAAACACTTGAATACCCATTTATGATAATTAGGTTTTTCTGAGTGACCACCCTGTTCCTTTTAATTTTCCAAAGCTGTAATTCTAAATTATGCACACCATAAAATTATGTTTTGAAAAATATGTAACTTTATAGTTGTTTGGATAATTTAATCTAAAAAATGACAGGGATGAAATCTATGCTATTAGGACAATGGATTCAAGCCTTAACAGCCTATAGGAGCCGCTAAGCCGTCACTACAGAGCTCTCCTCCCTCTCCTCCATCATCCTCTGCTTCCAACACTCTGTGATCTGGAGGAACCTGTCCATATTCCCTGGAGGGAGCATTTCAAGGAAAGCAAAGGCATGGCAGGTAATAGAGACAGAAAACATTTTTAAAAGCTTAATGACTGTGATTTTTATCTACTGATGGAGTCATTTCCAGTATGTGTGTGCTATGTATGACTCAAAAAATTTGCCAATATTGTAAGAGAGGAACATCAATGTGAGAGAGATACATCTGTTGCCTCCCTGGGGAGTGACAACCAGGCATGAGCCCTGACCAGGACTTGAACCTGTGATCTTCCGGTGCACGGGATGACACTGCGACCAACTGGGCCGCAGGGACCAGGACCAGAGGGAGATTTTAGCTGTGTTCATTTTGCATTACCATCAGGAATGTCTAGTGTTTTCTTTTCCTTCTATAAGTATGCTTTTCCCCCCACAGTTTCCACATTTTTTTCAAAATTCCCTTTTTTTTACTTGATTTAATTTCCGATCTACATTTTAACACATTTTTTTATTTAAAGATTCTTTTCAATTTCTTCAACAAGACACATCAGTCACAGAGATTTATAATCTCTGCATATGAAATTTTAACAAAACACACAGCATATCAAATTTAAATGTCATAGTTTCATATTTTTTAAACTTGTTTTTTTTCTGATTCTTCCTTATCTTTTCCCCACCTGTAACATCATTTCACGTTCACTATATCATAATTTCTCATTTCCAGTGAATCCATATCTGGTCATAAGTAACGAAGTTTTGAAATAATTTTTTCATAATTTTTGTTTTGTTTTGAATTTTTCTTGAGTTACTTTCTTTATTACTATTCTTAATATAAAGTAAAAAATAATTGTGAAGAGGACCAAGTATTTTTCTGATTGTATTTTTCACAGCATCAAAATACAAAACACCCTATATTCAAGATACTCAAGAAGATGCTTCTTTATACAGTCAAAAATAGAAATGGTTAATGGCTAATGAAAATATATGTGTATATCTATAACTCTCCCTTTCGAAAATATTTTAAATATTCTTAAGTATATTTATATGCATAAATACCTCTCTTTAGAAATGACACCACTGAGAATTTATTTTGCACTATTTATATATTTTTATGGACATATAATTCTTCAACTGTATATGCATATATTTAAATATGTACATTCAGTAATATAATAAATATTGGCCTTTATCTTACAAAATATTTTCCACATTTCTTAGTAAGTTATTTTTATACCTATATTTTTATTGATTTTAGAGAGAGAGAAAAGGGGAGAGGGAGAGAGAGAAAGATACATCAATCAGTTGCCTCCTGCATGTCCCCTATTGGGTGGAGCCTGCAACGCAGGTATGTATTCTGACCAGGAACTGAACCAAAGACCTCTTTGGGTGCATGGGAGGACACTCCAACTGAGTCACACCAGCCAGAGATATGCCTGTACTTCTAATATATTTCCATTAAAAACAATCTTGCAGCAGTAACATAGCTTCAGAAGTCTTTATTTTGTCATCATGTGATTTTTCCCCCTGCATGATAAATTCTTAAACTAAATGTGCTGAGTCAAATAGTCATGCTAATTTTTATTCCAAAATATTGTACTTATTTCTCTCTCTATCAGTATCTATACTAATAAAAGGGTAATATACTAATTAGACCAGATGTCTTCCTGACATCTTTCCGGTTGTCCTTCTGGAAAAAGCCGAGGCAGAGGCAGTTAGGGTGTTCAGGACGGCAGGGGAGAGCAGTTAGGGGTGATTAGGCCAGCAGGGGAGGGCAGTTAGGGTGATCAGGTCGGCAGGGGAGGGCAGTTAGGGGCAAGCAGACTGGCAGGAGAGAACAGTTAGGGAGATCAGGCTGGCAGGGGAGCAGTAGGCCAGCAGGTAGAGGAGGTTAGGGGCGATGAGGCCAACAGGGGAGCAGTTAGAGGCATCAGGCAGGCAGGCAGAGGTGGTCAGGGGTGATCAGGCAGACAGGGGAACAGTTAGGGGCAATCAGGCTGGCAGGCGGAGAGCTGTTAGGGGCATCAGGCAGGTAGGCAAAGGTGGTTAGGAGCAATCAAGCAGGCAGAGGAGCAGTTAGGGGCAGCAGGCAGACAGGCAGATGATCGGTTAGGAGCCAGCGGTCCCAGATTGTGAGAGGGATGTTCCAGATTGGAGAGGGTGCAAGCTGGGCTGAGGGAACAACCCCCCCCCCCCCCAACCCCCATGCACGAATTTCGTATCACTGGGCCTTTAGTAGTGTATAAGGCCTCCATCATTCTAATTTTACAGACTTAATTCAAGAAAATGAACATTTAGGCTTTAATTTCTGATTTTCTTTTCTTTTCTTTTTGGATTTGGGCAAAATGAACCTATTTCTGCACATTTATATTTTTGTACATTTTCTCTGAAATACCCATCTCTTTTATCTAGTTTTTTGTATTTTTGTTTTTTCTTATTGCTTTATATTACATGAATATTTCAACTTTATTTTTGGTATATTGCAGACACTCTCTTTCAGGATCTTGCTTTTTTTTAGTTGGTTTAACATTGCTTTTAGGGAACGCTGCTATTTAAAAATGGAGATATTGCAAGTCCTTCCAAACTGATATGTCTTAGGTTAATTTTTGACTTACTCCTGAAATTTATACCGAACACTTAGTTACCTGACTTAGAGCACAGCCTCATGGGAAAGAGAAAGAGGCAGAGAGAGGCATCAACACAGACAAATAACACATGATAGATTGACTAAAATTTGTTTGACCTTGGTGCATGTACTCTAGAATGGTGTGCTGCATTTTGTGGGAATGGAGAATAGCTTTGAAGCCTCTATAAGGAACAGCCCAGATGAATAAGATCAACATACTGACTTATAAGCACACAAAAAATAAAAGGAAGTCTATTTAAAGGAAAGTAAGTCAGTAATCACTAAGCAATATGCAAAAGAAAAAAATCACCTAAAACTCTCAGGTCCAACAATGATTATTTTCTAATGACAATTCAAATAATGAGGATTATTTAAAACTAGTGGCCTGGTGCATGAAATTCTTGCATGGGGGAGGGGGTGTTCCTTAGCCCAGCCTGTACCCTCTCCGATCTGGAACCCCTCAAAGGATGTCCTATTACCAGTTTACAGGGATTGGGCCTAAACCGGGCAGTCGGACATCCCTCTCGCAATCTGGGGCTGCTGGCTCCTAAATGCTCACCTGCCTGCCTGCCTGCCTGCCTGATTGCCCTTAACCACTCTGCCTGCTGGCCTGTTCGCCCCAAATGCCCCTCCCCACCAGCCTGATCACCTCCAACTGCCCCCCATGCCAGTGTGCTCACCCCCAACTGTCCCTCCTGCTGGCCTGCTCACTCCAAACTGCCCCCCCCAGCTGTCCTGATCACCTCCAACTGACCCCCACTGATGGCCTGCTTGCCCTCAACTGGCCCCCCTGCTGGTCTGCTTACCCCAATGGCCCTGCCCCCACCAGCCTGATCACCCACGACTGCCATCCCATCCTGGCCTGATCACCCACAACTGCCCTCCCCTCTTGGCCTCTAACTGCCTCTACCTCAGCCCCGCCACCATGGCTTTGTCCAGAAGAGCATCCGGAAGGTCTCCCTATCTAATTAGCATATTACCCTTTTATTAGTATAGATAGAGGCCTGGTACACAGGTGGGGCCTGGCTGGTTTGCCCTGAAGGGTGTCCCAGATCAGGGTGGGGGTCCTGCTGGGATGCCTGGTCAACCTGGGTGAGGGGCTGAGGGCTGTTTTCAGGCTTGCCACAGCCCCTTCAGGGTGAAGGTCCCCACTGGGGTTCATGGCCAGCCTGGGTGAGGGGCTGAGGGCTATTTTCAGGCTGGCCAAGCCCCCCAGTGGGGACCCTCACCCCATGGGGGTGTGGCCAGCTGGCTGAGGGGCTGAGGGCTGTTTTCACCCTAGCCACACCCCCTTCAGGATGGGAGTCCTGGCTGGGGTGCCTGGCCAGCCTGGGTGAGAGGCTGATGGCTGTTTGCAGGTTGGCCATGGCCCCCGGTGACCCAAGCTCCCAGACCCTCCTTTTTTGCCTTTTTTTTTTTTTTTTAGCGCCTCCTTGAGCAGAGGCCAGGGCCAGCTGGAAGCAGGTATCTGGGATTTCTTTATCTTCTATAATTGAAACTTTGTAGCCTTGAGCGGAGGCCAGGGCTTGCCAGGGTGGGCGGGAAGCTTGGCTTCCTCCATCACCAGGGGCAACCCAAGCCTCCTGCTCGCTCCAGCTCTGTGGCACCCGCCATCTTGGTTGAGTTAATTTGCATTCTTGCTCCTGATTGGCTGGTGGGTGTGGCTTTTGGGCGTAGTGGAGGTATGGTCAATTTTCATGTTTCTCTTTTATTAGATAGGATAATTGTAATCACTCCATCAAACCCAAGTGGACTGCCCTCTGCAGATAAGAATGTGCTCTGTCTGGAAAAGGTGTTTGTGATGTGGGAGCATTGTTTTCCAATTTGTCGAGTATGCTCTGGAAATTATAGTGCTCCAGTCTGGTGTATCTGAATCATTATTCCCATTTATTTTATTTTTATTGAATTTATTGGGGCAATATTGGTTAATAAAATTATATAAGTTTCAGGTGTGTAATTCTATAATACATCATCTGTATATTGTATTATGTGTTTACCACCCCAATTCTTCCCATTTTTTAAAAAATATGTTTTTATTTCAGAGAGAGGAAGGGATAGGAAAAGAGGGGTAGAAACATCAATGATAAGAGAGAAACACCAATTGGCTGCCTTCTGCACGCCCCACACTGGGGATTGACCCTGAAACCCAGGTATGTGCTCTGCCTGGGAATGGAACTGTGACCTCCTGGCCTCAACCACTCAGCCACACTGGATGGGCTTTCCCCCATTTTTTAAAAATAACTTGGGACATTTTGGCTTTCTTAGCTTCTCCTCCTTCCCCTCCCTTTCTCTCCCCCCTCCCCCTTCCTTCTTCCTCCTTTCCCTTCTCCCCCTCCTTCTCCTCCTCCTCTTTCTACCCCTATCCTCCTCTAGCTATTTCAACCCAGATAGTTATGCCAGGGTAATATACAAGTTATAAAGGTGTCACTGCAGTAAAATGTTAGTACGTTTATTGTTCTTTGTCTCACCTTGTAACTTTGTTCATGTTGGAAACTTGCAGGGACATTGAGCTCTTTTCTGGTCATTTTACTGCTTACCAAATATAGCATGCATATTATAAGAAGGCTACAGAACTGTGGCCCATCTAACAATATCTTCCTTTTCTTTGTTCTTCTAAAGAACTGAGAAAATGAGGAAGTTGAGGCTTCACACCATGGCAATTGCCTACTCTACAATTTATTGTCATAAGCACAGACAAAAATGAGAGGAGTCTGTGCTCAGGACAATAAATATTTCTCTCCTGACAGTACTAGTAAGTTATGCGTCTGAGAGGGAGTCAACTGCTAGAAAGAGGCCTCCTTGTAGGTGACCAAGACATGGGCATGCAAGAAGCTAGCCTAGAATTCTCCTGGCTTACCAGTTTAGAACTGGGAATCCCTTTTCTGTCTACTCATTTGAGTGTTCCTATTGTCAGATACAAGTGCACAAGAATACTTTCCCTAAATACGCACTGGGGGAATTGGTAAAACTGCTTCTAGGCAAAAATTAAACATTCCTTGGAGCTCTCATTACTTAATACCTAACGTATCTTGGTCCATCCAACTAAGGATTACTTTTCAACAGGGTCACCTCAAGACTTTCTGAAAATTCAACTAGGTATGATCATTACGGCCAATCAGAACTCTGATGCTTAGATTCTTTTATTAAGCAGCTCAATAGTAACTAAAACAAAATAATATAATAACAGTAAATAATTCACCCTGTAGAATGTGCTACACCCTATATTGCTGTGAAGGTACCCTATATGCTGTGGTTCATCACCTTAGAAATAAAAACCTGGAAAACATTTCACTACAAACTATAGTGATAGTTGAGACTATATTTTAAGGGACACATTTGAGGAAAAACAATTTTAAGATAATTCTGATCAGCTTTCCATCTTCAAGGCCAGTAGGCTACAAGAGACGTATGTGTGTGTACATGTGTATGTGAGTGCGCATGTGTGCCATGTCTCTCTTTAATATAGTAGTTGCTCATTTAACTTCTGTTTTCAATAGAAGAGTAGAATATATTGAATAGAGAGCTTTATCCATCTCACTGTCTGTGTGCTCCTCAGTAGTACTTTCTTGTTTCTATCTTTCTCTGAATGCCTTATTTTATTGTCCCTACATTTCTGGTAAACCTTGATATATCACTTACATTTATCTTATCACTTGCCTTCTCTTATTAGTTATATAAAGATTCTGCCATGCCCCACCCTCTGAGAAAGTGTTGCTTCTGATAGGTGCTCATGCATACGAAAAGTCCTAAGTATCTCTTAGCAACTCCTGGGACAGTCACCTCTCACCACCACCCGATGGCCTCTGCTTCTGTAGTATGTGGTGCATTTCACATGAGGCTTTTGCGGACTGTCTGTGGCTCCTTCAGCTGCGGCTAAAATGTTTGTTTCTTTTGCAATTTGCACTGATTGCTTAAGAAAAGAATGGTTTGTTTTTCAAGGGCTGCTTTTAGTTTAGTGGGTTCTGTGCATAGTTAGCTACACTGCTTTTATTTTGTGGTGATGGTCCAGATTGTGTTTTTTGGAGGCATTTATTGCATTCTTACAAATTACACATGTTGCTGAAGGGCTGTTTTTATCCATACATGGAGAAGAGACACACAGTACTGATTGAGTAAAAAAACCAATGAAATAGGATCATGTCTCACTGTCATGTAAAGAAAAATGATGCAGTTAAGAAGGAACAAAAAATACTTTTCTAGAATGCTTATACCAAGTATTAGAATACTTTCATATTTTAAATTAGTTTAAGTACATTTAATATTATTCTGATAACCTTAGCACCTTCAGCGAGAATATCTGCTTGGGTGATCTCTTCTGTGAGAATTAAGAATGCTGTTAATGTTATATTGTTAATGTATGTTACATATTATAGATATGTAGTGTTTGCCAGGTGGTATGTATAAACATAGTCTTGTTCAGGTCTCGACATACATGTTGAAAATTACTTTCTCCTCTTTTATTGAGAAGGAAACTGAGCCACTAGAAGTTCACTTACTTGAAAACATTCATGTGCCCAGTAGTAGGACCAACATTTAAATTTAGGTCTGAATGATTTCAAATTCTTTGCTCACTTTGTTCTATACCCTCCATAGCGGCATACACAAACATATTTATGATGTCAATTTGGGAACTCCTTGTGGCTCCTTGTTTTTATAGGTAGTTTTATGATTTTTTTACTTAATTCAAAAAATGAAATAATAAATTTAGCTCACCAAAAATACAGTTAACTATTTCATCACCAATGAAAATGTCAAATGTAAACACAGAATCTACCAGCTTGTTGTCCAATCAGTTGGTGATCGGGTCTTTCAAAGAGGAAGGAAGGAAGGAAGGAAGGGAAAGAGAGACAGAGAGAGAGAGAGAGAGGGAGAGAGACAGAAAAAGAGGGAGAGAGAGAAGAGAGAGAGAGAGAGAGGAAGAGATAGGGAGAAAGAAAGAAAAGAAGAAAGGAAGGAAGGAAGAAAGAAAAAGGGAGAAAAAGAAAGAAAGAAAGGAAGAAAGAAAAGAAAAGAAAAGAAAAGAAAAGAAAAGAAAAGAAAAGAAAGAAAAAGAAAAGAAAAGAAAGAGCTACCACCTTCCACACTTGGACAATTTTGTGTATTAACTTAAACATATCTCATCTCCTGTGAAAAAAGGACATTGTCACTCAGATAAATATTGATAGAGCTGAAGACCCAGAATAGCCTTTATTCATCTTCTCTGACAGTAATGACCATGATCTTCTATACTTTCCTAGTAAACTTTTTCACATTTTTATGTGATTTTTCAGTTGCCTGTTAATTACTTTCATATCTCTTTCCCTCTTTCTGTGAGTATCTGGAGGTTTTCAGATTTATTTTTATTTCTTTACTGTGAGGCACATAACATTATTTCAGCACATCGACATTGCAATGTTTAAAATTTGCACAACAATTGTTGCTTAAATGAATGCTTTCAAAATCCACAATCTCATGATAATATTTGGAGCTGCTTTGGTTCCTTATTATCTACCTACAATTTAATATTTCTGGTATTTAGAACATGAATACATTTTTATCATGGGTATCAGAACCTCAAAATTGCTAGTTACTTAAAATAAGCTTTTTTTTTTGATGATTTTTATGGCGATGGTGGTTACGATGATGTTGATGAAATTGTTGTTCATTATCAACAATTTCATCTTCACCACCACCATCTAATAAGATGACTACTATTGTTTTAAACTGAAGACTAAAAGTGAACATGAACAATAGTGAATCATAATTACAGGGACAAATAAAAGAAATCGTATGTACACTGAGGTTATTTACCTTCTGATGATGAGAATGCTTATTTCTGCTACTGATTACGTGAGTGATCTTGGTTCTGTCTCTTTGCTTCAATCTCATTATCTTTAAAATGAGGAAAGTAATAATTCCTACATTCTAAGGATTAAATAGGATACTCTTTTTTTTTTTAAGAGTTTTGTAAACTGTAAATTATTTAACATACAAATGATAGCTAATGTTATTCCTGTAATTCCTGGTCCAAATGCATCAGTGAATAGAATTTATTTGATGGTTCATAAAAGTCCCATATCTTCTACTGATCAAAGGTCAATTTTCCTTTAATATCTCATTAAACAGACGGGAGTTAATTCCCACCATAATGCGGACCACTTAGATTCACATATTCTCCAAGAGATTATGTTTATTCACTTGCTTCTTATCTCTAGGCATCTCTGTAAATTCTTCACCCTTAAAGTCCCCCCTTTCCTTGCTTTCTTTATGTTATAGAGCAGTGTAACAAAGGCTCTTCCGCTAAACAGATTTCTGATGATTGGGAGTGGAATATTAGAATAAACTGCAGGTAGAAATTTAAAGTTGATGACCTGTCATTATTTTTCTTAAAAAAGAGTGGTCCTTGTTTCTTCTTTACCTGGATGGGTGTTTTGCTATTTCTGTCTTTTTTAGGTGCTAGCTGGCCCTCCTGTCCAGTGTCTCTCTCCACAGAGATTCCTTTCCTCCATCTCTCTACTTCTCTGTAGCCCCCCTTCTTGGGGAAGAAGCATTATTCTTGTTAAACTGCTCTGAAAAATGAGCAAACTAACTAGCTAGCTAACTGTTTTTGTTTGTTTGTTTGTTTTTGTCTAAATATATTCAGCTAGATCTACACAGAAAACATTTGCTTCTCAAAACTGTGCAGGCCAATTAATGTTTTGCTTTCAGTATGTGCCTAAAAGGGCAAAGTTCTGTCTTAAACTTATATGAACTTGGACATGATGAAGACACCTATCAAACTAATACTTCTTTATTTTCCCTTTGTTTATATCTTAACTATGTAAAACAAAAAATACAAATGACACCTCTCCTGTTCCACAGAGCTTAATTTTGCCATACTTTTGAAAAAATACAAGTCAAAATTTATAGCTTATGTTTTTATTTACTCACTACTTATTAAGTATGTCTATGTTTCATGCTGACACTGTCAAACTGAATTATAATGAGAAATAGCAATGTAATTTTAAACTGTGTATGTCTGTTAAAAAAGAAAAAAGATGCAATTAGTTTTAAATATCCAAAATATTATAATTTTAACATGTAATCATGATAAAACAGTAATGAGATAGTGGATGTCCTTTTTGGTAATAAGTTTTTGAAATCTGTTGAAATGCGTTTAACCCTGTGTATCTCTGATTCACACCGGCCACATTTAGAGTGAGCTATAGCTATGTGCGACGAGTGCCTATAGCCCTTCCATCACAATTCTAAGCACATGTATGTTGCATGTCTTATCTCATGTAATTCTCACATGGTCTGATTATTAATTCCATGTGACAACTAAGGGAGAGGGAATACAGAGAAGCCAAGTTGTTTAAAGTCACACACATCCATATGAAAGCCAGATAATTAAGGTTGCTCATGGTGACTGCAGAATTTTTGATCTTAACATGATACTCCTAAGTCTGTGCTTTCCTTAGCTCTCTAGAATAATAAAAGCAAAATATGCTAGTTAGACCAGACAGCCGAATGACCTTCTGGACGAAGCCGGGGCTGCCAGAGCCAAGCCCCTTGCACGAATTTCATGCATTGGGCCTCTAGTTACTGATATTTGGCTAAATCTTTGCCTGATAAACTCAGAGTTAGTTTCTCTCTTTATTGCCTATGAGAATTTGGTAAAGAATGCTGAATTGACATATCTGTGGACGACAGTGTTTTTGTGGTCAGAATGTTATTGTAAGAATGGATTCAGATTGTGTAAGTACATGCTCTACTTTTGAAATGATGTACCTTAACTGGGCCCCAAAGGCGTTTGATCTGTGCAATTCTTGGCCCTTCTCCTGAATGAATTAAAAAGGGGACTGATTTGTGGGTGGGAAGTGGGGTTGAGCTAGGTGGAAAGCCTACCGCATTTTATAATTACTGGTTTCATGTTAATTTGAAGAATCTAAGTTGTATATAGTATCATTATCCTTTCCAAGTTCATTTTTTTCTCTCTTTAAAAAGAAAATAAAAGGTAGTTTGTGAGTAGTTAACTCTGCTGGCAACAATATTCTTTTAAACATTTATCTTCATACTGTTTAGCATGGGTAATTTATTTCAGGAATATTTGTTCCTCATTTCACTAAGAATTCTGGATAGAATTATTTAACCAGATAATTTAGCTTTATAAACACAAATGCACTTACTTTTTCTACAAAAAAAGGTGCCAGAAATATTTCAAGTAGAAGCCTAAAATATCTTCCCTGGCATTCTCGTGAAGTGGCTGTAATGAGAAACATTCTCTCCAGGCTGTAAATGAGGAGCTCAGGCTGGGTGATGTCCCCCACCCCAGAGTCCCGATGACGGAACCGATGGAGGACTTCGCTTGGGTTCTCTCGGCAGCCCCTCCTCTGCGCTCCTTCAATAGTTAGCCCTTCTTTCCAGCTTCCCTGGCGCGCTTCCGGGTGCATCATGCCCATTGACATGTTGTTGGCCTTTGTCAACGTGCGGCGTAAAACTGGGAGAAACGCTGAAAGGCAGGGTGACAGCCACACATCTCTTTTGCTGACTGGCTGCATAAGGGATGGAGCAGAAGGAAGTCATCTGTAGTTTACAGAAACCGGAATAGGTTCCATATGTTCACCGTGCAGGCAGCCTGTGTACACAGCAAGGGCTGTCCCAGTGCCTAGATTTAATTTCCACACAAAATACAAGCTTCTCTAAAACCCTCACCGCATTTTACTGTGTGTCCGCATAATTTAGAATGTTTTCCTTTATGAATCACACATTGAGAAAAATAGTGCTCCACCCACACGAACTATTAATTTATTTACAGAGGACAGCTTTTGTTCCTTCCTTCCCCCCCCCCCCCCCCGTCTCCCCCCAACAAACTCATGTTGAAGTTTTGGCTTAAAGCAATAAAAAAGTGTAGCTTGGTTTTCCCACTGCCTTTGTCTGTCACAAGCCTCCTACTTTGACATTTCTGTGTTGTCTGGGCCTGCCACTCAAGTAGTTGTGGGGGTCCTCTGTTGTCTCCAGGGCCTGATTCTAAAGACCCAAGAGAGTAAGATCGCCCAGATGCCCAGATCATCTTCTCTGGCCAGGTTTACCCATCTGGAAATTGCATAACAATTGAATGCTCAGTACACAACCTGATCCGTTGAGCTCTGGCTAAGGGACAGTTTTATACAAGAAGTGGGGTTAAAAATGCAGACAGTAACCTCAGACTGGGGCAGGGGGTAGACAGATATGGGTTCTGGCCTCTCTCTTTTAAATCTGTTACTTGGCTTCTTCCTGCCATTATTCTCTCTCTCGCTCCATACAGGAATATGAGTATTAACTTGTACCTACTTCACCAAGAACATTGCTTTAGACCTTTTAAACTATTTGTTTAGCTACACCTTTAAGTCTGTCTGTTAACTTAAGTAATAACAACTGACATGAATAAGTCTGCTCAGGCCGGCCAGTATTTCATCACTATCTTGGTGTCCTTCATGTGCTAGAGGTGTGAAACGGGCTAAGATAATCCTATATAATAAAAGCCTAATATACTAAGTGTCCAACTGTTCATTCAACAGTTTGACCAGTCGCAATGACGTGCACTGATCACCAGGGGGGGCAGACACTCTGATCGGTAGGTTAGCTTGCTGCTGGTGTCCTGCCCAATAGGGACTGGGTGAGATGGGCCGGACATGCCCTGGAGCCCTCCCTCGGTTCCTCCCCACCCCGATCGTGCACCAGTGGGGTCCTTGGCCTGGCCTGCACCCTCTCACAATCTGGGACCCTTCAGGGGATGTCAGAGAACCGGGTTCAGCCTGATCCCCGCAGGCCAGGCCAAGAGACCCCACTGGTGCACAGATCTGTGCCTCTAGTTTAGTAATAATGAATTAGTTCCTTTATAGAGAAAGAAACTACGTTTATGGAGAACATAATGTATCCCAGATATTTGGATGTACTCTCCCAAATCCTCACTGAAGCCACCGAGGTAGGTATTACTCATCTCCATTTCCCTTTTGATTGGGGAGACTCAGAAGCAACTTGACTTTGATTACAGCCAAGCAGCTGGTGATGGGCCACAGTGCAATCTGAGTTCAGGTCCTTGTTCCTGCAACTCCTGCGTTTTCTGCCACATTCCTCCATGCTATAAGCAGAAACTCATTCTACTTAAGAAACTAAGTAGCCCCCCCCCCCTCAACATTCTCTGAGTATTTTTATTTATTTTTAAATATATTTTATTGATTTTTTACAGAGAGGAAGGGAGAGAGATAGAGAGTTAGAAACATCAATGAGAGAGAAACATTGATCAGCTGCCTCCTGCACACCCCCCACTGGGGATGTGAATGCAACCCAGGTACATGCCCCTGACTGGAATCAAACCTGGGACTCTTCAGTCCGCAGGCTAACACTCTATCCACTGAGCCAAACTGGTTAGGGCTAGGCTCTCGTTTTTTTGCTCAATTTAATTTTCTATGCAAATATTACTCATCACCAGAGAGTTACTGGAGAGAATATACCTCCCTTGCATTCAAATTCCCTAAAGAGAGAAAAAAAGTTGGGTTCAAACCACAGTTTGACAAAATCCTTGTCTCGTAAGTTCCCTGAAGGGTCCATCACTATGCTGGGGAGAAAAGAAGGTGGCCTTCTTTTAAAATTATCTTCTAGCCCTGGGTGGTGTTGCTCAGTGGTTTGGGTGTTGTCCCATGGACCAAGAGTTGCTGGTTCAATTCCATCAGGGCGCATGTCTGGGTTTTGGCCTCAGTCCTGGTGGGGGGCATGTAGGAGGCAGTGGATCAATGTTTCACTCTCACGTCGATATTTCTCTTTCTCTCTTCCTCTCCCTTCCTCTCCCCCCCCCCCAAACAATCAATAAAATAAAATTATCTTCTATACTGATAATGATAACATTCTTTCTGGAAAATTTTCTTGCCCACATCATAGATGTTTTTTCTTTTGACGTTATTTTTCTCACCTATAATGCATAAAAGTATGAATGAGTTATCCACATTAATAGATTTTTTTCTGAAATCCCAATGATTTAGATAGTTATGCCAAATTGCGCATTTGTATCCCATTGTAATTTCTCCTACTTCTTTTTTATATTTGGTTATCATTATTGAAAAGGAAAAAAAAAAGAATTAGCAAGATCCCCCGAGCAGTCTCATTAATATCGCTGTTTATCATGATTGTAAGAGTCGACGGTCACGCAGACTTTTGAGCCTTTCTTTTTGCATTTAGCACGACATCATTCCAAGCCTGTTGTCCTTTCACTTCCTACACCTATGTCTGCAAACATCTCTCCTATTCCCAAAGCCACCTTAAGGGAATTTGGCAAGGAAGAGTAGAGAAAGAATAAGAGAAACATGAGTCACTTCCTACCCTGCAATTAACACATGAAGAGAGAACTCAGTGAAAACAATAATTCCTCAGGAATACGTGGTTCTTGTCCTTGAGCCAACATAGTTTCCCTCTGAGTCCATCAGCTGCCATTTTGTAAGTGAAGCTTCTGCTTACAAGAAGCAACTGGAAGTGTTCTAGCAAATTGAACTCATACCGCTCTTGTCACTTAATTTAAAGGTTTACTCTGCATTAAATACAGGATTGTTAAAGAACAGTCCTCACTGGCGAAAGCCCCAGGCAAACACTATGAAGCCATTTCTCTGGAAAAGTAACCTTTCTTTGTTTGGTCTATGCTTAGAGTATTTGTTTATTTAAGTATTTAGGGAGTTAGTTATCCAGTATTTTATGGCCATACCAAAAATGAATTCTAAATTCCACCTTTGTCAATGATTTTCAAGTTATAGGTAGGCCACCACTTAGTGGATTTATGATATCAATTTGGTTTGTAGAGGTGAGCATTGAGAAGAGACTATCAGTGCATGTACCTAGTGAAGGTGAGCACTGTGAGTAGGTAGCATTAAGCATCAAAATGAAAATAATACTACCATGTACTGTTCAAAGTAAAAATAAGCTTCCTATTGGGAAACATTTTTTAAAATTATATATACATTAGAGCAGTGGTTGGCAAACCGCGGTTTGCCACTCTGTTGACTAATGAGTTTGCCGACCACTGACCTAGACTCTTGATTCCAATAATTACAGGCTCTCGATTCCAATAATTACTCACGAGCCGCAGTTTGCCGACCACCGCACTAGAGGCTTGGTGCATGAAAACTCATGCACTGGAGGGGGGTCCCCATCCCGGCCTGCCCCCTCTCACAGTCTGGGACCCCTCAGGGGCAGGAGGTGACCTGGCGATCAGGGGAAGGCGACACCCCATGACACCTCTGTTGCTGCCACTGTCAGCAGCATAAGCCTCAGCCGGCCCTGGTTACCTGAGCCTTGGGCGGCCCTGAGTAGCCGCCATCCGAGGCTTGCCTGCGCCTTGGGTTGGCCCTGGGCAGCTGCGGGGCTGAGGGGCCTGGGGGACTCTGGAGGCAGGCACGCAGCAAGGCCGGGCCTGCTTGGGGCGGGCCTGGCCTTGCTGCGCACCTTCCGCCCCAGTGGGGCTGAGGCGACGGAGCACCACCATCTGTGGCTATGGGTGCCTCCATCTTTGAGGGCATGGCAGTCAATAGCATAGTCCCTCCTTATTGGCTGTGGGCGTTGCCATCCTTAAGGGTGGGGCAGTCAATTAGCATATTCCCTTATTGGCTGTGTGCACCACCATCTTTGCAACGGCGTGAGGGTCAATTAGCATATTCCCTCTTTATTAGATAGGATGTGTCCGTGTGTGTATTTCAGATCACTGTGTAAAATAAGATTTAACTGTGTATCATTATGAAAATAGTTTAAGGTCACAGAAATAAATCAACAAGAATTTAAATATGTGTGTGTGTGTTTTTGTATGTTGCTTAGAGACTGGGGTAAGAAGAGAAGAATCTGTTTTCTGAATGGCCAGAGGTAGTCAACAGATTATAGTCTGACAATCTTGGATTTCTCATACTTCCTCAGATCTTTGGCAACTGTTTTTTTAAACTATCAGACCAAAAAGGTTTCCTTAGATTGTGTTAATGAAAAATTTCCTCTGTAACATTTTGAATGCTCCCCAGGAGAAATCAGTGCAGCAATTTACAGGGAACCAAGTGATACAAATGAATCAAAATTGAACTACAGTGGTCCTCATATGTATGTGTGCATGTATGTGGTGTGTGTGTGTGTATACATTTATGTATATTTCCCTTGCATATTTGGGAACAGAAATATTGAAGTTACTTCAACATAAGAAGTAATTTATTTGCTCTTTCCAGAATCTATCAAGCAGCATTTGGAGGAGGAATAACCTTACACTGTTATAGTCTCCATAAATATTACATACTATTGTTTAACTCTTAAAACTTTTACATAAGATGAATGATATTCACATTTCAACTTACAGCTTTCGAACAATCTAAAAGTTGCACTTCTGAAAAACTATAAAGGCCATCAAAATGCATTTTACCAAAAGAGCTTAGGGATGGTTGTAGTGAATATATAAGCAGCTGGAAAGAACATTAGTAAACAGTGGTTAGCAAGATTTCAATAAGAGATAATAAATTAAATTAAGAAAAAAATCTAGATTATAAAATTAAATGTACATTTACACATTAACCAGAAATTACTTGCTTAGCTATTTATCCAAGAGAAATGAAGACTATGTCATACCTATTTGTACACAGAATTTGAAGGTACCATTAATCACAAGAGCTAAAGCAAGAAGCAATACAAATGCCCAACACGATTTAAATGGTTGAGCTGGTTGTGGTATATCCATACAATGGAATTTCACTCAGCAATAAAATGACTGAGTTATGATCATACCACATGAATGAATCTCAGACACACTATGTTGAGTAAAAGGAGCTATACACAAAAGAGTATGTACTTCATGTTTCTGTTTATATGAATTTCTAGAAATGGCAAAATTAATCTACAGTGACAAAAAGCATGTCACTGGCTGCCTGTACTAGGTATGGAATGGAGAGTGACTCTAAGAAGATAGAACTATTTTGGGTGACAGAAAAGTGTCTGCTTGATGGTAACATAGGTTACACAAATGTTGACATTTGTCAGAACTCATTGAACGATATGTGTAAATTGGTATATTTTTATATGTATTAAACCACAATTCATTTCTTTTACTAAAAATACTTGTAAACAGATAAGTAAGGGACAGGGGCCAACTTTAGCTATGTGAAAGCTTTAAATCAAGACATGATCCAGTTGCTCCAAATTAAGAAAAACCACAACAGGAAAATGTACACATATTGCATGACAGATTTTAATGCAATTGTGAGTTTTCTAACAATTGGAGCTTTCTAAAAATAAGCTTACATTTGAGGGGGCAATTTCATTTGCAGTGAAGAAATTCAAGTACAAGCTCAAGATCATTCATCAGATGTGTTGTAGAGTTACCTTAGAGATTGAAGTTTATATTAACCAATCTTTAAGGCAATTCAGTAATATGGCAGAGTTTGCAAAACTATCTCCTATTTTAATTGTAGTTTGTAGTGCTGCATATGGAAGCAACAAAGTTAGATCTGGGCATAATCTATTTTTGTTTAAGAAGCACCTAATCTGGAAGAGAAGACAGACATAAAAATATTGTGGCAAAATGCATTAAATTCTTAACAGAGATATTCCCAAGGCTCTCATAAGACATAGAGATGGTGTCATGTTCTTAACGTGTTATATCTTCCTGAAATATTTAAGTATTCATTGGGACCAATTATAATAATCAAGGCATGAATTATTTATGGCGGGATCCCAGTTATTCCTAAAATATTGGGAAATTATTTGAACATGCAGCTATTTCTTAGAATACCTCCTGTAAACGTCCAAAACATGTCTTTCAAAACCCAAATGTATTTCTCATCTAGTCTGTACAATTCAGGAAAACCTCAAGGTAAGATGTGAATGTTTCAGATTATTCACCATTTTACATTATCTAAGGCTTCGGCATTTTTCCATTAAGTATAAATAATTGACTCTGAACTATGCGAGGACTTGCGTTCCCTGAATTTCTTTCAGATCCATCAGAAATGGCAATTAGAATGAACCAGTCTCCTCCATCACCACTACTCACTGCGTGCTTCCACTGAAGCACTGAGGAAGGAAACACAACTCAATTTGAATTTGAAATTCAAGGTAATGGAACTAAACAAGACGGTTTTATACTTTCCCTCTTATTTTCCCTCGGAGAAATTTTGAGGTCAGGGATTTGTAAAATGAACATATTAAACCCAATTTAACAGTAAAATGGATCATTGATATCATTAAAGAAAGCAATCCCAGTTTCCATTTATCCTCAAGTATAAATTGCCTATCTGAGCAGCAGCTCAAATTTACATCACGTCGGAGCAGCTGACTTTCCGAGTCCTACTCTGGGACTCTCATTTGAAGTCATTGCCTCTCATTCAGCAGCATCTCTAGACCGACAGCAGGGTACCTGGCTCGGCACAGACCTTGCTTACAGCAGTGCCATTGCTCCAGAGAGGACAGCCTCTTTCATTGCGCGCCTTTCACCCCACTGCCATCTTGTGCTCAAGGCCCTGATATCACAGAGCACGTTTTTCATTCTAACCAGACCCTCATTTTGCCAGAAAGCCACCGCTCCATTTTTGTGCAATGTATTACCAACCAAGAATTTAATTGGATTGACTGAGAATACACTAGTAACAACAACATGAAGCCTTCTTTTCTGAAGCTCAGATTCCTAATACTTGTTGTCCCCTTTGCAAGAAACACTCATTGCCTTATCACTTTTCCCCTTAGCCTACCTACCTAGGACTTCAGTTAAGAAGACATTTCACCAGGCTGCTTTCCTTCATCTGTCCAGAGGTAGACTGGCTTCCTGTTCCATGGCTCATACTACCTTGTCTATATTTACTAGCATTAGTCATTATTCATTAGACTACAGGCTCTAAGAAAATATGAATACTGATCGCTTTTCCCAACTTTGTGTTACCAGCACCTGATGTAGTGCCTGAAATATGGTAGGAACTCTATAAATATTTAATGATTAGTGAATGAATGAATGAATGAATGTGCTAGTGACAAGATAAATGGATGAACAGTATTTGTAATGCATGATACCCTTACAAAGTCATTTCATAAATATTCATCCATTTATGTATACCTTCATATCTTAAAATTACATTTAATATTACCAGCAGGAATATAGGATTTCATGAGTAAATTGTGACAATAGGTATAAAAACATTTTTAAATGAGTAAGTACCATGCCAAGGCAAGAGAGAAAAATAATTAAAAGCTATTGCTATATTCTTGACTCAAGTTATACTAAATATTATTTATTATATCCTATGTCTCTCTCACCCACACACATTCTCACTAGCACGGGATCACATACATTACTATAATTTTCATCTCTTTCTCAATTCCTTTAAAGTCTGTATCTGACCTGTGGTCTTATTGAATTGCATTGCTTTGAACCACTTCTCCAATTTGTCAAGGTTATATTATGGTCATGTTGAATTTTGATCTTGACATTCAGAGTGTTAATCAGTCTTCCCAACTACAGAGAGCTGTAAATTACTAAGTTTACAGACTTTTCTATCATCCAAGTCATTGATGAAAATATTAAATAGCCTCTGGCCCAGGCTTGACCTCTTCATAATAAAACTTCTGTCTGCCTCAGATGACAAAGGACTCTTAATGAGTTTGGATCATTCTACATATGCTGCTCCCAATAAACAAGTCTATGGTTATGATCTATTTTTATCAATTTGTGGATGAATTCAGTTATTAATATTTTTGCAATATTAATATTTAATGTCTGATAACACACTTTGGATGAAAAATGCTAGCAATGACTTTCTCAAATAGGTTAATAATAGTAAAACCAGTTAAAGTAAACCTTGAATCTGCTGTCTTATCTCCTTTTTCACATTGTCCTACTTCTTTTTTTTTTCTTTTTAAAAAATCCTCATCTGAGGATATGTTTATTGATTTTGAGAGAGAGAGAGAGAGAGAGAGAGAGAGAGAGAGAGAGACATTGATCGGTTGCCTCCTGTGGGTGCCATGACTGGTGATCAAACCTGCAACCTAGTTAGGTGCCCTGACTAGAAATCGAACTTACAACCTTCTTTTAAAAAATAATTTTATTGATTTCAGAGAGGAAGAGAGAGAGAAACATCAATGACGAGAGAGAATCATTGATGGGCTGCCTCCTGCACACCCCACACTGGGGATGAAGCCTGCCTGGGAATTGAACCATGACCTCCTGGTTCCTAGGTCTATGCTCAACCACTGAGCAACCCCAGCTGGGCAGAATTTACAACCTTTTGATACAATGGATGATGCTCCAACAACTGAGCAACCCAGCCAGGACTTATTGTCCTACCTTCTTACTCTGAACATGACAGCTTCATGCATTATGTCCTCAGCTGCTGTGACATGAAGAAGTCTCTGTGATTGTAATGGGTGATAATCTTTGATGGATAATGAGATAAATGTGCCTGTGCAGTCTCAATCACAAATCCCCCTCTTGGACAATGACATGATTTTCCTTGGTGCTTGCTATGGCAGTTTCTCCCTCTGGATAACAAGACATTATGTTGTTTCCTTATGCAGTCATCTGTTCAGAGTGCTGCTCTCCTCACTAAACTGTATCCCTTAAACACAAATGAATATTCATTCATCTTTGATCCCCAGTGGTAGCACACAGAGTAATTGCTCAATAAATATTTGTTTAATAAATTAAACACTGATATGCCATGAAGTAGGAAAATGTGGAGGTATGAACGGTCCTCAGAGGGGAAATTAAAGGCCCCTCTGAACTCTAAGAACAACATACTTAGAATGGAATTGATGAGGAATCAGAAGGGTTATGCATATGATGGTTAATATCTATTTAATTTAAAATGACATATTCTGAGCATCTCTGAATGACCTTGAAGTCTTTTTTTTTTCCTTTTCTAATCACAAGGCTATGTAGGTGTCTAGAGTCTCATGTCCTGTGTTGCTTTCTAAAGATACTTCCCGATATCTTAACATACTTTCAAGAATCTGAGAAATTAAAGAAAATGACAAATTAAAAAAAAAATGGCAAATTATAGACATTGTTTCTAGTGCTTGGGAAAACACATAAAATATGTTTCTTCAAAATTTTCAAACAGACTTAGGTTTATTGGGATTTGGCTTACAGAAGGAATAAAGTATTACATAATTAATGTGGTAAGATGCATATATGTGTGTATAAAATTAGCATTGCTTTTGCACTTGAAGATAATGTATGTTCCCCTGACTGATTTGCAATTTTTAATAATAAGAATGAAGTATATATCTTCCCAGGTCGTTTGTAGCACCATTTTAATACATTCTCTACAAATTGTATCAATTCTACCACTGTAAATGCTTTCCAATGACAAACAAATAACTTGTTTAAATATATGCAATAATGTTTAGTTAAAATCCTATATAATAAAAGGCTAATACACAAATTGACTGAACGTGGAACGACTGGTCGCTATGACACTCACTGTCCACCAGGGGGCAGACATTCAACACAGGAGCAGCCCCCTGGTGGTCAGTGCGCTCCTACAGGGGGGGCGCTACTCAGCCAGAAGATAAAGATGTCCAGCTGCCAGCTTACTCCGCTTCCCGTGGGTTCCCTCAAGGTCTCCTGGACTGCTAGAGGACGCAGGCCAGGCTGAAGGACCCTCCCCCCCCGCCCCCCCGCCCCCCCCGCCACCAAGTGCATGAATTTCATGCACCAGGCCTCTAGTAGGCTACAAACAGCCCGGCTGGTGTGCCTTAGTGGTTGAATGTCAACCCATGAACCAAGAGTTCACCAGTTCGAGTTCACAGGTTCGATTCCTGGTCAGGGCACATGCCTGGATTGTGGGGTTGATCCCCAATAGGGGGCATGTAGGAGGCAGCAGATCAATGTTTCTCTCTCATCAATGTTTCTCTTTCTATCCCTCTCTCTTCTTCTCTAAAATCAATGAAAAACATTTAAAAAATAGGCTAAAAACAACACAATAATGGATGCTACAATTTACTATTATTATTTGTACCTGAGTGAGATGTGTTCCTATGATTTTTGTGTTTTACTTGCCTATCTCTTTATAATGACTAACCTCTTTCCTTTTGGTATGAAATTTGGATTTTCAATCTTCCAGTTTCCCTTTAAATAAATGTCTACTCTTTGTTTGTTTGTTTTTTATTCTGGAAGCTAAATTTTTATGAGAAAATTTGTGTCCACAAATATGAATGCCTTCACATTAGAAATAACTCCAGTACAACTACTTTACATTTGGGAAATGTGCCATTGTCTTTAGGAAAGCTAAATACAAATGCCATTTTTAGTAGAAAGTTACAAGATGTATTATACTTTGGGATGACATAAATATATTTTCTAATGATTCAAACAAATACATTTCAAGACTATTAATAAGAATTTTCAAATTGTGTGTGATAAGCATCAATTAGAGCTATAAATGAATGCCTGCTATTATAAAACACATTTAAGTAAAGGAAAAGTTGTGTATAACCTGTATGTTCTGTAAAAAATAATTGGTTTATTAACTAAACTATCACATCCCATCCTTATTTCTAGATTCTAATTGAAGAATGGATGGGAACAGTAAGGGGAGCTCATTGCACAATTTGCATTTGCATGGGAATTTCTCCATAAATGCCCATATTGTTTGAAATCTTATTAATATCACAGTAGAGACAGTGAATCATGCTGTGAGAAAAGTAATGAAAATGGCTACAAATATTGAGTAATCTAATGCATCACATTT
Organism: Corynorhinus townsendii; assembly: GCA_026230045.1. Taxonomy (NCBI): domain Eukaryota; kingdom Metazoa; phylum Chordata; class Mammalia; order Chiroptera; family Vespertilionidae; genus Corynorhinus; species Corynorhinus townsendii. Next base: position 12,660,394 of record JAPDVU010000010.1, read on the forward strand.
TGACAAGTCATTGAGGTTTGGTCTTCTCAAATTTGTGGTATAGAATTCAATACTGGAAATAAGAATTTCATTGTCCATTTTGGAATGAAAAGCAAAATAATTAAGTCATATTTGCAATAAACCTATCACCAAAATCATTTTCCTAAATTCATATTTCAAGTTTGCCCTATTATTTGAATGTCTTCTTTTTTCTCCTTTACCTTCCAGTTTTATTCCCATTTTTCCCTTCCTAAGATAACTGGTACCATGAATTTGGTAATGAATATTTTCATTCCATAATTTAATATTTTTACTATATTCAAATATATAAGGAACAATATGTGATAGCTTTTAGTTATTAAAATTTGTATATATGTCATTCTGCCAAATATGTAATCTTGAAAAACATTTATCCCATTATAATTAATTCTTTTGATTGCAGTATGGCACTGAATCTTAAAAGTGGTTTACATATGTCTTCTGTAAGCAGCACTTAATAACTAGAATTTTATGTCTCTGTAGTCAAATGTACTGTGATTATTGATGTCTGTTGACTTATTTCTTTGTTATTTTTTCATGTTTTATCCATTGCTGTACTCTTCTTATTTATTCATACTTTTCATTCTTTTTCTATGGGCTGTCTTTTTCATAATCATATATGCATTGTACACTTTAGTCATTTCTAACTTCAATATGCATTCCTAACTTTACAAAATCCAAAATTGATCATCATTTCATCTTTATTATGGGCTCCCAAAATGTTAACTCTGATTTCCAATCTTTCCGAATGTTATCTGGTGTTTCAGTTCAACTTCATACTGATCTTCTATTTACTATTCTTATCTTTTGCACTTATTTAAATTTATCCTCAAATTACTAATTTCTTTGTTCATCACTGTTCGGTGCACCCTTTAAAAACATTTTTTTAAATCAGAAAATATCCCTTGTACAATGGTCTCCAGTCTCAGCTAAAACACATTAGCAGCCTGTGAGAAGTTTTGAAAACCCTCAATATTCAAGCCCTAGAACAATTAATAAAGTAATCTTGGGGTATTGGATTCAGGCATCAAAATATATTTTAATGCTCCTCTGATGATTTCAATAGCTGCCACCACTCTTTTACTCATTGCTTTCAGTTACAGTTTGCGTGTGCTAATTCCTCTTTTTCTCTAAATCAGTATGTCTTTATTTCCCATTCTTGAGTGTTTTCTTAACTAGATACAGCATGTTAATTAGGATGGCTGTATGTCCTTAGTACTTTGAAGATACCATTCTATTGTCTTTTGGAGAAGATAACACAGATGTGGCTCCCCTTAAATTTACTGACTTTAGCTCCTACTCACTGCTAAGTTTATTCCCTTATTGTTTGTTCTTTTGCTCTTTGTTTCTCTGTTTTAGTCAACATGATTATGTATTTTAGATTGGGAGGAAGGGTTTCTAATATGAGTTCAGCCTATCTTATTTACTATTCGCTTTCTCTCCTCCTCCTTCTTTTTCAATTAACGTAAACGTTATGAGTCTTGCATTCGTTATACTCTTTCCCTTTCTTGAAATATCAATGCTTGATGAGAACATAGCTTAATTAGTCACTAGGATGCTTTCCTACTTGCAACTTGAGGCAGGATTCCCATCTGTCTCATATGCATAGAATAATCTTATACTACAGATCTAACTAGCATAATTTCTCCCCCCCCCCTTCTTATTCACTTCCAAGTTTTACTTGTAAAAGAGACACTGTCCTGAAACAATTTTACCCCTTACCTGGCCTTAAAATAATAGATTTCTGCACCACTAAGTCATTTATCTTCACAGTGACTGAATTCTGTTCTTTGCAAGTGTTTATGTTATACAGCCAGTGTAACATGAAGGAAGTTAAATTTTTGAATGTTACATATAGTAAAGAATGCAGCAAATAGTGTCATTTAGGCATTTATTTCATCATTCACACAATCAACAAAACAACAATAATAATATAAAAGATAAGTTCTAAGGCAGTTTTAGTTTTCCTTAAATGCAGGAGAAGGCCCTTCACAGTGCATTTGTCAGTTTGGCTTTAAGGTTTTCAGTTTGTTGGCTGGAAGACAGATAAAGGGGATTATGGACAGAACTGAGCCTGGTTGCTGCTAATCTCCAACTTGAATTCTTTCAAGGGTTGCAAAATATGATTCAAGTATTTCACAAGTTTTTACAACCCGAGCCAGACTTTGTCATCTGTCTGCTCTATGTGCCATCATAGGTGGATTGGAAACTGACATTCTATATCTCTTATCTCAGCTGTATAAATATTTGTTTAGAGTGACTATCAACACAGCACACAGGTACCCTCTCCTCTGATGTACAGATGATAGAATAGTTCTTACTTAGGGTCTCTGCATTGGGCAGGCACAAGCTATCACAGGGCTGTGAGGCAAATTTTCCATAAACTCAGATTTTCTGTTTGTCCATAGGTAGAATATAGAGCTGTTGCTTTTATTCCAAAGAACTATTTATTGTAATTTGGGTTACATTAAAGCTATGATAGCCATTTATCTGAATTGATAATGGTGAATTGGTTTCCCAAATTCCCATATATATGGAGTCCTCCTTAGTTTATTATTAAGATTCTACTTTTTTTTCTATCAGTTTTCCTATTACCATCCTCTAGGAAAATAGCCTTAAAGCACCAAGAGAAATGTTTTAGGTACTATTGTATAAATACCCTAACCCTTATTAGATGTTTTAATGTTTTCAAAGTTATGACTCATGTTCATTTTATGGAAATCAGGTTACAGTGATGCTTCAGATATTAGCATTTATCAGTAAGTTTTATGTTAATATATTCAGTGTGCTATATCAAATCTGTAATTTTAATAAGAGAATGGATCACCTCAAATAGTTTAGCAAATCTTAAATACGATAAAGATCAAAATAATGAATATTTAAAAGAAATGGAAGCTTGGAGAGCTTGGAATTTAGAGCTGTCCATTCGTCCCTACCCCACCTTGGATGAGGAAATATAGGCTGGCACCTTAGCAATATCTGGAAATCTCTCAAAAATTATCCGACTTTCTCAGAGAATTAAATAGTAATTTAAAGTTTAAGACCTGCAGGACTGATCACCTGGATTACATCACTTACTTAGCATTTTTAAAAAAAATTCTACCTTTTGCCAAGCATTATACTAGGCTGCAGAGATGAATAACATTGTCCCAGTCTCAAATAACTTACAACAGAAATCCCCAAATATTAGTCTGTGCTGAGGAAATGAAGGATGATGCTGTGAGGGATCCTTTTATAATTGCTAAATTTATTAAGATAAATAAAATATTCTATTTTTGAGGTTAGAGTGTCCTTTTTCATTCTAATGATGCTGATATAATTTTATTTTGCAGTTGTTATGGAGCAAAGTAAAAAGGTGGTAGCGTGATATAAATTTGGTCCCCCAGGGTGATTTTTATTGCCATTTCTATTGTTCTTGTTGCCAGGACAAATTTCTGTGAACTGCTGTAGACCGCTTATCCTCAGGGGATAGATTCCAAGACCCCAGGGGATGCCTGACACCTCAGATAATACAAAACCCTGCATATAGAGTTGAACTTGGGTGCGGATGAGGGTGGCATTGAGGAGCTCCCAGAAGTGTTTCCTGAGGAATTGTACCATCTAGGTTTGTGTAGATGACCTCTATGGGGTTCGAGCAAGGACAAATTCGCCTACTGATGCATTTCTCAGAAAGTCCCTTATTGTTAAGTGACGCGTGACTGGTATTGATTTTCCTCCAATATTTTGTGTACTAATGTGAGTTCCTTCATTTATCTGAAGGAACTTCATTTATCTTTTGTATTTTTTGCAGTTACAAACTTGCTTAAACTCTCCAAACTTTTCATTTACCTTCAATACACTATATGTTTCTGTCTCTCTCTCTCTGCATCCTCTCTCTCTCTCTCTCTCTCTCTCCTCCTTCTCCTCCTCCTCCTTCTCCCTCCCACTTCTCCAGATGTTTCGGAATGAAACTAACCTATGTTTCATGAGCCGTAGCGCATGAGAGCACATTTGCAGATGCCTAACACAAAGTGATTTTGTTTTCTGCATTTTACTAACTTAGTTGATCTTCAACAACTCATGAGTTGACCTTCAACAGCTCATGAAAGATGTAGCTGCTTTGTCTTACCCACTTCAGTGACAGCTGGCAAGGAGCTCTTTCCGCGATGCTTCCTCAAAAGCAAGATGAGCGCTGTGTCTCATCTCTCCTTCTGGTTCAGGGACTCCTGGGGTCCATGAGTTCAAACTATTTTCCTAATAATACTTAGACATCACACCTTTTTTTCGTAAATAGAGTTTTCCATTTTATGCACATCACAACCAATTGGAAGCAGAAATAGACATTGAGCCAGAAGTTAAAGAGATTTGTAAAATAATGCCACTTTTATCCTTAATAGTTTTCTTCTTGCAAATATATCAATTATTCTTAAAATATATGTTATTTAATACAATGTTCTCATTATTACTTTACAATTAATTAAAAGTTTGCAAATTTAGCATTTAATACCTAAAATATCAATAACTATAACACTCCCCTCCACCCCCACACACAAAACTGAAGATCTTTGAGGTCTATAATAAAAGTTTAAGGTTTCTTTATAGAAAACAAACAAGCAAACAAACAAAAAACCACTGCTAATCTAGAAGATTCAATTAATACTCTTGGCTCCAATTTGATCAGTTAATTCCCTGAATATAGAGTTTAGTGATAATTTTCTGTAAATATGTCCATCACATTACTTGAAGGGAAGGTAGACATTTTCCTGGGTAAGTATTTACCTTATCACAATAATTAAAAAATATTAGTGAACAAAATAATGTTTCAAATATAAAGAAACATGGGGTAGAATTTACCCCATGTTTCTTTATATTTGAAACATTATTTTGAAAGTGCATTTACAGATACCTAATGAAAAATGATTTTGTCCTCTGAATTTCAACTAACTTTGTTGAGAATTTGAATGTGCATAAGAATAATGTTAGTCATACTAGTTTGCACATCAATTGGCCTGAGAATGTTGAAGTTATCTTATAATTCTGCTGCTTCAAATTGTAACATCTGTACGCTATATGCATGGAAATTGTTGTTTTATTTTCATTTTACTTTGTTATACTAGTATCTGTACAGCTTTTCAAACTTTCATGTGCAATATTCTTTTTCTATTCTGATAGAAATATAAAAAAATATTTTCCATCACAGTTATCTCTACACACAAAAATACAATTTGATGATTATTTTCTGATTATTTTAAGCATTATCTAATTCAATGTTAGCTAATCCTATTTCAGTGATTACTACATTGATTCTACAAAAATTAAAATACAGTATGACTTAATATTTATTCTTGCCAAGTATTTAATGAAAATATCCTATTTTTACAGTTATGTTTTAAACATAATTATATTATCATATAACCACAACTTGTGTTCAGACATTAATGCTAAACATTCTAGTAATTTCATGACATAATTTTCCAGTTATCATAAGTTTCAGGGAAAATTAACCTTATTTATCAGAATTTCCTGCTTTCCAGTACAACTTATATTTTAAGTAGCAGAGCAACATATGTCTCTGTAGCATCAATACGGCAGAATTAAATTTTAGAATTATATAGATTTCAGAGCTAGAGTAAGAATAGATGTGGAATAAAGTATCCAAATGTTTGTGTTGGACATTGAGTTCTATCTCTTTCTGTGTTTTTATATTTAATTCTGACAATATCCAAAGCGTTTAGAAGTAAGAATAATGGTACAATGGCTCTTGTCAGGCAAGTCATTTTCAAATTTAACACTTAGAAAATTCTGCCACCTTGTCTCCATTTACCTTCTTTCTCTTTTTATCTTTATGGGAGTTTTTAAAACCAGAATTGTAAAAATTTTAATGTCCATAAAAATCACTAGAGAATATTCTAGAATGCAAAAGGCTTGGTGGTACCTGAGATTATGCATTTTTAGTAAGTCCCAGATGAGGCTGATGCTACTGGTCTAAGGACCACATTTTAAGTAGCACATTTGTATACCAGACTTCTGATATTATGCTTTTGTAGCAGTACCTAATTCAATATGCATTTCTCAAAATGTGGATATTTTCTTCCACAAACATATGCTATTAGCCTACTTGAAAATTAACAATAAGTCCTTAGTATCATCTCATTCCCAGCCCATAAACATATTTCCCCAATTAAGGAAGGGAGATATAAAGCATTGTGTACTAAAGAAACAATAGGCTGAGGAGAAAACAATGCATGTAGGTGATATAGATATAGAAATATTTTTAAAAATTATTTATGGGTCACTAAAGAGATTAGCATAAATTAGGAAAAATAAGGTCAAGGGTTAATCTCAGAAAGGTAACCTGTGACTAAAGAAAAGCCTTGTTTAACAATCTATATATTACACATTTTAAGGAAGCAAGATGTTAATGGATTTAAAAAGACTTAGTGATTATTTTACTTTAATTAAAATATTACTAAGATCAAGGAGTAAAGTGAAGGAAAAGAAACACTATACTAGTAAAAGGGTAATATGCTAATTAGACTGGACATCTTTCGGATGTCCTTCTGGACAAAGCCATGGTGGTAGGGGCTGAGGCAGAGGAGGTTAGGGGTGATCAGGCAGACAGGCAGAGTGGTTAGGGGTGATCAGGCCAGCAGGGGAGAGCAGTTAGGGGTGATCAGGCAGGCAGGCAGAGGCAGTTAGGGGTGATCAGGCCAGCAGGGGAGAGCAGTTAGGGGTGATCAGGCAGGCAGGCAGAGGCGGTTAGGGGTGATCAGGCCAGCAGGCAGAGGTGGTTAGGGGCAATCAGGCAGGCAGGCAGGTGAGTGGTTAGGAACTAGCAGTCCCAGATTGCAAGAGGGATGTGCAACTGCCAGTTTAGGCCCAATCTCTGCTGAGGGGTCCTGGATTGGAGAGGGTGCAGGCCAGGCTAAGGGACCCCCCCCCCCATGCACGAATTTCATGCACCAGGGCTCTAGTCCTATATAATAAAAGGCTAATATGCAAACTGACCAAATGGCAGAACGAGCCGTAGCTATGACATGCACTGACCACCAGGGGACAGATGCTCAACACAGGAGCTGCCCCCTGGTGGTCAGTGCACTCCCACAGGGGAGCTCCGCTCAGCCAGAAGGCGGGCTCACGGCTGGCGAGCCCAGCAGTGGTGGCGGGAGCCTCTCCTGCCTCCACTGCAGACGGGGGTTAAGGAGTAAGGGGTCCTGGACTGCGAGAACCCCAGACTGCAAGAGGAATGTCTGACTGCCAGCAGGTGACATCCTCCGATGGGTCCTGGACTGTGTGTGAGAGGGCACAAGCTGGGCTGAGGGCTCCCCACCACCAGTGCATGAATCTTGTGCACTGGGCCTTTAGTATATATATAATTCTCCTGAGGGAGAGAGAATATTATTCTTTTCCTTCGAAACTAACCACAAAAATAATTAAAAAGTTAGAAAAGAATTTAATGTTTATCTTAATATATATTATAATCATGTATTATACATATCATTATTAAAGTAACTATGTAAAATTATGTGTCTCATATATATATATAGATATAAAATATTAAGTGTATATATATATATATACACTTAATATTTTATATCTATATTCTCCAACCATATAACAATTAACAGTTATAAATTATTCCTTTCAAACACTGGATATTTGTTTGGACTTAATTTATGGAAAGAAGTATTTTTTCTCATATCTGGAGTTGGTATGTTTCCCTAAGCAAGTCTCATAGCTCCAAATAGTCTATCCAATGATGATTTCATTAAAGCAATGAGATTTGTAAGTGCGGATGGGTCATGTAAAATATTTTTTTTAAATTCCTGTTAAAGATCCAGGCTAATATTGTTAAATGTTAAGTGATATGTTGCAATAGAGCAGAGGAATTCTGACATGCTAATCCTGCTGAATTCTTAGCTGCCAGGAGTTCAGAAGTCCTCCATGAGCTATTCCCATCCTTCCTTCATGATTGGCAGAGTGGGTCATGGATACATGAAGTAAAATTAGAATCCAAGTGGAATTGAGCAGTACAAAGGAGTGAAATTTGGTCTGGATGCATATAGGAACAGGAAACAAAAAAACACAATGCTTTTGGTCATCAAAACCTCTGTCACATGTAATAAACTGTAGTCTAGATCTCAATTGATTTAGCTTTAGCAATTCCCACTGTTGATCAATTACTTCCTTCCTCATGAAAACCTCCCACCACCACCTCATCCAATCTCCCATTCCTACTGTTGACTTCTTTAAAAGCACACTCTCCTTTATTTTCTCTAAACCTTCATTCTTCTGCACTTGAGCTTACACATCTGTATTTTAATTACTTTTTTTATGATCACCACTAACTTAAACTGAAATATATCAAAATTTGTCAACTCTACTAAATCCAAAATCTAGAAATTTTCTTACCTTTATTCCTTTATTGTATTGTGTATATTGTTCTGATTATCTTTGATTATTTAGCACACTACCCCCAATATGACAGCTTAAAACAAATATTTTACTATTGTATATGTTATTTGCACGTGAGATAATTCTGGATATAAAAATTCTCTTGCTGCTACAGTCTGAATGTTTGTGTCCACCCAAAATTTACGTGTTAAAACTTAATGCCCAATAGGATGGTATTAGGAGCTGGGGCCTTTTGGAGGTGATATTAGCCAAGATATGGAAGTAAAATAAGTATCCATTGGTAAATAACTGGATAAAGAAGATGTGGTACATATATACAATGGAATATTACTTGGCCATAAAAAGAATGAAATTTTTCCATTTGTGACAACATGGATGGGACTAGAGCGTATTATGCTAAGTGAAATAAGCCAGATAGAGAAAAACAAACACAGTATGATTTCACTTATATGTGGAATCTAAAAAAATAAAATAAACAAGCAAAAAAATAGAAGTGGACTCATAGGTACTTAGAGCCATGCTCATTGCAAGATCAATCAACAGCAACTGGGGTGGGAGTATGGATGAAGTGTGCTGTTCTGCATAGGCTCTATAGAAATATGACAATTCTCATTTGAATTATATAGATAAAATAGAATAAGAAACTTTTCTATTAAAATGACATTATAGCAAAACAACCACTGGAATATATTACAATGGACCCTTGAACAATGCAGGGGTTAGGGGTGCTGACTTATGCACAGGTGAAAATCCACAATCAACTTTTGTTTTCTGCAAAACTTAATGACAGTCATCACACAGGCTCTGTAGGGAATTGATTTTAGGGCACTTCCAGAGGACACCAAAATCTGCAGATGCTCAAGTCCCTTATCTAAAATGGTGTAGAACAATGCATAGAGTCTGCGCTCCATGTTCGTGGATTCCCAGCTGAGAATAAAAAATAGTGTTTTCAATTCGTGATTGGCTGAATCCATGGGTGCAAAATCTAGTGATTTGGAGAACTGACTGTATATTTACTAAACTACAGTCCTTATGTAAGTGGCCCCCACAGTTCAAGTCTGTGTTGTTCAAGGGTCAACTGTATATATTTTTTATCTGGGTGAAAATGTCTTTGGCTGTGAACAACAAGGACACAAACTAACGATAACTTCAATAAAACAGTACTTTCTTCCAATTATTCACAACAAAGTATATCCTAGCTTTTACATTGCCCTCATTGGTCTAGGTTCCTTTGTCTTTCCTGTCTACCATCCTTATTCTGTGGTTTCCTTTTGTGAGCTCTCTCTGTGCTCCCAAGATGATTTCTGCAGCTTGAGTAGTGATGCCTGCAACCCCTGCAGGATGAAGGGAGAAATTAGCCAAAGTCAAAGAAAGAATTTGCCATTAGAGACACATTTGCTGGGTTTATTGCTAGCTCCTAAAATTTCAGGAACCCATAATAAAAGAAACAACAGAAGAGGGGTTATTGGATAAGCAACTAGCAATCTCTGCCACATGTTTTAATTTCTCTGAAAAGATTCAGCTTAGGCCCTAAAACATAAGTATATCAAGAAATAAGATATGCATTACAGGTAAACTTTAAATTTGATTGAAAATAAGCCACAAATGAAACTATAAATCCAAAATAGTTATTATTTATTATTCTAAAATATGTCCTGGTCTGAGTTCTCCCAAGATCATACTTCCTGTCCTTGTTAGATTAAGTAAATAAAATCAACATTCTCTTCTGTTGGCAAAATATCAGTAGTGGATGATCATGAACATGTGTATGTATGCAAGAAAAGCTAAACATCAAGAGTGCTATAGATAATCTCGATTTCCCAATACTCATTCAACACCTTTTATTAAGATGTATGCAAACCGTCCTGAAATTTTAATAATTTTCTCTTCCAATTAAGAAAGAAAAAGCTATGTGAAACATGACTATTTTTTCTTTTTGGTGCCAAGAAGTATGATTTTGCTTTAGCTGTTGCTTTGTGTTCATTTAGCGACACCAAAAAATCTGTTTATAACCCTTTCCAAATATCTTGTAAATACTGTAACTGGGGGATGAAATATCAAGACACTAAGAAGAAAGAGATTTTGAATATGTCATGTTCTTTAAAAACCAGTGACTTAAAAATAAATATTTTGGATCCAAAGGAGACCAGTTTTTAAGTTGTTGTTGTTGTTTTTTCCTGCTGATAATGTCACTGCCCTGTGAAGCTTTTTAAGTAATGGGATCAGCTATTCAGTAATCATTGCCCAAAAATGTTCCAAGGTCTTCTGAGTTGCCTAACCCCTCCCGAAGACTTAGCATTTTGGCTGTTCATTCAGTCAAAGTAGTCACAGTGATTAATTTGTCAAATACTGAGACAGAAAGTAGTGACATGGAGGTCTTCAAGTTGCAGGCTACAATCATATGTTCTGCAAACAATCGTAGCTCAGAAAAGTACATTTCCTGGCAGGAATCTTGTGACCTAGAGCCAGTGCATTCCACTATGGAGGATGGGGGAGCGAGGACTCCTATGGTTATGTTTTCATGAGTAAATTGGTTTCAATTCCAGGAAAAATTTGGCATGCATGTTGAAAAAAAGGAGTGAAAAACCACTTATACCAGACTCTCATACCAAAGGGGTTTGCTTAGATGCAGATTTTCCCCCCAAATGGATTAACTGAACTGTCTTCAGATTACACCATGGCAGAAAAGAATAAGGGAGACCTGTGTGAAGCCTTATTAAACAATTTTAATGTACTTCTGGGGATGGAGTGTGTGTGTATATGTGTGCGTGTGTGTGTGACTAGAGTTTGAACACCAATGGTGACAACGTGCTGAAATAGAAACTGCACCACATACGATTCTCAACTAGATTTATGGGTGAAGACATAGGTGGAGTAGCAAAATATATTGGATGAGATAAAATAAGAACACTGCCTCTCCCACTCAATGTAGCTATAAAGCCTGGATAGAAACTCTTTGAAGACTCTGAAAGCAAATAGCAGCCAGCAAATTGGGGAAGAGTAGAATTCAAAGTCATATCAAACTGGCAGTGGGTTTACTATTTTTTCCTTGCAGTATTCTCTGGACTGGATTCAATGCGATTGGAACCGTGGGAGTGGGCACTGGCACGGGGAGAAAAGCTCCAACATACCTCCTGTAGTTCTTTTGTGAGAACTTGGAAGGGGGTCCTCTAACACTCAGGAAGAGCGCAAGAAATCTTCATTGTTGTTTTCTTTTCATTTTTTCCCTATTTTGTTATGTCTCAGCCACCAAGTGAGGCCCTATGGCATTGGTGTCATGGGGCCTGTAACTGAGGAGAGAAAAGTTTATTGTAGTGGAAGGAGCAATGGTCTCAAGAGTGTGGCGCTGTGTTGCTGTTATTTTTTCTCTGACTTCTCCCTGCTTGTCTCACAGTTGTGGGGAGTACATGGCAGAACAGGGTAAAATAAAACTCCCCCGATTCATGCTCAGAGAACCAAAAGATACCCAGGGAGCCCAGGGTGCCAGAAAATAACAGAGAGATTGTGGAAGGGGGGGGGGGGGCATAGTTTAGGAAAGTTATCCTCTTGATTTACGTATAAACTTCTTTATTTACTCATGTGTTGTATGTTGATGGGTCTGACCCTAAATAGAACTAAACTTAAAGAAAGACCACTGCCTAGGTCACCAACTGGCTAGTGCGTCAGTGTGACTAATCTGAAGAGCATGGTAGACACTGAAACTTCACCCCATAGAAATCATTTAAAATTGTGTTCTGATCTCAACTGGGCCTATTGCTTTGAACAAAGAAAATTTATCCACTAGACTTTTTAATGGAGAAACATAAAAGCCAAAATTTATGGTATAAAAACATTAACAGTTAACAAATTGAGGACACACAAATATCAAATGAAATGATAAAACTGACAAAAATTATTCATTTCTGTAGAATCTTTTAAATTTTGAAAATGAACTGTATGTTAATGTATGTTAATAAACTTACTTGATAGTAATCCAAAGTATGTATACACTTTTGGGACATTTTGAATATACATACAAAGCTAAATGCAGTGCAATGAAAACATAAAGTATACTTAGTTCTCTTTTTTTTTTCTAAATAAATTGTGGTCTTAGTCCTATTTAAAACACACACACACACACACACACACACACACACACACACAGAACAATTATGAAGTCACACACACAGAATGTGAATAGACTCCTAATCACAGGATGAGGACATGACTTTCATAATAATGTTTCCCTGCTTGAAGAGAGCACTCGAGATGGCTCTACAGCTGTGTGTGTGGACTTGAGCCAACATATTCTCAAGCGTAGAATGTGGTCCAGATGTCACTGCTACTGCTGGAGAGAGATACTCCAGAGGTTGTCATCTGGGCACTCTCACTGCCAAAATTGTTGCCTTGGCCACAGCTATTGGCTTTCTTGTTGGAAGATGATGGAGCAAGAAACTATTTGAAAAGTCTTGCCAAAACAGTGGGAGGCAGCTCCAAAGTAGTACACACTGGGGTAAAACTCACTGCTCCATTTACTTTGTCTCAAGTCTGATCTCACATGGACTTGTCCACAGATTAATTATACCGTCTTTATACATATAGTCCATAATTGTTTACCTGCTGCATTGCAGTATTAAAGGCATACTTTTAAAGCTCATAATGACCTGACCAGCTATTGGTTGAGTTTATTAATGATCTATTTAACATAATGTTAAAATAAGAGATTCATGTTTCAAAACCAAAGTTTGAGAACTCTAAGTGTTTCTTTGTTGGTAACTTCTTATCTCTGTGTTTCTTAGTGCCCCCCAGATTGTATTTCTTACAGTAGATGTTCAATACATGCTGTCCAGGTGATGTGAACTGAACATTGAATTGAATGGAATGGAATGGAATTCAATCAAAGCTTATCAATTGGCATTCCGAGTTAACTTTTAGTCTTTGACATTGCTATAACCTTACACGGGTAAATATATCTTATTGTCAGTCACTCAGGACTTTTCCCTATAAATATCAATATTCAAACAAACATTGAGGCTAAAATGGAAAAAAGTATGGAACAGATTTCTGTGTTAATGCACTGACACAGATATTCATGATAATTCATTTTTATTTGATTAAGTATTTAATATATAGACAAATGACACTAAGAATTATACTATATATATATATATATTTATAAATGAAAGTAATAAAATTTTTCTTGGAAACAATAAGGAAATATCTATTTTTCTATGGACACAGAGTACCCTCCCGTCCTTTATTTATTAAACAAGCATGTATTGAGCAATAACTTTGTGTGAAACAGCCTCCTAGAACACACAAAATAGATGAGATAGTCCTTTCATTCAAGGCCTACTAGAATATGGAAGATCCATATATAAATATGGAAAAATTATAACATACTGTAGTAAAGATTGTGATAGAAATAAATGCAAGATACTTTATCCATTGAAAAAATTGCAAAGCATAAAATTTTTAGCAGCAACCTAAGAAACATATAATTGAGTCCTTAGGCATCAGACCAGTAAGGAAATAACATAATTCAATCAAGTTGGATTTATTAATATGGATAAAGTGACAAGATTCTTAGTATGAGTAGGTGGGAGTGGATTTAACTCTTAACTGTTTCATTGGTATTTGGGCATAATATAGCCAACATTTCAGTAATCAAGAGACAACTTCATAAAAGTTGAAATATGAAAAAGGCATAATCTTGCCCTGGCTGGTGGTGCATTGGTTAGAGCATTGGCCCTCTCACTGAAGTGTCTTAGGTTCAATTCCCAGTCAAGGCCATGTACCTGGGTTGCAGGTTTGATCCTCGCCCGGGTTGGGCTGCATGTAGGAGGCAACCAATCAATGTGTCTCTCACATAGATGTCTCCCTTTCTCTGTCTCTCTTCCTCTTCTTTTCACTCTTTCTAAAATCAATGGAAAAAATATCCTCTGATAAGGATTAACAAAAACAAAACAAATTAAAAATGTGTAATCTTTTAATATAGAAGTCATTATGGGATTAACTCAACATAATCTAAGCAATCTGAGCTCCATCCTCAATGAAGCAATTTAATGGTTTAATGGTTAATAACAATTTAATGATGACTACATTTTTTAAAGCATCCAGTATATGATGTAACATTTTTAGTTATAACATTTTCATTTCACTTTGTATTACAAGGCAGGTGATAATAGTAGTCTCAGTTTTAATGTGTAGAAATGGAGATTTATTTGATTAGATCACCTAGCTAACACAGGGAAGATCAATTCACCATGATGTAGATTCCATTTTCTGTGCTTCTAATCAGAATAAACAAGGAGAGCAAAGTTACTTTTAGGGTCTCATTTAAAAGAAAAGAAAAAGAAACTTTTGCTATTTTATTAATTACATTTATACATTTATTTACATCTTTGTATTTTATTGTAAAGTGTTAGCATCACCCAAGACACGAGTTCAAATGTGCAACTTTGAAATATGCTCTTTAGGTGATGGATACCAGTATTTTGAACGTAGGCATCTTGAGAATCTTCAGGGAGTAATTAGTTTCATTTTCTTTTTTTTTTTAGCTGAATTTATTGGGGTGACATTGGTTAATAAAATTATATAGCTTTCAGGTGTGCAATTCTATAATGTATCATCTGTATATTATATTGTGTGCTTACTACCCCAAGTCAAGTCTCGTTTTCTATAGAGTAAACAGACTTCTTTGGTGAATCAACACAAAAACTGACATTTTCAAATTTCTCGTAGGTTGTTAGATCCAGCATATATTTTCTTCTTACTATAGAAATGCAATGAGAGAGTGATTGAAGTTTCTGCTTTTTTGGATTCTGCATATGGATTTCTGAGTGGTGGTGGTGGAGTTTCAGCTGTGAACTCCCAGGCTTTGAAATTTGAGACTAGAGTATATCTTTTGGTGCCTTGGTTAGAAATCTGAAACCCTCATTATTTCTGCATGTGTTAAACTATGTCTTTTGTTCCACTTGCAGACCAAATAGGAGGCTTTGATAAAATTTGATCTCCATTCAGAGATCCTCTCTGATCTGGGCTTTCTAAATGGTTCATCCCAGGGCACCCTCAAGTTTGAGAAGATACTTTTAACTGGTTTCTCTTCTTTCCCTCCTTTAGGATGGCTGTTTTCATTTACATACCTAAAACTTTTGAATTTTGCATTTGCCCTATCTATTTCTAAGACTGAAATGTTTTTGTGGCTACTACTATTATTATTATTACTACAAAACCCTTGCATTACAAGTCTTTTGCAGGGTTTTCATAAACCAGTGCTCTTAATTCAAGTAAAAAAATATTATTTAATAATTTCTTAGATGTAGGTATACATATGTCTAAATACCTATACGTGTTTCGTAAAAAGAATTTGCTGGTGTTACTAGTATTGCAAAGACTTTTCTGGACTGTTCTCTGGACCACAGCTAATTCATTCACATTATAATGTGGTGATCTAGATTTTTCTGTGGTGTTTAGAATGATGAAAGATTTTTATAATGGTATATGTTTTCTCTCTTAAAACAGAAATATTGGGTGTGTTCTACCTGTGGGTACTCAAAATGTGCTGGTCAAGATCAGAAATTTGAAGGTGATTCTTCCATATCATTTTTTAAAAAAATATGTCCACTGAGGAATGAAACCTGATTCTTAGCGCTAATGGTATTTTTAGGGTTTTGTACATAAACAGTTTATGAGACAAAAATAATCTAAACAAATTATAGTGTTATTTTTGTTTTGTAAATTAATTTTTGTATCTCAACTTTCAAATTATTAGAATTCATGAGACTAAATTAGTGATACTAAATGGCACCCTCCCCCCTCCCGACTATATTTATATCATTCCTCTGGGTTTTTATATCAACTAGATGTTCCACCAAGGCACTTCCATGAGAGGATTAGAAAGGAGTTACTTCTGAATTTTCTATCCACAGTGCATTCCATTCTTCCAACTCTTTTTGACATTTTCTGGATCCTTCAGTTCCCCTCTAGTACCATAAACCCAATATGTGTCAAGTGACATTCTTCTCCTCCTCTCTCTCTCTCCTGAATAGGTGTGACCCAGAAGTTTCACCAAGAGTAATAAGTTAACATGGATGCTTCTCCGTGCAGCGGATAACTTAATCTCCCACAGAGCTCTCCTGTAGAAACCAGTAATTTGATTTACTTGGTGCCTTTTGAGTTTCCTTCATTGGTTTAATAAAGGGACCTAAGTGGATACCACTTATTCAGACCTACATGTAGAAGTGGGGTTGAAAGTGGTTATGAAAATACACTGGTCAGATCTTATTCTCTGAGGAACATAAGTGCCCAATGATCCCAGTTGCTGCCCCGATGGAGTCATTTGCACTAGCACTGAGGGCATGTTTTCTTAGCACTGAGGGTATGTTTTCTATGTCCTCTTCCCAGCCAGTGACTGAACATGAAGGGGGCATAAGGCAGACCCATTCCAGTGAAAAGCCGTGCTCCTAAGGCATGGATTTGTCTGCAGAACACGCAGTCCCCCAGCCATAGCCTTCTCTGAAGTAAGGCTTCCAATCATGGCACCTCCTACAGCAATCCTCATTGCATCACTATTGACTTACACAAGACTCATATTTACATCATAACCCCAAAGGTTCTCTCTACTTTCTCAGCTGTCCCTCCAGGTCACTTTCATCCCTAACCCCATTTTGTCTTTTGCTTTTTGGAGAACTCTAATGTAATTGGAAATTACAGTGGTTCAAGAAAACTAATGGCCAGGTGAGGGTTTGGGATCAATTCACAGTCCACCGTGCTGGTGAAAATGACATCTTTCTGAGTGGAAATTGGGGCCTACATGGTTCCTAACACAAGATGGTCACCCACTTACTAATAATTTCCCTGCTTATGACCTGGGGAAACATCCTGGTGGAGGGAAGTGTCCTTGAGGCTGTAGTTGATTCAGACATTTGTAAGATATGATGGGAACTTGCCTGTAAATACAGCAGAGGTGCTGGTTACTGCTAGTCTATGTTGACATTTTGCAGAGAGATAATGAGAAACCAAGGCTGATTAGCAAGCAGGTAGAGGCCTCTTTGATAACTGACAAAAGGGCCCTTATCGCCCACAGTCAAGTCTGTGAAGCATATCAGAGATCTGGTGGAACGGATCTGAACACCTTTGAATCTGGAAGTGGGGATGGGAGTCCGGGAAGCATGCCTGGAAGTGAGAATGGGACTGTGCAGACTCCTGAACTCTAAGAGTTTATAGTCTAAATTATTTATCTTGTGTCACTTTTTTATCCCAAGAGCTAGCACTTCTGTTTGGGAAGAGACTGCAGAAACCTCTTCTCCACATTACGAACACTCCACATTTAAGGTTGCCCTCAGGAAAATAAGCCAGAGGAACCACAGAGGAGCTGTTTACCCAAATAGTATGAAGAAATGGTTATGTGGAGCATAAAGGGTGGACTGGGGTAGCTTTGAAAACATGACACTCAGAACTACTCCTACGTGGACCATAATTGACTGATGGCTGCAGTTACTGTCAGACTTTCTGCAGGCTTCTCCAGATACAGGACAGAGCCTGGATGGGCAAGTGAAACTGACCACCCCTGTCAAACACAAGACAAGATTTGGCTCTGGAATGTCCCATTCGCCTTGACAAACCTTTCTTGAAACTGCAATGTAGTCTGAGATTCTTTCTCCTCAATCTCACTTCCTTTCTTCTGACCTTGCATGACTATTGGATCTATTTCATGTTCAGAAGTCTCTCCTTCCCTTCTCATGCTCCTTCTCCTAATAAGATACTTTCAACTCTAATCCTGTCTTACCATTGGCTTTCCCATGGACCCAAAATAACTCAGAGTATGAACTTATTGAACTGCTTGAAGGAATCCAACATGATCTTCTCTTATGCACCTAATGGGCATTCAGGAAACATTTCTTCTTCTTTTTTAAAAAAAATATATTTTTATTGATTTCAGAGAGGAATGGAGAGAGTGAGAGAAATAGAAACATCAATGATGAGAGAGAATCATTAATCGGCTGTCTACTGCATGCCCCCTACTGGGGATTGAGCCCACAACCAGGCATGTGCCCTTGAGCAGAATCAAACCCAGATCCTTCAGTCCACAGGCAGATGCTCTATCCACTGAGCCAAACCAGATAGGGCCAGGAAATATTTCTTAACTATTTATTGCGTGAACCTTTGTTGGAATGTGCATGAGGGCAAAGACTAGCAGCCATCGTTTATTGCTGCTTGCCATGTTGCCATATTTTATCTTCTGTACTGAGGGAATGCAGCCAGCTTTGAGACTGTATGTGAAGAGGGAAGGAAGACTCTTCATTTCAAGGTTGAGTGACAATACAGTTGACTTTATACATGGGTGTTGAGAGTTGTATCCTGTGCAGGGACAAAGTGAGGTTGCCCCATGCTGACAGCCATTGTCACTTAGTAGCATGGTGCAGAAACAGTCCTCTCCACCTAAGTGGAGTGTTGTCAACCAAGCTGGATGTTTTTAGAAAGTCTGAGGGATTTCCCCCCTGATTTGGTCAAGGAAGAAAAGGAAAAGTGGGAAAGAAGGAAAAAAACAAAATAGTCAAGCATAATATTATTACTAAACTGCTGGCAATGAGTGCTCAACATTACTGTGGAACAAATTATTACTCGGGAGCTTGGGATTACACTGGGAATTGTTTGTAGATACATGCACACTCATCCACATATATCATACTGCTGTTTACACTGAGTAAGCTGCTGAATAGCACCTCAAACATGTTCTCAATTTTGGATGTTCATTTGCACCCCTCGGGGAGTTTGAAGAACGAGCTTTGGCTGGGCCATGCCCCTGGAGATTCTGACTAAATCAGTCTGGATGGAGTCTGGACATTCATATTTTTAATAGTTCCTTGGATGTTTCTAAAATGCAGCTGGGATTGAGAAAGAGGGAAGAGAGAGATACTTCCATTTTCTAGATTAATGGAAAGTTGTGTCCTCCTGAACTGATTACAGTGGTTATAGATATGAAAATAGCAATATATTGCACCAGGAATGGTTCAGAGGCATTTTCTTGTCATCTAATTTCTTGACTGACTAGCTCAGATTACACTTTCTTTCAATCTAAAGACCCAGTCATACTTTTTAATTGGTTACATCCAAGTCCTCACTATTGATCTCACTATAGCTTTGCGGGGATCTTCCAGCCTAGATCCATGAGAGTTACATGTTTTACAAATGATGGTGTTTTATTCGTATCCTTTTAAGTTATGTTTTCAAATTATAGCAATTTTAAGTATACCTTTTTTAGTCCTCTTTTTTAATGAAAGAAAATGGTGCATGGTGTCAAAAGACATTTACAAAAGTAAACCTGACTAACTGGTAAGTCCATGCTTGGGGATTAGACTGCAGGGCCCTCTGCTTCCCATTCTGCTGCTGAACTCGCCGAGGCATGCTGCGTGTGTATGGCTTAGATGCCAGCCGCAGACTCTCTGGGTTAATCCTTAGCCTTAATGCCTTAAGAGTTAGTGAGCTGAAACATACCGATTCCCACACGTCCTGTTTCCCTCAGTGATGGGTTAGTTTTCGCTTCATCATTTCTGCAAGCACCATAAGTGTCAAATGGGTCAATAAAAGCAGCCACGCTAGGGCAGTACATGTCCCAGTGGTCAGTTAGTGCCCACAGGCTGAGAAGCAAGTGGTGTAAGGTTCGAGGAATGTTCCTAAGACGTAAAGATGAGGCTGCATTGACACATTTCTCAGATGGAGCAAAAGGATAATTTCTAATCTGCTACATTCCATTGCTGGGTTGCTCAGTCATTTCACAGAGACTTCTGGTAACAATTAATACAGCCATAAAAAAGGGAAAATAACAGTGAAAAACATGCACACAAATTGAAAGCAGATATCTGAATGCTGTTGTCCCACAAATTTAGATCAACCACACGTCGGCCTGGAAACTTGTAAATAGCATTCATAAGGGATGTTATCATATAAAGTGTGGTGGAGAAATCGCAATGGAGCCCATTTGTACATTCTGGAATTAATATCTACCTGCAGATAATTAAGAGAACAATAAAAATACACTGAATGAGTGTACACAGGGGAAGGTAGGAACTGAACATGATCCAAATATGTCATATGCTGGAAACCTAGGGGAAATAAAGCTTTATGGGACACTGGCAGATATCATTGCTGCTGGAACCAGAATTCTGAAGTCTTGCAGCTCGGAAATAATGATTTCAGTTAACAAAAATATGTGGGTGGAATTAAGCTCACCACTCCTACTATTGTAGTCAGAATTAAGTGCCTAATTCCCATGCGCTGTCCCTGACGTGATTCCTGCAACCTCTTTTGTTGAGAATGCTTTCCAACAAGCTGTGGTGGCACCCAGTGGCATCAAGTTAAACCATCCTTCTGTGCCTTTTGCACATCCTTCTAACATTATAGTTGCTTAGACGTGCATGGAGGTCTCAGGAAAACTCCGGCATGTTTCAAGAGAACGAACCTTAGCCAAGTGGCTCCATTTAGAATTCCGATCCAATGGGACACCTTTTGAAGACCGTGGAGGTGCTTGAAAGGCAGCAGCACTACCTTAAGCAGTGCGTTCTCAACCTAGTGTGCACTGGCTTTAGAAACGTGTGCTGAAGGAATGTTTGGCCAGATATGGTGTAAGTAATTTAAATGTGTGTGGTTTTTTAAATATATATCTCCCAGAATAATGCAGCAATCTTTAGGAAAAAGCAAGTCTCATTTTAGGCACAGTTAAGTGCACATGCAGCTTTCTGTGCATAATTCAGTGAGTTTTGATTGGTAACAAACTAGATTTCAAAATCAATAATTATTCTGTTATCAATTATGTGTTTGTGTGTGTGTGCATGCGTGTGTGTGTGCGTGTGTGTGTGTGTGCACGCACATGTGTTACTTTGGGGACAGTGGAAATTTCACTTGAGGTCACATGGTCTGGGGACACATAGGAGGACAGTCCTATCTTTGGGAATTTCTCAGATATTAAAGCTGTTTCACATTCACACTACTCATAGCATCCACATCTTCAGAGAAACAGAAACAAAAACAAACGTTTAACTCTTGATGAATGTTCCTCAGGATTTACCTTTACTAACGTGGATCTCACAGGTATCTACTGAGTTGCTCTTTTCCAGGGTACCCTGCACATTGCGTACAGTGGGTAGTTACCTGTTTTACTAGGCATTTGTGACTGCACGTTGTGCTTTGCTGGGTGATGTCATCCCAAGATGGGTTCCTGAGGGCTGCATTCCACATTGTGTAAGGAAGCCAAAATTCAGTGATAAATCAGCTGTGATCATGATGTGCATAAGGAAAATAGATAAGTAAAAGATTATTTGCTTTTAATAGTTGATCCAACGTTGGAATCTGATCATGTCATAATAAAAACAAAACTTAAAAAATCATGCTGTACCTGAAACCATTCCTCCCCCCAAACAAACACAATGCTCTACAAGAGTGAAGACAGACTTAATTCAGAGTTCACAGTATGGATCCTTATGTTCAGGGGCACCCTTATCTAAAAATGAATCTACAAATCTAAAATCTAAAAATCTAAAGTGAATTATCTAAAAATGATTAAGAATGACAAATTCTCATCAAAGCCTATTTTGAGATGTGTGCATTAAGGTCTCCATTCCATATAAGATCTGCTGTTCCCTCCCTCCATTACTTCCTTTACTCTTTCAAGCTCTTACTGTATACTATTTTAATCACTAGATGAATGAAATATGCATTGGTGCAATTCCTTACATTGATAAATTCTCCAACTGAATGCAAAATATAAAGCATAGGCAAATAATTTTATTACGATGAAAAAATGTCTTCGGAAGCAGTAGTAGAAAGGGCTCTTTAAACATGAAGAGATTCACAAAATAGCTCATCTCTTAGATGGTTATTGAAGGACCAGCAAGAATTGTTACAGGCAGAGGTAGACATAGGTCAAGCCAGGCACAAGTAGAGACCATATTTCAAAAGCCATAAGAACTTCATGTGGCTGGAGAAGAAAGCTGAGTAAGAGGGGGTAGCGAAAGTGGTTAAAGGCAAGCCTGATGAGATAGTTTGGGTCTGGTTTGGACACACCATGCCTGTGTACAAAGGTAATTTGTGCCTCACCTTATGCACAAGAGGAGGTTTGAAAACATATTTGGGGTCATATGAAAGTGCATAGTTTATGATGGGGAGAGAATTAGATGGGTGTGGAGGGATAGAACAATCAGTTCTGACGGAGCTGGAAACTTTATTTTAAACTAAAATTCCTTAAAATTTTATTGTAGAAGACCCAACCTGGGAAGGAACCAAGCAGCAGACTGTAAATCTGCAATGATCGAATGTGAAAGCATGCAAGAGCAGCACACCCTTTGGAAGGCTGGCTGATGCTATGTCTGCCTCGCATATGGGAGATAGTGTACAGCCAAAATATCGAGTGATTCTCATTCCTCATGGCTCATTAAGATGAGACGAAAAGGGGCGAGAATCACATTTTCAGTTCCACATCTTTAATAGAGATCTGTCAATGAGTTGTGGCAAATTGGAATGACAAAATATTACTCTTTTGTGTATTTCCAGTGAAGATACAGGGTATGATGAAAGTGTGTACATAATCTCGTGTCAAAATCCAGAAAAGTAACTCCAGACCCAATGCAGTGATGTTGTCTACAATTCTCTGTGTTAGCCTGACATAAGTATTCTTTTCAGTGTCATGGGGGCAGGTGTCTCCTGAAATATTATAATATGGTATATGATGTATAACATGTAATCATCGAAAAGAAGAGGCAGCCAACTTGTCTGGCTGCTTATTTAAAGGGATATTGCACAAATAGACAACTTAAGAGAAATGAACAAAATGCAGTGGTGAAAGTAGTTTTGTACTATGACTAGTACATGTGGCTGGTCATTACACTGCACTGAACCGACGTATGTGAGCTTTTAAGTGGACAGATAACAAAAAGGAAAAGTGACAACATATCTACCATTCGTCGTTCGTTCGTTCATTCAATCATTCACTCATTCATTCATTGTTTACTCATCGTAATGACCTTTTCAATTACAAGAACTGTGGATACAAGGCTATTAAAAATAATGACTCTACCCTTGAGGAATTTTAGTAGAGATTAAGGGTAGACATGCAAATAAATAAATCGTATCATAATGTGGCAGGTGCAACTGGAAGACTGAGCAGCTCTGTGTAGTGTAGTCCAGGAAGGATTCGCAGAAGTGATACAAGAATTTTGTCTTGAATTATGAGAGGCAGTGAGCCAGGTTTAAAGGGAAAATCATACTAACAAAGAAATTATAGTTAAAAAATATATCTCTAGAGTTCTAAAATCTTGAGATGTAATAGAATGACACTTTTAGAAGCAGCAGTAAGTGACAGAGACATTGGAAGTGCAGTAAGCAGCCTGAGGTCTCTTATCTTCTCAGGATGTGCTGGACAGTCACTGCATTTGCCGAAACAGTAACAAAGGAGAATGTTTTGTTCCATCCAGTGCTAAAATTACTCCTCCTAAAGGCCATGATTTTCTCCCGTTGCCCCCCTATTTCTAATAGTAGCATCATTAGAAATGTTATTTTGGTTATGAGTATATAAACATAATATTGAGAGTCTTCCAATTATATATCTACATATTTAGGCTTACTGGAAAATAACTACTGGAGTTAGAATTTCATGTGTTGAATTAGATTCTTAGTTTTGTTTCTTAATAAATATATGAATTCAAGCAACACACTTATATTCTCAGAACGTTAGATTACTAGTCTTTCAATTTTCTGGCTTACCTATTGTACAAATTGCAAGAGTCAAATAAAAATATAGATCCTGCTTTATATTGGAAAACATAAAGTGCTATAAATATGAATGAATGTGACATTATTGTAATCATGGTTATCTCTGGTATTAATGCATGTCTGTTGATTTAGGGTCAGGATGAATGTCCTGTTAATGAGAAACATGTTTTGCTCAGCTTTGCCTTTGAAAGATAAGGGAGGAATCTTAAATTGAAATCCCCATTTTCTCATCTTAGCCCTACTAATTATTGGTCATGAGATAATTGGCTTACCTTTCAGTGTTTCTATGTGCAAATTGTCAACGAAAATAACAAACACATATTAATGTAATATATTTCTGTTTGCAATGATTTTGTATATACTAGTTTGTGAAATTTACAGCATACATGTAAGTAAGCAATTGCATGTTTCTTTAAGCCACAAGTTTCATTGCTAAGGGAGTGGAACGTTGACTCCTCTCTTTGTTGTTGTCTCCTAGGTTCTTCCAACAATACCATGCAGTTGTGCTTTGCTGTGGGGATAATGAAATAATATATTCATATTATGGTTAAATTAATACCTATGCATAAAGTACAGTTATTATTATCATGCTATTGAAATTAAGGGTGAAAGACATGTGCCATGTTTGTATTGACTTCCACGTATAGGCATGTTTTTTAATTTACCTCCAATTATATAAATATGTTCATCCCCCAAATTATAAAATAAGGTAAATGTTCTCCTTGAATTTTTACACTTTTATGATTTCCTATGAGTATGGAAGATTTTAATTTTATTCCAGATAAGGAAGGCATCAATGTCCTGCTAGTTTGAGTTTTTTAGGAAAATAAAAAAGTCCATTCAAGTCCCAGTTGCTCCTAATTCACACACTTAGGGTCTATTTGCTTAGGTCTTATTTTGTCATCCTCAAAGAATTAGCTGTGGGCAAGGATAAAATCTTGACTCCCTTAGAATAATCAAGTGAGTCACCATGGGATAGGAAAACAGGAGTGAAACAAGGGATTTGAGTACTTTCAAGCCCAGTATTAGAATTGAGGACCCCTGTCTGCCTACACTAAGGGATTTTAAACAAAAAGGTATCCGTTTACCTTAAGAAGTACTAAGTTTATTTAAGAGCCCCTGATTTCTCTAGAATATGATATGAGTCTTGGCAATGAATAGAAACACGTGACTTCACAACGTGTGTCCACATGTGGTTCACGCACTGCACATGTGCTCTTTCATTGGGTCCTGTGACCTAGCTGTGGATCACATGTGTTTTACATATGCTTTGTATTGTTCACATCTGTTTTAAACATATTTTCCTGACAGTAGACACTCTTGTTATATTACCATTTGCTATAATAATTAAATTCAAGGAACTTAGCTTGAGAGGATTTGTGGGGGAGGGTGTTTGTTAGTTTTGATTTATATTTGGTGCTGTGTTGAGTGATACCCATTACAGCTGCTTATCGTATCTCTTTGTAGGCAGTAGTGTTGCTGCGTTTAACCTCACTGAAGCCAGACTAATCCAGAGATGTTCTAAAACGTCTGTGACTCATATGAAGATTATCTTTTTAAAAGAGGCCTTGGAAACATACTCTGGATTTAGGGTAAGAAAAAAATAAATAAACTGACAATCCCAAAGGGGAAGACTTATTTTAGAAATTATATAGTAGATGTAGAGCTAAGAGCTCTACATAGAGCAAACACATAGAGTAAATAATATAATATTAATCATGCAGCAAAAATTTAAATGAGAACCTCACATAATAGATCATAGTCATAAAAAAAGATAGAAAATTAATGTGGACACTTGCTTGGTTCACTTATAGCAGGAGAAAATAAAATTCACTGCAATTTAATGAATTACTTTCTGTTATAGTACACTTAATTATCTCCTTCTTTTACCCCCAGGAAGTATCTTTTTAAACTCACAGCTGTAGCTGAATGCATGCTACCTATTAAACAAAGAAGCAATACCTTTTATTAATTACAGTGTGTTTGTTTTCATCTGTCTTTAAAGAACATTCTAAAATTAGAGACTTGCCCCTGAATGAAACAATACCAAGCTTAATGAAGTCTGAGAACCAGGGACCCAAATCTGCATCTTCTCTTGATATGTGGATGTGTTGCTCATTAGGCCTGGATATTACTTGGGAGCAAATGGAGCATATTGGATTGTGGCTACCTTATCAATACATAGGAACACTGCTCTGCGCCCTTTCCCCCCGCTCCCCGCCAAGCCAACAAGTTACCTAATGCTTACTTGGCCAAATGTTAAAAGCGATTTGGTGCTGTAGGTGATTAAATCTACAGTGTGCCCCTGCAGACCAGGCAGCCGTAAATAAGCATTTTAAAAGAAGCTCAGCCTTTAATGAAGAACAGGGGAGTTTCGATCAGTAATCAGAAACAGCTTTGGAAATCTAGGGACAGTGGTGTGCATATTTTGATTTGGCGCATAAAACGTTCATTGTTTTAGAGACATTCCAAAGAAAGGATCCAACTGTTAGTAAATTTTGAGTGGATTTTGAGCATTTTGAAGAACTTAGAAGCAATCCTTTAGTATAAAGAAGCATCCTGGTGAGAAATGATTATATTTAATTAAAAATAAATGGCATAGAATGAAATGAAAGAAAGAACAGGCACACACATAAAAAGAAACTATATGAAATACAAATTGTTGCAGTTCTAATCCTAGCAGGCACTGCTTATGAATTTGTGTGTGTATTTAAAAAGAACTCTTAAATAAAAAAATTGTACAAACTAGATGAGAAATGCATTTGGGTTTTAAAAGACATGTTTTGGGAGTTTACAGGAGGTATCCTAAGCAATAGCTGCATGCTCAAATAATCTCCCAATATTTTAGGAATAACTGGGACCCCTCCATAAATAAGAAAACATGCGTTTATCCCATAGCCTGTAATACAAAGCATTTTAATGAAGTGCACGAAACCGTCCTGCTAATGAGTCATCAGAATTCTCAGGAGTAAGTAAAATTTCATTCCCACATAGTTGAATATACTTAGACGAGACCAGGAAAACATTGAAAGTAAAGGTAGGTTAGAGGAAAAAGTGAGAAGTAGTAACAGGAGAGACACACATTTAGATTGATGCAATGAACATGATTTAAAAGCATATCTTGCCCTAGCTGGTTTGGCTCAGTGGGTAGAGAGTTAGCCTTTGGTCTGAAGGGTCCTGGGTTCGATTCCAGTCCAGGTAAGGGCGCTGAGTGGCGCAGGGGCAGGAAGCAACCAATCAGTGTGCCTCTCTCACATTGATGTTTTTCTCTCTCTGTCCCTCCCCCTCCCTTCCTCTCTTTCTAAAAACCAATGGAAAACATATCCTTGGGTGAGGATTAACAAAAAATAAAAATAAAAAATATAAAATGGGTATCTTCCTCTTTAAGGATCACTCTTCTGACTAAATTGGATAGTGAATAGTAGTCAATTATTTTGTTTTATTTTTTTCTCCTCCTGTTTGGAATCAATAATCATCCCATACCTCTTGTTCTGTATAAGAATGAAGTTCAACAAGCTGTGGATTCAGAAATATAATGTAGGGCAAATAATGCCTAAAGGTGAAGAGGTGGAAAAAAAATGGTACCAAGAATTGGTAAGGCTGCCCCTTTGCCTCACCACCAGGCAGCTGTCCATCATGCTTGCAAGGATTATCTCTTACACATCTGCTAATAGGTTGGATGGGGTGGAAGTGAAGATACTTTCATTACTTACTGTCCTACTCACTTGCATGAGACAAATGACCCTCACAATTATGAGTCCACCCCTTTGATCTGGCTCCCAGAGTAACCACATCTTGATAGTGTACCTCACTGCCCCCTTGATGTGATCAGATAAATATCTAATTGTCATTTCACATTAAACAATTTCACAACCAGACTCCTGATTCTCCCCGATTCCCCAGCCCTACCCATCCTACCAATTTGCTGATTCATGAAGTCAAGTCCATCCTCCCATATACTTATACCAAAAACACTGAATTTGTTCATAACTGCTCTCTTTCTTTCATGTCCACACCCAGTCTGTGGACAAACCCTGTTGGTTCTATCCCCAAAGGCAGTATCCCCAAAATACACATTATTTTCCATCTTCATCATGGCTACCCTTGTCCAAGTTATCATCCTTTTTTTTTTTTTTTTTTTTGGTCTGGATTATTGCAACAGTAGCCTTCTAATTTCATTGTCTCTTGCCCTCTTTCAATCTATTTGCAACACATCATTCAAAGGCATTTTCCGTAAATCATGTTTGATTTTGGCCCCCTTTTTACTCCAACTGTTCATGGATAGGTCAACTTTAAAAAGATAGTACTCTCGGTGGGAATGATTACACACTTAGGTTATAAGCCTACCAGTAAATGTCTTTATGTGATGCATCAGTTGTAGAATAAGAACAGGCCAATTTTTACACATATGACTTAACCATCTTCGATTTAGGACTTGTATTTTGATGACTTCCGTGATTTACATCTTAGACATTTACAAGCCCAGTGATATATCTCATAGAATTAAGATGCTTACTATTTATATGAAAAGGTATATATTTTGTGCTCATATGATAGAATATGCTGTTTCATTACTTTGTACTCTTACGTGTATGTAGGTGTGGACAAATAGCACAGATGCACGTACACACACAATAGACACACATGCTTGCATTTCTTCTTGGGAATATTGAGCAAAACATACAAGGGTAGATACTGCATTTGATATTGAAACTTGGCCTTTTTTCTTGAAAGTATATTTATTAGCTATTGGAAGAATTCATGAATTCAACTTAAGAAAGTAAAAATCTCTAATTTTAGCCTATACTTCCTGACTACTCCTAAGGATAGAAGAAACCTAAGAGTTTATCAATCAATGCATTGGTTTGACATATGGCTAACCTGAGGCACAGAACAGTTTAATGCCTATTCAAATGGTGCTGTTATTAAATAGTAAAGAAAGAATTTGGCCTGACTAATGTGGTTTAGTAGTTGAGCATGGACCCATGAACCAGGAGGTCCTGGTTTGATTCCTGATCAGGGAACATGCTTGGGTTGTGGGCTCAATCCCTAGTAGGAGGTGTGCAGGAGGCGGCGATCAGTGATTCTCTCTCATCATTGATGTTTCTATCTCTCAATCCCTCTCCCTGCATCTCTTTCTAAAGGAAAAAAAACATATTTAAAAAAGAAAGAAAAATAATTTCATAGCTGATGTGTCGCTTCCCAGTCTGTTGCTTCGTGAATGTGCACAGAGAGCAGAGGCAGGTATTTCTCTTAAATCCCTAAGCTGCAGGCTTCTAACAGACAGATAAAGGTTCCGTACAGCTCCCTGGGGTCCTTTGTGTCATTGTTATCGTATCGCATTGTTTCTGACTCTTCTTCTTATTCCGTCACATTTTTGTGTGTGTCTCGCTCTATAAAATGAAACATTGGCATTTAAAAAAATTGGATGCATCAGATGATAGTATGTTTTGAATTTAAATGTAAATGTGTAGGTAGATATCTAACAAGACGAATAATTTCATTAGCCCTACTGCATTGATAGGCATTAAATATTATATCTTAAAGTTGACACATTTGGGGAGAGGGGAGTCAGGGGTTTAATAGTTGACAATGAATAGCATTTCTCTTGATACCACAGTAGAAAAATCCACCCTTCTTATTTTTTCCTTGCTTTTTAATAGCAATTTATTTCCCATTATTTCAAGCCAGGCTCTTATACTTGGTTTTATATTTTTATATTTATAAACTTGGCCTTGATACCTCAACTTTTTCCATAGAAAACACTTCTCTTGGCTTCCTATATGGATTAACACAGACATTTAAAAGCAATGTAGTCAGTAGGCTGGTTTATATGGCATCTGCCACAGTGTATTGGCAACTATTCTAAACTCTGAAGAGCTTTTAAGAAATATAAGCTCTTAATGCCAAGACTGTTATTGTGTTAACAAATACTTTTATATAAACTCAAACTCCATAGCTATATGAAACATTTTTTTATTTATCTTTCTGGTTTAAAATTTTTATTGCAGCCAAGACAGCCATCTTTTATGATCGTGGGTTTTGAATGCATAGTTGGATTAAGTCTCACTACTTTGGTCTAATAAACAAAGAAATGAAAATTGAGCTGCTGAATGAAGCCCTAAAACCCCTACATTTTTGTCACTTGACTTGGCCACCTGGTTGCCTACGAAGAGATCTTGACCTATGTCACAAAAGCATCGCTGTGAAGATTGAATAACATGTAGCTGCGAGTGGTTTTGAAGGGCAACTCTGGATGACTTTTGGGTGTTACTTTAGCCTGGCTGCCCTGTGAGAGGCCAGACAACAATGCAATGCACTTGGACTGTGAGGTTAGACTTCACTGCTGGCAGGTAACCAATGTGCCTTACTTTAATCATAGTAGGAGGCCAGGATTAACAAGAATATATTCCCTTAAAGATTAACTTATATTCAGTCCAAATAATAGATGATCTTACAGTTCTGGACTGTGCCTGTTATTTCAAAGTAAAAATGAGTTGGAGAAAGCCAATATAGCTTCATTTTTTTTTCCCCTTTTACTTTCATCAAATGCTGAGGTAAAAGAGTATCTTTTTGGCCTAAGATATTATTTCCATGTTTTTTCCTTACAATGCAAAGAATAAGTTCTTTGTTAAATTACCTGAAGTCTGATGCCCCTTTTCAGTGTAGACTCTATAAGAATCTGTCAGCCTGGCCAGTGTGGTTCAGTGGTTGAGCATCGACGCATGAACAGGTCACGGTTCGATTCCCAGTCAGGGCACATGCTGGGGTTGTGGGCCCTATCCCCAGTAGGGGGCATGCAGGAGGTAGCCCATCAATGCTTTTCTCTCATCATTGATGTGTCTATCCCTCTCTCCCACTCCTTTTCTCTCTGAAATAAAAGAAAAAATATTTTAAAAAAAGAATCTATCACTAATCACATGTGAGTTCCTATTTATGCAAGTAGATGTGAGTAGCTGAGTAAGTGACAATAAATTTTAATTGAATAACAAAACTGCTTTACAATTTATTTATTAAAATGTAAGTAAATTCATTTCACTTCCAATATTTGTTTATCTTCAGTTGTAAGAGATATTGGTGAATAGGGATATTTCCATTATGTTGGAATATATTTGCATACTTGTTCTTGAAAGAGGTCTCTACTAATTCCTGAGCAGTGGTATTTCCTTTGTTCTCCACGGCCACCCCAGCCCCAGCTCTCATTATCATCCAACATAACGTGTCCTCCCCCGTTTTCTAGAGGATGAAGTTCAAAACTATAGTCTTACAGTGAAAAAATTCTACATGTACCTTTTATTTATCTGCCCAATTTTATTTTTTATTATTGTCCAGTTGATAATAGCCATTCTAAGAAGTGTAGGGTGGTGTCTCATTGTAGTTTTGATTTGCCTTTCCCTAATAGCTTGTGAAGCTGAGAAACTTTTCACATATCTTCTTGCCACTTGTATGTCCTCTTAGGAAAAGTGTCTGTTCAGGTCCTCTGCCCATGTTTTAAGTTGGATTGTTTATTGGTTGGTGTTGAGTTGTATGACTTCTTTATATATTTTGGATATTAAACTCTTGTTGGAGCTGTTGTTTGCAAACATCTTCTCCCATTTGGTTGGTTGCCTTTTTTGTTGTTGGTGCTGGTTTCTTTTGCTATGTAGAAGCTTTTCAGTTTGATACAGTCCCATTCATTTATTTTTGCCTTTCTTCCACCAAATTATTAATTGGTCCTCATACCCATTAATATGACAACTATCTATTTATCATCTGCTCTGCATAAGATCTTGTCTCCTGTCTGTGATGATTCAAAGGAATTCCAGGCAAGGGCTCTCCATTCCCCTCAGTGGGAAGCATCCTCTTCCTCCAGCCGGGAAGTCCTTGCTTCTTTCTTAGCTTCACATGAACACTTTCCTGGAATGTTCTAGTCTTAATGATCAGTTCCTCTTCTACATATATAAATATCATATCACTGTGTCTGTAAATTTGCTATATCAGTTAATTCATAGGGAGTAATCCAAATGCTTATTCGTAGTTTATGTAGGCCCTTTCCAATATCCATCATAAAATACAATCTTAATAATAATTTATTGGGGAGAAATACAAGGAAGTAAGAGGATATGTGTAGACAGACACAAGTTTAAATCCTGTTTGTGCCACTGTCTAGCTGTGTGTCCTTAGGCAATTTATTTAACCCTTTTTAGTATTTTTTTCTCCTCATCTTTTAATGGGCATGATAATAACTACTCTGTAGGGAGTTGTGAGTGCTAAATATTTAATCACCTTTCCTCTTGATGATGAAGAGGTACTGAAATTAGAATTTGTGAATTTATTCTTTGGATAATCATTTTTCCCCCAAAGAGAAGATTATGGAAGAATGGTAATCCTGCTACAACCAAACATGAATAGTCTTTCTGGTTTAAGTGTATGCTTAATGTATACATCTGTGTCATTGTATTATGACTGAGTTCAGGATATTGCCTCCTTTAAGAACGTCTGGTTTTGATATTTGGCGATAAACAGAAAAAACAAATTTTCCATTTGCAAGTATCATTAAACAGTTTTCACAAGGCCCAAGTTTGTCCATTTAATCATAATTGCCTAGTGACAGACTTCTTAGCAGACTGTGAGTTCAAATAATCTGTAGACTTTGTAATGGCACTAACTGTGCTGTAGACTGCTTAGTTACTCAGGAGAAGTGATTCTCCCTTCTGGACTGAGGGCAGCATTTCCCTCTCATATACCGTAGGCCAGGCAATCACGTTTTAGAAACTGTAGGTAGGTCCTGATACTCTGGGGCCCTCCACATGGGAAACTATCATCATGAAAAATGAAGGTGCCAACCACTCAACCAGAGGGAGCCCTCATGGTGGTTAGCTCTGCAAGCCACCTAGCTGTTTCCTGAACTTTAGTAAGAAGCCTCTCCGGACTGGGAACTGCTGCAGGCACTCGCCGTCTTTCCCCTGGGCCTCAGCGTCACAGGGCCTGAGGTTCTGTAGGCACCTTTGGGATGATAAATGCTTCTGATAAAGAGAAAACATAGGAGCCTCCAAGATAGAAAGCATCAGCAAATCATTTTTCTCACCTCAATAAAAGAATAAAACTGGACAGTTATGAAAAAGGAAAGAATAACATTAAAAAAAATTTGGAGAAGAAAATTTAGCAGTTGAGTGTCATCCCTATGAATACTTATTTGTTTACTTTTTCTAAGGACTTTTTTATTGTGGCAAAATATACATAGCAGAAAATGCACCATGTTAACCATTTCTAAGCATACGGTGCAGTGGTGTGAAGTATATTCACATTGTGGTGCAACCGTCACTGCTATTTATCTCCAGAATGATTTCATCATCCCCTCGTGGAGCCACCACACAATGATTCCCCATTCCTCCTCCTGCTTTCAGCCCCTGGTGACCACTGTCCTACCTTCTGTCCCTGTGAGTTTAACCACGCGGGTACCTTCTATCTACATTGGTTTTCTTTCCTTCACTTTTCACCTCCTAAAATGATAAATTCTTAACTTGGTTATCTTTGGAAATGTGGGCTTGATTACAAACAACTAGCTGAGAAGTGGCCCAGCCCAGCAAGAGCCCCTGTGCTGGTATTGATGTGGTTGCAGTCCCTGCAGCACAGACCTGCTTCCCCTCAGCTGAGAGGAGCGTGGTGACCACTCCCCAGGGCTGCTCCTCACATTTACTTTAAGAGACTGTTAAGTGGCCCCGCCGAGGCAACCTTGGGATCACAGATGCCCAAGCAAAAACATTTACCATTACATCGTAATGGAAAGCAGATCTGAACATTCAGGGAAAATGCGATTTCAGAAATATTAAAGATTTTTATGTGGAAAAGGCATCTTTTTAACTGAGTCCCTGCAGGAAACAAATTCTCCCCTGGGTGTTATGTAACACGAGCATGGTTCAGGCTTTGAGATGGGTTTCAGACGATTTAATGGGGACACGCCACAAACTCAAGACATCCATACTTGAACTTGAAAACAGTACAGATGGAAAAATATATAAAATGATCAAAATTTATACAGCATCACTCCGATCAGGAAATAAGTTCATCAAAGGAAATGGTTTGCCAAGTATTTATCACTCAATAATTTAAAATAGTCCTTTTCCCCATAAGTTCCATTTTAATGTCTCATTACATGATAGATGCAAGGTAGAACACTATACATAATAAATTTCTGCAATTGACTTATTCTTTCCTAATTAGTCACATGTATAGAGAATAACATACTGCCCTGCAGAGAATACCACGTTTTAATTCACTTAAGTGACTCTATCAACATATAAATTAGAAAAATATGTATTCATTTGTCCTTGGATCATCTCTTGGTGTTATCCTCCCTAGCAATAATAATCATAGTATTGTATACACTACTTATAATTAAATCATTTTTAAAATTTTATTAATACATTGATGTTTTTCAACACTCATTTCTAAACATACAGATGCCAATGCTAAGGTGTTGTAAAGACATTAAAACTGAATTATTATGCATTGATTCTGCAGGAAGCATTTTCCACTGGTGTCAGGGAAAGAAAATTACAGGTTCATTCTCTGTGACCCTTCTCGGAGAAATAGGCTGGCAGTTCTATTTGATAGAGAGTCCAACAGCATCCTTTAGATAGAACACTTTACCGTCAAATGCCAGTATTTAGATCTGATCTGAATTCTCTGACGGGCATTATGGTATACTGAGTAAAATGCCAGGAAGACAAAGACTGATAGGAAGAGAATTTCTCAAGGGAAAGCAAGTTCAAAGCCCTTCAATCAAAGCATCAGGCACATTTATATTCTCACATTCAGCCCGTGGTATTGATACTGCTCATATTCTGAGGGAAAAGAATATACAATTTGAATAACTGAAGGGCACACAGTAGACCTTTGACATGACCTCTGCTTTGTATGAAACCATGTCTTCACAGTGGAGAAACCGTCAGTTTGGAGGCAAAGAGAAGAAACATCTTTGTCAAACTCTTGCCTGTGCCTAATTCCCCAAATCCCCCACACATCCTAGACTGTCCCAGAATTTACAAATGTCAGCGGATTCCAGTGGTATTTATCCTTTATGTCACATCCAAGGTAAAGTAAACATGCCTAATGCCTTTTTAATCTTTGTCCTTCTCTTTCTCTCTCTTTGGATTTAATTTTGACTGTAATTTTGACCATTGCTAAAATATATCATCAATAATGTTTGCATGAAACATTGAGGAAACCTATGTTTTTCTCAAAGAGAGGATGCCCTCCCACTTCCTGCTGGTGAGAAATCTGAGTCCTGTTGGCAGTATCCACCAAGCAGGGTTTGCACTATCTGTCGCCCATCCTTCCAGCTACATTGATTTTCTCATTGGCCCAAACACATTATTCTATTGTCTATTTCCCACCCATGGTTTTTATATCCCATTCGGCCCTCTGCCATATTCTTTCTCTTCTTCTTTTCAATGACAATCCTAGCAATCTTTCACATCTAAGCTTGTCCATGAAGCTTTCTTTAGTCATTTCAGACAAGTTTTCTAGTAATTAATAGAGATAGTATTACTTTTATTCTTGTAAGTACATTGTGTTTACATGTGCAAATTCCTAAGATTGGCTTTTAATCCTATCTAATAAAGAGTTAATATGCAAATTAACCATCACTCCAACACACAAGATGGCCGCACCCATGTGGTCAAAGATGGCCACCCCCATGTGGACACAATATGGCTACCATAAGATGGCCAGCAGGGAGCAGTTGTGGGCAATCAGCCCAGCGGGGGAGGGCAGTTGGGGGGAACCCAGGCCTGCGGAGGAGGGCAGTTGAGGGCAACCAGGCCATCAGGGAGGGCAGTTAGGGGTGACCAGGCAAGCAGAGAAGGCCAGTTAGGGGCAATCGGGCCGGCAGGGGAGCAGTTAGGCATCGATCAGGCTGGCAGGGGAGTGGTTAGGGGGTGATCAGGCTGCCAGGCAAAAGCAGTTAGGGGCAATCAGGCAGGCAGGCAGGGGAGCAGTTGGGAGCCAGCAGTCCTGGATTATGAGAGGGATGTCCGACTGCCTGTTTAGGCCTAAATGGGCAGTTGGACATCCCTTGAGGGGTCCCAGATTGGAGAGGGTGCAGGCTGGGCTGAGGGACAATCCCCCCCTGCCAGCCCCCCCTTCCCCACACAATTTCATGCACTGGGCCTCTAGTCAAATATAAACTGCTTGAGACCTAGGAATGTGTCTTTATTGGTCCTCTGTAGTACCTTTAGTATTAATTTTTCTTAACAGGATAGTGGAGTCTTGTCTCAGTAAAATCCATCCTCCTGTTAAATTATAAGGAACCAATCAATCTACAATGATGAGTAATTAGTTCATATTAGTTAACCTCCCAAATCCTTATTAGCAATGAATGGACTCTCTAGGCTCTCACCTCTGCCTCCCTGTCCACCTTCATTCTCAACCTGCCATTGCTCTTACATGCTTGTGATCAGGAATTGTGTGTCTTTCAGCACACACTGCTGTCTTTGTATATGTGTGTAGGTCCTCCATCTTTTTGTCATGTAATTCTCTTCCCATTCCCCTATCAATTCTTTTTTAAAAAAATGCATTCTTATTGATTTTACAGAGAGAGGAAGGGAGAGGGAGAGATAGTAATGTCGATGAGAGAGAAACATCCACCAGCTGCCTCCTGCACACCCCCTTCTGAGGATTGTTCCCAAAACTTGGGTATGTGCCCTGACCAGGATTTGCACCAATGACCTTTTGGTTCATGGAGTGACTCCCAACCCTCTGAGCCACATGG
Organism: Corynorhinus townsendii; assembly: GCA_026230045.1. NCBI lineage: Eukaryota > Metazoa > Chordata > Mammalia > Chiroptera > Vespertilionidae > Corynorhinus > Corynorhinus townsendii. The sequence goes on from JAPDVU010000010.1 coordinate 12,697,307, forward strand.
CCAGGCATCCTATCAATTTTTTTTTTAGACTTTTAACTTTATATATTATTATTTTTTCTTTATTGATTAAGGTATTACATATGTGTCCTTATCACCCCATTGCTCTCCCCCACTCCCCTCCCATTCATGCTCTCAACCCCTGGTGTCTGTGTCCATTGGTTAGGCTTATATGCATGCATACAAGTCCTTTGGTTGCTCTCTCCCCCATACCCCCTACCTTCCTAATATCCTTTTAAGATTCAAGGCAAACATCAACTCCTCCTAGAAGCCCTTGACCCCAAGGACACCTCCCCCAATAGAAAATATCTGTCCTCTAATAGTGCCTAAGATATCATGTCTGTAAAGGCTTGGTATTACATAGTTTTCAAAAGTACCATCGATGTCTCCTTCTCTTGGGTGGGCTGTAGACTCTTCAAGGAAAAGGGCTGTGCTTTATCTGTCCCTGAATGTTTTCCATGTGGCCTGGGGCTGTCACACAGTAATCAGGTAACACATCTGAGCCTAATTGAGGGTACACCGATTGAGTGTCTGTTTCTGAATTAGTAAAGTGTGGCTTACCACCCAGGACCAAACTTAAGCAACACATTGAAGTAGGTTAATAACTATGACCCATAATACAGGTGAATATGTTTTTAAAACTGACTGTAAAACTTTCCCCAAGTGGTGGGGAATGTTTATTATCCAAGATGCTTTATTGGTGGACATTGCTTTTTAACTTATTATGAATATGCAAATTATTGGGACAGTTACAGACAGTTTTCATGCCTAGTCAGACTTTTTCTTGGCCACAAGTGGTCACAGACTTGGGCAAACCAAGAGAGGTGTTAGCTTCTGCCTTTCTGTTTCCAAGAGGGAAGAGATGAATGTTGTCACTATCTTCAGCTGGCAGCTTATGAAAGAGTTCAGGGTTCAGTTCCCTGTATGGCAGCCCCGAGCTGTCAGGGTGCTCCTGGGAGAACCTGGGGAGGGTGGCCGAGTCCCTGAAGGAGAGATGGTGCTATGGTGAAGGCCCAGCAGAGGACCAGGAAGTGGGGGGCAAAGCAGAGGGGCTTGATGAAAGATGGGTGTGCACACGGAGATCGTGTTCCCTCTCACAGTGCGCCACTGCATTCTACAGTCTCCCTGAAACAGTTCAAGAGCTACATTTCCTTTTATTAAATTTTTACTTGTTTTCACCCCATGTGCTTCATTCCTATTGAATTACATACAAACCTATGAACTCTTGCTCCTTTGTACTTCTACCACTTTATATATTAAATTTAAAAATGCTAGTATAGGTTTCCTAACATCTTTTAAATCTATCCTGTATATGTAGAAAGACCTAAGATGTTTGGGGAACTCAGAATGAGAGTGAAGGAGTGGTGGTTGAGGGCTGGTCTCTGGAAGAATTCCAAGCACACATGGACATGCTCTAAGGGATCACAGACGTCAAATCCACCTGAAGCAGTTGGCCAGGGCTCTTCTCTAGAACTGTTTTCATGTTAATTCTTTTATTGTTGAAGTCTAATTGCATATTTAAACAATATATGATTTCAGTAAATGGGTAGCTTAAAGTATTTTTAACTGTCCATTTCTGCTCTGAAATGAGTTTAATAAAAATACAGATTGTTTTTGTCCTAACTATTGAAATGTATGAATTAACTTCCCAACTGGGTACAAATGCAAAAATCATTACTCTCCCTAACAATGCAAAACAAAGTAAATGTAACTGTTTTTTGGGGAAAAAAAGGATCATATTTTTTTTGGCCATGAGAGAGTCTACTTATTAGTCTTGGCATATTTCCTATGCATCCATGGAGCAAGGCCATCTTTTCCTGGGATATGTCATTCTGTTGCGTGGCATCTTAAGTTTTCTGCACATAATTTAAAGAAGAAAAGATGCACTGAAAGAATGGAGGCACTGGGTATTTTAACTCATCTTTCATCCTATCCCTGATTATGGGTGGTATGGTGTGATGGTTTTTGTATTTTCTCTACTTTTTATCTAGTTTTATTGAAATATGGTTGACATACAACATTGTGTAAGTTTCAAGCAAATAATATCATGACTTGATATATGTATATATTGCAGAATGGTCACCACAATAATTTTAGTTAATGTCTATTACCTCACATAGTTTTAATTTTTTCCCTTGCAATGAGAACTTTTAAGATCTACTCTTTTAGCAACTTTTAAATATGCAAAACTATAGTCATTATGCTGTATATTTCACCCCCAGATTTATTTATTTTAAAACTGGAAGTTTCTACCTTTTGACCACCTTCACCCATTTTCCCAACCACCTACCTCCTACTTCTGGCAACCACTAATTTGATCTCTCTTTTTCTGAGTTTCTTTTTTTCAGATTTCACCTATAAGTCAGATCATACAATACTTATCTTTCTCTGTTTGACTTACTTCATTTAGATAAAGCCCTCTTTACTTCCTTGATAATTTTCTTATTTGCCCTAATTTAACCACAACGAAATGTTTACTGAAGATCAATGTGAACATTAAGACTAAATTTTTTAAATTGTCTCACATTTACAAACTATCTCACAGAGTAATTTAACTAATCTACCTACTGTTTGCACAGATCCTAACACCACATTTGACTTCCAGTTGATGTTCAGTTTTGCTATTGAATTTGTTGGCTGCTTTGTCCATGTAGTTGTTGATGAAAATAATCTGTAAATCTTGAAGAAAAAAAAAGATTTGTCCATTTCTGTTTCTTGGAGCCATGTGACAAGTCTACCATTCCTGAGACACTAAGGTTTAGTGTCTCACCTTAGCCATTGTGGCTAAAGCATTTGTGTACCTCCCATGGTGAAATTACCACCTTGCTCCATGGTTAACCTTATCTGCAACTCTGCTGAGATCAAATGTGGGACAGCAGGAATGACTGGTCCTTTACTCTGTCTACAAGACAGTGTGTGAGCATTAACTGTGAAGAAACACACGGAATTGCTATTGTACTAAAATAATTTACTGTGTGGGGAGGTGCATACTTTATTTCTTACTCCTGGGATCCCATCTGCTTCTCTTTTTTCTTTTATGCAGTATATGTCAATATTTAGAGCCAATTCTGTTCTTCAATGATGTGAGAGAAATATCAGTTTAAACTCATGTCACTGATTACCACAGAGAATTGGGACTGTAAAAAAGTGATTATGAATTGGGGACTACGCCTTACATTAAGTGAGTCAGGGAAGATCTGGAAATTTGCCAAAGAATTATAGAGGCTGAATATATACTCTCGTTATAAAAGAAAAGAACTCTAAGAAGGTAAACTATCAGTTAAACCAAAATGAAAATAGCTGTGGAATAACATGTTAGTTAAAACATCCAGAAATATTATAAGAGTTTCATTTCAAAATGAGGTTTTCAATATATAAACTTGCTTATTTACCGTCTTCTTCTTTTAATACTATGGAATTCTATCTTTACTATTTTCTCCCAAAAGTATGATGGATGTTAACACGCTAATAATTTTTGAATTGATAATGTGTAAATTAAAACGCATTAGTAGTTGGCATTCCTAATTTTTAAAACCTTGTTGATATTTATTTTCCTACCTACTGTACATAACACGGTTCAAGTTTGTCAATAAAATAATACAAATTCTGCATATTTTATTATAAAAATCACTTATTCTAAACAGACTTCTTTGCTGTGCTCTGCCAGCTCTATATTGTAAGAATTAGACCATAGAAGTCAAACTTCCACACCGACTTTCCAAATTCCAGAGAACACACGCCCAGTCTTTCTGAGTGCATGGGCCTTAGCCTTTGGTGTGCATTGCGTGCTTTCTTCCAAACTTCTGCTTCTCTTGCAAGGGACCCTGACCAGTAGTTCTAAGGGAATCTGCTGTAGAAGCATCTTCTGCCTCATTGTCCACTCAGGATAGTGATGAGCAACATAGGATGGCACACATATTTCTTAGTATTTTCTTCACATAAGTATTCTTGGCAATTGTTCTCTTCTTTTGGGGCCTTAGTTGAAAGAGACTATTTTAAAATTTTCATTATATTTTTCAAGGGTTTCAATCTGATCTCATCCTCTGTATTTTTATTAAGAACCTTGACATTATGTTCTGGTCAGATAAGAGGTACTCCTCCTGCTTTTTTGCAGTTATGGTTTGTAAAGTAGTACCACATCTGTCATTTCTAGAGATCTAGAGCAGGAATGGAAGACTGGAAGTGTAGGCTCAATCCCTGACATAGAGGATTTTGAGTAGTGTAATTGCTTGTAAAATACGTTATTTTTCTCACCAGATATCTGCACCTTTTGTTCTGACCAGCCACATCCCCAAACATTCAACTGTACAGGTAAATCCCCTCCATGGTACATGCAGTAGTGTTTATAGAGTTCCTGTCTTGTGCCAGTCACTCAATGTTCTAATGATGAGCAAAATGACAAAATATAATCATAGGTAGCTGCTAGGTACAGGCACACATATGTTACTAAATATTTCAAACAGCAAGAATTAGTACAGTCATATGGAATCAAGCCCCAGAAATGCCACAAGGCACGTGTGTGTGTCTGTGTGAGCAGCATGGAGGGGGATGTTAGGCACAGCGCCTTTCCTAGACATTATTTTTACCTCCTGGTACTTGGTCTGGGTCCAGTGTTCATCGCGGCCACTTTATTTCTGGAAAGGTGCCTTAACTTGAACTTCTCCGGGTCAGTGATAAAGACTCTCTTTTCGCCGTGATGGTGAAATTGGATGCCAAGTAGCATTCTCATATTTTCAGATAGTCATTCAAGATGGTAAGCAAAGGCCTTGCTGTTCAGTTCATCGCTAAAGAACAAGACAGCTTGTGGCCATAAGTCACTTAGACTTTCATCTTCCCTGAAGCATTCTGCAAAGTTCCTGAAACATTCCCCTTTTTTAGTCAGTGCTTTGCTATGCTGGCATTGTTTCGGTTTTATGTCACAGGGGATGTGATGTCTCAGAGGCCGTAGTGCTTCCTACCGTATTGTTATGCTGTGCACAGAGGGACCACCCAGATAATGCAGTGATTCACTTTTTTAAATGCCTACTTGCATATCCATTTGAAACCTCTTCCTAGAAATAGTGTGAAGGGTAGAAACAAAGCAGTAATAGGATCTCTAGAAGCTCTCTATTTTTAGTTCCAAATTTGCTTTTCAACATGGAAAGTAAATTTCTATAATGAGTCAGCTTCATCTTTATCCTCAGAATTGGGAAGTAAATAAGCCTCACCTTTACCAGCCTGACAGCTGTGTCCAGTTGCCAGGTGCCTGTACTGAGTGTGTTGGTATGTGGAGACCTATATGTCAGTGAGGGCCCAAAGAAACCACTTACCCATTCCTAGAGCAAGGTTACCCCAGGAAGTCAGGTGAGTGTCTATTTCCAACTTGAAGTATTTTTTCATATAAAAACAATGATGATAGCACTAAATTAAGCATCCCACGTCCCCCTGCCATGGTGCTGAATTGCAATGAACCTGGCTCAGCGCCTGTGGAGTGATGGCATTTCCCTGTCTCATTACTGGAAACTCAGCCTTGTCATTTAACATTTAGTGGAGCATGCAGTGTTGCAGGTGAAATTTTCTTTCTGTTTAAATACATGCTTTAAGCAACAAGTCAGAGACCTCTTTCTCTAGGGAAGGATGTGTAGGGGCATTCATTCATTTGTGCACATATGGACACATCTCCTTAAGTACCTGCTGTATGCCAACACGATGACATTTGCTAAGGGAGTATCATTCATGACCTCGAGAGTAGAGATGGTTACATGGAAATCTTCCGTTTTATTTGAAGTTTTCCTTCACCTCACTTCTGAGCAACAGTAATGACAGGCACCTCTTTTTGATCACTCATCATGTTCCATATATCAGGCTAAGCACCTTCTAAAACCAGCTCATTGATTGCATTATTATCTTTACAAAAAACACCAGTTTCCACATTCGGAAACTGAGTCTGAGAGAGGTTTGATATCCTGCCCCCAGCAACACAGACAGCAAGTAAAATGATATCACAATCAGTACGATGACAGAGCCGGGACCTCAATTCAGATTTGTTTTATTCCAGAGTCATTATTTTAACTGATATTGTTACAGCTTCCAAAGCACTAAATTGAAACTGAGGTTCTTGCATCTTCAAAGTACAGCAGAGTCAAAGTAGGGAAATGGTCAGTAAGAAGCACCATGAAGCCCGCCCTGCATCAGAAGCCTAGGCCACATGGTCGATTATTCTCTCCTCATCCCTCACACGTACTAGTAAGTCTTTTCCATGTATTTCTCCTCTTTGTTCTGGCTAGTGCTGTTCTGTTACAACAGCTTCCTGGCTTGTTTCTCTGCCTCAAAGTTTGTCCCATTAATCCATCCTCTGCATTATCATATAGTGACCTATCTAATGTGCAAATCTGACAGTGTTACCCTCACATGGAGCACATGTCAATGGCCTGCCATCATCGGATCCAGTGCCCCATATATGGCATGAGATTTAGCCCCTCACTTCTCCTGCTAAACAGTTGCTTCCCACTAGAGTCCCTCCTGGTACAAAAACACATATATTTTTCCACATATGTTAATCCTTTATGGGATAAATTGTATTCATCCTTTCCTTTACATATGTGATTCCTGTCCCCTTGGATGCTTAAGTGTCTCTCTATTTTTAATACACCCAGCGCACATCTCTACCTTAGCACTTCCTTAGCACTTAGAGTGGACATACACATCTTTGTGATTTTCTCTCCCAGCAAGCTGGACTACTTCGGTCCATGTCTTTTCAGATTTGAACCTCCAGTGTCTAGACAAAGGCTTAATAATAAATGTTTACTAAACAGAAGTAAAACAACTGACAATGAAATGAACTGACAAACAAAGTAAGAACTTAGACAGAGATAATCCTAGTTTTTCTAGTAAAACATGGGAACTGCTTTGGCAAATGAATTAGGTGAGAAACCAAAAGGGCTGGGTATTTCTCCCAGGTTTCCCACATCTTTGCATTCACCTGTTATGAGAGTTCAGACCAAACACTTCAGTATCTGAAGTGACCCTCAATTTCCTAATTAGCTAAAGTGGTTGTATTGAATCATCCTTGGAAATTATTCCAGCCAAAAACTCTACAGTTACCATTCTAACTCCACTGTACCAGAAATGACATTTCAGGAAGTAGGATTCTTTTAGAGGCCACACACAAATATCTACACACAAAGAAAAAGTAAAACAAAATAAAAATTCTGTTTTGTAGTGAGAAACTGTTGCCCTGACCCAACTATTCATCTTAAAATGATACACCACTGGTTAAAAGGAACCAAGTAAGAAAATGTGGATAGAAAAATGCACAGCACCCCAGGTGGAAAGCACACTCTAAACATGGAGGCTCTATCATAGTTTTAATGTATTTTTTAAAAATTAAAAAAAAATCTTAATTTTTTTTCTTTATTTATTAAGGTATTACATATGTGTTTTTATTCCCCCTTCCCCCCACCCTCCCAACTCATGCCCTCACCCCCCTGGTGTCTGTGTCCATTAGTTAGGCTTATATGCATGCATACACGTCCTTTGGTTGATCTCTCCCCTTACTCCCACCCTCCCCTACCTTCCCTCTGAGGTTTGACTGTCTGATTGATGCGTCTCTGTCTCTAGATCTGTTTTTATTCATTAGTTTATATTGTTCATTATATTCCACAAGTGAGTGAGATCATGCGATATTTATCTTTCTCTGACTGGCTTATTTCATTTAGCATAATGCTCTCCAATTCCACCCATGCTGTTGCAAATGGTAAAAACATAACACAGGAAACCATAAAAATATTAGAGGAATTCACAGGCAGCAAAATCTCAGACATATGCCGAAGCAATATCTTCGCCGATACAGCTCTTAGGGCAATGGAAACTAAAGAGAAAATAAACCAATGGGACTACATCAAAATGAAAAACTTATATACAGCAAAAAAACTATCAACAAAACAACAAGAAAGCCCACTGCATGAGAGAACATATTTGCCAATGTTATCACTGATAAGGGTTTAATCTCCAACATTTACAGGGAACTCATTCAACTTAACAAAAGGAAGATAAACAACCCAATCAAAACATGGGCAATGGACCTAAATAGCTACTTTTCGAAAAAGGACATAAGGAAGGCCAAGAGACATATGAAAACCTGCTCAAAGGCACTAATCATCCGAGAGATGCAAATCAAAACAACAATGTGGTACCATCTCACACCTGTCAGAATAGTTATCATCAACAAATCAACAAATGACAAGTGCTGGTGAGGATGTGGAGAAAAAGGAACCCTCGTGCACTGCTGGTGGGAATGCAGACTGGTGCAGCTACTGTGAAGAACATATGGAGTTTCCTCAAAAAACTAAAAATCGAACTCCCATTTGACCCAGAAATCCCACTTCTAGGAATATATTTCAAGAAACTAGAAACACCAATCAGAAAGGACATATGCACCCTATGTTCATAGCAGCACAATTTACCATAGCTAAGATTTGGGAATAGCCTAAGTGCCCATCAGCAGATGAGTGGATTAAACAACTATGGTACATCTACACAGTGGAATACTATGCTGTGGTAAAAAAGAAGGAATTCTTAAAAATCTTTATTGTTGAAAGTAATACATAGGTTCTCCTTTTAAAGATTTTTAAAAATATGTATTTTTTTGTTGATTTCAGAGAGGAAGGGAAAAGGAGAGAGAGAGAGAAACATCAATGATGAGAGAGAATCATTGATGGGCTGCTTCCTGCATGCCCCACACTGGAGATTGAGCCTGCAACCTGGGCATGTGCCCCTGACTGGAACCAAACCGGGGCCTTTCAGTCTGCAGGCCGACTTCTATCCACTGAGCCAAACCGGCCTGGGCATAGTCTTCATGTATTTTTAATGTCTTATTCTGTGTCTAACGGTCCTGCATTCTGCCTTTAGACCTAACTAAAGGAGCCCACTGACACCTTACAGGGCTAAAGATTCTGGAGCAGCCATCCTTGGCTCCAGAAAGCCCTTCTTCCTCAGGGAAACAATGGGTTAGCTTGGGAAACAGTATCAGCTATGGGACTGGATTCCACATGAAAAGATCCCTCATTCGTGTGGCCAGGCTGTCGGTTTCCTGGGGCTGGCACAGTGTTCATCTCTTCGGCACCAATATGCTTGAGTTACTGGTGTTGGGAAGCCATCCATCCATGGAGTTCACAAAAATAGCAACACAGGGCCCACAAGAGTCATGCACACCGCATTTCAGCCAGTCCCCCTATTTAGAAGGCTAAGACTGTAGTTCTAAAATTCGAAGTCTTTGTGGGCTGGGTGAAAACACACAGAAATAAAAATTTACTGTCAATTTCTTTTACATTGTTAAAGGTTTAAAGTTTTGATGAAGTGAGATTTGGTCACAGTCAGCTGGTCCCTGAAACTAAAATCCTTTTGAGGTTATTAAGAATCAATTAAGCTTTGTTTCCCTGGGTACTGCCACGGCTCCTTGGCAATTTATCCAGGGTTTGTACATTCACTGCCTCTTTGCAGGTGCAGCATAAATAGGTCTGATTTAGAGGCCGGATAGTTTTAAAACTCATTAGTGGATCTCAGGGACAGACGAATAAAAAGCTTTACCAGAAATTTCCTCAACTATCTTCTCTGCATGTGCCCAACTTGAAAGCATTTAGCAGTTCCCACCACCTTCTTCAGAACAAAGCAACGGAATTAAGGACTATATTTATTAAATTCCCAATAAAATTATGCTGAATTATAGAAACATACCTAAAAGTGCATAATTTATAGTAGCATCAAAATTTCCATTTGTTTTCAGAAAAGGAGATGGTTGGTTTTACTCTAAGAAATTATGGAAGTCATCATTAAAAATATTGTCAAGGGATTTGTTAAAAGCAGATCATGGGTTTCAGCTTTTAGTGAATTTATTTTGAACCCCCTGAAGCAGACACTGCAAATTTTTACATTCTAATGAGTGAACTAAAAACATATATTTCAAAGCAAATAGCGCTCATAAATTACATTTATGACACATGAGGTTGCTGACTGCTGGGCCGGAGCACCCAGTAATGGTGCTAATATGCACTCTCCCTTGATTTTCTCAGTTCCCAACATGCTCTAATTCCACACTACAAATCTTTAAATGGCAGTTATATTTTAATTAATGTGATTACGTCCTGCCATTAGCAAGCCCTCCCCCTTCACGATTCTCCTGCCAGGCCCACGGATGCCAGTAAACCATTAACATGAAAGGGCTGTTTACTTATTAAATTCATCGACACAAACAGGCAAGGGTTGCAATTGTTGATTTGCCACCAAAAGATCACAACAAGAAGGAGTTGTTCAGAGCCTGGCAGTTGCAATTATCTGGTGTAATTAAGTCTAATTTATAAAGCCCCCCTCCAATGAGGAAGTAACAATTTTTGTTAATTAACAAGAGCATTTGTAAAGCTCGTTAACTCCATCCTTCACAGCCCGCCTGGAAACGAGGGAGCATATGGCTGTTCCATAGGACATGTTGCATATGTGTACTTGGGCATTAATCTGTTTGTGAGGTCTAATGATTGAAATGGGAGCTGGAAATGGATGTTATATCACCCAGGAAAGAAGATCTACTGTTTTCATTTATCTTTCCAGCAATGTGAGTGCTCTGTCATTATCTTGTGCATATGGTTTCATTATTCTGATACAGCACTCCGCACGCCTCATACCATCATGCCCATAAGCCTGCAGGGTACAAGAGCACTTATCTTTCCTGATGACTGTTGAATCATTTAAAACAAGTTATTAGTGAAACAATTAAAATGATATTGGTTCACAATTGTATTTATAGCTGGCAGGCATAATGGAACATTCTGAATAGCAATCAGGGGGTTCTCAGAATGGATGGAAAATGCTGTTAATCAGAGACAAGAGGAACCTCTAAAGAAAACCAAAATTGCAAGAGCACATTAATTGTATTGGAGCATTTCATTTAATTGAGAACAAAGCAAGGTAAAAATCATGTTATCCATGTTTTATGAACATGAAGAAATAGGAAAATTACTATGTCATTTGTCACATATCTTCTGTTGGATGTGAAAATTAAAAAGGCAGTATTTAACTTTAACCTGAGCAGGCCAAATGCATCGTGTGGTTACACATTTTCATATTCAAAGGGATCACCGAAATAAAATACAAGTAATTTAATTAACTAATAAATGCAGAGAAAGACATTGGGCAGAATCCATGGGATGATTTCCAATGAAACTTAGAGATTATGAAATGGCTATAAAGGACAAAGAAGGTTGTCCCTGCTGAATTTCACTCATGATGCTTAAGGAATTACTGTGATCAGATTATCTTCCTGGAGAATATAAATATATTATTTCTTTCTTGCCTTGATGGTAGAAATCACTGAAATTCATCAGAGTTGGTTGGCAGCATATAGGTAAATGAATAGCAAAATTCTTCTCTCATATAAACCAATTCATTTGAAATAGTTTCTAACTGGTATTATCAATGGGAACTGTCAGTCACACCAAATGGTGTGTGTGGAGTATATTTATATCTGCTTACAGGAGGCAGGAATGAAAGACAGAGTTGGAGTAGATGACAATGAGAATGAGGTTGACTGGAATAAACAGGGCTCCAATTAGTTTTCTCTACTGAACCAACTCACTTGGGAACTCAAATTGTTTGTTGGTTTGTTTGTTTGTTTGTGAAAGGCTAGTTCATTAAACCAATAAGCTGGTCTCTGTAGTTCAGATTGATTTATTTTGAGGTTGTATTCAAACTACAAGCCCTGATACAGATAGTTTTATTGCTGTCAACAACTTAAACATTTTGATTGGGTTGGACATAAATATAAAAAGTCCAAGTAGCTTAAGTGTAGTTTTAGCTATCAACCCAAGCACCACGAATTCAAAATGGCAACTGTGTGGGTAAAATCAGGAATGCACAGATCGGGAACAGAAAACAGGTTTTTATTTATGAGAACAGATGAGGACATGTTTTATTGGTTGAGAAGGCTTGAACCTGTTGAAATGATTGTGTCAAAAAATCTTAGACAATTTAAGGAGATTGCCAAGATTGTGGATCTTAAGCTTATTGTGTTACTGAATACCAAGTCAGTTCTAAATTCATGAACTGAATTAAAAACTGTATGATTTTCCTCAAAACAACTTTATGAGCTACCAATATTTACATTTTATCTATGAGGAAATTTGGGTTGAGAAAGTTTATATAACTTGCCCAGTGACACATGGCCAGGCACTGGGAGAACTTATTTGTCAATTGATTAGACTATAATTCATGCAAATGAAAATTTCAACTTATATGTTGCTTCTATTTACATACCACTTCCACTGAGAAGTAAATATTTAAAAAAGATTTCTATGAAAGTCTCCCCATATTTGTTTTTCCAGTTCTGAAATTACTAGCCAGTCTATTCATCTTGCAAGTTTATGTTATTGAAATTACTAGGACCCACTGTTTGATGAAAGGATACAAATTAGACTTATGCCTGGTTTCTTATCTATGTGTACCATTCTATTCCATTTTACTTCAAAGTTTTTCTTACATGTATTTAAGCCTCTACAGAAGAAGGCAATCTAAAATCTATAATCATTACAAAGAATTGAATGAGGTACAGCACGTGTGAAGTCCAGAGTTTGAAGGAAAGGAAGAAATTGTTTCTATTTGTCTCTGTTTTATTAGCCGTAATGTGCAGATGGGTAGACTGATCGGGGGGATCGCTTCATTAGGAAGGTCTGTAAATATCTCTCTGTTGTACACCTGAAACTAATGTAATATTGCATGTCAAATGTAATTGAAACATACATTTAACAAAAAGAAAAAAAATCACAATGTTCATGTGAAACAAGCAACAAGATACGGGTTTGGTTTAAAATACTGACAAAAGAAAGTAAGCTCTCAATCCACATGCTGTAACCACTGAAGGTGCCATCATAACAGCTTGGATTTCCTAGTCTGAAAATTTTAGGAACCGTGGAGAATTATATGTAGAGTCTCCTATGAATCCCAGAAGAAGAAGTTAGATAAAGGAGTCCTCCTCTAATTGGATGCATTTAAGAAATGTTTATTAAACTATACATATAAAAGAGTCATCAGAAAGCTATGTCAGCACCTATTGACACATTAAAAATCACCTAAATATCATGTTCGGTTACAGCTTCAAATACATGTAACTCTTAAAATGCTTTCATTCTAATTGCGCAATGGACAAAGCTTCTAGCGTGGTAAGGAAAATCATATCATTGACATTCTCATTGTGTAAAGTCAATTTGTGCAAGGTGATAAGTAAAAAAAAAAAAAAAATTACCACTGATAAACATTTCTATATCATCAAACTCAATGTTTTAGTTTAAGGATGAATTGTAGACAATGTTAGCCAGGGGGGAAAGTATTCCTGCTTTGTGAGAATGTCATTAAATTTGACTTGAAAGATATATGGCAAAACTATCTCCAACTCTCCTGTACTACCAAGTATACCCATATACATGTACTGTTACTCTAAAACCCAATTTTACAATAAACTGAAGTTTAGCAAAAATTATACTTCTCAAGAGAGTTAATCAGATAAGCTGAATTTGTGTTATGTGTTCACAATGCAATATACAGATGACCTGTTATAGAATTATAGACTTGAAACCTATATAATTTTATTCACCAATGTCACACCAATTATTTTAATCAGTTAACAAAAAATAAATAAATTGAATAGTCCTTGTCCTACAGCACCCTTCCAGCTGGTGGTGCTGTGTGCTCAGGACTAAATTCTGGTCAGCACAGTGTTGTAATGGGCTGTCTATAGGCTGCAGTCCATTTCCCAGCCTGGACAGCCTCAAGACCCCTGGGAGTCAGGGGTGGATACCACACCATAAAAATGATAAGAGAAGTTAAGAAATATCATTTTTCTTGAATTATCCTCAAATTTTCATGGTTAAATATTTCTTAGAAAAAATTCTTAGAGTTCACTTAAATAGGCTGTTTCTCACATTCTAGGGGGTCTTTAAGAGCAGGTCATGTGCTGATGTTTACTTCCTTATAGTTCAAATATACTGAATAAAGAGAATGCAGAGAAAATAAAATGTCACTTTCCTAATAATAAGCTTGATTCTACCTTCGTTTGCCCTCCTTATTTACAGAGAGAGGGGAGCAATGGGTGGCAAGCTGAAATGAATCTGAGTCTAAGACTGAAGAGGAGTATTCCTATCTTTTCCCAAATCCCAACATTCTTAAATATTTTTCTGGTTTTTCCATGGCCAAAATAAGCAGGAAAAAAATGAGGAAATCAGAACAATTTTTATTTGGCTATAGTGTAAGAGGTCTTTCCTAAATGATAATGGAACTCAGTGCGGTTTCATAAGGGGTCCAGTTAAATTTAATTTGTTTTCTCAGCCATGTGAAAGTGATGCCAGACTCTGCTCAGTTTGAGTCTGTCCAGGTTCTTGATGTGTTCAGTTGCTGAGATGCTACTGGAGCAGTGAGTTACCCAGTGGAACAGTCTTTTTGGCAAACTCCCCTAACCCCTTTCTCTGACCAATGCCCAACGTTTTTTCTAGTTGCATTTAACCTAATTTCATCAAGTCTCATGTTCCTGTGATCCATGGTCAATACCCAAATTTCCAGGGCCCTGGGAATTCCCTGTCCTGCTGTTTCTTTGTTGCATTTCTCCCTGTTTCTGCTTCCTGCCTTCATAAGGAATATTCTGAAACGTTTTCCAGTGCTGAACACCCTATACTCATCCTTAACTAATTACGTATTACAGGATCCAAAGGTTGTAAAGCCATTCTCCCACTCCCTAATTGCCAGCTTCCGACCACACGTGCTGCCCCAGGTGCCTGCCTTCTCAGTACACTCCACCACCTTCCCCCATTGCTGCCATCCTCCATTTTCCTAGTAACTGCCCTCTAGTTAAAGGTTTGTGTTGCTGTTTGTGATCTGTGACTATACTCTTGCACAGCTTGTCCATCCAACCATACATATTCATGGTTCTTAACTTTTGATGTCCCCTGATAACCCAACCCCCCATCACCCATGTACCCACATATACACAGATAACGCACTCAGTTTAGCCAGCCATTCCCATGAGTACATAAAGGATTTGTCATCTAAAAATGTCATCAGATCAAAAAAATTGAACACAAATTCCTTAGCCTTTATCCAAAGCTACATAATCATTCTGACTCTCTTATGGTCTGACTGACATGTGGTGCCTTTCAGGATCTTCATTTTCCATTCATGCTACCCACATCTTTCTCCAAACACTGCACCTCACTCATCAGCAACAACTCTACCAAGCTACTCACTTCTTGATCTACGCAAAGAGTGCTGGAAGGTAGTATAACGTGGCAGAGTTCATCTCTGATTACCATAAACTTAACATATCTGCATGTGACTAAGTTTTGGGTTTGTCCTTGGCACAGGTGGTCATGAGAACCATACACCTATTAGTATCTCTTCCGTTCTCCGCTCCTAAAACACAATTCTAGATCAAGTACAAAGTCACCTTTTCATCTTATATATTTGTGCTACTGAGTGAACTGTTGGATAAAAAACAACACAGCTTTGAAGACTGCTATGATAACTAATTCACAATTTCTAATTTTCTTCCTGAACTTTTAACCCTGTTATTGGATTATAATAGCTGCCTGAGGAAATAGGGGCCCTCAGGTATTGACTTGAAAGTGTCTGTCTCCCTCTGTATGTTCTTATCTCTGCCCTCTCTCCCCACCCCCCCCCCCCGCCCCTAACAGGGCCAGAGACAGTATATCTCACATGCTGCATAAGGTTAGGCCTTCATGCGTCCCTACTATTCTGTCTTCACCAAGACCAAGGTTACTTTGTTGTCCTTCTTTCTGTCTTGTCATTATCCTGTCTATTATACACACACTCCTGCAAAGGTCATTTTCCTAAAACACAATTCTTATCGTGTCACCACTCTCCTACCATCCCCATCAACAGTTCTTCATTGCTCTTGGCCTGAGGTCTAGATATTTCATTTTAGCTTTCAAGACTCTGAATTACTTGATTCCAGATGTGTCCTCCTTTACCATACTGATGCTTGCACGTACTTTGTGTTGCCGTTGGACCTTTATGCTGAATCTGTTGTCTAGAGCAGTCCCTGTCATCTACCCATTCCTTCACTTTATAACCCCAGCTACTTCACCTTTCAATGAGCTATGCCACTTTGGCACTTGTCTCAGTTTCCATTATATTTCAATGTAGACTTCTACTTTCTCTAAGAAGACATCTCTGAAACTTCAGATTTGCATTAGGTGACATGCTCCCACGAAATGCTGTATTACCCCTAATATCGCTTTTTTCACAGTGTGTTTTAATTTTTGTTTACTATCTATGTTTCTCACTAGACACTCAGCACTATAAGATCAAGTACAACATTTGCCTTTTTCACAGATTTTTTTTTTTTTAGAGGCCAAGTGTCAGGATTTGACATAAATATAGAGTGAGGCAAAAGTAGGTTTATAATTGTTTGTATGGAAAATAATAAAATAAAAAATAAATAACAATACAAGAATAAACTCTGTGCTTCACATACTCACAACTATAAACCTATTCGTTCCAGCTTGTATTTTATTAACTGAACAACACGAGAATTGGTCCAAGGTCATAGATGCAAGAGCATACATAGGTCAGCAGCTGAAATCTGAAAGGACCTTCAAGAGCATGTGATCTATTTCACAAATACAACCAGCCAGATAAGTGTGTGTTCTAAGAAACCTAAGATCCTTTATAAATTTCATCCCTCAAAAAACAAACACACAAAAAAACAAAAGCCATTGAAGAGTTAAGGGAATGTTGTTAGCAAAATTCCTAATTCCTTAAGAATTACCTAATGGATTACTTGAAGAAGAAATAAAAATTACTCTGCATAAGAAGACAGCGTAGGCTTCTCCAGCCTTACCACAGCCTGACATTAACTTTTAGACCAAGTTGAGGGTTTTTTAAAGAGAATAGTCTATCTCTTTAGATGACCAGATGATGAGAGGATCTGGATTACAGATAGGTTGTATGAGAATACAGACACATGCAATGGAGATATTTTACAAGTATGGTTGACATTCACAGATAAGTCCCTATTGATACTTTCTAGACTGAGGTACAAAAGAGATGTAAATTGCATATTATTATTACTTTTTTTAACTGCTTGATTGTGTTTGTCGAATACACCATTATGCTCACTCTGGTTGTAGAGGATTTATTCTGGTTTTGTTCAGTATGTTTACCTGAAGTGACATCCCTGTGTTCTTTTTAATTATATATGTTATTAATTAAGTGCCAACTGTTTAAGACCAAGGTCAGAGTCAGAGAAGAGAGGGACAGAACCTGGCATTTGAACTGGTCTTTTAGGGAGAATGAGCCACCTATCAGAAAGGTCATGACTATTTTGGCTAAACATTTATCACAGGTAAAGTGAGGGCTATCTCCAGGATGTTTGAGAAATACCTGTTCAGATGTACGGGTTGACCAGTGATCACCTAAAGCCTTTATTTCATATCAAATATTTAAGTTACTTGGTGCTTTTCAAACTACAGCAGCAGCAAAGAGGCAGAGTACAAACATCTGGTTTCCTATGTTACCAAGTAAATGAAGCATTTTGGCATTATCTGCCAGAAAACACATGAAGAGGAACAAAGTTACAAGAATTTCTATTTAAATTCTGCAGAAAAACAAAAAAAACATTTTCAGAGTCTAGCAAAACAAATTAATTACAGATATTTCAAAATGCATACCTCCTCATAGTTATTCTCTTGATTCAGTTTGCTCTTCATTGTTTTCTTTTAGTGGAGGCAAAATATTTGTATGTAATTTTTTTATGCAAATACACACCTGATCCCAAACATTGTAGTTCTATTTTTTTATAAAGTCACAAATATTTTGAGGTTTTAATATTACTATCATGAATCTTTAAGTAACATAATCCTGAAGGTTGGAGCAGTAACATTATTTATATTCATTAACATTTTTTTAAACCTCAGGTCAGAATTTATTTTTTTTTAAGAATTATAATCTCTTTTAACCTTATATTTAATTTTTAATTGACTATATTATTGGCGAAATTACAAAAACAAAGTCATTTTAGCTGATGTGGGAATGAGGATCTGCAGCATTTAGTTCAGTACGAAAGCCCGAGGTCATGGTAATAATTATATCTATGGAATGATGCCCTGTGGTTGGAGCCACAGGAAAACAATAACACACACTTATCCTTAGATATCCCAGAATAGAATGTGCCTGGTATCTGTTTTTTTAAGCAAAATGAATTGGCAAAATCAGAGGAATAAATATGTACTCAAAGCCTCCACTAGGTCCTGTTTCTCCCCCAATGAGAGTCAAATATCAGCCCGTATAGGTCTCTATCAATGGCAAGGAAAACTCACCCATTGTCCTTCTGAATTGGTTGTTCCCTCCAGCACGACCTTTAAATCCAAAATGTTGCTTCCCGGGGCCACTAGGAGTTTAAATTACGGGCTGAGATCTGATAGAAATTCAGGTCAATGAGATCTGATAGAAATTCCTGTTGTTCATTTAGGAAATGAAAGAGATGTGTAGAAATATGGAAAGTACAGTCTGTCATTTGCAGGAAGGTCTCTTTGTTTTAGGCATTCTGTAGAAATAGGCAAGCGCTATAAACAACCTAACACGGAAATGCTTTCCAATGCCACAACTCAGAGAAATAGGAAATGTAATTGATAGGCATAGAGATTGTGAAGGAGCTGTTGTTTGTTGAGGGTTTTTTTGCACCACAACATTGCATGACTGAAATAATTTACTTTTATATCTGGTGCTGATATTGGAATCTGAGCATTTCTGGTATAAAATAACTTAAGGCATTTTAAATACATTTTATGTCCAAGTGAAAGCCAGAGAAACCAGCTTCAGGGATCCGAAAGCACCCTGGCTGGCTCATATTTCCTTCTGTTCGAAGAATGAGCCACAGTCATTCAACGCACAAGGGAAGAAATCTGCTCAAACTGCTAGGCAGTGGGGCGAACACACAGCCAGCTGAATGGCTTCCCAGATCTGAATGGTTGCACTTCCCGGGCTGGCTGCCGACCTGCATTGCTCCCTAAATCACCCCCACTTTAACATCCAGGCCCTGCTGAAGGGACAGGGTGGTGTTCACCTCAAGACAAGCCTGCCCCCGCTGGATTGCACTCAGCTGGAAAAACGAGCATGTAACAGCCACTGGGAATGGGCTCTGCTTACATGGGAAGCCGTCCCAGCCACTGCTTTCACTCCAGTGACCTTTACTCCAGCACTTAAGGCTGCAAGGAACTTGGCGGTGTGGGAGAGGGGGAAAAAACAGTTTTCAGAATTTGGGTTGGCAGGGCTGCGAGCTACTGAGACCATGTGACTTCTGCAGCAAGAGGCCACTGTGAATAGGGGGCTCCCTCTTGTCAGCGTAGGAATCCTGCTCAATGATACATGTGCCTCGTTTTTTTAAGGCATATTTCTGACCGTGGTGGTACACCTGTTCCTATGCTCCTCCCAGGGGCCCCTCACAGTGAGCAGCAGTGAGCAGTCACCTGGCCTGCAAGATACTTTCATTTTTCTGAAGGCTGGATGCTGACTCTGGGTTAGCTAATTGTTGGTCTCTGGACTCCAGCTTTTCTCATTTTGCCCACAGTGAAGAAGGAACCCTCCACAGGAAGCCAGTCTGTCCTATATGCGAATGCCTGTTTTCTTGCTTGTCAGCATTTTAGGAGGTGGGTGTACGTAAAGCACCACTTTTCACTGGACTTGAGTTCTTGTCTGGCTCCCATCCCAGTTTACAGATGGCAAAATGGAGGCAGATTCACACCACGTCCTGAGTAAATCAGGGATATAGGGGAAGTCTGCCATAGTTGACGGGACTATACTATATCATTCCCTATCAAAACTCTGCCGTGCCCATGATTTTCAACTTGACTGGCTAAATATACATAAACATCTGTTGAAGACTACCCTGTCTATTCAGCTCTCTTAAAAGTCCCTGGATACACTTGAACACTGCATTTAGGAAGTAGATGCTTTTATTATTGCTAATACCACAAAGTAGAATGCAGAACACTTGAAAAATTATAAAAGCTGTGGTTGCTGTTTTCTTGGGAGGAAATCCTCCATTTCTCAACCCTCCGTTATTACAAAATGAGTTTGGATCATTAGAGGGAATCAAGAATTATTTTCCATCCCCAGAGAGAATGTTTCTTCAAAGGAATTTGTTCTTTGTCAGTTTGTTACACAAATGGCCTCTAACCCTGCTTTGTAGGGTTTGAAAGATCCCTTTGTGTAATGTGGAAGGCAGCCATGGCTTGCTTCCCGATTATTCTATCTGATGGCTCTATTCATGTGCATTTAACTTGCATTTGGTAGGTAAAAACGGAATACACTGTTTGTAATTTATTTTAGGGACAGATAAGTTAGTGAGTCTCTAATAATGGTCTTGATACTATTGTAGGTGAACGTGTGGCTGATTAAAATAATACACAATGTCTATGAGACAATTTCATAGACAAGCAAAACACCTACTATTTGGTGTCAACTGAGCCCCATGCCTTGCCTCTCATCTGTGGTAGCTAATCAATTACAAAGTGAATTGAATCCTCAAATATTGGGGAAGTACTTTGCTGCTGAAAGCTTTCCAATCTGTAGAACATATTAGCCCTTTATATTTCAGAAACCTAGCCACCTTATTAACCTGCAATAGACATGGTAATTTTTACTCACAGAGGAGAAAAATGGAATCCTCTCAACTTAATATATCAATGAACACGTGAACAAACAAATAGGAAATTGAAAAGACTGACTCAGACTACAATAGCCTTACATGCAGTGTATGAATCCTATGTAAATGTTGACTTGATTTACTTTCCATATCAAAAGCAATATCTTTCCTAAGGCAATGTTAGACTAGTTTTTAATGATATTGGACTGAGTTATGAAAATGACTTTAAAATAAATTTAATGATTTTTACCTTAGGTTCTGTTACGTGAAAACCTACATGAAACCAGATGAATGTTAGCTAAATACTCTGTATTAGAGGTTGGTTGGACTTAAAAGTGATAATGTCATAATTGCCAATATTGCTGACTTAAATATAGTAGTGAAAAGTTTGAGAGACCAACATTTCAGGATTAATGTGTTAAATTAGCAACTCACAACTTCGTGCACTCCATTGTAATGAATCATGTTGAAGAGAGGGGAAGTTTATATTCAGGGATACCTCTTATATTTTCTAGGATTTCTTGGGTCTTGTTAATTTAAATCTTACTCTCAATACATGCATGTAGCCAAGATAATTACTAGAAGGCAAGATCAAAGCCAGCATATTATAGTCCTATTCCATTTTCTGCTGATGTGAGTGATCGCGTGTCCTTTGATGTTGTGTGCTTCTACAGGGAAAGTGCAGAGGATAAAAATACTACACCATGTAATCTGGCATTTATCCCATGAGAGCAGAATTCCAAATTGTGACACATGTCAAGAAGTTAAAAAAAATAACTTAAAAGAGTCCTATGCTTTATAAAGTGACACACTCTGCATTTAAACACCATCAAACATCATTTTCCATTACAAATTTAGTCCCTGATATAAAATTCAAAGAATTTTTGTAACTTTAGTAGAAGAAAATAGTTACCATATTTACTAGCAATTACATTAAACATGTGTCTGAGCCTTTATCCCTCCTAATGAGGGTCGTTGAGAGGAAGCAGACACAGAGCGTGCACACACACACATATTTGTGTTTGTACATCCATTCAAGGACCCCGAGTCAGTCCGTGTGTTCTCTACACATATGTACAGATGGTTTGAGTTTGCTATGAATCTTCTATCACCTTAAGTCATGAGGTGGAGCAACTGGCAGATCGCTGGACTACTTCTTGTAGATTAGAGACAAAGAGTTCTTGGTCTATAATATTATATTTAACAAATATTTTTCCTTATGATCTGTCTCTGGAAATGTTCTTTTGGATACTAAGTGATGTTAGTCTTATCTTTACTCTACCTGATATTATCCTTTCCTGTCCTAGTTTATCTTTTAGAAATAGATTAAATGTGTATGTATGTGTATGTGGTGTGTGTGTGTGTGTGTGTGTGTGTGTGTGTTTAGTTTGCTTACATGTACATGAACTTAGAGATTACAGTATTATTTCTAAATTACCTTTCCTGGTAAATTAAATTCAGTTCTTGCTCTTCTGAAGAGAAATATCATTTTTCCAATCCTTCATAAGTTCCTAGTTGATTCTGGTCCATTCCTTTTTTGACGTGGAGTCCTCCAAGGCATGTGAGCAGGCATAAATGTTTTGTCAGGAAAATGAAAAATTGGTTAGGCCTCATGGCTGTCACCTTTAAAGCACAAAGCCCAATATTGAGAAAATTGGTTTGATGGGATACAACTTAGCCCACACACTTCACTTCATGTAGAAATCAAAACTATTTTTATTTGGAAAAATAATGGCTTTTCTTTTTCTCAGAAACCAAATTTTCAAGGATGTCTGATTCCATAGGATGTCTGATTGCAAGGTGTGGTCATGAACACAACTACACAAACATGTGTACTTCAGACTTAACATGTCCCAAGTCTAACCCCCTAACTCACCCTTGAGAGTTGTTTTGGTCTGTTTTCCATGCCCATGCATAGCACATCCATCCGTTCTTCCAATTGCTCTAAAGTACCTGGACCGAGCGAGACTTTCTTTACTGTCAGGCACACACTATTTGCAAACCATCAGCGCACTCTGTCCAGTATCTGACTGCATCTGGAGCTCAACATCACCATCTCTCATCTGGACAATTGCAGTACCATCCTAACTAGTCGCCAGTCAGAGCAGCACTATTTCAATAAAAGTAGGTAACTTCAATGTAACTTCTATGTGTCATCTTAGGGCTTCCCATCTCACTTAGAATAAAATGTGACGTCCTTAGTTTGGCCTAAAAGATTCTCTAGGTTTGGTCCCATTCCACATCTCAGATTCTTTTCCTCCCATTTCCCTAACTCACTCTTCCCTACATCCCCTCATTCGGATCTACATTCTAATGTCATCCTTTACCACGGTTGCTTTTCCTCACTTCACTAACTATAGTACCGCCTGCCTCACCGCATCACTCTATATCCTCATTTTCCTCACAGTAGCCCTAATTTTCAAATGATGTACTCTCTAGTTTTTGTTTATATCCGCCTTTCCCTGCTACAGTGTAAGCACCATAGGACAGTGGCTTTTATTTTTTCTGGTACTGAATCCTGAATGCCTAAGCTATGTTTGGTCCTAACTAAGTATTAGCAAATATTAGAAGATTAAATTAATGAGTTGGTAAAATAATTTTGACAATTATCCCAAACATGCTAGCTATTATTTCTATAGAGATGAACTAAAGTACAGTACGAATGATAAATTTTATAGATCAACGTATCTACTAAGATGGATAAGCAAAGAAATGGCATACTAAGATTGTAGTAACAAAATAGTATTTTAAGTGTTAACAAAAGCTATTTAAATTGGTTAAAATTAATCTAAACTACTCAGGTTTATATATCTTTATTTGTTCTCAAGCATATTCTTGCTCTGTTATTCCACCAGCACTTTTTCGGCACTGTTAAAAATGATTTTTCCTATACATTATGCTTTAAAATCAAATTATAATATCCTTTGCTTAGTACATTTACTGTGACTGTGTGGTGAGGAAGAGCCTCAATTTTCCTTTTTCTTATTATTACTAGAATGTGTGTGTTTTTCTTTCACTGAACCGACAGCTGCTCACGCTAAAGGCTGTGTTTCCCAGTCTCTGTTGTAAGTAGCTGTGGCCACAAAACTACATTCCAGTCAGGGGAAGTATTGTGTCTGTCACTCGTGTCTGAAAGAAATGTATAGGCCATCTGTGGAGCAGACTACGAAATACAAACTAAAATTTGTTTGTTTTTTTCTTTTTTTTATATAATAAATTTGTAGCTGGGAGGTGGATGCCCAGGCAGACTCTGCGGGTCCAGCCTAAATCACTCCTAAATGTAGCCATGTAATGACATTCTTGCCATTGAAGGATGAGTAGAGTTGATGGATGTGTGTCATTTCTAGGTCTGGGACTTAAAACATTGCATGCATGTTCTACTTTCCCCCCTTCCTGTGAACTGAAAGGTGGATATACCTATGTTCAGGTTCCATGGTACGAACTCAGACCAGGAATGATGAAGAAAAAGATGAAAGGAGGCTGCCCCTTACTGACCTCTCAAGCAGAGAGCAGCAGCGTACTCCACCTGGAACGTTGCATGTAAGGAAATCAAAAGTCTTTGCTCCTTTATCACATATTTGGGATATGTAGTAGCTTAGCCTTTGACCCTAAATAAGGGACATTTACTTATCCTTCAACCTTCTTTCTGGTTAGAATGTGAACTTGCATTGTTGGAGCTTGAGTAGCCCTCTTGGACAATGAGGTAAAAAAAAAAAATGACATAGGGGCCGAAAGTACTTTAAATCTTGAAACACATAAGAACCCTGAGCTTCATATCCCTAGACTTTATGTGAACAAGTGAAAAAGAAGTGGCTTTATTTTATCCACTTTTATTTTGGGTTTCTACCACTTGAACTGATTCTAATCACAATTAATAAACCATGTTGTACTTCCTACTAACTGAATTACAGATGTTCCTTGACTTAGGATGGGGTTACATCCCAATCAACCAATTGTAAGTTGAAAATATTTTAAGTCTGAAATGCGTTTAGTGTGCCTAACATCACAGCTAGCCTAGGCTATCTTGAACCTGCTCACAACACATACATCTCAAGAGTAATTGCCTTCCTCTTCTCACCAGAAGTAGGACATGCAGCTGGGCATTTTGTAGACATGATGGTATGTGAAAACACAATGTCCCAAAAGTGCTGGCCACATGGTATACTGTAGAGTGCTGTTGTTCACCCTTGAGCCACATGACTGCTTGCTACCTCCACCCAGCATCATGGGAGTATTATGCCGCATATTCTAGCCGTGAAAAGATCAACATTCAAATTTCAAAGTGCAGTTTCTACTGAATGAGTATCATGTTCCCACCATTGTGAAGTCAAAAGTCTTAAGTTGGAGAACCTCTGTATTTACGTTCTATCAGTTATTTTAGAGTTGTTTTAGAAGCATTTGTGCTGTGGCCATGAAGGCTGCCCAGCTTGGACTTCAGCACACTATTTATTACCAAGAGCATGGCTCTTCCACAGGCCATCCCTCCTCTTGAGTTATGATGTCACAGGTAAAAGGGAGTGGGGATTGTTGAAAACCTGAGATACAGGAGTTTTCATTACCAAGTTTCCATTTGTCTTGTTGGAAGAGTTGCCTATCTCTTTCCTGGGATGTCCCTAGAAGATGAATTTGTTGCAGTAAGATAAAGGAAGCTTCTTTGAAAACCACAGCCAAAAACTCAGGCCAGTTTTAAAGTGTATTTCCCACACATTATTGGAGCAAGTCCAGTTAAATTTTAGTGTTCAGAGACAATTCTTGCTATTATTTTTTAACTAGAGGCCCGTGCACGAAATTCGTGCACAGGGTTGGGGTGTCCCTCAGCCCAGCCTTCACCCTCTCCAATCTGGGACCCACTGGGATAGGGCCTAAATGGTCAGTCGGACATCTCTCTCACAATCCAGGACTGCTGGCTTCCAACTGCTCCCCTGCCTGCCAGCCTGATCACCCTCTAACCACTCCCCTGCCAGACTGATTGATGCCTAACTGCTCCTCTGCCAGCCTCTTTGCCCCTAACTGCCTTCCCCTTCAGGCCTGGTCACCCCTAACTGCCCTCCCCTGCAGGCCTGGGTCTCCCCCAACTGCCCTTCCCTGCAGACCCAGTCACCCCCAACTTCCCTTCTCTGCTGTCCGGGTCACCCCTAACTACCCTCCCCAGCAGGCTTGATTGCCCCCAACTGCCCTCTCTTGCAGGCCTGGTCCCTCCCAACTTCCCTCCCCTGCTGGTCTGATCACCCACAACTGCCCTCCCTTGCAGGTCTGGTTCCTCCCAACTGCCCTACCCTGCTGGCCATCTTGTGGTGGCCATCTTGTGTCCACATGGGGGCAGGATCTTTGACCACATGGGGGCAGCCATCTTGTGTGTTGGAGTGATTGTCAATCTGCATGTTACTCTTTTATTAGATAGGATAGAGGCATGGTGCATGGGTGGGGGCCAGCTGGTTTGCCCTGAAGGGTGTCCCGGATCAGGGTGAGGGTTCCCTTGGGGTGTGGAGCAGCCTGGGCAAGGGGCCTGTGGTGGTTTGCAGGTTGGCCATGCCCCCTGGCCACCCAAGCAGAGGCCCTGGTATATGGAATTTATTTATCTTCTACAGTTGAAACTTTGTAGCATTGAGTGGAGGCCTGGGCAAGCAAGGGCAGGTGAAAAGCTTGGCTTCCTCCATTGCCAGGGAAACCCAAGCCTCCCTCCTGCTCTCTGTGGCTGCAGTCATCTTAGTTGTGTTTATTTGCATATTCCCTCCTGATTGGCTGATGGGCATGGCTGGTGGGCGTGGCTGGTGGGTGTAGCAGAGGTGCAGTCAATTTGCATATTACTCTTTTATTAGATAAGATAGAATCTGGTGTAATATCTCTGAAACAGAGTTTCAGATCCCAAAATCCCCACCCTCCCATCTCACTCTACCTTTATGTGGAATCCCTCTGAAGATAAGGAACCAGAATTGTCTTTGAACTCACTTTCTATAGTCTTGGGCCAAGATTTGAGTTTTTCATATAGTCGGGGGATAGCCTTACAATCCATCTCATTTTAGAACAAGTTTCTATAACCATAATCAAGAAATAAGAAAAATTATAAATTGATATACTGATATATATCTGGAAGACCCATACTCTTGTTTTATTTAGCTATTAAAAGAAAGATTTGGGTCTGTTTAAAAAATAATAGCAATTAATAATTGACTGTATTTTGAAAATAATAGTGACAGATAAGTGATGGACTAAAATAATTTCAGTCTAATGTGGATGGATATAACTCATATTTTGTGCTACACTACAGTTTCTGAAACATTTAACAGCAATTATTGCATTTGGTTTTCACAGCATTTCTATGAAGCAGAGTGAGCAGGTATTAGCATATGACATATTTTTTATATGCGTAACCTAAGGCTCCTATAACTTGAGCAACTAGATAGCTAGTACCCAGCAAAGGTAAGTTTCCTGTTCCAGGGCCTGTCGTCTTTCTACGGGCATAGAGAGTATAAATGAATAACTGAAAATCTCTCTCTGGAAGTTTGCATTCCTGTCTAACTGCACATATGGAAAGATGGTACCAATGATACAAAAATAGAACATGTGAGTGCAGGCTCAGTAAGACTTCTGCTTGCTTCACTGGAGTTTTGGTCAATAGAGGGAGCATACTTCAAGCTCAAGACACGAAAGACATTAATTAAATATTTTAGTGGAGTTAGGTTTTCATGATATGGCTTCTTCTAATGCAAATTTTGCTTTTACCTTCAAGAGCCAGAGGGTAAACCTATACTGGAAAATATTACTCAAAATTATCATCATTATAAAAATTACTATTACCTATTATATTTTAAGTGAGAAAGAGAATGCATTTTTATATGTATTTATACAACTGGAAATTTAGTATTTCCCCTTTTAATATATCTTTATTGATTTTAGAGAGGAAGGGATAGGGAGTGAGAGATAAAAACATCAAAGATGAGAGAGAATCATTGATTGGCTGCCTCCTGCACACCCCACACTGGGGATTGAGCCCACAGCCCAGGCATGTGCCTTGACTGGGAATCAAACTGTGACCTTCTGGTTCATAGATTTGATTCCACACTGAGCCACAACAGCTAGGCTAGGAGCACGTTTTTACCTAACACCAGTAGAATGGTGGATGCCGTTCTGGCTGGTGCACCTATGATAATGTTCATGGAGAAGAATATCTTTTCTTTTGAAAACTCTGGGGAAATCATCCTGATACCTCAGATTTTGTGTGTGGCCTGCTTCCTGGATATTTTAATCAAAGTGCCTATTCTGTATTATCAAGCAAATGATGATTTTTTATTGTTTAATAAAATTTAATTTTTCCCACAAATCTGCTTGATTGGAAATCTTGGCATCTTCTGTGGACAGTTCCTTTAATGATTACTCCCTTGCTCCCTTGCCCCTTTCTTTTTTAAAAAATATATATTTTATTGATTTTTTTTACAGAGAGGAAGGGAGAGGGATAGAGAGTTAGAAACATCGATGAGAGACACATGGATTAGCTGCCTCCTGCACATACCGGGGATGTGCCTGCAACCAAGGTAATGTCCTTGTCCGGAATCGAACCTGGGACCCTTCAGTCCGCAGGCCGACGCTCCATCCACTGAGCCAAACTGGTTAGGGAAGCGGGTATTTCTGAAAGGAGGAACTCATCTGATGCAAATGCCTTGAATACTATTCAGAAATTTAAGAGGAAAATCAGGAAGTTTGAAAAGGGGTTGTTGAAGCAGCTCAGAAATCACTGTAAATGTATGAAAATGTGTACTTCTCCCCTCTCCCTGAGCAAACTGCACAGAAACCTACATAAATGGTGCATAAAGCTTTCATGACTTGGGCCCTAGGCTACATATTTAAGTGGTCCCTACTGTATTCACATATAAACAGTGGCTTTGTGTATTAGGAATAGCAATAATAGCAAAACAACCATAACATTATTAGCATGATTTTATTTGTATTTTTATAGCTCTTTGACTAGTTTGACAACTACCTACTGGCTTTTAGGAAATGCCTAAAAATGCCAGTTATACATACTTTATGTCTGAGAAGATAGACAGCTTTCCTTTTACTCAGGGGAGTATCCATAGGGAAGCTTCCCAGACAAAAATTTCGGGCTCTGGAGTTACAACGAACATTCCATATACAGGCTTCCTTGTTATCAATTAATTCAACTGACTTCTTCATCAATTTTCCCCCCTTCAGTCTTGATGGTTTTATGACCTAGACCCAGGCAATACCCTTAGGCAGTCCATGTGATAATTGACACATTTTCTAACACGGGATAGTGATGCCCAAGTCACTGCTTTCAGGCCCTGACTTGAGCTGATTGGAGTCTGCAGCAGGGGGCCTTCATCTTCATACATCAGAATACCCTGACAGCTCTCCCAGGCAGGGCCCAGGCGACTCGCTCCCCCAGGAAAATTGATGCAAACGCCTCCAGAACATTGTAATGGTTGCTAGGCATCACAATGGTGACATCTTTATGATAAACACAGTATGCAGAAGAAGGTCTAATAAAAGAATAACAAATTATTACATCCAGAGGGCAATTTTACAAGATTAACGGGTGTAATAAATTACTTCTAGAGTCAGAATACCAGGTTACCTTTTAAGGTATTTCACAGTGCAGACAAAATGAACTGGCCTATAAAACCCAGAGAATGCAGGAGAGGATAACAAACTGCTTTTTCACATTTCTGAAAGATAGTCACAGCACTTGCCTTACAGGATGGTGAGCTTGGCAAGTAATTATTGTAAAATAGGATTATGCATGAAATTCAAGCT
Source organism: Corynorhinus townsendii (assembly GCA_026230045.1). Classification (NCBI taxonomy): domain Eukaryota; kingdom Metazoa; phylum Chordata; class Mammalia; order Chiroptera; family Vespertilionidae; genus Corynorhinus; species Corynorhinus townsendii. Next base: position 12,726,753 of record JAPDVU010000010.1, read on the forward strand.
AAGGTGTTTATTATTATTATTTTTCATATTGCTATTGGACATTCAGTAACATTGCAGTATACATACTACCAACTTAATCAAAAGCTTGTAGCATTTTATTTCTAAAACAATTTCAATACATAGACTATTATATAGCAAATGACAGGACTCAAATATACTTCATAATAGTTACCAGAGGTTTTAGTGTTTCTATAAAGGCAATGAATTTCTTTACTTGATGATTTTGATCAGGTGTTCAAAAAATTAAAAGTAAAATATTTCTCCACTCCCCTATTTAATTTTTTAAATCAATGCTTCCTTATTTATTTTTGTCTGAATTTATATTACAAAAGTGAGGGAATAAAGAATTCTGTTGCTTAAACAGTGGAGACATTTATGATAAATATAATTATTATTTTAATTATTAAAAGAATAGCAGTTATTCAGATATTTCCAGTGTTGAGTCTAGTCTTTTCTAAGAAAAGTAAAAGAAATGATAAAGGGAATGGAGGAAGGATAAGATAGAAAGAAAGAGATGGAGAAGAGAGAAGAAAGATGGAAGGAAGGGAGGGAGGGAGGCTGAGAGTGTAGGAGGCAGGAAGTCAGGTAACCCCTGAGTCTCTCCAAGTCTTATCCCCTTCCCAAACGTCCTCTTACCTGCAGTTGAAAAGTTGAGTTTCTATTAAAATATTTTTAATTAGATGCATTAACTTTTGACTCATTGGATATAAATAATATAGCCAGTCTTTATGGGTGGATATTTTGAGCCATTTGTTGCTGCTATGGGTAGGCAATTGGATTCAAGCTTGACCAAAGGAAATGTTGCAGTAAAAAAAATTACATTTCAATATATTGTATTACTTTTATTGTAGTTCATGAATGCTTAAGATCAGGGCTGTATTGGATCATCTTCTTCCTATCACCATCTACCCTTAGTGTGTTCTCCACTGTGGCTGTCATATAGTGGTGATTTGTAAGTGGATGAGTGAATAAAGGGTGCAGTGTGCCAGGACCAACCCACTTTACTAGTACATGCCTAAAGGATCGTCTTCACCTGATCAGAATAATTTATATTCCTTTTGATTGATATTGAAAGCTAATCAAGGTGATTTTGCTGACAGGACAGTTCTTATAGGTAGAGGAGGGGAATGGGTGAGTTAGTACTGATAATTACTGGATATAGATTGGAGAAAGAATTGGGGAGTAAATAAGGAAGGCTTGGAGTTCCTCAGAAAGAATTGTTATTTTTCTCGTTGGGAACTCAATGAACTTGAATGCCTAGTGAACACTAAATAGATAGCTATCTGTGGGAACCATTACTCATTTAAAAAGAAATATTTTTATTGATTTTAAAGAGGAAGGGAGAAGGAGAGAGAGATAGAAACATCAATGATGAGAGAATCATTGATCTGCTGCTTCCTGCATGCACCTATTGGCGATAGAGCCAGAAATCCAGGCATGTGCCCTGACTGAGAATCCAACCATGACCTCCTAGTTCATAGGTCAATGCTCAACCACTGAGTTACACCAGCAGGGCTATTTACTTTCTTTTTAGTATAAATTGCTTTTTAAATTATTCTGTAGAGAATGCTTTTTTATGCATTTTTTAGTATTCTTCCTTTCTTTATGTAAATCCAAGTTTCTGACCTATATCAGAATAATCCTGTGTGTCCAGTTCCTTCATCTGTAAAATTGGGGACAATAATAGTTAATCTCAGAGATGTTGTAAAGATTAAGAGTCTTGGCACATTTAATGCACTTAAAACAGTGTTGGATACAACTTAAACCCTAAACAGTGTCTCAATAAAAGTGATCTTTATGAGAGCTGACTTTAAATTTGGTTCATGTTACATTGATTTCAAATCTGGAGTCATCTAGGCTTTCCTAGGAATATTTTAGATAATAAAGGAATTTATAGTTTTCTATGAGAACTGGAGAAAAGCATGCTTACTCATATTGCATACACTGATAGCGATATGGTTTTCTTTTGTTGGTGTTACTGCAGTTGTTATTATTATACCAATTCAATTTTTAAAAAAAGGTTGATTAGCTCCGAGTCTTTAGGAACTAATTAGCACAAATTAGTAAAAAATACTATTTCATCATTATGTAATAAATATTCATTTGCTAGATGAAAAATTCAAAGAATGTATGTGTAAGGGAAAAATAGCAGGAGTTCTTTAAAAAGGCAGGGTGAACCATTGGGTTATGTTTCTATAAATAAGTAGTAGACATTTCTGAAGGAGGAGGTTTTAGGTTTCTATAACTATTCCCTAGGTTGCATGCCTAATATGTGCTGAAGATTAGCTCATTTTCAGTGTTCTTTATAATGTTTTGCACTTGGCTTGGAGTAAAGAAAATATTCCACTAACACCTGAGCCAAAAAAATGTCTTTTCAGCTCTTATTTCAATAGAACATTCTATGCACTTTAGAGTAATTAAATATAGCCATAATCCATGGATCAGTGGAAAAGATCACCACTTTTTCCACTGGATAGTAACTCTACCATTACATGCAATGATTTTGATGTTAATATGTCATATTTAAAGAGTCCCTCTATCTGAGAAGCTCAAAGTATTTTATGAACATTATGCCGATTAATCCTACATGACAAGTGTTACTATTCCCAGTATACAGATGAAGACACAACAGTGAGGCGGCTGTGCCAGCAAATGACTTTGTTCTATGTCTTTGGAGAAAAAAATGTGTATCCTATCCAAGACTTCCCTGTTATGAATGCCTTGGAGACTAATTTTTTTGGAAGACTGCAGAAAAGGCATAGCTCAGTGGCAGTTTTTGAAGTTCTTGAAGCTAAGTTAGTCTCTGCTCGAGAAGCTGAAGCAACATCCTTGCATTTGTTACCTAAGCATTCTTACTATTCTGAATTAGCAACAGGCTCGAGGCACGAACGACTGTTCAGAAATCTTTCTTTATTAAATGAGGGCATCTGTCTTCGAGATCTTGTTGCCTCCACTTCGGGAATGGGCCCAGGTCTCTCCCTTTGCTCTTTGGACGGGAATTGAGTACAATGCTGGGATGGCTCACCTTGTGACCTCTCTGTTTGCATCCATCCTTAGCCTTTCACCTGACCTCTGATCTCCAGTTTAGTTTAGTTCCATCAATGTTGGGGTTTTATAAATGTTGACCTTTTATTAGATTTTTGATCTGTGGTCTTTTTCTTGACCTTTGCTCTTATGTAGTTTAGATCTTCTAAATAAAGCTAAGGAGATGGAACTCATTCTCCAAGAATCATTGGGTAAATAAAGAAATGCCACTTGTAGAGCAAAGAAGAGTCCAGGACAAACTCCTAATAGTCTAAAGACAGCTGAAATACATCAACACTTCCAATGCTGTACAAAAAGTAAAAACCTGAAAACAATCCTTTTCTGTAAAATTCTGATGAGTACTCCACTTCATATTATATTAGAATGATAAGAATATCATAATTCTTAATATCAGAATTAACATCAGTGCTCATGTCTACAGATAAATGCCAAACCTATGAAAAAAGCATTCTAGATAAACCTTTTATTTAAAATTGGTAAATATAAGTTTCAGCATCTTAATGGTGCCTTAATTAATTAGTGCATTTAATAACTGTTAGACATTAGTTCATTTTAAACCTGTAGGTTAGTCATGACATTATGCATTTGAAAATTATACTTTCATATAATTAAATCATGGCAACCACCTTGCCTCATCGATTATTAAGACACTGTCAGTCCATTGTAAGATTTTAGAAATTTAAAAACTGTAAAATGGTGCATCTTAAAATTGGTAAAATATGGTAATCACATATTAATTCTATCTCCAAATATCTCTTGATATATCTTTCTCTAATTCCCACTACCCTTGTCTGAGTTTCTTTACTTCTTATCTGCATATCATCCATAGCTTTCTAACTTACCTCCTTTCCTTCAGCTCCCATTCTCTACAGTCCAGCCTTTGCAATGTTGGCTGAGTAATGATCTAACCAACTGTTTATGTTACATTGCTGTTTCTAATGCTGAAATGGTTCTACTTCTTGACATCGGAAACTTGATCCTCATAATTTAAATTCTGCATATCTCACTTCAAACTTCATAATTTCCTTAACTAGTCTCTGATTTTCTGACCTTCTTAAAGGTTAGCCACTTATAGTATTACTTACTGGTTGGAGATTTTTTTTCCAGACTATACAAGCTTATCATTGTTTCATAATACTCAGCACATTCCATGCCTTTTTACATACCTATTTGATTTGTATTTATAAAAGTAACACTTTCTCATTAAAGCCCACGAATGGTTGCCTGTCTTAAACATTTCTAATGTGTGTTACCCTTTGGACAAAGAGTTTAACAAATTCCAGATCATTTACCCAGTACATGTTGAGTCTTAATTAAATTTCACATTCACATTCAAAGACATAATAATATACATATATTCTGAAAATGATTCTAAAATCAATTAAAGTAATAACTGGATCTGCTTTTTCTCATTCTATTTTGTACATCTAGGATATAAATTAGGAGCACTAAACAGAGTTTTAATGAACCACAATGAAAATAAATTGAATTCATACTTAGCATTTTAATTTGAGCTTTTCGTATAGCTTAAGCTTGGATATATGTAGAGAGATATAGATACAGACATAGATATAAGTATGTGTGTGTTTAAAGTTTAGTATACACACGAAACGTTCATTTTTGGCACTTGTTTTGTAGTGATGACAAAAAAAAAATTTAAACATCAAAGGAACCTAGTTAAGGAAGAAATAGAGTTTCTAGTGAAGTAAATATTTTTATATAAAAACTATTTTTACTGTAGATAACTGAGAAGTCACAGAGAAGCTTTATTTGAAGATAATTTGTTCTTTATATTTCTTAAAGTTACGTAAGAAAAGTAGTTATAATTTTTAAAACCTCTTTATTGACACACTCTTGTTTCCTAGCCCTAGAGTCACTAAATTCCTGGAGCAGAAACACCGATTTTAGAAAGTGGGTCATTAGTTTCCTATAGAAATATGAAGAAGCATTTTATCTGTACCCTGTGAAAAGTAATTATTTTATATCAAGATGTCACTTTACAGCTTTGGCCTTTATATCAGCAATCTATATGAACAAGGTGCCTGTTTTTATACATTTACTCTCCTAAATTTTTTCTGGTTAGCCAGTTCATGGACATACCATACTGTTTCTCTTATTTTGCTTGTTATGTACAAGGGTGGGCAAAGTAAGTTTACAGTTGTCAGTACACGAAACACAGAGTTTATTCTTGTATTATTATTTATTAATTATTGTACTATTTATTTGGAAGGAGATACAGTACAGTCCATAACAGTGCTCAGTCTAAAAATTCCTACATGACAACACTAACAAAGCTCAGTATCTCAGGATGTGACTATATTTGGAGATATAGGTGAAAGAAGGTCATCAAGGTGGACCCTAATCCAATGTGACTGGTGACCTCATAAGAAGAGGATATTAGGACAGAAATACACACAAATGAAAGGCTGAAGGAGAAAATAGGCATCTATAAGCCAAGCAGAGACCTTGGAAGAGAACAGCTCTGCTGGCACCCTGAGCTCAGACTTCTAGCCTCTGGAATTGTGAGAAGCACAAATATAACTAAACTGGTCATCCTAGGTGGTCTTTAGAGTTCATTTCAAATATTATTTCTTCTAAGAATGTTTTATTAACATTCACACCTCTATCATATTATTTATCTCATGGACTGAAATTAATAGTTCACTTGATTCTATTCATATTTACCAAAATATCTTTGATAGATGAATCCATGTCCATTCAGCTTTGAATGCTCAATAATTTATACCAGCATTAACCTAATGGAAATACAAATGTCTTTTTTTCTATAATGAAATAATACAGGGGCATAGTGTTAGGAAAAGTGTGAAAACTCTAAAATAGGTAAAAAGATTGCAGGTGATCCTTTAAATGCAATATTCAATGTTGACCAGTAGGTCCTTGGAACTATCTTATTCTATAGGGTTCTGTTCCTGTCATTGTTTTTACCTTGTTTATTTTGTAGTTTTTAGAGATAGATATTAACTTGTATAGGGATGATGTTTATACAAATAATTCCTGTTTATAGATGCTAGTGAGTCTTTTTTCTGATAACAATGCAAAACCCATCCTCTCTTCCTTAAGAAATGATTCCAAACACTACAACTTATTGCCCTTTGGATATTAAGAGTTATGCATCTGTTTGTAAACTAATTTCCATTTTCCTAATTATGTGTGTCTTTGGATTTGTTTTGCACTTGCTTTAACATCTTGCTGATTCCTTCACTTACTAATGAGTTAAATTTTTGATGTTTATTTTTGTGAATTATACATTTGCCCGTTTAACACAATTCTTTAGCAATAAAAATTGACAGAAATTATCTCTATGAAATACGACAGTTCATCCAACCGAATCTTAAATATAAATGTACTTTCTATTTGCCAGTTTTCTATTTTATAAAAATATAAAAAGGCTAAACTTGTACTTTTTCACTAAACAACAAACAATAAGAGATAATCTGCTATTATATTAAGACTAGAGGCCTGGTGCACGGAATTTGTGCACGGAGGGAGGGGTTCCCTTAGCCCAGCCTGTACCCTCTCCAATTGCGGGCATCCCTCTCACAATCTGGAACTACTGGCTCCTAACTGCTCACCTGCCTGCCAGCCTGATCACCCCTAACTGCCATCCCCTGCCAGACTGGTTGCCCCCAACGGCTCTCCCCTGCAGATCTGATCTTGCCCCCAATTGCCCTCCTCTGCTGGCCAATTTGGTTCTGATTGGTTGGTTTCTATGCCAGCATCAAAAGCTCCACCTTCTAGGCAGCCATTGGCTCTCCACAGCACCCAGATTTGGTTCTGATTGGTCAGTTTCTATGCCAGTCAGAGTCAAAATCTCTGCCTCCTAGGCAGCCACTGGCTCCCCACAACACCCAGATTTGGTCTGATTGGTCAGTTTCTATGTCAGTCAGCATCAAAAGCTCCACCTGCTAGGCGGCCATTGGTTCTTCACAGCACCCACATTTGGTTCTGATTGGTCGGTTCCTATGCCAGTCAGCATCTCTGGGCCTATCTCTGGGCCTGATCAGAGAGGCAGGGCTGGACAGCAGTTCCCTCAGAGGCCGGGAGAGAAAGAAAAGCCCCACCGCTGGCGAAGCTCAGGAAAAAAAGAGGAAGAGAAAGAGAGAGGCAAGTACTGATCAACAGTTGCCACTGAGGCTGTGGATCAGACCCTGCCTCTCTCTCTGGGTCTCATCCCTCTGGGCAGTCAGTGCTGGGTCACCAGGCTGCATTGGGGCAGTCAGTGCTGGGTCGCCACAGAACCCAGCACTGACTGGACTTCTGGGTTGGTCAGCCTACAGTCATGATCGGTTGTTACAACCCTGGCCTTTTATATATTAGGATTTTCCTTCCTTCCTTCCTTCTACCTTTCTGGTTTTTTTTTTAAGTTATGCTAACTTTATTTGAAAGAGACATTTGTATTATCTGACTATCACAGGGCCACTAGAACTTTCTTTGTTTACTTTTATTCTTTATGGTTTTCTTTATATATCAATAAAGTCATTTGAGTGAGGCACTTTCTTTAATTCATTGTTTCTATCCTATTTGTGTACTGTTATCCTGAAATCTTCTTGTTTGAGGGTATTTTAATATACTTTTATTATATTTTGATTGGAATACATTTGGCCCAATTAGAAATGTGAAATCAGAATGGATGATGACAGTGCTCAACCTTCACTTCAAATGATCTTACTGTCCTTTCAAGAAGAGGTCAAAGAAATAAGCCATAACTCCTTAGCCTGGGGCTCTCAGTGATTTCTCTGCCATACTGGACATGCTTAGGATAGAAAAGGCTATTAATTTCACAAAAGATCTCTTTTTTGGTTAATATTTACAAGCAATTTTTATTTCATGCTCAATAATTTATATCAGCAGTAACCTAATGGAAATATAAATATTTTTTCTCTAATGAAAGAATACATTTATGGGAAAGAAAGGGACATAGTGTTGTGTACAGCTGGTCTGAATCTTTTTTGTTTTCTGTTTTACAGGAATGGTTTTAATGATATCTCAAGTAATTATATAAAAAGATCCTTTCGGGGAGAGAATAAAAATACTCCCCATGTTTTATTTATGGAGAGTGATATGCCTGTTATTTGGGGCATATAATTAACTCCACTAATAAGCAACACATCTATATATTATTATTTGATGAACCAACATTCTTTTTAAAAAGTAATGTTTTATTAAATGATTTTTCCTTTAATATATTATTCTTCTCATGCTTAAATACTGGATCCCCATCTCTATTTCTTGGGCAAATATCTCTAGTTTGATTCAACATTCTATTCTCAGAATTTTTTGAATATCTTTCTTAAATTTTCAGTTGAATACCTGTGTCAGGCATTCCATAAAACAAAAAGACACACAACTCTCCTCTGTAATGCAAATATTTTGAGTAAATTATTCTAATATAGATTAAATGATTGAAGATGGAAGTCAGTATATTATATAATAAGTTAACTTTGGATGACCATAGGGGACATAATCATCATAAAATGTATAACTAAAAAAGATGAAGGAAAAGAAAATGGAGATTTTTAGTAACATATGCCAGTAATGAAAATTAAGTTTGTAAGTAATTTTCAGAAGTATTTCAATAATAAGTAATTTCAGAAGCATCTCTTCAGACACTCCCCAGCCATTAAAGAATATATCCTTCTTGGTACTATTTCCTATCTTTCTTGTTTTACGTCTTACTGCTATCTCTTTATGTGTATGTGTTTTTTAAGGTGAAAATATCAGCTAAATTATCCTCTGTCATTTCCCTGCATCATGACTTTACAAAGTTGAATCCCTTTGGATCTTGGTTTTTGTACTGCATGATTGTGAAGACTAAATGAATGAACATGTCAAAACAGTTTTGGACATGCAATTAAGGTAAAATCATTGTAGTCCCACCTTTCTTATTGAAAGTACCTTTCAACAAACTCTGCCTTGCCTCTTCTTTTCTCCTTTTATTATTACCAAACTTGACACATTCTGATATCTATCTTGGCCTCTCTACCCATTTATTCAATTTATTCACTCAACAATTGTGTCCAGTGGCCAGTCCTACAGTGAGCCAAATGCTGCTTTATACTCAGCACACACAATAGTCATTCTTTCAAATGGATAAAATATTGTTTTAAAACTTAGAATTTACTTTGTTACATAATGAATTTACTGCTTTCTATGTCTTCACAGTGCCCACAAGTTGAGAGATGTGCATTTCTTAACCAGGCATAGGAAGACTCAAATATGCCCCTTGTCTTCCTGAAGGACCTGATCTACAGCTCATTGTCACATCATCAGGTTTCCTTCCCAAACCTCCAGGCCTATGTCCTTTAGTCTCACATGTCACCTCACATACCTCATCTTCTAGGGACCTTGTTTTTTCTGCTCAGCATTTTTGCTATTGTTTGGTGTTTCTTATATTGGAAATATCTGAGATTTCACTCTTGAACTGGAAAATATCTACTTGGTCTTCACATTTTACTAGTTCTTTTTAGTGTTCTCTGACTTCCACTTTTTACTGGGTGTGATTACTTATTTTAGATATGTGTTCCCATAACAATTTAGGCCAAACTCTCATAGTATATTTTCTGCCCTTGTAAAACTTAACAGTGTGGAGAAGCAGCCCTGAACCCACACTCCATACTGGCAGCGAGCTCCCAAAGAGAAACAGGGGCTGCAGCCACAGAATTTACATGAAAAATCATCAGTAATTAAGATATTTCCCCTCTCCTGGGAAAATAGGAATGGTGGGTGAATAAATGTTTGGCCCTACTCCTAAAACTTGCTCAGTTGTCTGTGTCTATAGAAAAAAGGGAGTTAGTAGGCACTCAAAAATGCTGGGATGGACCTCAAAAGAGGCAAGGCTTGAAACAATCCATTAGGGATCAATTTACAAGTTCTATTATTTGGAACTTAGTCAAGTAATGACTATACTGGAGATAATCTAGATATAGCATTCACAGGTGAAATACAAATAGCCAATAATAGGAAAATATCAAAGAAGGGAACTTCAGAGTAAAAGGAGATAGTGAAAAAAGAGACCCCAAGATTCTAACATGTTAGAAGTGGAGGGAGATTTCAGAAGGCGACATGGTCAATAGTATGAAAGACTTGGTAAATGATAAAGGATTTTGAGGATCTGGAAGACCTGGGCTTGATAAAGGTAGGAATTCCTGGAGAAAAAGAAAGTGGCATTGTAAGAGAAAGAAGGGAACCTGCATGTCGCCAACCTCGAGAGGAAACAGGCAAAGGTGTAGAGGTGGGAGGAGAGCCCAGATATTCAGTATGCATTTTGGGAAGGAGTAGAAGGACCAGAAGCATGCAAGGCCAGGTGAAGTGAAGAGAGTGTTTGGGAGGGAACTTGGGAGGCCATGCTGGTAGCTGTGTTTATTTTTGATGTGGTAGGAAACGGGTTATCTAAGTGTGGTAGCATCAGTGCAAGAGGGGACTTGCAGTAGCTTGTGGTGGAAAAGGGAAGGGACAGTGGGCTGGATCTAAGTTTGGGGCTGATGATTGTTGGGGAGGTGTCAGGGTTTCAATGTTCCCCTGCCTCCTTTAAAAGATTATCTAATTTACAAAAGTGCCATTCTCACCAACTATTGTGTGTGTACTGCAGGGTTTTTAAAAATTTTTTCTTCTTTTTTTAAACTAATCATTGTCTTTTAATAAAAAACAAAACTAAAAAGCCTTTATTTCTGAATTGCACAGCCTTTGCCCCTGAAAATCTCCATGCTCTGCAGAATTATGTAAGGCTTTAGTCAAGCATCTGCTTTTTATTAATCTTTGTTTATTTATGTCCCTCTTTATTATTTTATAAACAGTAGCACAGATAACAAAATTATGGATGGTTATTTTTGTTGGAGGAGTTTTAAACAGTGCTCAGCAAGAATAAAAATGTTTGCTGTCAGGAAAAGTTTCAAAGTCTCTTTTGAAAAAAGACTGGTTAATTTTCCTTTACTCGTGCAGAAAAGATGCTTTCTCCCATTTGTAAGTATAAGAGGTGCAGCAGAAGGTTTCTGAGGGCGTTCTGAACATTAGATAGTGCAGATTCAGTGGTAGCACAGCGAAGAGAACACTTCTGTACTGAAATCTAGAAGGGCACAGACTCTAATGTGGGTGTGCTTACATCTATCTGGTAATGTTTGAAGGAGATTTGACTTTGGTTGGTAAACACATAATGCAATATACAGATGATGTATCATAGAATTGTACACTTGAAGCCTACATATATTTTAAAATTGATGTCACCCCAATAAATTTAATAAAAATAATTAAAAAACATAAAATTATGAAGGTTGATAGAGATAGACTGGGGATTAAAGATAAAAAGTAATTGCCTAGTCAGCGTGGCTCAGGGGTTGAGTGTCGACTTATGAACCAGGAGTTCACAGTTTGATTCCCGGTCAGGGCATATGCCTGGGTTGTGGGCTCCGTCCCTAGGACGGAGCATGCAATAGGCAGTCAATCAGTGATTCTCTCTTACCATTGATGTTTCTATCTCTCCTTTTCCCTTCCTCTCTGAAATAAATACAAATATATTTTTAAAAAGATAAAAAGTAATTACAGTACTCGTAGGATTTTCAACATATACATGGCATTAAAATTTTTTCAACTGAGTAAATTTCAAAGATCTTATTGGCTTTATTCAACAGTTCATGAATGAATAATCTGATATAGCAGATAGAAAGGAGTTCTGAGTTGCCATACAAGATGAAAGACCTGTACAGACAGAAGAGAGCGGGAAGAAGGAAGTACCCTGGACAAGTCAGATTAGTGAGGGCTTAGGTCACTTTCCTTTAGGGGATGCTAGAGGGCTATCAGGCAGATACATGGCCTAACTGGTGCTGATCAGGTGATTCCTGGTAGACTGGTTTAAGTTCCATTTCTGTGGGAGCCAAAACTGTGATTAAGCCTAAGTTTGGTGATGTGGGGATTAGCATAAGTGACTCCATTTTGGGCCTGTCATCTTGATTTTAACAGGATACATTCTTTTTTCTGATCCCATCATTTCAACGAGGAAGCCTGCTCTCTAATATTTCCTGGTCATTAGCTGTATCCCTGTTCCTTTCATGAACTGGGACAGATGATCTGATTGATGAGATCAGGAGAGGAATTAGAATGTGTGACCAGCTCTATGCTCCCACTTTTTCCCAGAAGCTCATTCACACATTAAGTTTTTATAGGTGAGACCATCACATAATCCGACTGGTATTCTCTGACTGGGACTAGATGAGCACATCAATCTAACTTGGAGGTTCAGGATTAAAAGAACCATTGTTGCTGTGCATGTAGTATATATGTATATATCCTATATAATAAAAGCCTAATATGCTAAGTGTTCAGTCGACCGGTTGGCTGTTCAACCAATCAAAGCATAATATGCTAATGATATGCTAATGTTGTTTAACTGCTTGCTATGAAGTGCACTGACCACCAGGGGGCAGACACTCCAACTGGTAGGTTAGCTTGCTGCTGGGGTCTGGCCAATTAGGGCTGAGCAAGAAGGGCTGGACACACCCTCGAGCCCTCCAGTGGTCTCTCCCTGGCCCCAATCATGCACTGGAGGGGTATCTCAGCCTGGCCTTGTACCCTCTTGCAATCCAGGACTCCTTGGGGGATGTTAGAGAGCTGGTTTCTGCCCAATCCCGCAGGCCAGGCCGAGGGACCCCACTGTTGCATGAATTTGTGCACCAAGCCTCTAATATATATATCTAATAAAAGAGTAATATGCAAATTGACCGTACCTCTGCTACACCCACAAGCCATGCCCACTAGCTAATCAGGAGCAAGTATGCAAATTAACCCAACCAAGATGGCTCTGACCTGCCTTGGCCTCCACTCAAGGCTACAAGGTTTCAATTATAGAAGATAAATAAATCCCAACAAAAATGGCTGCAGCCACAGAGCGAGCAGGAGGCTTGGCTCCACTCAAGGCTACAAAGTTTCAATTGTAGAAGATAAATAAATCCCAGATACCAGGGCCTTCGCTTGGGTCGCCAGGGGGTGTGACTGGCCTGCAAACCACCACATGCCCCTCACCCAGGCCGCCCCATGCCCCAATGGAACTCCCACCCTGACCCGGGACACCATTCAGGGCAAACTAGCCGGCCCCCACCCATGTACCAGGCCTCTATTCTATCTAATCCTATCTAATAAAAGAATACTATGCAAATTGAGCATCACTCCAACACACAAGATGGCTGCCCCCATGTGGTCAAAGATGACTGCCCCCATGTGGACACAAGATGGCCAGCAGGGGAGGGCAGTTGGGAGGGACCAGGCCTGCAAGGGAGGGCAGTTAGGGGTGACCAGGCCTGCAGGGGAGGGCAGATAGGGGCAAACAGGTTGGCAGGGGAGTAGTTAGGCATCAATCAAGCTGTCAGGAGAGTGCTTCTGGCAGGCAGAAGCGGTTAGGGGCAATCAGGAAGACAAGCAGGGGAGCAGTTGGGAGCCAGCAGTCCTGGATTGTGAGAGGGATCAGGTCTAAACGGGCAGTCGGACATCCCTCGAGGGGTCCCAGATTGGAGAGAGTGCAGGCTGGGCTGAGGGACACCCCCCCTCCTGTGCATGAATTCATGCACCAGGCCTCTAATATATCCTCAAATTTAGCATTTTTCAGTAATAGAGGTGAAATTTTGCTGTAGTCCACTGTTATGTATGTCTTTCTTGGTGAATTTAGAACTCAGACAGGGAAGATTTGTTGTCAATTGAGGATTGAGAAGATCAATCACTAGAAAATGCCCTGATGCTAAAGTGGAGAGAACTTAACAAAGTCCTCCATCCACACTATCCTTTCACAGTACTTTGCTCCTATCTCTGCTATATAATTTATCTTATTGGTTAATGGTTCATTTATTTATTTATGATTTACCTCTATGCCTAGTTCCTAGTTCAGTGAGTAGCATATCATAGATACTTCATAGTTATTTGTGGAATGAATCAATAAATGGAATTCAAAATATCCTTTAAAAATTTCAAGTTTATTCCCCTTCCTATACCTTTAATTTAAAAATAACAAAATGTGAAGCCATCCATCTGACTAAAAATTATAGCCCTAAGCATTGGGAATTCATCTAAATATTTATCATATTATGGAGAACAAAATATTCAATATTTTAAGACTGATTTGTTATTTTACAAGTATTAGTTGTATGAATTTTAAAAAGGGCATTTTAATTAGATATAGTGATTATGAAGTATCAGAGATAGAAAATCATGTTATTAATCTCAAAGGGGTGATGGCATAGAAATCAGAGGCAGTATAATGTAGATCATAGGAAAACTATTGCCATTATTATTATTGAAAGTAAATGGTATTACCAGATGTAATGAGATATTTTATAGTTTAGAAGTTTACTCAGACTTTGATCTAATGATTAACCATAGAAATTATGGATAAAGTGAAATTGGAACTAACACTACAAAACCTTGTATTGATTTAATAGACAAACTGATCCAGAGCTTTATGTCCCTGAGCTTGAAATGACATAGTTTAAAACCTTCATGGGACTAGCTGGCTTTCCAATGAAAGCTGCACACTCATGAACACAGGGTTTTGAGTGATTTGAACCCACATTTTAAAAAGAAACCTGGGTGTCACATAGTTAGGATGAGAAAACTCAATTTGAAAATTATTAGAATAATGAGACTGAGAAGAATTTTTAAGTTATTCAAATATGAAGGCATAATTTATATGTCGCCTTGAGGCTAATGCATATGTTAGACAGTTTATCAATTAGTTAGAATTACATTTCAGGGTACACAATATACTAAAATACACCCTTTCCTAAAAGCGAGGTCAGATAGTAGGGAGCTACAATTAATATAGAGTTATTGAATAACTCTATGTACCAATAATTCAAAAGTTATTGGAATCAGTAAGTCTCTTTGTAAATATATTTTTCAGTGCAAAAATATACTATTTAATACGATCATTCACAATTCACATGACTAGTATTTGTTCTTGATGACTTGATGTCATATTTAATAAGCCTAATGTTGAATAAGAAAACTGAAAAACAGGTTTATATGCCAAACCCATTACAACAGAGGCCTTTGTTTAAGTGTGGCATTGTTTAGGTGGATTTGGCTTAATTGATATCATGACAAGGTCAACAACTCTGCGTGTGCATTTTATTATCTCTTCCTATAATGTATACAATATTTTCATTTGATAATAAAAACACAAAATGGTTCAACTGTGCTTCTGGGTTCTTCCAAATATAATTTTTTTTTTCATTTTGGGGAAAAAGTGTGACTATAATCAAGCATCCTTATACAGAAGAATATTCTCGTAGACAGTTGAAATAGTGCTTATTTTCCCCAAATATTTCAAGAAGCTATTACAACTCATATTGTCAGATTTGAGTGAAAGACTGAACATTTCAAAACCAATTTGAAACATTGTTAATTGGGTGAATTAATTCATAAAACATAAAATTCATGCTAAAACAAATGAGTAAAGTGAAATGCATTAAGAACTGTGGCAGAGGGTCTATGTTTACTCCCTACATTCATGGACTGACGGCAAATCCATGCTTTCATTTTTTATGCTATTACATAGTCATAGCAAAGAAGGTAGGAGCATATTAATAAAATGAATTGGTTGGCTGCCTCCTGCACGCCCCACACTGAGTCCTGGACATGTGCCCTGACCTGGAATTGAACCGTGACCTTCTGGTTCATAGGTTGACACTCAGCCACTGAGCCATGCCAGCTGGGATAAAATGCATTCTTGCAAACCTCTTTGGGCAGCTGAATTTGAGGACAGTTTAAGGGATTTGAGAAGTGCTGTCATCCAGTCCTAAGCAGTATACATTAGATTGGCCACAACACAGACATTTCATAGTACACTTTGTTTTCTATAATGAACACATTCACTATTCCTTTCTTTTTCCTAGAAATTTAATTTTTTTTCTCAAAGTGGACTAAATAGTTCAAGATTAAAAAAGTATGTCAAGGCTTCAAAATTCCAAACTATTAATTATTTTTCAAAGTTATAATTGTATGAAACAGTAAAAATCTGTCACCAGTGTATCCTTTAATAAATGTAGTTTCACAAAAACCAAATTTCTTTATAGAATTGATTATGGGGTCCATGCTAAACCATAGGAAAATATATATATATTTTTTACTAATAATCCTGGTGAAAAACACAACAGATTTTCTGCACCAACATAAGTTGAATAACAAATATATCTGACTTGCTTGGAAGTGCTTTCTAGAAATTTGTTTTTCCAAGTACAGAAGTTTGTAAAGATTCATAATATAATTACTTAAGGTCCAGTGCCTTGTGGGTATTTTCTACCACTGGTAAAGGTATCTTCTAGAACCCAGGGGTGTCTTCTTCTAGGTCCTGGGAACAATCCTTTTGAAATGTAACCTTTAAGAAATATAGGGCCCCTGGCTGTGGAGGCAGGAGCCTAACTTCCATGGGGATGACCGGCAGACATTGACAGACCCGCGCACTACACGCCTCAGCTCCATTCCCTTAGCTCTTCCCGTGCTTAAATATCCTCCTACATTTTGTTTTAGGGATGAAAAATATGAACAACTCAAGCTTGAAGAAATATTACCCCCCCAATGCCCAAGACAGTCTAAAGCCTGAATTTGAAGGTAAGAATAAAGCTTGCTGCTGTTCATGTTTTGGGAAATAGTGGGCATGATGTATTTATGAGTGATGCTTTATTTTAACCTTGTGGCCTATGGAGGGAGGTACGTTCAATTGTGATGATGTAGGAACTGAAAAAATAGAAAGTACTCCTGCATTGTTTTACTCAAGCTACTATTATTTCTTTTCATTTGTTTATTCAAACTGACTCAGTGGATTCCAAAATTTAGATGGGCAATCAGTATAATATGAATTTGGAATATAAAAGAGATACCTTATAGAGAGTAAAACCCTTTCATATATCCTTATATTCCTGATCCATCATTTCAACTTTTAGAATAAATTTTTAGAAATTTAGGTTATGGACGTATTTACCAGTGAGCCCAAAGATACATGTACCAATGCGCATGGCAGAATTCTTTCTGTTGTAAATGTGAGCATTTACTAAAATATGGTTAAGTTCATGTAATAGAATACTAAGCAGGCACACAAAATAATGATGTATATTGTATGGTTGTATGTGCTAATCCATTATTAAATGAAAAAGGCAGAACATATGTGTATGTGCATGTGTGTGTATGTGTGTGAGACATGGATGTCTGGGACATGTACAAGGAAATGTTCCTGGTACACTCCCAGGAAGTGGTTTTCAGAGTCTAAGTGAAATTTCCTATTGCACTGTTTAATTTTTTAAAATAAGTTTATCTATGTTGACATACTCATTAAATGAAATTGTTTATAAAAGTAAATGCTCTTTTCCATAAACAATGAAATGCAGAGATGATAATTTTAGGAACAAGATATACCACTTCACAACACAGCATCTAGTTACATGGGGTGGAATATATTTCCTCATAGTTTTGATCAATAATAGGCATCCCCCTTGCTTGACAGAGACTTAAAAAGGACAGGGATCATTTGGTGTGCGTGGCAAATGCGTCCCTAGCAGGAAGAACATCTTGCATAATTGAAGCTGGGGCCCAGGACTGTCATCTAAATCACAGGACACTAGTTCATATCTGGGCCTTCAATACATGTTTAGTGATACATCTGACAACTGGATCTTGAACTTCAGAATTGCATAGTTATTACAGATATTCTGTTGCCTGATTCTGCAGAGTGCTGTGCTATTTACATAGACGCCAGATATTAATCTGTTAGATAAAACTAGTTAAATATTCACACCTCTGATTACCGAATTTAAACATTCGGTTCGGTTGAAGACAATTTACTGCACAGTTAGGGGAAATGAGAAGTGTTGTGTCTTGGGAAGGGCAGTGGGAGCTTGTTAAAGAATCCATGACATATGAAGAGAGTTAACCTAAGTCGTATGCACTGAGCGTGAAATAGGAAAAGCCGAGCTCAGAGCCACCCGTTAAGACCCTCTTATCTCCCTGCAGAAGGAAACCGCACTGTACGTGTTGCCGGTGCTAGTGAGGTAGCCTCCAATGTGTATCACAAATGGGGTGGGAGGCTGCTTAAAAGGCTTTATCCTCCTTTGGCTTCAGCACAAAACCGGCTGCAGAAATAACCAGCCCCACCCCACCATCACCCAACAAAATCTATTAAGCACCCACATCCACATGGATTCTATCAGAGCCAGGCTAATGGAAACCAACTCCAGTGCAGCCAGCATAAGGGTACATGAACACTCTTTGTCCTGCATCCCTATTTTCCTTAGAATGCTCTGACTTTTCAGGGTTATGGAATATTGTTTGTTCTTATATTTATTTTCAGTAATGGAGCAGCTCTCAGGCTGAGGAATTAGACAGATGTTAAACCATATGCAAAAACTCATTATTTATAGTTATTGGAATTTCAAAGTCATGAGACAATTCACGTTTCTGAGTTTGAGGTTGGCTCACTTGAAATTAAATTTAGTATAAACCACAGGGTGATCAAAATTGCCTTTTCCTTTTCCCTTTCCCTTCCCAAAGTCTTAACAGAAACAATTCATTCTTGATGCCAAACTTGTTTCTCTTTGACAATACCTTTGGGGTAATTTCATATTTATCTATCCTTGAAGTTTCTAATTCTCCTTTTCCAATACATCTTGGCTGGGAGTACACCCTTCAGAATGATAGAATCAAAGTTCAAATGTCTACTGACCGTCTGAAATATGCTACAAACAGGGCAAAACTGAAAATAACAGGAATCCCAATAGATGCAGATGGAAGATGTGTTTACCCCAAGTTCTCTTGGCAGCTGATGACGTCATATGAACCATCACCCCTGAATCATGGACTCCAACTAGGATTCCAGATACAACCCTGGCTTATTCAGAAAATTCTGGAGTACGGAGTACAAACCAGCCTTTCATATGTTAAAAGCAAAGACAAAAATGACAAAGAAGAAAGCCTCTTTGGATATACTTGAATATCCCTGTGAATTATAACCCAGCTATAAGACTTTTCATATAGAAGTGGGAGAACACTGAGTATTCCAAAGTGGTGGTTTGGACATTAAATGGCTATATTTTTGAAAACTAAAACTGCTAATACCATTAAGCAAAGAGGAGAATGTAGATAATTCAAAGTTACTGTAATAAGGATGTCCTATTAGATGGGAAAATTAAATCAAGTTAAATGAGTCCTGTTTCTTGAATGCACACAGATGTTCACAGATTAAAATTAATCAAAACTCTAGGGAAATCAGAGTTTGATGATCTTGACACATTAAGATGAGTTGTTGGTTTTCAAAAAGTCTTATTTTTTAAACAGGAAGTGCCAGAAATATGATTAGAGATCCTAACATTTCAGTAATCACCAAGAATTTTGATCAACTGCAGAAAGCCCTCTGAATTATATTATTTTGCTCTAGGAATGTGCATAATCCTGATAAAATAATCATTGCATCACTAAGGTAACTGGGTAGAACTGAGATTAAGAATGGGAGAGATAGCACTGAAATTCCAGTAATCTTGGTAAAGAAGGAGAAATTATTGTGACCACATCTTTGATCTTTTCTCCTGGCTTTCAGCACCTTCACTTGTAGTTCTTCCTAAAATTAACCTAATTGCTAAAATCTGTGTTTCACGCAGAAGGAGGTTTAGTGAACATTTTGACCATCTCTACAGACATCCATGGATTTGGTTCTTGCAACAGCGTTGGCCCTGATTTAACCCTAATCCTAAATATCACGATTGGAACAAATAATTGCTAAGAGTGTTATTTACAGAAGAAAAAGATACGGGGAGAAGGTCGCTTGATCTCCCCCTTTCCTTCTCTTAGAATCTGATTTTAAGGACAGCTGCTTATTTACTGCGACCATGAGGTAAGACTCGGCAGACAAAATGCATTTATGAAGATCTTCAGAGATAGGCCTCCAGCTACAGCATTTCCCACCACTCTTCCTTGTCTTCAGAGAAGCGCTGCCTTTTTTTCTGTCTCTTCTTGTAAATGCTACCTCAGTGTACATCATAATCACTCTTCCCCAGAACTTGCCATATTCATTGCATCATTGTCTTCTCATCCTTCTAACCAGGCAGGTCTCCATTTGAATGACCCTTCTCTGGCATACGTTGTATCTGATCATTATAGCTGACAAAGATCCCCCCACATTTTTTTTTTAACACAGAAATCTGTAACAGAAATATTTTAATTTTTTTTCATGGCACTTTTTATAATTTTTGTTATACGTTTCTGGTTCCTTTAGTCATATCACCCTCTATTATAATCCTGATGAGGATAGGGGTACAATATATTTTAAATACCTCTGATACCTGGCCTCAAATCAGGGCCTGTCTAGCACGTGGTAGGTGCTTGATGATTACTTGCTGAATGAATAGATGCATAGAACTATTGGTTGATACTTCAAAGTAACACATAGACAACACCCATATAAATATTTTAGCCCCTTGGAAAATCAATACATTAGAGTGATGAAGAGTGAGTCTGATGCTTATGTGAAGAAATTTAATTCTTATTCTATAGTTTTATCTTTCTGTGAATTAACAGTATTGTTAAATCAGTAAGTTTCTCGATATTGAAGTTATGTATTCTGAATTGTTTTTTTACCATTTTTATGTGTATACATTACTTCCAATAACAAGGAAGTTTGAATCACTGTGCTTATTTCTCTTTTCATTTGATTATGTACTAAACCAATGAGGACAATTTATTTCAGTAATATGTTTATGAAATTCCCTTTATTAATTTATATCCTTCTTATAAAACAGTATGACATCTTTTCATTACTTCTTAAAAATAAAGTTGCTACATTGTAATAATGAGAAAATAAATCTAACATCAGAATTTTTAGTATGTGATATATGGGAAAATTATTCAAGTGATATCAGGAAAAAGAACAACTTGTAATAAAAAAATGACATTTACCAGTTAGATTTCATTATTAGCTATACTGTTTAGAAATTATGTATAGCTGCAGGTAAAGGAGACCCTAATATTGAAGCCTAATGAAATTGGGATTTAATTTTCCCACATAATAGAAAATCGTTTGCCTGTTGATATGGGTTCAGGGGCTCATAAATGTTAGAGATGAATTCTGGGATTCCCTCAGCCTTTTCATTGTGATGATTTTGTGGTCACAAGATGGATGTTGAAGCTCTGGTCTTCACTCCCTGATTGATTCCAGTCAGGAATGAGGGGAAATGAGTCACATTTATTGCAAAATTCTCAGGTGGACTCCACTTATACTAGAGGCCCGGTGCACGGAATTCATGCAGGGGTGCAGTCCCTAGGCCTGGTCGGCGATTGAAGCATGAGCCTCTGACATGGAAGGGCAGATCCCAGCTGACCTCTGGCCCTGGACAGCACCTGGGCCCCCCGCCCCCGCACGCCCTCCTCTGCCTGAGTCATTGG
Source organism: Corynorhinus townsendii (assembly GCA_026230045.1). Taxonomy (NCBI): domain Eukaryota; kingdom Metazoa; phylum Chordata; class Mammalia; order Chiroptera; family Vespertilionidae; genus Corynorhinus; species Corynorhinus townsendii. The sequence goes on from JAPDVU010000010.1 coordinate 12,748,221, forward strand.
GCCCCGCCTGGCTCCCTCATTGCCTGGGAGCCAGGCAGCAGCTCCAACCCCCACTGCTGCCACTGGTCGCCATCTGCAGGGCAGTTGGTGGGGCGATCGGGCCCCGCTCACACCCACCTTGGCCTGGCGCTGCCTGCTCACCTGCTCCACTATCCCACTGTAGTCCTACTCTTGTCAGGGCCCATTGGGGCTGGCAGCACCTACACTGCTGCCTGCTGCCAGTGCCGTGTCATCAACACCTGCCATGTTCCATGCCGCCCCCTCATGGGCAGCGCACATCATAGCAAGTGATCACCCAGTTAAACTCATTGTCAGGAGAAGGAGATGGCAGTGGGAGAGGCTCCCACCTCCAATTGGGGTGGGGGGGTGCTGATTGGGGGCAGGGCTGGCAGTGGGGAGGGCCTGTGGGGGTGGGGCCAGCCTCGTGGAGGGGTGGTGGGCTGTGGGCCAGCTGGCCCCGCCCTTGATTGGGGTGGGGGTGCAATCAGGGGGAGGAGCCATAGAGGGATGGGGTTGTCTAGCCACCTGGCTCTCAATCAGTGTGGGAGAGGCTGATCAGAGGCAGGGCTGGCTGTGGGGGAGAGGCCACGGGAGGTTGGCCTGCCAGCCCCACCCCCTGATGGGCCGGTTCTGCTGTCCTCAGTGGGCATCATAGCGACCGGCTGGCTTTTTATATATGTAGATTGGCCAGAACTGGATCTCGTGACTATGCCTAGCTGCAAGGCGGGTTAAAACTATCTATGTTTATGCTCAGTAAAATAAGCCAGTCAGAGAAAGACATACTAGTATACCATATCATTTCACTTCTGTGGAACCTAATGAACAAAATAAACAGTAGAACCAGACTCATAGATACAGAGAACAGACTGAAAGTTTGGGTGTGAGTGACTGGGTGAAAAGGTGAAGGGATTAAGCAAAAAAAACAAAACAAAAACAAAACCCCACAATCTCACAGACACAGACAATAGTATGGTTATTACCAGAGGTAAAGGAGGGTGGGAGAAATAGAAGAGGGATAGGGGGCATAAATGGTGATGAAAGGAGACTGGATGAAAGGGGTGGTGAACACACAATACATAATACAGATTATGTATTATAGAATTATACACCTGAAACTATATAATTTTATTAACAAATGTCACCCCAATAAATTTTATATATATATATAAAATATATATACACACACACACACACACACACACATATATATATATATATATATATATATATATATTTTTTTTTTTTTTTCCTTGATGCCCTGAGAAATCAGGGCTATGTTGATTATAAAGAAAGGAAGAAGGGCTACTTGGTGAAAGAAAGTAATAATTTTATCAAAGTAGCCAATTCCCTCTAGAAAAGAAATACATATTTAGGATAACCCCGTGTTCAGCAAACTGCGGCTCGAGAGCCACATGCGGCTCTTTGGCCCTTTGAGTGTGGCTCTTCCACAAAATACCACAGTCTATTTTGAAGAAGTGGCATTAGAAGCAGTTTAAGTTTTAAAAAACTGGCTCTAAAAAAGAAATTTCAATCGTTGTCCTGTTGATATTTGGCTCTGTTGACTAATGAGTTTGCCGGCCACTGGGATAACCCTTTGTGCCCATGGCCACATTCCTAATGCCGTCCTGGAACTTTGCGACATGAGGCAGCATACATTTTGCAGTGTACATACACTACAGGCCTCCTTTCTCCCATGAGACTACTGTGCATTGGAGAGAGAATGAAAAGGTCTTTATTTTTGTTCATTACCAAAGAATGTCCTCTTATGATACCAAGTTTGATAATAATTTCTTGTGGAAGAAATGCCAGGTCAGAATTTGCCACTGGTATATGAACTACATTGCAAGAGCAAGAAAGTGCTCTTAGCCAAAGCTCAGAAGCAACACCCATAGTTCCTTATTCTGTAGCATGTGGATATCCCATTGCCCCAGCATTACTTGTTGAAAATACTTTTCTTTACCCATCATGTTATCTTGGCATTTGGTAGAGATCAAGTGTCCTTAGATGTTTGGGTTTATATGTGTGGACTCTCCATTCCATTCCATTGGCTGATAGTTCTGTCCTTATGCCAGTATCACAAATACTGGTTATTGTACTTTTTTAGTAAGAATTGAAAACAAAGTAATAGTCCTCCAAACTCTTTTTTTTGCAAGGTTGTTTGACTATTATGAATCTTTTTAATTTCTATAAGAATATTAGGACTAGCTTATCTAATTCGGCAGAAAAGGCTACTGAAATTTCAGGTGGGATTGTGTTGAATCTGTATATACATTTGGGGAGTATTGCCATCTTAACAGGATCGTCTTCCAATCTATGAATGCCTTTTCATTTGTTTAGGTCTTTTTTTTTCTTTTGAAGATATTTTTGTCCTTTTCAGTGTGCAAGTTTTGTATTTCTTTTGATAAATTTATTTCCAAGTATTTTATTTTTATTGCTATTGTGAATAAAATTTTCTTAGTTTCATTTATAGACTAGAGGCCTGGTGAACGGAATTCGTGCATGGGGGGGGCTCCCTCAGCCCAGCCTGCCCCCTCTCACAGTCCAGGAGCCCTCAGGGGATGTCCTACTGACGGCTTAGGCCTAGTCCCTGCGGGGAGCAACTGGGCTGATTAGGAGAAGACGCCACCCCCATCACCCCGCTGCTGCTGCCACTGCTGGCCACTGAAGCTGCCAAGGTGTTTTCATCAACACGGACTCGAGTCCCTTCACCACGAAAAAATGACAACTTTCTTTAGGCATTTTCAAGATGTGTCTTTCATAGGATATGACATTTCTTTCTTTCTTTTTTTTTTTTTTATCCTTACCTGAGGATATTTTCCCATTGATTTTTAGAGATCTTGGAAGACAGAGGGAAAGACAGAGAGAGAAACATCAATGTGAGAGGGACACTTTGATTGGTTGCCTCCTGTATGAGCCCTGACCTGAGCCCCAGCCAGGGAGGAGCCTGTAACCTAGGTACATGCCCTTGATCAGAATCGAACCCGGACCCTGTGGTCTGCAGGCCGAGGCTCTATCCACCGAGCCAAACTGGCTAGGGCAGGATATGACATTTCTTAGCCCCTCCAGCAGCAGACCTTCATTTTTTCCTTCAGGAATGAGGTGGAAAAACCCTAGATCACCTTCTTGGATTCTTATTACCCACGTTACCAAGAACACTGCAAGTGGCGTACCAGGAGCTTAGCCCAGTGATCGGCAAACTGAGACAGAGAAAAACATCGATGTGAGAGAGACACATTGATTGGTTGCCTTCCTCACACATGAGACCAGGGCTAGAGATTGAGCCTCAACCGAGGTACATGTCCTTGATCAGACTCGAACCTGGAACCCTTTAGTCCAGGCCAATGCTCTATCCACTGAGCCAAACCTGCTAGGGTGGTGTATAACTTATTTTATATATTTCTAGATTTAATTTGGTAGTATTTTGTTGAGTATTTCTGCATGTATATTTATAAGGAATATTCGTCTCTACTTTTTGCATGTGATAATATTGTCAAAATTACCAGAGTACAATTAGCTTCATATAATGAATTGAGAAATGTTCCTTCCTCTGTTTTTTTTTTTTTTTTTTTTTTTTGTAAAGAATTTGTGAAGTCATGTGTTAATTATCTTTAACCATATTTTGGAATTCACCAGTGAAGCCATTTGGTCTTGATCTTTTCATTGTTGGAATTTCATCTGTCACCTATTTATCTATCTATTTTATATTACTGTTTTATCTCTTTATTTTTATAGGTCTATTCAGATTTTTAAAATTTCTTCTTGGGACAGTTTCAGTATTTGTATCTTTCTTGGAATTTGCCATTTCATCTCGATCATCTATTGACATACGATTGCTCATAGTATTCCTTATAATCTGTTTATTTCTGAAAGATCAGTAGTTAAATCTCCATTTTCAGTTCTCACATTTATCTAATTTGGATCTTCTTTCTTTTTCTTGATCAGTCTTGTAGAAATTTGAATTAGTGGTAGCAGAGTAAAGTTTAAAAGCTCTTCTTCAATACAGAGGAAAGCAAAGCAAATGACAGAAACCCTCATAAGATGGTTAAAGTGAGTGATATGGAAGAAAAGGAAAATATATAAAATAGTTTTTTAGTTTTCCAAAATTAAAATTACATAGAAGAAGCACTGATCTTAAATATGAAAAAATTATTTGAGATAAAGGATAAATGAAATTATAAATTTAAAATGATTACCTATAACATGCAGAATCAATGAAAAAGTACATCCAAATATATTAATAAATATTTATTTTATTTCTACCATGTAACAAGTACTTACCTTATATGTCAGACATAAATCGATTTACATCTTGCTTATTCTTCACAATCATACTATGAAGTAAATCTTAGTTTGGTTCCTATGTGACTGATGGAAAAACAGATTGTATGTGAAATCTAGAAGAAAGTCAACTCACCGGTAACTGAATTGTGGTCCGCAGGGGTTGGGGGTGGAGAGAACAGGGAGATGTTGGTCCAAGGGTACGACTGCAGTTGGAAGATTAGTGAATGCTGGGACCCTGATAAATAACATGATAGTGTGTGTGTGTGTGTGTGTGTGTGTGTGTGTTAATGTGTGTGTGTTAATGTGTGTGTGTGTGTTAATGTGTGTGTGTTAATGTGTGTGTGTGTTAATGTGTGTGTTAATGTGTGTGTGTTAATGTGTGTGTGTGTTAATATGTGTGTGTGTGTTAATGTGTGTGTGTTAATGTGTGTGTGTTAATGTGTGTGTGTATTAATGTGTGTGTGTGTTAATGTGTGTGTGTTAATGTGTGTGTGTTAATGTGTGTGTGTGTGTTAATATGTGTGTGTGTGTGTGTGTGTGTGTGTGTGTGTGTGTGTTTGTTAAAAAAAAAAAAAAGGAAGTAAAGGTGCAGAGAAATTTAAGAAACTTTACTCTGGTCAGAGAGCCGGTATGAAGCAGTACTAGAATTTTGATCCATGGATGTCTTTCTCTGTTGCTTTTGCTTTATAAATACAAACTTCTACTTGTGGTCCTCCCTTCCATTTACCATGTTCATATGTCCAACATGTTAAGGGCACACCTCAGAGATACTGCAGGTTCATTCCATAATTTAAAAAAAAATCACAAAAACTGAATCACAATAAATCTTTTAGCTAGTGAAGGGTCCTGCCTATGGTTTGTAAAAAATACACCCAAGAAAGTACAATAAAGGAAAGTGTAATGAAACAAGGTATGCCTGCACTGATTTGGTTGTTGATTAAAAAATAAGATTACACATATATGTTGAATTATTCAACAAGTTGATAGAGTTTACTAGAAGTATCTAGTATTGACTTCTAATTGCATATAATCAAATTTATATCAATTGAATTCAATAAGAATTAATTGATTTTTTTTCTGTAACTTAAAGTAAGTCCAAGATGCTCCACTGAATAAATATAATTTATGCTGTTGTTCCATGTCCAGAATGAGAAGCCTGCATTCACTAAGGGTATGCACTGCTTTCTGCCTTTAGGTTTGTGCAGTTTACCTCACGACTCAGCTCATGTGGAGACCTGAACTAGAACTTGAGGGAATAAGACAAATACACAGATACCTCAGACTCAACAGCTGATGCCTTTTCATCCTTGGCCAGCAACTTTGCAAACATGTGTTTGCATCTTAATGAGATTAGATGTACAATTTCTCAGGAAGAGACTACAGCAAAGTAGGATCAAATAAGCAAAACGCCATCTGAATTGCTGGAGAAATGTCTGGTGACAGGAATAGACAGCGGTAGCTGGATATTATGCGACATCATGTGAGCAGTGTTTAAAAGGTGTTGTAGCCCTTTAAAGGGCCTTCTAGGAGGTTACAGAAAGCAGCACGGTTTTAGAACAGCACTTTTAAGTATTCTTTCCTTCAAATGGCATCACTCTTCCATTTAACTGCAGGTTTCAGTTTAATTGCAGAGTTTCATTGTGTCATTGAGAACGTTATATTTGGAGCCAGAATGTGTAGGTGTGATTTGTGATTCAGTCTTTAGCAGCTGGGTGCCTTACCCTCTCTGGGCCTTGGTTTTCTCATTGACCAAGGGCTGCCTTGGTGCTTAAATAAGCTCAACCGATAAAGGAGTTAGAGTAAGGACTGGTACCCAGCAGCATTGCCACCATGTGAATGGCTTTTCTGTGATTACCCCAAAGCTAGATTTTTTTCAAGCTACTTGCCAACTGATCTCCAACGAGGTATTAGCTATTTCAGTTAAGGTGTTTATACTTAAAGGTATTAATATTTAATTAGGCATTTCTATAAGGTTAGAACAATTAAAAAAGAAAAAGAAAAGAAAACCTTCCAAGTCCTAAGGACTGGACACCTAATTGTGGAATTTCAGACATTCTGTGTCAGGCTCCCAAAAGGGTGGCTATCATAGTGGTCTGTGTGCCTGGCTTTCTCCGTCTGTCTGCAGTGGAGGGCAGAGCAAGGAATCAAGAGAACAAACAAGATCTAAGCTCATGGGAGGAAATGGGCCCAGACTGAAAAAAGAGCAAAGTCCAAATGGACAAATCTCAGGATGTTACATACTCAAGATGCTTATTGGTATGAAGTTGTGACATTCTCAGATGCTGCTGGGATGACCTTGATCTGTAGCTTCACTTGGCTTCTGCCCAGTTCTACTTGAAAATGTGGGATTGGCTTAGTCTGTTTACATTTGATGAAATTCTCTGAATGAGAGGAGTGTGCCTGTAGATGACCAGCCTATATTCTCATAATTTTATACTTGCAAGGAATCCACATGAACTCTTGGGAATAATCAACAAAGTAAACCATGAAACAATGAAAACAATTAAAAAAAATGGTAGAACTTTTATTCCTCTCATATTTCTAGGATTACACATGTGTGTCCGAGTTGAATGCTGGCAAGTAGAATGATTAAAAAAAATAAGAAGGAAAAGAAAAAAAAGTAAGAGAGAGAGAAAAGAAAGAAAGAGGACATAAGGGAGATAAAATGGTGGAGATGCAAAAGTTCTTGAAATAAAATAATAAAATTAAAACATTAGCAGAGTGGGGGGTTACTTCACTCTTCAGCTCTGTGTGGGGAGCTGATGAAATGACGACGTTTGGGAGGGTCAGAGAGGTGAACTCTTGACTGCTGCTCTTTGGCCCATGGATGGCAAAGGCGATGCTCTCTTCCTTTGAGTTGTTTCCTGACATTTTCTCCTGAGATGTGAGCCCCTCTGTTCAAGGCACTCTGGGAAGGCTCCCTCTGAAAGGATGCTTACGAACCTGCACTGGCTTTCTGTTTCTTCCCAACTTCCCCTGATGAAACCCTTTCTTAAAATCCTAAAGGAGGCAAGTTGGGGTGCAAACCTCCAATAGTGGTGAATACTAGGCCGTTAATCCCAGTGTTTCAGAAGGCTGGATGAAGCCTGTCAATATTGTCAAGACGACCTGTTAAGGAGCGCTCCTAACTCGCTTACTATTTGGAAAAAGCTCTCCTGGTCTTCCTGTGCCTGGTGCTTATTGAATGAGCAATTGCTGAACGAGAGGAATACATCCTTTATAGCGACGAGGCCATTTTTATGCATGTTGGTCTTTCAAGTCAGCTATTTCTTCAAGACTAAAGTGTCTGAGAGAGAGCACAAAGATAATGACTTATCGAAAAGAACAAAAGGAGTTTTTTTGTGTGTCTATGTGTCCAAGTATTTTATTGAAAGTTTTAGTGGCTGCTCCAAGAGCAAGGTGCCTGTGCCTTTAATCATTTTCATTTTAAAAACAGAGCCTTACATTTCCCCATCTCCAGCTGTCCCAGAGGGCAGCCAGGCCAACTTGAACAGCATCAATTTCTCTTTGTGACAAGCCTGGTGCTTCCCCAGGTCTTCAGAACTGCCTAAACTGTCTGGGAAAGTAGATTATGAAGAGGATATTAGAATTGTAAACAAGAACAATTTTGTAATAAAAACCATATATTTTCTCCATTGGACTTTGGGCTTAATACTGCGGCAGCAAAAGTGTCACGAGTCATAATTTGTTGATGGCTACTGAGCATTAGTTACAGTCAGCGCGTGTGCGGAAAGGGCAAGTCCTCCTGGCATCCCATTAAAGCAGATCTCGGATGGGTAATTGCGATTTCATTCTTCTAATGCATCTCTTCCATTTGAGTATTCATTGTGGAACCTGATGAAAAGAACTTGTGTGTTACAACTTCCCAGGCTGCTCACAGAGCTGTGTGCCCTGATGCAGAGGTATTTTGCACATTTAAAAGATTGATTAATAGTGAATATGAAAGGATCACCTTACTAAAAGGCACAGGAGACCCGTGGCCCACCGTGGAGTGCCTTCAGAAGGTTTAGGGAGGATCTTGATGGGATCGTTGAAAAAAGAATGAGTGTTTCCCTCACTGCTCTGTGTTTCTTCAGCAGCACATCCCCACTTCTGTCCATCTATTCATCCTTCCTGCCGACAGGGTTTATGAGTCTGGTACAATGAACTAAGAAACAGATTTTCCCCAGGAAACAGAGTGTTTTTCTTTGTCTGCAAGGAAAGTGGAAGCTGCGTGTGAAATGCAAGCATTATCATCCGTTCATATCATCAAAAGGGCTAGCCTTTTGTCTCCAGGAGCATGTCAGCTGGGAAGGTTCATACTGTGCTTAACCTTTTGTCTTTCCAGCATTCTTTGTTGTCCTGATTCCCACAGAAGGACCCTGAACATACCATCCTAAAAATATAATTTCCGATGACACGGTTTCTGTTTGCATTTCGTATCTGCCTTTCTTATACTCAGTGGCCCACATTCCAGAATCTAGTCCTTGTGTTTAGTTTTGCCAGTGAAAGGAAGATGCACAGAGCTGCTCCATTTCTACTGAGACCTTCTCCTGTCGCAGGTAATAGAGACCATATTTATGTTTACAGTTAGCCAAAACTTCTGTGCACATCGGTGTGATGGCACAAGCATGACCGCACATGTTTGAAAAAAAGACAATGGCTGTCCTGACGAAGGTGAGAGGAAGAGCCCAAATACTTTAATACAGTGGTCGGCAAACTGCGGCTCGCGAGCCACATGCGGCTCTTTGGCCCCTTGAGTGTGGCTCTTCCACACAATACCACGGCCTGGGCAAGTCTATTTGGAAGAAGTGGCGTTAGAAGAAGTTTAAGTTTAGAAAATTTGGCTCTCAAAAGAAATTTCAATCGTTGTACTGTTGATATTTGGCTCTGTTGACTAATGAGTTTGCCGACCACTGCTTTAATACGAAGTGACAAGAGAAGGCACAGGGTGCTTTATGGAATCTTCTTAAATATTATGATTTTTAAAATAAGGGCAGAAACCTCTCGTCCCTATTAGCATCTAGTTCCTGTCCCTGCAGCCAGACATGTAGGGAGTCAGCTTCATCTTTGTAGGGGGATCAGGTTAGTGTGGGGGTCTTTCTGATGAGCTAGAGCAATGGGATCCAACTCTGAGACAGAGCTCACTCGGGCTTGATACATCGTGAAGGACAAAAATGAACACCCTTCCATTATTTAGGCACCTGTCCAGAGCTTGGAGATGTGCACAAAGATTTCCAAGTGTAGATTTCGCTTAAGAGAGTAGAGATACCACCTCGCCTTCTGTGTCTGATCAGATGCAAAAGGGGGCGGGAATAAATGAGTATCCCATTGTATTTTTTCGTGAAAAAGCCCGAGAAACAGAAACCTTCTGAGCGCTGGCAGAGATGCCAGTTATTTTCAAATGAAAAGGGCTATTTGTTTCCAAATTACAGCAGCCACTGGAATGCATGCGTTTATGGCTCCCAAGTCCTCATTTGGTGCAGTGAAATTACCTCTCAGTAATTTAGTCGCCGGGGCTTCGTCCTGCTGGCTGGTCAGAGCGATCAGATAGCTTGCAGCTGCGGGCTGAAGCCGGCCATTTTTCCCCCCAGGACAGGCAGTTAGCTATAGAGCCATCAGGGCGGCATCTGTCATCCCGCTAGGCCCAAATTGTTTTCTATGATGGATGTCACAGTCTGAATGATCAAAATAGAAGCCCTGCTGCTTTTAATTGCAGAAGCGGACTACTTGCCCATTTGTTATTATGCCGGGTTATTACCTCACACAAAATGAATTAACAGGTGAAAATAATTGATGAGAGGAGTCTAGGGATTTTTAGCCTCTTCAAAGAGACTTTGTAATTATGGCCTAATGAATGTTCTGAGACGTATCTGTGGGGGGCAGCATGAGACCACCAAAGATCTCTTCAGATGGATGATAAATTCAACTGAATTCTACAGTAATGCTGCTTAAATTTACTTAGCAATTAGCGTAATAGGCCTACATGATTCATAATAACATACTGAGAATTATTAAATACGTTTGTTCCATCCATCTATAAATTAAGCTACTTACTTCAGCTTTCTTCCCAAGGTGACGGAAAATGTGAACGCATCGGACTTTCTCAAACAAAGGCGGCAGAGGGTATGGGTGTGGTTTCGGAAATACCTGACTGAATGCCCTTGGCACCTCAGATCATTTCTCTGCCCCTCTCCCAATAGTGTGTGGAAGGAACCTCCCCGAATTTGGTCCAAATACAGTTTTTCAGAGTCTCCAGCATGTAGAGACTCCACATCTGTGCGGTGCAGTACATAATTTAAACGTTGTGTGAGCTGGAGGAGTTGCTCTTGGCTTTCTGACCACTCTTCCATTGAGACTTGGTCATATTTCAGATTCACTCAGCCCCTGAATGTATCCAGAG